>JAIFZK010000024.1:4155000-4895000 GCA_027481765.1 Tenualosa thibaudeaui
TCCTACTTAGCCACTGGTCTGTGCAAACTGATTATAAAACACATCCACAGTGTGCAAGTAAACAGCATATTGAACCTTTTGCTGTATATATTTGCATCTTATTTCAACAGCAATTCCTTGACATTATTAAGCATTATGATAGCTTAACCACTTACGTTCTGGTTTCAGAATTGGTTTCAATTCTCTCTGGTTGCTGATTGGTCAGCCTCCCTGCTGACCTGGCAAACTGCTTGTGCACTGGTCAGTGCCAGACTGGTCAATGAAAAAAAAATCATAACAGTCTGGTCCTCAGGCTGGACTAATAAGCCATGTCACCAAAGAATTAAACAGAGATTAAAAATTGTAATGTTTCATTAAAACATTATTACTCTTAAACTGTTAAATTTAAACTGTGGCTAAAAATATTCTTTGTTCTTTACTCCACTGTGTTTCACAATCTTGCCATTCACATTGAAACACAAAAATATTGTTTAGACATATATTTGTTCACCACTTGATTGATCTCCCTTAACCCTGACACTTACCTGTGCATTTAATTTGTCCTTGTCAGGTGTGAAGAGGGAGGGCATCAGAGTGCTTGCAGGAGCTGACAGAGCAGGAGTGACAGGAAGAGCAGTCAGCCCAGAATGGCAGAGGAGAAGCCAGGATTGAAGAGCAGCAGCTCCATCGTGCCCTGCTTCCTATTTGTGGAGGTGAGAGAGCTGTGACCTTTTAATCTTGACCTTTGACACTGCACTTCGACACCCATAAATCTACTCTAAAATATTGTCTAAATGCCTCAGGGTGAGAGGCTCATCTAAGGGCTTCATCTAAGAAAAGCAATAAAAACACTATCAGGGGCTGAACCTGTAATAAAAGGGCCAACTGTGAAGGCAGCCCCAGGCAGGCACATTCCTCATACCCTCAGAGCCCATTTCCCACAATCCCTGTTAGCTCTGAAACACAATGTGCCACAGGAAACTTCCTTGTAATGCACTTTATCTGTTTGAAGGGAACTCTTTTACTTATTCATGCTGAATTAGGGGCCATGTGGATTACTGGGGACTTTTTTGTGATCTGCAAACTTTGTAGACTTTTCTGTATATTTTGTCTGTAGACTTACATTAGAGAGAGGTTGCTGTAGTTAGTTATATTTCTAATATTTCTATATTTCTAATTTCTAAAGTTATATTTCTAATTATGCATTTAGCAGACGCTTTTATCCACAGCCACTTACATTTGTTACATCAATTACATCAATTAGACCTACTTCAAGGCCAGTCTTCCCTAGAGCAACTTAGGGTGAAGTGCCTTGCTGAAGGGCAGTAGCAGCTGGGATTTGAGCCAGGTTCCTTCCACTACACTAGCACCACCCAATTACACTACCACCACATTCTTTCGTAATGCACAGGTTGGCCAGTAGATACACTCCCCCACACACATCCTGCTTCAGTTTAAAAGTTTGGACACCCCTGTTTTGAGTATCCTGGGTGGTTTAATATTTCATATGCTGTGCTTTCGTCACTTATGATGATAACAGCTGATCGCAGCTGATAGGCTGCTTGCTCGCTGGGTCTGTGGTTGGGTGTGCTGCCACTCTGAGAGACTGAATGAAACTGAGGGAGTGTTCTCACCCACCCTTAGACCACATGATGACAAACTTCCTCTTTAGATTCACGACAGCTATTGCAATTGGCATCACAGGTTAACTCACAGTCACACAGTATTTTTTCTAGCAGTAACAATATGAATTTCCCATAGCTGTGAAAGGTCTATTTTGGATGGATTTGTTGAGTTAATTCTGATCTCTTCATCCATTACCTTTCTATCAAGAATACCAACCCATAGGCAGAATTTAGTAAATTTATTTTGTTGACATTCTATTTTTTTGCCAATGTATTGAAATATAACACATCCTGAGCTGAGGATAACAGGCTGTCACAAGATTTTGTTTCAGCCTTTTCTTCTGTCATCATTACTGTAACCTTGCATATTCATGTACTATTTTTTATGTCTACATATCAGTGTCACAGTGCCATTTCCTTGTAAAGAGAATAAAACGTCAGTGGAAAAAACGATGCAGTTAGTCACATACAGTTCATTCAATGCTAAACAAAAGACACACCATTCTCAAGTGCATCAATTTAAGTAGCACTACAGAAGCACTCCGACAACACCTACTCTTTTCCACTGAGTGCTCTGCATGGCACATTTACCAGCCAGAATGCTCCAGAGACAGGATCCTCCAAGCTATTTCTTTAAAACACACACACACACACACACACACACACACACATACACACACACACACAGACACACACACAGACACATACACAAACACACACAATATAGATGTGCCAAAAATGGTTTTGCCATGCAGGTTCATCTAGAAATTAACCTATTTAGGCATAAGGCCTAAATAGCTGTTCTCCCAAGTTTGGTTGGACCAGTCACATCACTCTATTTGTGTAGAGAGTCATCTAGATGTACCCTAGCGCTATCTTATCAGGCTACCTATTGCATGCAGAGGGAGTTTGAAAGACAATTGCTGATTCCACCACTTGAATTGAGCCCGGTCTATTGATCATAGTCAGACTATACATTTCGATGTTATAGTCTGGCTTGTCAAGCTACCAAAATATTGCACTTTTAAAGAAACATAAATGTTGATAAATAAGTTTTCCGTTGTTCTTCAGTAACTTTTGTCAAGTTTTTTTTACAGTTATGTCCTACTATACATTACACCTTGTGCAATCCATGTCCAGTAGACAGAGAAACAAACCCATCCATCAATCATGTACTCAAATCAACCCTAATTTTCACTCTCACTCTCTGTCAGATTTAACAACTCAGGGTGACAGAGCCATTTTCACTTACGGCTCTTCACACTGTGAAATAGCACTTTCAGCCAGCTGAAGATGAACTACAGAGCGATTGAGACAGAGAAAGAGAGAGGAGGGATTGAGAAGGAGAGAGATGATAGATGTCAGTAAGGAAGAGAGCACTTTGGTTAATTTTGGCTCTGGTGAGAGATTTTGGCCCTGCATTGAAATCATTAGGGCCATTAGTTAATCCAGGCCCTACCGGTGGCATCTTTATATTTAAGATCTGAAAAAAATTTTAGCAGTGAAGGTTTGGTCACATTACACAGATGCCTTTGAGCATCAGTTTCATCTGCTCCACATCATGAGTTTTGAAGAGAGCATACGTATAGCCAGACCTGAGATGAGAAATTTATGTGTGATATTAACGCCCCACCACCATTTTAGACGGCACAGCTGTCGTGGCCATCCGTGCATGACGGACGCTGATTTATGGCGCGCTGCCTGAGTGAAACTCACATTTATCCACATCCGGATCTCATCTCTTGTTTCTATGGATACCCATCAGTTCAAATCCACCATACCCCCCCCCCCCCATCCTCATTCTCATCTCTTTTCTGCCATCTCTTTTATTCCCTTCTCTTGCTCTGACTCGCTCACTCTCTTCTCCCCACTCAGACATTTTGAAGGCTTTTCATTTCCTCTGCCCATGTATGTTTGAATGGAGAGCTGGAAGCTCTGACTCACTGATGGGGGGCTATGGAGTCACTTGCAGAGAAAAGCTGCAGCCAGCTTGTCGTACACCTACTACATGTGTGTTGTTTGTCGTCAAGAGCAGGGTATGGGGGAAGGTGAAGAAAGAGGACTAGTGCATATCTGAGAAGGAGAAAAAGAGACTCATATGTCTCTCATATTTGGCATTTTCCAAAATGTGAATTGTGAGATGTACCAACATACTTTGTGCGGTGCTGTTTGAAGAAAAAAAATAACAAACAATATGGCAAACAAAAATCTACTCCATTAAACAGTGATTTTATGTGGAAGAATTGAAGAGTGTGTTATGTAGGCTGTATGACCTGAGACCCATGACCGACAGCTTTAAGCCACTCATGAACATTCACAATCACACACTCACACACACGCAGACATGTACACAAAGGAACATGCACGCACGCACACACGCACACACACACACACACACACACACACACACACACAAACATACATACATTCAGATTATACAGAGTGCATGACAACATGTTTCAGTTGTGGAGCAAGACCTTGCTTTTGTTTTTGAACTGGAATCCTAGTATCCTGCATTTTAAGATACAGTCTGTAGAGGGCACTGTTGTAGCAGAACTGGAACATTTTGCACAGCTCTACCTGCAGTGTCTACCCCTTGTTGTTAAACAGAAATGTTTGCCACTCCACCTAACTGCAGGTCTAGGACCAGCTAACACTACAATTTTTTGTGCTCTGGAACATTACAGCACAGTTAAGTGAACATACAACAGTCATTACCATGACATGCCACAATGTATGCAAGTCATAGACCTGACTCAGTTCTTCTGCATCCTGTGGCAACGGTTTAGCATGTTGCTGCAGTCAGTGTTGCATATAATTGCATTCATATTTTCCATAAATCATCCCCCATTATGTCTGTTAAGATAAATACTCAAACACTCACAAACTTGTTCACAAATACACACACACACACACACACACAAACATACATGCCTCTCCTCAACACCGGGCAGGTTGAGCATATTCTCACAGACGCACATTTACCCACACACACGTTTCATTTCTCACTTATAACACTGCCTTTGGTACTAGGTTGTTATTCACACCTGTCAGGCACAGTCTACTGAAGCGGCTGCACTCTGAGCACGCGTGCAACCCATACACACACACACAAGCACGGCAACACCAACACACGCGCCCGTGCCCTCTCTCACATGGTGAGCACTTTGATCAGCGCAGCACGAGCAGAGTCTAGCAGGCAGCTCTTTGGTCACCAGCCGGTAAACATTCACTCCACATCCTCTCCACATCATCACAGGAGCCTTTCAGCAGGATCTCACCTACAGGCAAGAGACCTACAGCTCCTCCTCTGACACACACAGTGAAGGCCAAGCTCACCTGCTTACTGTAAAAGAGGAGTACATCTTGGCCTTTTTTTAAAGGTTCCCAAACAAAGCCATCAACTTTGTTCTGTGACTTTTAATTCAAAACAATACAATACAAAAAGCTCTTCCAAGAATATCTTCTGGCTTGAATTTTGAGAATGCACTTAACCTCTTATACTTAATATCTCTTTTATACTGCACTTTTATTACACTAATGCGCTTTCAACTTAAAATAGTGTAGTTTTTATGTTAGCCTGTTTGGAGGATCGGCTAAAAGCACTGTATTTCGGAAAGCTGGGGGCGACTGGAGGTGGAGGGCTATTCAATAACAGTTCATACTCCTTATCATGTTTCAATACACCATATTTCACCATATTCATATTTCACACCAGACTTCTCACTTTCTCACTTATCCTCTCCGCACTAGCCTCCTAGAGAACTAGAATAGGCTATAGCCATATCCATATGTAAAACTCAAACGAGGATTCCCAAACAGGGATTCTCCTGAGCCTCCCTGTCCTACTTCTTCTGCGTGTCCTTTCATTTAGCCCACCTAAGCAGGCCGTCATAGAACAGAATAGAACAGAGTAGAATAGACCAGGGTGGAAAATTGTCATTATGCTGTAGCCTGGCTAAACCAAGGCTGGTTTTAGCTGGGTGCGTAGTGGTGGTGACTAATAATCAGTCCACCATGGCTCCATTCCTGATCCCTGCATTGTGAATGCGTGTGACTAAAAGTCTCTGCTAAATATCAGTAAACTTTAACTTTGAAAGGTGTTCTGCTGACACCTCAAAAATGTTAAAATGGATAACTTGTCCCCTAATGTACAACTGCACAGTCCAGAGTTTTCAAGCAGTCAGACAAATGTATCGATTTTCTTCTCCCTTTCCTCTCTTTTTTATCTGCCGAGTTATCAGCATACCCCATTTGGGATATAATGTGTTTTCTGATCAATTACTTACAAAGTATCACAATATCTGAGGATTATACAGACATAGGTGAAAAATATATAATACACAGATACTCTCTCACTCATTCACTTACTTACTCTCTCTCTTTCTCTCTCTCTCTTTCTATCACTCTCACTTTCTCCTTCAAACATACACACACTCTCACACATGGATTCTAGAGCTGGGCCGAGCAAGCCTGCTGATTTGTGCTGTCCTCATTGCTTTGTGTTACAGTTATAGAAAAGGCATGTATAGAACAGTGTGCGCACGTGTGTGTGTGTGTTTGTGAGAGACAGAGAGAGAGAGAGATGAGGGAGTTATAAGAAGTGAAAAGTGGTAGGAGGAAGGAAGGCTCACACAGCATGGACACATTCAGAGAGGAGCCTTGAGAAAATCATCAAAGCATCCCTTTCTTTGGAGTCTATTCAGCTACCCCTGACAGAAAAAAAATCATCACACGTGTACTCACAAGTGCGCACACACATAGACACACACACACACTGTTTCAGACATCCTCCCTGTGCTCTTGCTCCTGTGGGTCTGCTCTCCTCTGCCTCCTACGCAGCTTTGCTTCCTCCCACCATTAGGGACCTGGCTCCCACGCTGCACTACACAATCACCAACAGTACCGCATCTGGTTCAGGACAGAGCCACACACACACACACACACACACACACACAATCCCTGCCTCTCACCTTGCGCCTTGCCAATTTTGAGCTTTCTCACAGAAACTCCTGCTGCCAGCGATAATGGTTGTTCCTAAGTACAGTTGTCTGCCTGTGTGATAAAGACACAGAGTGGGTGCCAGAGGATAACAAGCATACTTATCTATCATACTTATGAATTTCACCCCTGAACCTAAACAGTAGCTACATTTAACTTTATTGTGAAATTCTCTATACTGTGATTATATATTCTAAATTGAATGTAAGTTGCACATGCAAATGAGAACCATCTAATTTATCTCACAAAATTTGCCTGAAAGTAGGGATCATTGTTTGTTAGAAGCAGTAATCTCTATAAACCAGAAGCAATAGTAGTAATAAAAGTATTTTTTAATAGTAACAGTAGTAAGTAGACCTAAATAATACACTAATTTGTCATACATATAGTCTAATCTTGTATTTAGCCACATTCATTTGGAATGTATCTGCTCGTTCATTTGATTAACTTATTATGCTACCACATCAGGCAGTGTGAAGAAGCGTTACCTACTGGAGCAATAGAAACGCTCTGGCATCTTTGCTGCACACCTGAGTGATCCAACAGAATGGGGCAGAGATGTGACCCCTGCAGCTACGGTTCTCTCTGGGTCACAGAGTGCTCTGTGGAATCAGGCTGGAGGCTGTCTGTGTTCTGACCCTTTGTGTGGTGCTCTGAGTTGGATAGGCTGTGCGGGGAGTTTGACAGTAGGACAGACTTCTCTGCTGAGAGGGAAATATGAATTGTATTCATAAAACATTATCAATCCATTGATAAATGTTTATCAAACATATTCATTATACATCTGAGGTCTGACATAAATCCACATAACTATTTCCAATCTATTTGTCTCCATTGTGTCCTGTTCCCTCACTTTCATATCTTTATTATTCTTTCTTTCTTCTTCTCTGCCACCCTCATTATGCAATCTCCCCCCTCTTCCTCTTCCCTCGTTCCTCTGCTCACCCTCTTCTGTGTCCTTCCCCTGGCTCTAGTGTTCAGTGTGCCATGCCTGATGGCACTGCAGGGGTCTAGGGTGGTGTGTATGTGTGTGTGTGTGTGTGTGTGTGTATGTGTATGTGTGTGTTTGTGTGTTTGTGTGTTGGGGGGGGGTACACACTAATGGACCCCAATGGATCCAGTGGAGGAGGGATGCCCTCCACAGCCATGCAGTCTGCATACTACATACACACCCCTGGAAAAACACCAAACTGCTCTTAACAGCATATTAACAGGAATATTGCCCAGGGACCTACAGCCTCTTACAAGCGCTTTAAGGGGGAAAAAACAACATAACATTATAAGAATGATTCAGAATGAATGAGCAAATAAGGGAGAGTGAATTATTTATTGGAGAACTTATTTGAACTTATTTGAGATGGATCATGCTGTTGTGCAACTGATTGTTCCTCAAACTTTTGTAAATGTCAGTGTCTTACTCTTAACCAGCCTCAGAGGAATGTTTAATTTAAAAATTCAAAGCTGGTATTGTACTACTGTGAGGAAAGGTTGAGATGTACTGAGGTAACTTAGTCTTAAACTTTGAAGAGTGCTTTTAAACAGGTCAGACTCACTCCTACTGTGTCCAGGGTACTGTACATAATCACACGCGTAACCTTCCCTCTAAAGGCGTACTAGCCCTCTGTGTCAGGTTGATTTTCATCAGTTGCTCTGTTTTATGCATCTTTGCAGCTTTTCTTCAGGTGAAACTCAGTGCAGGCTAAGGGTCTTTCAGTGCAGGGGACTGAAACACTGAGTTGCACCCATGTAATATTTAAGGAGACAAGGAAGAGAGTTACAGAAAAGTGTGTGTGTGGAGGACAAGGGTTTTGAGCAAAAGGTTCGAAATAAGTTTTTTTTTTATGGAATTAGCAAGGCTGGTGGGAGGGGGCTTCAAGTCTGTTATTTTTGCTCAGGCACTTGAAAACACGGTAGAACGTTTCAACAAGTATTTTTGTATGTATGAGCATCTCAGAGTCTGACAGAGGCTAACCTTCCTGATTAACGAGCCCGGTGCAGAGAGGCACAGCATCTCTCCTGTGTGGGAGGGCAGCGTTTTACAAAAGGGCAAAATGGCCTCTCGTCTGCCATCTGGAATAAGAGCCTTCATCCCCGATGTGGCAGAGTGCCCTTTTCTTTAAAGGTGACCTACCGTGTTTTTGGAGACCGTGCCACTTTTGTTTTTTTTCAATTGTGTATTTGATATTATGTTCCCTCTCTCCCTCTCTCTTTCATTCCCCCTCTCCCTCTCTCTCTCTCACTCTCTCTCTCCTTGGTTATTAAGGTTTTGTCCACAGTTCATTCATTCAGCTTGTGTCCCTGTTTTTGTCCAGTGCCATATTGGACCTTTGCTTTGCCTCTTTTTTTTCTTGTCTGACATTAATTCAGGTGCCAGAGGCTCTGATGTCTCAGCAAGCAACCAGGTCCACAGAGCTCTCAAAGCCAAGGCCGGCACTGACCCAAGACCGTGACTAAATTAGTTCCACGACATCAGAGAGTTGTGGATCCTGCCAAGCACTCCGGTCTGCTACTGTAAAGACAGGCGCAGAGCTTTTCAGCCAGGATTAGACACAGCCTGAATTTAGATGATAAAAATAAGTATGGTCAGTATATGCTGTCTTGATGCTTACATTTGCTGACAACCCCCTATACCAGAAAATGCTAAAGCATGCTGAACAGTAGAACATACTCATGTATAAATAAGACTACTGTGTAAATAAGATGTGCCTGATGGGTTTAGTTCACCAGTTGGATATTCTGTGGTCAACTTGGAATGGCTACAGCTTCACACAGCTGATTTAATCATCCATGCCAACCATTTCATCCAATCCATCTATCTATTTACATGTAGTATTATGTCTGGCAACATCTATGTTGCCCAGTCAGACCCAGACCCAAGGAAATTATTATGAAAAGAAAAAAATCATATTGCATTCATAACCACTAGTGTATGACTCTGGCTGTGACATCATGACAGATGATGGATGTGTTCCTCGAATTCTATGTTTGTACCTCGCACACCTGTGTTGCACACAAATGTGGGTTGCACCCTGCTGTCTCCCTGAGGTTGCCACGTCAGACAGATCCCACAGCACACCTGTCTCCCCCACAAACACTAATGAAAGGCACAACCAGACATTCTGAGTGGCATTCCAAAAAGGAGAAAGAAGAGGAGGGAAAACAAGGGGCTGACTTGCTGGTGTGTGTGTGTGTGTGTGTGTGTGTGTGTCTGTCTGAAGGGGAATGATGGGAGCCATGGTTAACTGGAGCTGAGTCATCACTAGCATTAAGTGGGAAATCTTTTAGTACCCACAGACCATCTGATCTGAGCAAGTTGATTTTGCCTATAAATTAGCTTTACATAGACTTTACGGTTTGGCAGCATTTAAATTGCAGCAATCAAGTTTCCTGAGCAAACAAACCACATTTTCAGTTCAGTGTATGAAACACTGATCCTCAGATGGTGATATTGTATTTGGAAATAGTTCATAATGAAGTTTATGAAATTAGTTGCTGTTTTGGTGCAACAGTGTTGGTGTTGTCAGCAAATTGACATAGTTATTTGCAGTGAGCGTAATTGATTGTGGTGCAGCAAAAGTTTGCAGAGAGTAAAATGTGGCCAGTTGGGAGCATAAGGTCGAAGAAAGAATCTAAATGGTCTAAGTGCCCCAGGTTCTGTCACAACTGAACCTCATACTTGCTGTTTGTCACTGATTTATCGACTGAAGTAGAACCCAGGAAATGCATTTTCAGTGAGGTGACCACAGCATAGGAAGCCAAGGTGCATGGATGTAATTGCAGTCATCTTGGACCTCAAATGATCCCAGAGCATATCTCATCCAGAACTTTCCATCACACTCTACACAAATCATTAGTGCGATATTGAGCAAAATACGTCTCAGGGTCTCTGATGTCATCAATGAGACTATGATTAGCACATGAAATAGAGGCGGCACCCTGCAGAGTTTCTTTCCTTCTCTGTAAGTTTGAACTCGTCTGGCTCACAGCAACAGACTGAAGCACAGACCCCTTCTGTCCCAGAGCTATGCATCACTCAGCATCGTGAATCATGCAGCAGCCTCATGATATTCATGACTCTGAACAAAATGATGCTTAGATGTAATATCTTTTAGAGAGAAAATTAAATGCCACACAAACCCATAAATAATGAGCTGATGAATCATCACTGACATTTAAAAAATGTGTTTGAGTGGTGTTAAAGCTTGGAGCCACTGTTTCTTGGAGTTCCACTGGTCAAGGAAAGCCACCTTATTTGACACACATGAATTATTAACAACTTATGTTAATAAGTTGTTAATAATTGTTAATAATTAAAAGTATGTAGCTATATGTTATTTATCTGTACATTTTTTGCATAGGGTTGTGCTTGATTAAAATAATGGAAATAGGTGGTAGCAGAGAGGCTTGTGCTAAATTTAGGAAAACATAAAAGAAACTGTAAGTCATTTTCTTGGCATGACAGTTATCAACAGGACGGCTTTGCATTTATCATATTTGTGTGGTGTGTGTGTGTGTGAGAGAGAGAGAGATAGAGAGAGGGAGAAAGAGAAAATATGTCTGCATGTCTCTGTGTATGTGTGCCAGTGTGCTTTAGCATATTTGTTTGTATGTGGTCAAATATGTCTACTGCCCAAAATATTTGGCTCCTGTCACCAAGCCCCCCTCCCCCAACCATTCCACCCTTCAACCACCAATAGACAAACAGAACCGCTTTCCTCTCCTCTAAAAATGGATATAAGGCTATGATGACAACATGGAGACGTAAAGTATTAGCTTTGTTATTCAAAGTCATCAAATACTCTGCTGCATTTTTCATTGTGTTGCTCCAGAGTAGTGTGTAATGGTTGCTAATGATAAATTCATTCACACCTTTGGAAGCACACGCTCACATCACAAACATTCAGAAATACCCAGGGCTGAGTTTGCGTCTTGTGTAATCCAGCTACAAAAATCAACATATTCTCTCTCTTCCCCTCTCACTCATTTTATGATTCTCTCGATCCTACTAGTTTCTCTACTATATGTCATTTATGTTTTTACATTTTTGTCTGTACTTTTAGAGTACCAAAGCAATTACTGTGTGCTTCTTTTCTTTGTCAGAGTGAATACCTCTTGTAGATAACCCCCTCTTCTCCTCTCTCTCTTTGTCTCCCACTCTCTCTCTCACACACACACATACCACACACACCACACATGCACACGCACACACACCCACACACACCCACCCCTTTCCTCTAGCACGTCAGATTAGCTGATTTTAGTAACCCTCAACATTTCAGCAAAGGAGTACTCCCACTCCTCCTGCTCTTCTCTCTCTCTCTCTCTCTCTCTCTCTCTTTCCCTCTCTCTCATCCCATCTCATTTCCTCCTCTATGCCTCTCTCAGCGAGGTTGTGGGGTTATGCTTTGCAGGGCTGCACCGCCGCCCCTCCTCCCCTCGTCTCCTCCTTTCTTTTTCTGTCTTTCTCCCTCTCTGTCTCTCTCTCTCGCTCTCCCTCTCTCCTAACCACTCTGGATCATGTTCTATTTCCAGCTGGTGATCATGGCCGGCACCGTGCTCCTGGCGTACTACTTTGAGTACACCGACACTTTCCCCGTGCACATCCAGGGCTTCTTCTGCTACGACAAGGCCTTCTCCAAGCCCTACCCAGGACCCGAGCACACGAGCAAGGTGCCCCCCGTCCTGGTCTACTCGCTGGTCACCGCCATCCCCACCCTGACGGTGAGTGAGTGAGTATGTGAATAGGTGAGGGAGAAAGTGTGTGACTGAATGAAACAAGAAGTGTCGAGTGGGTGAACTCTGGTTGACTCTCAGTGCTTTCAATGAAAGTGTGCATGTGAGAATTAGATATGAATGACGTGTCACAGAGTGTGCGGATGGTTTGAAGAGTGTGTGTGTGTGTGTAAGTGTTTGCGTATAGGTGTGTGCATCTTTGTGGCACTGGGTCTCCTTATCTTTTGTCTTTGGGCGACAGCCCTGAGGGACTGTGAACAGATTGGTGAGCTGCGTGGAGCTCCCCTCCTCTTTTAGGAAGCTGCGTGTGTGTGTGTGTGTGTGTGTGTGTGTGTGTGTGTGTGACTGTGGGTGTGTGCCTACATTAACACAGGAGCATACAGTAGGTGGCTATCCTTTATGTGCTTTTTTTTAGGGTCTCCTCAGGGTCTTAAAAGGACCATAAAAGTATACATTTAATCATATAGATTTTTGCCTTAAAAGTCTTAATATGTTATTATTAGTATGTTTAGGTAGGTCTTTAATTATGTCAGTGTTTGACTTCTATTTCAGCAGTCGTCATATGAATTTATTGGCAGCATTCTGTCATTGTTTAGTGTTCAAGTTCTTCTCAGTGGTATAGATCACAGTGTATTAAAACAGGGTCATTAAACTTTTATTCCTTAATAGTAATTCTGGGACTAAGATTTCTCTTTGTATTTTTCTGGTAAGGGTGTGAGATCATTCACAAAGACCTTTAAAATGTGTTAAAACATCCTAAATTTGACTTGTTAAAACCTGCACACAAGGAAATCTTTAAGACCAAAAATGTGTGGATATTTCTGTGATTAATAAATGTTTAATGAGTTAGTGTGTTAGTACTGTGTATATAAGCAGCATACTGTATAGACAATAGGTACACGTGAATGCATGTTGCTACTGTGTGTATGCGTGTGTGTGTGTTTGTGTGTGTGTGTGTGTGAGTGGAGCAGAAGGAGTAAGATTGTAGAAAAGCCAGTGAGCGTGAAATCTGCAGCACCTGGTACAGGCTCTCCGTCTGCTCAGGGTTCAGACAGAGCTGGACCTACTGCCCAGTCTCTCCTCAACAAACACTCACTCACGCACACACACACACACACACACACACACACACACACATGCACACATGCACATACACATACACACACACACACACACACACACACACACACACACACACACACACACACACGTACACACATACACATACACATACACACACACACACCAACAGAAGCCCACAAAAACAGACCAATCACACCAACAACAGACCAGGAACTGCAGTACAAATCACACCATTTGGCATTCACCCAATTCTAAAAAAAGAAATTCTCAGGTAAGGAATTCTCAGCTCAGAATAGATAGCACCAAATACATAGACTTTCTAATTGCATTATTACCATGCACCACTGGCATGGAGTCTGTCAATCATGATTTGATTTTTGGGTCTGTTGATATGTCTTTCAGCAGTAGTAATCCACCACTTAACTTGATTCATTTTTCAGTCTGTTTTGTGTCCATGAAAGGACCAGGCAGAGGCGATACATGCCATGTCACAGATTTTGATTAAACTCGGCAAGTTTGAAAGGTTCACCTTTGCCAATATGCCTGTGACATATTTTAAGTCCTTTGTGTCAGCTGAAGTCTTTGGACTTCATAAATCAAAAATAAAACCCTCAGCCTTTTCATTACTTTTTGGGGAAAATTAGCAACTACCTATTTCACAGAGGCTGTTTGAAAGACAACCGCTCATTCTGCACCTTGGATTGAGGCTGGTCTATCGGTCATAGCCAGGCTATACATTTTGATGTTGTAGTCTGGTTTGTCAGGCAATCATTAGGTGGCACTACATCTCAAATGAGTGATTGGCTCGTTTGATGCGGCATCTTGATAGACGAGACTAGAATTTGCTGCTCTGGCACAGTACCCATCAAAATGTTGTTGACTCGGGCACTACAGGTCTAGAATTATTGAAAACTGAAGTGGGGGGTGGCACGATCATTGATTTACTGCATGTTATACTCTAAACACACCAATCAAGTAATGAAGTAGAACAAGGCATTGTGTTTAAATGAGACTGACTCAGTTACAGCTGCATCATCTCTACACCCTCTGATTGACATTCAGACTGGCACCCTGTAGGCACAGAGTGCTCCTCTGCCTTGTTCTCCTACTGCAGTGTGCTTTTACTGGTACTTGCCAATCAGGCCAGGTCTGACAGTGATTTCAATGTCATGTCAGCACAACAGAACTGTCGCTGCAATACAAGACCTCTAGAGGGCACCATCTGTGATGCAATGCTTTCACCCATTTGGATTCCATTTGTAATTACTTGAAAACTCAAACTCTTCTGTCAGTGTCTCCTTTGAGGTCTTGTCCCCTGAGTGAGTCATTTCACCCTCAGATGAGTGTGCTAGGATGCACAGCTTCCCAGATGTCCAGCGTGCTACTCCGCCCCACCCTTCTCTGTCATGCACTCTTGGATTTGACCTCCCCGGGATTCTTGAAAATGGTGTCCCTCTATGCTGTGTTGAATCACCTGCGTGAACTTTAATGCACCAGTTGCCCTCTCTGGTTTCCATGTGATTCTGTCATGCATGTGTAACCCAGCAGTGCTATATACAGTTAGCCTGGGACACATGCTGCATGTTGGAGAGCCTGTCTTTTAGCACATGCTGTACACAGACACACATATAGACACACACACACACTGATTTGTGCTTTTCCCACTTTCCAGTCTGTCATTTCATTCTTCAGCAGCTGCTTTATGCAATGTTGTCATCATCTGTGTAGTTTATGCAATGTTGTCATCATCTGTGTAGTTTTTACTCTGACAACTCAAAGGTTAAAATAAATTGGCTCTTCACTGCACCGTATCCCATATTGTGGTCTACATGTAAAACCTTATGAGCTTTTACCCACAGGCCCACAGCAGCATCAGAAACACAAACACACACACACACACACACACACACTCATACACACGTGTGATTCTATTCATAACCGCAGTGAATGTTTAATAAAGAACGGATGACAGGCTTGTGAGCCAGCGCTGCTGAAGCCATTATTTCTCTGCTGCATCTCACATCAGGCCTCCTAATTAACACTTCCTGTCCAAGGGCTGACAGCTCCCCAGGATGTGTTACCAGTCATGCAAATCAGCATGGAGAGACAACAGCTTTTAAAATGTGGTAAAGTTTCTTTTTTACCCTCTCTGTCTCTCGCTGCTGTTTATTTTCATTGAACAAGTACTTAGGAAATCCTACTAATGTCTAGCCGCAGATTAGTTCAGCCTGAGTTTGCTAACTCGTCAATAGTTAGAGAGGACAAGTCACTTGCCTTTTGTGGAAAAGTTTTTTAAAAATAATGTGAGTATTATTATTATTAACACTACCCATATTATTCAAGCACAGGTGCATTATTGATAAAAAAAATAGATGAAGTCTGGTTGCCATTTGACATTATTGGAGGTAATTGGTGGCAACACAGCACAGCAGATTTAATTCACAGACTATAATCACTGCATCAGCAGAAATGCAGAGAAATTCGTGAGCACAGTTGGGATGGAACAGACGATGTCTGCTGGTCCTAATGTGATGCTGTTCATTATGTTCGGAGGACATCTGTGTAGACTGGCTTCAGCAGACATGTCAAGTTCAGCTTCTCAGCCTTTTTAAAAACCACACATTCCCTTATGATCAAGTACGCTCGATCAGCTCTGTAGAATACATGCTGTGTTACTATTTATACATTTCAGTTATGGACAATTCTTGTATGCATTTCTGCTGTGTTTTATACAGTACATATGGAAAATATATTTTATAGATTCATTAGAAATCACTGGTAGGTGTAGGATTTTGTGGTGTATGAATTTTGTAAATATAATGTGCAATATTTACAATATGTACAATAAAATATGTACACTAAAATAGCACCCACATATACATTTTGAAACTCCAGTGAGTTGGGGACCAGTGGGACAAGATGCCCCTGAGGCCGTGTGGTTGTTGCTCAGCTACGTCACCAATACCCTGGCGGGTAGAGCTATGGAACCTGGGCAAAAGAGGCAGATGGCAGTCCCAGGCTTTCAGGGGCCGAGTAGGAGGGAAGCACTCAGTGGCATTTCAGCATATGTCAACTCGCTGTCAACGCACCGGCCCCGACCACAGCAGCGTTCCTCCCGAAGCCGGAGGCAGAGACGAGGGGGAGACAGGAAGAGCGGGAGGGGGAGCAGAGGGAGATGGGATGAGACAGCATGTTGTTTTTAATGGAAAAGAATGAAGTGAAAGAGAGATAAAATGAAAGATAGAAATTTAAAAAAGAAAGAGACAGAAAGAAAGAAAAGAAAAAGGAGGGAAGCTGCCAGCCTGACAATAGTGGCAGAAGGTGAGGCTCTGCCTGGTTGATTTTTAAGGCACAGATCTGTTTAGTGAGGTCTGCTCAGTCAGAGTGGCATTTCTGTTTTCCACAGGAGGGTGAGTTCTCCACAGCCAGCCAGTCTTCACAGCTGCCTGAGCATTCCAACAACACTCAAATCCAACAGAGGACACAGTGCAATCAACAGCCATAAATCAACCATCTCCTTATCCCCCCCCCCACCCACCACACACACACACACACACACACACACACTCACACAGACACACACACACACACTCTCTCTCTCACACACACACAAACACACACACAGTTACATACACTCCGATGCACTCAAGCAGAAAGACACACTATTACACAGCTACAGTGAATCGCAGCGCTACTGTGTTATAATGCTAGTCTGTAGTTGTGCCTCAAGGTGTTGTGCTTCTTAAACTCATGGTCAGATGGAGATCTATGGTGTCATATGTGAGGACACTTGTTTGGCAGAGTGCCCCCTGGCTGTTTCTAGTATAGTGCATAGGAGATCATTTCTGGGGTAGATAAAAATTAAAAATACACAGACTTGTTCATTCATGTGGAATGGTGTATGTGTGTAGTACTGTGTGCATGTGTGTGTGTCTGTGGGTGTATGTGCATGTGTGTGTGCAGGGTTGATCTCTACCCCACTTCTCCGCCATGAGACAATATGATTTTAAAAGACACTGTATAAATATAATTGAATTGAAAACGTGAAAACTCAAAACGTGAGTTCTTCAAAGTCACTATAATTATTAACGAGTCCCAGTCCGTTTTCACTCGTATCTCATACGCATCTGATCAGCCTGTCATCTCTCTTCTCTGTTCTTTCAGTCTCTCCTCATTTCCAGCCTGTTTACCATCACTCCATTCTTTCCACTGCTGCTTGTTGCAGAGGGTTTTGTTTTTTTCCCATTTGGATTTCACTTGGTGGGTCTACCATCTGCCAGTCAGTTTAGCTCATAAGTGTCAAAAGAAGATAGAGGAGACATAGAAGAGAGGAGTGGGATATGATTGTCCTCACAGTGAGGAACTGCAAGGAAGAAGAACACTGAATGCTATGAAAAAAACACTAACACACAGTATTCCAGACTAGAACAGAAAGAGAGAGGGAGTGAGAGAAAGAGAGAGAGCGCGAGAGAGAGAGAGTCCAATATCAAGGCTGCATTGCATTCAGACCAATAAAACATTCATGCATGCCATCATAATGCCTGCCTAAAAGTACACACCTCAAGATCAGATGCATTGCTGAGCACTGGAGTCGGGTGCAAGTTGACCTTCTGTTTATATGTACACACACCCTTGAGCATGCCATAAACACACTGTCAATACTGCACAGTGATGTACTATGCACTGGCCTGGGAACAATCACATGATACCAGTGCACCATAGAGCCACAGTGAGACTTAGCATAACAAGTAATCTTGCACCCTTACAATCTTTGATAATCTTACCAGCTCTGGTTTAGAAATTGAACAACATTTTGGGTTCCAAATGAATTAAATGGTTTGTACACAAAACAAAATGTAGTAAAAAGTGTGTTGCGTTCTGTAAAATATCAAACTTGTATTTTTGTGTTTCTAGGAGTTGACCATTTATAATGGCTTGTCATCAGAATATCGCCAAACTTGGTGTGCAGATAGGAACAGCACAAGTATGTGTAGTCTTCATAGCAGCGGGTTTGTTTGTTTTTCTCAGAGAGAAAATAGA
This sequence comes from Tenualosa thibaudeaui, assembly GCA_027481765.1. Taxonomy (NCBI): domain Eukaryota; kingdom Metazoa; phylum Chordata; class Actinopteri; order Clupeiformes; family Clupeidae; genus Tenualosa; species Tenualosa thibaudeaui. The sequence goes on from JAIFZK010000024.1 coordinate 4,173,462, forward strand.
CGTGTGAGCTCACTGTGCAGTTATTCCTCCTGTCGTCTCCTCCGAGAAGCGTGGCGATCGATCAAACACACAAACACAAACATCATGGCGTGCTGACAGTGCGCTGCCAGAGAGATGAGATGAGATGAGATGAGCGGAAGATCCCTCCATCGAGGCACCCCTCCCTCCATCCCTCCATCCAGGCACCCATCTGCCAGTCAGTCAGTCAGACTCGCAGCTCTTAAAAATGACACATTCAGAGGGAGACAGACAGGCAAGCTAGGCAGCTCAGTAGTCTGCCCTTATATGATCACAGTCCTGCCTGCTCTCACCGTGTTCTCCATTATCTGGTGAAAAAAAGCTTTCATACAGCCACAGGCAGAGTGAAATCATTTCAGAAGGGCAGCAAAATATTTACATTTAGGTCAAAAGCCCCTCTCGAAAGGCATATCTGACCTGAGGCTAAGGCATGCTGAAGAACTACGCTGGCACACTGTTGATAAGCAGGATAGCATTGCTACTGATGCCATTGTGAGATAGTTGGGGCTGGGTGACATGTTGCCATGATGACCTTTAAGACAACAGCAATAATAGATTAATTAGGAGTGAAATTTACAGTTGTGTGGTCATATATAGGATGGATCCAGTGTTTGTGTTTATGTAACATAGCCACAGTACAAACACAGTGTGTGTGTGTACGCGCTTGTGTGTGTGTGTGTGTGTATGTGTGTGTGTATAGTCCTGATGCACCATGTCTGCTTCATTGAGTGCACATTCCTATTACCTCTAGGATCTTTGGGCTTCATCTGCACACTGGAGGAATCAATCCCATCTCTGTCAGAATCAGTTTCACAATCAAAACCCATCTCATCCTCCATTCTTTACCCTTCTTTACCTTTCAACTGATCAGTGAACATTTATTGTCTAGCCCTCATTGTCTAGCCCTCTCATGCCTAAACTTTTTTGCAATTGTAAGGGGGGGTAGCAACATAAATAGAGCCTCCTGGGTTGGCCATTAATTCAGAACAATACCAATAGGGTGGTGGTAGCGTAGTGGTTAAGGAACCTGGCTAGCGTTCAAGGAGCCTGAAAAGTTGTGGGTTTGAAACCCAGCTGCCACCGTTGTACCCTTGAGCAAGGCACTTAACCCTAAGTTGCTCTAGGGGAGACTGGCCCTGAACAATTGATAGTTGACAAGTTGTAAGTCGCTTTGGATAAAAGCATCTGCTAAATGTATAAATGTAATGTAAATGTATACCAAAGTCTAAGATTGTGTTTTTAGTTTTCAATGCTTTGAGAAGAAGCTTCCTCAGCAAAACACTGTAAAAATGAAAAAGTTCACAAACAGAGAAAACAACCTCGAGACATGCATAGGTAGAGATTAATGGCCCAGATTATTTTCATTTACACTAACCAAAGTTTGTGCGGAGCCTATAAACCGAAGTGATCCTTTTACGAGGCAGCCCCCCGCTTTGTGTCTTCCCAGCGGCATCCTCAGACAATCCCAAACTACGGCACATTTTGGGCTATCCACTGGAAGGGAATTGTCGTAATTACGGGCAACTCTTCTCCCAGATCCAATGAGGCAATGCAGTGCGGAGCTCTGAACGAGCATCCTCAGCTGTTTAACTGGGAAACCTTCTCTCCCTTCTGGCTGAAGGAGAGCATGCATCCAAACCGCTAATTACCGCTCTGTCCCAGCAAGAGTTGATTAAGGGTGTGCCGCGCACATTAGCATTACTCACAGTCACAACACACACACGTACACACACACACACACACACCCGCATACAAGCACAAACACAAACACAAACAAAACTCTCCCCTTTCTCTCCTCCCTGTAAATGTCTTTCTCTTCCCTGTCCCCAGCACACTACATCTTAATCGTTCTCTATGCGCTTCACACACACACACACACAGACACTGTACTCTGCTCTCATAAGAAAACACACTCACACACACACACACACACACATAATCCAGAGCACCCCCCTGGCTGTCAGACTCATTCACTGATGCGCCGTCAGACGTGGGTGAGGAGCAGAACATGCTGTCTCCTCCCGTCTCCTCTCGTCTTCGCCCCCATGCCAGTGCTGATGTCACAGACGGAGGGAGCGTAATCGGTCAGCGGGCTATTCTTGGCCCCGGCGTCGGGTAGAAGCTCTCTCCTGTGTGAGTTAGGGTGACATCAAAACTCCTTAAATAAAAGCCTTCTCTGGTGACACACTACCACAAGTAGAACATACAATAGTATCCACAGAGGTGTAGAGGGGATTTTTTTTAGTAGAGGTATGTGCGTTAATGCGATAATGTTGTTAATGAATGCCTAATATTTTAAAAGTGAGAAATAGCCTACATAAATAGCCTAAACATAAATGATCTGTTCCAAGAAGTGGGAGGATTCTGTACCCCTGCAACCAACGCTCACTACACCCCTGAGTATCCACAACACAAAGAGGTGTTACTACTCCATAATCACCTGTAATGAGTCACGATTCACGGCGCATTCAGATCTATACAGTGCTGTACAGCGTGGCTTAACATGATGTATCCTGGGTTTACCACAATGCATTCTTTTAAGACTTTTTTTGTCTGGTTGCTTAGAATATCAGCATGTGCCATGATACTAAAAGCTTACAGAAAGGCAAGGCTGCTGCACTCATATCTTGTTTTCTCAAAACAAGCAAGCACAAGCTAGAATATGACCTCATGACAGATACAGAAATAGCACAGAAAACACTTTCTTTATGTAGATGCAGAACAGTTAAATCTGTGCTAACAATGACTGACCATCATGAATAGTCAATCATAGTCCTTACATAATGAGAAAGAGATGGAGGGAAAAAAGCCATATTTCCTATGAGTCACATCTAGTGTGGACTGCAAGAGGAAGGAGAATGTTGTCTGGGTTTGTCTGAATATTTTTGAAGGTTTTTAGCTCCTCTGAGATGATCATCCAATAGCCTCTGTACTTCTCCTACATGCTTTGGAACAAGAGAGGTGTTCAGAAAGTTGCAATCTAAAACCTCACCACTAGATGGCATTATGCCCTGTACTGTGCTTATTCGTTTACATTACATTTACATTTAGGCCTTTAGCAGACGCTTTTATCCAAAGCGACTTACAAAAGAGGAAAACATTCAAGCTACAACACAATGAAAGAACTAACAAGGAGTGCATATTGCTAACATAGAAACTGCACTATTTTAAGTTGAAAGTGCAATAGTGTAATACAGTGCAGACAAATTAAATTGTTAAGTGCATTCTCAAAATCTACGCTAGGAGATATTTTTGGAAGAGCTGGGTCTTCACGAGTTTCTTGAAGGTGGAGAGGGTATCAGTTGATCTGGTAGCACTTGGAAGGTCATTCCACCATCGCGGAACCAGAAATGAGAAGAGTCTGGATTGACCTGCACAATGTGTTGGCCGTACTAGAAAACGTTCCTTAGAGGAGCAAAGCGGTCGTCGGGTGACATAGGGCTTATTCCTGTGTCTCTGTGCTCCAGATCCTGATGGGGGAGCTGATGGTGTTCTTCCTGAAGGCGGAAGGCACCCAAGAGAAGACCATCGTCACCGCAGATTGCTGCTACTTCAACCCCCTCTTCAGACGCATCATACGCTTTCTCGGTAAGTACAACTACATACACCCCCACAGGTGTGTAATGATTTCTGGAGGTTTCAGCATACTCTCTAATAAACACACACATACAAACATATATACACACACACACACACACACACACACACACACACACACACACACACACAGGCACCTACACAAGCATGCACACATAGTCACACATCCACATCCAATCAGTTATACTGCATTTTCACTTAAATAAATAAAGAGCATGAGACAGATTCTGTCAAAATAGATTACCGGTATTCAACTGAATTAAAAAAAAATGAAAGAAAATATCAGGCTTTTGGTCTGTCACATTCTATTGTTTTGTTTTTGAAAGGCTAAAGTGGGAAATTAAATGATAATAAGACCTTTAACCATAGTGTTTCTTTAACTGAACATCATCTGAATAAAGTTGACTTTAGATAATTTGTCATCTCTCTCTCTCTCTTTCTCTCTCTCTCTTCTTTCCACCTCTGTCTCTCGGCCCCCTCTCCATCTCTCAGGCGTTTACTCCTTCGGCCTTTTCACCACCAGCATCTTTGCGAATGCTGGCCAGGTGGTAACGGGCAACCAGGCGCCACACTTCCTAACGGCGTGTCGACCCAACTACACAGCGCTGGGCTGCCAGTCGGCAATGCAGTACATCACAGAACGCCGTGCCTGCACAGGCAACCCCCTGGTGGTGGCCTCGGCACGCAAGTCCTTCCCCTCCAAAGACGCTGCACTCAGCGTTTATTCAGCAGTCTACACGGTGGTGAGCATGCGGGGTTCATTATTCATTTGTTTAGTTACACATTCTCACACACATACACACACACAGACTTAAACACACATGCAAGCATGTGGACACAGACCCAACACAAGCACACAGAGGTAGACAGGCATTACTTTATTTCTGTGTCTCTCACACATATACACTCACACACATACACACACACACACACTCAGTAAAAGCTTGATGTTGTTGACCACAAATAGTGAGAGAGGGACATTTATCATTCCCACAGATGACTTTACACATACACACAAACACACACACACACACACATACAGTATAAGGGGACATCCATCATCTGATGATGCACAGGAGTACAAGCATTGTCATATGAAGGTCAGCCTTAGACAGTGAGAAGGACTGGTTGTTTCTTACAGAGCAGTTAGCCATGTATTTTATATATATATATATATATATATATATATATAATTTAATATATATAGAGAGATTTAGCATGTTTATTTACATGTGTAGCATATCTACAAGCACGTTGACTTGAAGTTGTGTTGAGAAGTTGACATGAATGTCCAAACTGATATCAAACTAATATACTGTACGTGTGTGTTATTTTCCTGGGCTTCTTCTCTCCTCAGATGTACGTGACGCTGGTGTCCCGGACGAAAGGCACCCGTCTGGCCAAGCCCACAGTCAGCCTGACACTGTTGTGCCTGGCCATGCTGGTGGGTGTGGTGCGTGTGGCCGAGTACCGCAACCACTGGTCCGACGTGCTGGCCGGCTTCTTCACCGGAGCCGCCATCGCCATCTTCTTGGTGAGGAGACTGCCGGTGTCTGCAGAGCACAGCACAGTGAAGCAGAGATGGGTTTGTGCAGGCGGTGGTGAAGACTTAGGTGGAAGTTAGTGGGGAGTCCACACCCTATGGATTATGCCACAGTTGATAGGGATTTACGGAGACTGTGCATATGCATTTATTCACAGAAGTCTTTTTCTGTGAGATTTCATCACACCTCATTATAAGTTAAAGGCAAAGTCGTATTTAATCTGCTATGCCCAATGTCTTGAGCCTTTGTTCAAATAGTCATCACAAACAGGCACGGAGATCCACATCCCTTCTGTGGGTTCCTAAATATAAAGAGATTAAAGAGCATTTAAACTCTTTAGATTTAGGTATAAACAGACCAAACATTTTGGCATTCAGATGGATTTCTATTGAATGCATGCTTAAATATATTTTCTTTAGCTTTCAATTAGCATTTATTTTACCGGCATAGTGTTTTAAGAACTCTTGACTGACAGCTGCACCTGAGGAATATGTTATCTGTATGGGTTTGTTATCTATGTGTTTGTTTTGTTTTTCGCCAAAAACTGCTCCTGTCTGTGTCTCCTGTTCTTTTTCCTGAAACAGGTGACGTGCGTAATCAACAACTTCCAGCACTCGCAGCCGCCGCCACCACCTGCCCGACCCCAGCGGCCTGAGTCCGTGCTGGGCGTGCCTATGGTCTCGCTGCCCTGCGTGGACAGTCCACTCGAAAAGTTAAGTGGTTCTCAGGTAAGGGGCGGGGGTGGGTGAGTGGCCGGCCTGTGTAATACAGAGGGGGGTGTTGGGCATCAGCCAAGCCCCCTCCCCACCTCCTTTACCCCCCCCTTCTGTCCGTCCCGGCTGACCCCTCCCCAAGAAAGCACCCCCTAACCCCTACCCCACACTTCTACTCAGCTCTGCCTTCACGCATGTCTACACTTTTGTCTGATCACCCACTACCCCACCACCCACCTACCTAACCACCCACGTCCCCTCCCAACACACCACTACACCCCAACCAGCCTTCTCTATGTCCCACTACAGCAGTTCCACAACGACTGTCTTCCTCTCCACGTCTGTCTCAATGTTCTCCGCCCGACAAAAAAAAAAAACACACTTGACTGACTCCCTCCCCCCCAGTGTCAGTGGACAAACTGGACAGCATGCACACTGGAGGAAACAAAGCCTGCCTAAGCCTCCTCCCAGTTGTGCAGTGCTGAGGCCTTCTTCATATCCCCTCCCGATCCACTGTAAGAAGGCTTGCCACTGGGATGGACCAGAAGACTAACACAGACCAGAAGAGGATCCCCATGGGTGGGAGTTTTGGGGGAGATGGAGTGGTGCAGTGTTGATCCTCTTCAGCACGCCATGAGTCTGCTGTTGGTCCTCTTCTAATTCTAACAACCCCCTAGACATCCCCCCCACACACACACTCCCAGATCACCCCCCCCCCCCCCCCCCCAAGCTTGCGTTACTACTAGGAAAGCAATTTGGCAGGAGGTGTTGAGTCAGCACCTCTCCGGCCTAAATTTACAGCCACTGGGAGCAGGGAGCGCCCAGGTCTTGTTAATATTCGATTAAATCCTGCGCCTCCTGCCACGGGCTGAGCAGTCTCATCCTTCACCATGCCGGGTCCTTATTCTCATGTCAGCTGTCATCTGTCCACTCAATCTTGCCACTCTCACTCTCTCTCCCCATCCTTTTTTTTTTTTTTTTTCCATGTGGAAGTGTTGTTCCACCGACCCAAACCCCCGTTTTTGCTTTCGTTTTCGTGTACTATAACCCCCACCTCTGTCTGTCTGTCTGTCTGTCTGTCTGTCTGTCTGTCTGTCTGTCCTCTCCTTTTTGCTCTCGCTATCTTTCGATCTATCTCTCTCTCACTCTTTCTTCCATTCCCTCTCTCGCTTTCTTTCTTTTCCTTCCCTCTCCCCCTCTTTCTCTCTCTCTCTCTCTCTGGCTTTCCCCAGCAGACTCCACGGGGATCACCATTCACTGAGATCACATGACCATCAGCCTTATCGGTTCCCCGCCACCCCCGATGTCCTCATACCGTCTCGCTCCATTTCCAGCGAAGTCTAGACCAGCCGGCCGAGCAGCCGCACCACTGCGCCGCCCACCCGGGCCCCGCTGGACGCTACGCCACCCTCTACCGTTCCTACTCCACACAGGTCTAGACCAGCACTACCACCCCACCAACCTCTGACCACCACCACCTTTGCCATACCACATACTACACCACCCTGCCATACTCAAACCACTCTGTCTCCTCCCCTCCCTTCCCAAGCAACTAGCCAAGCAACCAACTCCTTAGATTTCCCAACTGACCTCTCTCTGTTATTCCTGATCCTAAATCCCTGGGGAACCGATGGGTCCCATGTGGAGGGACTCAACAACTTTCAAAAAAAAAAAAAAAAGACTGCAACTCTCAGTTCAGTGTCAGGTGTTTGTTATTTATTTTGTGTCTGAAGAGAGAGTTTGTTTTTTGTTTTTTTGTTTGTTTGTTTGTTTTGTCTTTTGATATCAGTTGTTGTACAAAGGTCTATTAATGGTGTCTAATTTTGAAAAAAAAAGAAAAAGAAAACAAAATGGATCCCCCATAGTGGGGCGTCCTCCTGCTGTAGAGATGCACTCCTCTGCAGCCATAGACCCATAGATGGGATCTTTCTGCTTCTCACCTTCAGTTTCCCAGCAATCCTGTTAATCAGCAGGCTTATACACAAGCATCTCAGATGGGCACCCACAGCATCCACGTCCAGTCTCAGCATTCTGTGTTCTGAAATCTATGAAATGTCACACACAACTCAAACAACATTTACAGAAATCAGTCTCAGAGACTCAGCCTGTGGACTGTCCTTACCCTGGAGAAACATGCTGTATATTCACACACACACACACACACACAGAGTCACACATTGAGCATATCAGCGACTCTCTCTCTCTGGACTCTCTTATTCTGTCTGTGTTAGTTGTTGTTGTAATCGGTGTTGTCGGTGACAGCGTTCACAGCATCCTGAAACCACCCACTCTCTCCGCCGCTGCCACAGAAACCAAAACAGAACGCTTCCGCTCAGACAGCCTTGTCAGTTCCACGGAGTCTCCTCTGCTCTCTCGCTCCGTTTACAAAAGATCAAAGAGCCTTCACACTTCTTCTCAGGAGAACGATACATAAACGAACGAAAGGAAAACACACACAAACGCACACACACATATTCACACATACACTCGTTGGAAGCCCCCAGAGGGAGATGCTTAAACAGACTGTCGTGTGTTCCAGAGCACGTACGAGAACTGCTAGCAGATGACAAACCACGTTGGGCTGTGTAGTGTTCTCAGTGTTCAGGGTAAGCCTACATCTGTTCTGTTTTAAATGACTTCTGTCAGGCACGGGGGGCCCTGGTCACTAGTTTATCCTTCTGTTGATACTAAAGGACTTGGACCACCTGCACAGGACTACAGTAGGTGAAACCTATGATGCTGACACAGAACGGACTTGGCAAGATGTCTCAGGCCACATGTTAGGCCACATCCCAGTTTTTTACCATGGATTCAATTGTATACATGTGAGTCAATTTATTTATTTCTGCAGAGATTATTCATGGCTTTGATTTTTTTGTTTGTTTGTTTGTTTGTTTCTGTACATAGACATGTAAAAAATTTTACTCACATATCTGTGACCTTCACCTGGTGTGACAGTTTTGCAGCTCTTAATTTTGCACAGTCTCTCTCCTCACACCACTCTCAACTTTAGATTTTGCCCTTGTGTCACTGCCTTCTAGCTTGTTGTCTATGTTTTGCACACATGGTCAGCTTTTTTTGTAGTCTTTACTGTCACTGTGCGACAAATATACTCACCAACACTTCAGAGGAACATAAGAACCATGCTACATGAGTACACACACACAAAACACATCCTTATACATGAGTTTCTCTCTCCAAGCCTCCAGTATACATCCCCATCACCTCCAACCCCTCTAAAACCACACCCCCACCCACCCCCACTCCTCCACACACACACACACACAGACACACCTCTTTTTCACTTTCTTACACTGGAACCTATTTGTATACATATTTCTTTTGTAAATAGCTGTTTCTTTTTTGTATGGGAAATGTGTTTTTTTATTTTTGGACACCCATGCACTCCCATGCACTCTCACTTCCTTGCATCTGTGATGGGATTACTGGAATTCGGGTTGCATGGCTGTGCCACGGATGAGAAGGCAAACCAGTGTCTCTGAATTGGACCAGCTGCTGAAGGCCAGAGGCAAAGTACACGCATTGATTTCTCCAGTGCGCAGAGATGATGAGTTGCATGATGGGGAAAAATGGGGAAAGCCTTTGATGTCTGAGGAGAATCTATGATCTTTGTTTTGTTTTTGCTTTATTTCAGACGTTCAATGCTGTCAGCAAGCATTTTTACTCTAAGACCTAGCCATTGCAAGCCACAGGCTTTGGGTTGTGACAACAACCTCTCCTCCTCACCTTATCTCTGAGAAACAAGCGTGAAGACACAGTCACGCTGTAGAGGCTGACCGCTGTGGCGTCACAGCAGTGCTGTGGAACCAGATCAAAAGGATTAAGTCATTTCTGGACCAACACAAAGCATAGAGACAGCGTGTGAGGCTCCCACGTACATTTCAAGCCCAAAAGAGAGTCAGAAGCATGCAGACCAGACACATCCCAAAGCAACTAATTGGGCCAATGAGACACTGCTTACAAGCTGTGCGCTCTGACCTGTCATATGAGGGTGATATTTCCTCTTTGATTTTCATCTTTGGTTTGTTAGATGTGAATCTTTGTAGTATTTGTTGTCTTTATAGGGTTTGGCTTCAGGTAGGCCCTCTAGTGTGATTGTGAAACAGGTATTCAAAGATGGAAAAAATCTCTCCTTAGCTTTTGTGGGATTTCATGAGCAGGCAGCTCAAAACGTAACCTCGGTTTGCAGGTGGAATCCCAGTCTATCAAAAGCCCATTTCGTGTACAGAAACTACTTAGTCTTGCTTCAGGGAGCCCAATAGCCATTACCTCTGGGACCAATTTGTTGTCAGCACCCGACAAAAAAAAAAAAAAAAACTGATTCATAAAATGTGAGTCAGCGTTGCGGCCATCTGCGCAGGGGCCTGTGACTGCCCAAAGTTAGCCTCTACCGCTAATGAGTTTATCACGGTCTAACTGTCCGCCAAGCCTCTGGAGCCCATTTCATTAGTAGCTTTTGCGGAGCCTGAATATGTAGTTCTCCCAACCGTCTTAAAGGGACAACCACAGTGGAGAGGAGAGCCGGTGGAGCCTAATGGCCCAATGCATAGCAAATAGGAAGACTTTGTCCTTAAGCACTGGTCCAAGGTCAGTTTTAGAGTTGAGCCTGAATGTGTGTGACTAAAGGAAACACAGCTAACATGACACTTGGTGCTAGATGTAAAAAAAAGGCAGAAAAATAAGAATAATTGGTTGGTTGTTTATATGATGTAAGAGACAGTCATGGGTTTACATCTTTAATGGTATTTGCAAATATATTAGTCTCCATTTCTTAAAACTTATGGATCACTGATTCTGATCTGTCTGATCTAATAGGTACAAATTTGTGAGGCATGTGGATAGAATTGGGAAGATGTTTTTTAAGACGGTTCCACTCTTTTCTCTCATGTTGTAATGAAGTACCTTCTGTTTTGTAATGAATTGTCTGATGAGAACAATAAATTGATATTGCAATAAAGATGGTATTTGTACAATGGTCTTACTTCAGAGGACAATCTCAGATCTTGAATGGGAGGACAGGAGAAGACACAATGTTAATCCGGTAAGATAATTGAATAGATTCCTCACAATACCACAGAATGTCTACAATCTCTCTCTCTCTCTCTCTCTCTCTCTCTCTCCATGCTGAGAGGCTAATGCAGCGCTTTCACCTCATGCTGTCTGCACCAATGGGAGACTCCTGCTGTAGGCATCCACTGCCCTCATGTGGGCAAATGATTGTATTAAAATAGTCCTTATGTGACCATTGTCTTATGCCTAATTAGAAAGGGGCTTATTTCTTTAATTCAATGAGAAATTAATGCTCAGGCCACCAACCACACAGGGTTCTCACATCTTTTTATAGGCTTTAATGATGGTGTGTGTTATTATATTTCACTAAGACGCTAAGTATTTTGTCAGTGTTTCTCTGTTAATAGGCTGTCGTGTGTCCATGTCCAGCTCAGCAGTCCAGTAGAATATTGGTGATTCCCACAGGGCTTTTCTTCATGTGTACCACAGGGGGGCATCCGACGTCTCTCCGAGGGCTCACCACCGTGGGCCTCTCCATTGGGGGAGCTGTTGCCTAGCTGCTCACATACAATCACTGGCTGCTTTTGACACACTGACACAATCTGTCGCCATGGCTGCAGCTCTTTGTGAAACTTCCAGCAACAGCTTAACTTAGACAAGTCAAGGTTAAGAGAGACATCCAGAAATTTGACGTCTAGAAATTGTTTAATAGTTTGCATGATGATATTTGCTGACATTCAGAACATTAGCATTGTTCATGTTCATGCTTATGTGGAATTGATTTGCACCTGTAATCCAGAGTTGTTGTCATAATGTTGATATTGGTGTAATAATATCACATAGCAATTCAAAAGGCATCACCTTAATCATACTGCATTGAACCTCGTTAATGACACAATTTTAGCATCATGTGCAATTCATCTGAACCTGCGTACATTCTGTTACATAGCTCAAAATGGCTTGAAACACAGTGTATACTCATTATAAAAAAATTGCGTTGTGTTAATATGCAGTAATAATATCATAATAATAACAGGTAATAAACATACACAATCTATTTTAGAACATGAATTATTAGGAAGTAGTATATTTAATCTTATTACATTAGTTTGTTGACAAAGCATCTGCAATAGTACAAGATCCATAAAATTCCCTTGCCTAGCTGTAGTGGCCCACATTCATTCAACCATTCCAATCATTCTGATATGTCACAGTGACATCTAGCCGGAGCCTTGTTCAGGAGCTCTCCATCAGCATATGAGTCAGGGAGGCGCTTGAGTGGGTAAATGCCAAGTAGTAGAGCTACTTGGGAGATGGGCAAATATCATGCAGCCAGTGCCGTGTTTGGTGAAGCACACGGATGACTTCCAATGAAGTAGGCAAGGCTCTGCGTGTGCGTCTGTGTGTATTATGAGACATGAAGAGCCTGCAGGGGAGGCTGAGGTTGTTTAATAAGATGAAATAAAAGAAAGAAGGACTATATCCTAAAAGGATAGATACCTCAAGGATTTCATTTTGTGGGGGGGTTGGTTTTTTTTTTTTTTTTTTCTTTTTCGTTTCTTTAAAAAAATGGTTTGACCTACAGTTCTGAAAAACGTTTAGCCTTGTGTAGATTTCTATGTCTCCATGCTGTAAAATGCAGGATTTTAACTTGAAATCACACAAAGACTGCTAGCTGTAATTGAGAGGAGCAGGGAAGCAAGAGGAAAGAGCATGGGTCAAGGATTGTTCTATTCTTGCCCGCAGCTGCTTAAATGAAGTTTATCGACCTTGGTTACGCAACCCCGAAGCATCTCATTCTCTCTTATTGGGTTAGTCTGCGATCAGTATGTTTAATAGAACACTTTATTTGAAGCAACTCAAAGACCTAAGATGGCACTGACAGACTGCATTTAACGAAATAACAATCTGGTATAAGTCCAAATTGAGATACTAAAATTATACTGGCAGAATATCTACAATCAACAGAGAAGTTCCAGAGTGGGAGGAGTTGGGTCTGACTAATAATCTGTCAAGTCACAGTGCAAAAATTGTGTGAAATAGGTGTGCCAGACAATAGCTATAGCTTCAGAGGTTAACAGAGGTGTGCATTTGCATCCACTGAGTTTGGTATAGTAAGTTTATGTTCACCATAAATACTACGTGCCAATCTGATTGCTCAGCCTTAATTTGATGAACACTCCAAAGTAACACCCCCAGCCCAAATAAACCCAATCATACAGTCCCATACTACACTGAGTGTCGAAAAACCACAAGGGTGGTGACACCAGTCTGTCAGGCAGGGCAGCCGAAAGTGGACATTTTATCCCGGCGTCTGTTCGCTGGGATCTGAACCTGTGGCCCTGCTACCGGTGGCACTCAGCGTGGCTTTGCCAGTGCCTGCTCAGCCACCACAGTGCTGTGCCAATTCCAGCCAAACCTTCAAGGCAGACAACCCAGGCAGCTGATATGTGCCCTGCCCACTCATCACCCGCCATCCCAAAAGTCCCCCCGCTCCCAACACCCCCACCCCCCTCCCCCAAATCCCATCTTGGGGCACTGAGGCCACACACACACACACACACACACACACACACAGGAGGATGGTCCCCAGACGGCAGACTGCAGGTGCCATTCTCCTTTATCTCTATTTGTCTGTTTGTTTTGGCTGCCTCCTCTCTCCATCCTCCATTATTGGCCACAGACAGTCATCCCAAGGAGGCTGCGCCTGTGCTCCGTCTCCCCTTCACAGTTCACAATCTGATGGATTGGAGGCATTACGCAGGCCTTCGCTCCGGCTGGTCTAGGGCCAGCGAGGCCTGGATTGTTAATCATCAGCGAGTGCTGGCAGTAGCTGTTCAGCACTGATCCCGGAACAGCAGGTGTGGGGAATGAGCGGGCTCTGACGGGCTGTTCCGCTCAGAGAGGCGGCTGAGGTCACAGAGGCTCTGATGATCGTCGGCAGAAGGGAGGGAGGAGAGAAAAGAGAGGGACAGGGAGGTGAGAAAGAGAGCACAAATGGGGAGGAGGAGAAGGAGGAGGAGGAGGAGATGAGGACATTCTGTCTATCAAATGAATTTAGTGGCGCAGACAAGAGGAAGGGAATAAGCTGTGTATCCATGACCCAACACAGACACTGCGAGGAAGAGCACTGATGTACAGATTCAGTGGTCCAGATTTCAGACACTAACTCTCAGCAGACATAAAGGCACCAGCCTCCGTTTATATACAATACAGTTTTATGTCAAATTCAGTGATATGCTGTAGACATCCATAAAGGCTTCACGTGTTCATGTATAGTCCTGGCTGTGTTGATGGGAAAAAGAGTGCATATGTCAGCGATTGGAAAATGATAGCAGAATCAGACCAAGCCACAAACAGTCCCAGCAAATCAACACAGTGTTTCAGGAGCAGGGAAGGGAGCGCTGTAATTTGATTGGCTGTCAAGCTCAAATATCAGCAACCTTTCCCAAACCTGAATCACATATGCACACACATCTCTCTCTCTCTCTCTCTCTCTCTCTCTCTCTCCACCCAATATCACACTCTTTCTCTCACACACACTGCTGCAGGACTCTATAGGATTATGCAGATATTCCACATTTTTTCTCATACAAATGTAACCTTATAAAGGGGCATTCATGTGTGGCTATTCTGATATCTTTCAGGTGGATAAATGTCATGAGGCAGATAGATTCAAAGCTGTAGATATGCTGCGCTTTAGATATGCAGACCCAGTATGGAGATTGAAAGAGGAAGAGATTAAAGGTTCACTGAATGTAAAGGATACCTAGGAAATAAAGCACGGTGAAATGTATCTGGACGGTTGCTAAGGAACTCGTTCTGACCATACTTTAAAAACATACAAGCTGTAACTCTCTCTGTGTATTATCATGGTACAGCCCAATACATCTGTCACACACATGCAACTTCACATAGTGACACTAAATTAAACTACAGCATTAGCGTTAGGAGTGAAAATGTCATTTGGCTCGTTCTTCCACACAAAACTGACAAATATAAGTAGCAGAAGCAGACAAAGGAAATAAATGCCAAAAGTGATTTGCAATTATCTGTGCAGCTGCTGGAGAAAATGCATTATGGCTCTGAAACACAATGTCAAAAAAATTTGATCAAAAATCAGACCTGTAATCATTTCTACTCAGCTGAATTTGAATGATTTGACAGGTTGGTCTGAAAGAAAATGGGTATGGAATTCATGTTTTCCATGGCAAAAAAGTGAAAGGGTGCCCACAAAGCAGCAAGTATACTGGTCACTACCCAGAACAGGTCTCTACTGGAAATCCCAGAGATGAAGAAACCAATGGATCACCAAAATTACCATCCATCACTGCTGAAGGTTCAAGCACGGGCTAAAAAGTGAGGGGTGACTTTTGAGTCAGCAGAGGCAGCAGCAGCAGCAAGAACAGCAACAGAGTTTGCATCACCTGATTATCTGAGATCTCTTGCAACCACCTTGCTTGACAGGAAGGATGAACACCTGAACTGGCCAGCATAGACCAGTCTAAATGTCTTACAATAAGATGCTTCATCCCCCTTATTGGGAAAAGGAAACTTGAGTTTCTATTTTTCTTCTGTTTTTTTCCATCATTGGTTCATCCATTGCTCTTGATCAATAGAAAGCTTACACCTGCCATGCAGACCACAGTCCTTATCCAAAGGTTACTGTCTTTCATTCTAAATACTGAAGGCAGTAAATTGAATCGCTTCTCTAGAAGTCTTGTAACGTAATACAAGCTGTAAGTTTATGATAGTATTGGTTGTGTATTGGTTGTTAACATAGTACGAAGCTGCTTTCAGCCCAACACCATTGCCAGCTCTTGCAACCTGCAGAAGCATTCTGTGCTTTAAATGGACTTATGAGTCCCTTTGAGTCTGCTAATAAATGGAAAACCTTGTCGTTGTAAGACTGCTATTTGCATTTTGTAATTGCACCAATAGCTCTCAAAACGCATGAAATTTTAATGATTCTGCCTTTTGAAACCAGTGGCTTAGAGGAGAATGCAACTGCTTTGTGGACGGCCAATATTTTGCTACATCAGCCAGACAGGAAGTCCCAGAAAATGGTGTTTAGATACATAACAGCCCAACGCCCCAACCCGAGAACCAGAAGCATTAAGTATTAATGTCAGAGGCGCAGCGTCCGCGGCACAATTGTTCCGCCCTCCAGCCGACTGCCCGGCTCAGCGCAGGCGCGCTCGCCACAAACCCTCCCTCTGAACCCTCCACCAAGGCCCCCCTCACGCTCCCACATTACCCTGCCCGGAAATTGCATTTCCAGCTCAGCCGGGCCCCATTATGAAGGAGAGGCGACATGCTGTAACCTTTTTAAAAAGCCATTAGTGGTGTACCTGCCCCTCCCCTCACCAACAACCCCCACCACCCCCACCCCTTCCCCACCCCATGCCCAACAACAGCCCCCTGCCCCCAGTCCTTTCTTTAAAGCTTCTATAATTGTATTAGCAATCTTCACCACACTGACCATTACCCAGCTCCCCATGAGGGCCTTGGCCTCCCGCTGCCTTAAGCCGGCCCGCGGAGCAAAGAAGAGGAGAGACTGACGTAGCCTGACATCATCAGTGGAGGGAGCCAATCAACAGGGAACACGGGGGGAGGACTAAACATCCATATGTATGCTGAGCTAAGGTCTGGTAATTGGTGGCCGCTTCTGTTTGTCTTTGAGGCCGTTGACAAGAGGGAGAGGAACAACATAATTCGTAAGGAGCCCGGTACAAAGGGAAGCCACTTCTGCTATTGTATAATGTTCCCTGTCCACCAGGTGGGAGGGAACCCAGCTGAACCCGCAGAATCTGTGGAACCACAGCAGTTTGAGGTACCGTATGGCCTTAGTGCTGCCCTTATGGCTATTTCTGTCTCGCCTGTGAAGAGGAACAGAGAAATTGGAAGATTGCAAACAGTGTGAGAAGGGATAGAGCAAGCTGAAGCAAGCCACAAGACGCTGGCAAACATATACTCACTCGCCCGATTTTGAGCCCCAGCAATATTAAAAGACCACATCCACAGATCTCAGACTGATATTTGCCAAGGTTATAAATATGTACCTTTGCTACATATCAAAGAGAATTTTTGAATTGTTTTAGTCATCAGCCACTGGATCTGAAAAGCCTAGACTCCAGAACTCCTCTCCGTTTTTCCTGTTCTTTGTGAGTGGCAAAAAGAGCTCTGGGCTGTACATGTAACCTCTGACATTTCAGCACTGACCTCCCTGAGAGAATGACTCTGCCCATGAGGTAATGCCCAGACTCCATCTGCCATGTCTCCTGGGTGCTCATACCACTCAACACCAAACAACTTAATAGCTCCAAATGTGAAATATTAGCTCCTCTATGCTACTACCGCTAGTAGTAACAATAGTAGTAGTAGTTGTAGTAGTAGTAGCCATAGCAGTAATATAGTAGTTTAATTTAATTGTGCTATCTAAGAGTCTGTAGCCTAGCCACATTTCTTTCCTCGAAGTCTACAATGCCAAGAAAGAAAAAAAAAGCATGTGTTGAAAGTAAATTATTGGATATAATTCCAATTGGTGACTAAATGGTATTAAAAAGAGAAGAGGCCAAACCATTTTGTGATACTGTGACCTTCATTTAGACTGTGGAGGATGGTGTGGGAGGCAGAGAATACTTCATGAACCATAGCAGGACAGTTAAGGAAACTCACTCTCCAAAACCTGCCATTACATACTATCTGCAAAACAATGGCCAATTTGGAGGAGAACTCCATGCACCCCATGCAAAAAAGCTGTAATTGGAGTTTGCTAAATGGCAACAGCACAGCTCATGGAAAAGAACTGGTTTCTATGGTAATTCCTCTGAAGAAGCCGCAGCTTACATAGAGCAGCTGTATGGTTCCAGCTGATGTAAACGCTCATATGGCAGAGGTCCAAATCTGCACGCCAGCCATACAGCTCTTGCCAATTATGTGCTTGTCCAGCTAGTTTCTGTGAGAGGGAACACACAATAATGCTCTGAAAGACTCATCTCATACTTTAGGGGAACACTGTTAATATTTGTACTGATGGCAGAAGATAGCATCTTTCATATTTTTCTCTCACTATCTAGAATGTATTTGATAAGTGTTTGGAGTCACAGAGATGCGACTAAGGTTGTGGAGGTGCTCTGTTTTTATTTTTTTTGTTTTTTTTTTTGAGGAGGAGCTATCTTATGAGTCTCTCTATTTAAAAGAAAAAAACCTAAACATGCAGTAAACTGTGTGTGCATTCCCTGTTGGCTTTACTGTTCATTTTGTTTGCATTAGATTGGTGTTCTCGCACACTAATGTTTGAAACACATACTTCGATGTCCGACTAGTTCTGCTGTTAGTGCTCAGCAGAATACATACACAAGTAATTGTGCTTCCATATTTTACTTTGGACACAAAGCCAGTTGTAATGCAGTAAACCTATATATCTATCAATATCTATAAAATAAACACTTTACAATAATGGTGCACAAGTAAGTGTTACCAAAATGTACAAGTTCAGCAGTGTGTGTGTTATACGTGTTGATGGTGGTGCTGCTGGAGCTGTGATACGAACTCAGTGGCCTGGAGCTCTTTTTCGGTCTGGTCTTGTTTGTGTGTTTTTAATTGATGGTGAGGAATCAGCTTGACATTTAGTTTCTATTAGCAGGTGCTGGCATTGGCAGAGGGGTGAGTGGAGCTTTGATTTAGCCAGCCAGTGGAACCACACTCATCTAAACCCCTCCTTTTGTTCATTTGCCATCCCCCCCTCTGCTCCCCCAACCTCTCTCTCTCTCTCCCTCACTTTCTCTCTTTCTTTCTTTCTCTCTCTTCTGTGCGCATGGATGAGGGGCCCATGCAAGGAATACAAATCAGACCTTTGACAGGAGCAGTTAACCTGGCTCTAAATATAGTCACTCCAGGGTGTGTGAGGGAAACAGTGCTATAAGTGAGAGAGAAGGGGGGGGGGTGGAAAGAGGGGAAGAGGGAAGAGAGAAAGAGCAAGGGAGAAATGAGAGAAGAGAAGAGGGAAAGAGGGAGAGAAGCGAGAGAATGTGTGTGTGTGAGAGAGAGAGAGAGAGAAAGAGAGAGAGAGAGGCAGAAGAAGAGAGAAAGAGTGAAAGTGCAGGAGAAGGATAAGCGATGAGAATCTCTCTCTAGCGAAAACCTACAGTAAAACCCTTGAGATGGTGGCTGCCCATCTATCTAGTCTGGCACTGGATGAGCTTCTTTAAATGTCTGCTTGACGTTTGTGTGTTGGGGGGAAGGGGCGCATGTGTGTGAGTGTGTGTATGTGTGTGTGTGTGTTCACATGTCCATTTTGGTGTGTGTTAGTGTGTGTATGCGTGTGTGTGTGTGTGTGTGTGTGTGTGTGCATGACAGAATAGAGTGGGAGAGAGGGCTGAATGGAGAGGAGAGTGGCGAATGAAAGATAGGGAGAGTGGGTTTAATAAGGCGGTTGTCTGGAGGGAGGAAGAGAGAGAGAATGAGAAATGTGTTCCCGCCACCAGGGATCTGAGGAGACTGCAAAAAAGGGGAAGAGAGACGGAGAGAGACAGAGGGGGACTCGGAGGAGCCAAGAGGGAGAGGGAAGAAGAGACGAAAAGAAGAACGACAGAGACAGTTGGAGAAGGAGAGAAAGAGAGCGAGGGGCCGAGAGGACAGACAGTACAGCACGATTCACGGTTTGTCCTTCTCCACTTCGCCTCATGGTTCTGAGTCTTTGGACTGTGCCAGATACAACGTCAGCTCTGCCCACTTCTCCAAGCAAAAAAAAAGGACATTCATAAATCTCTCGATTACTCCAGTGCTGCTCGAGTGACCAGAGGCGCCAGCGCCACACTTAGCCACATTTCTTCCCCAGTGTCTTCCCTTTATTGTCTCCTTTTTCCCCCAACAAACATGGCTATCCCTGCTTCATTTACAGGTCAAAATTCAATCAGACCATCACCCCAACACACACACACACACACACACACAGCATGGATGGAAACAGCTAGGACAACCAAAAGATCCTCATAAGAAATCGTGGGTCCGCAGCAGTGTGTTGGGTAGATGTCTCTTGGGCGGATGGCAATGGACAGATGGCTGGGCAGGCCTGTACACCCACAGAAAAAGAGGCACGATGATGGTGGCAAATGGAATGGAAGGAGTGGCTGGAGCAGGCTGGGTGGCATCTTTCTCACTCTCTTGCCGAGACAGGATGCAGAGGTCCCATTCAGCTCGCCTGTGTTGCAATGCCACGCCTGAACATCCCGTGAGATTGGATTAGGGGATTTTCACTGCCACTGCCTTCCTCGCAGACACACACACACTTACTGACAGACACACATTTACATGTCTTCACAGATAGGAGGGTACAGTTTGCTAATACATGCCAGAGAATGTTCATTCAATTAATGAGTTTGTAATAAGAAAGACTTGGGCCAGTTTTGTTTATTACTTAGATGTTTTTTTTTTCATGCTTAGATAGCCTTCTGTAGTCTTGAGGGTTAATATTAGGGCAATGCAAAATTGCTTCAAATGCGTATAATGGAGCTGTAATAACAGTGATTTACACAGCCCACCCAGCCATAGATTTTCTAATGGTAAAGGATAATGTGTGTGTGTGTGTGTGTGTGTGTGTGTGTGTGTGTGTGTGTGTGTGTGTGTGTAAAAGTTCTGAAAATCCCCATGTCCCTAACTTAGAAACTTTTGATTTTCAATAGGCTCTTGTGAAAGACTTATTCAAGGAGGTTCTTTCCTTTCACTCCTTCGCCAGCTTACAGCATCACCAGTGAACTATGTTGCGAAAGATTCAGCTTTGTCTTAAACCATCAGTGGCCAGAATGTACACCTAAATTGAAATGTCGATATGTCTGGATGGAAATGGAGGGCCATCTGTTGGCTAACATTTACCGACTAATTGATGTAAATCACGGTCACGTCCGGGGCAAAGGGCTGAAGGAAGTGAGCCTTTTTGGCAAGCAGGTCCTGGAATGATTCTAAATTAGGCCTATTTTCTCCGCTTTTATTTCACAGCTCATCTTATGTACAATTATGAACGTTTGGATATTTATTATTTAGCCTATCTATATGTATGTTTCAGGAGTAGGCTGGTAGGCTTCCGTTGAAATTATAAGGTGATGACGGTAAATTTAAAATAAATTCAAAGACAGTTGTAAAGCGTGTCTTTCTCAGACACAGTGTTGCCTACATTTTAAACATCGTGGAAGTTCATCGTATCGTCAGTTTATGAAATCAGCTGCGTCGTCTGAAAGTGTTAACTGACATGCAAGAGGTCTTACAACTGGATTTCAGCGGCTCCACCGCGCCCCTTTTGACCAGGTTTGGCTCCGACAATGGCAGACCTGGAAAAGCGACACTGAACTAGACCAGAGTGCGGGACGAGGGTGGACGGGGGCGAGGCCAGGGACGGACAGAGATGTCAGGAAATAAGGTTCTATTCCCTATTCACTCTTTTGGGTGGCATCAGTATTCGCGCGCGCGTGTGTGTGTGTGTGTGTGTGAGAGAGAGAGAGAGAGAGAGAGAGAGAGTTGGAGGGGGCGTTTCCACCGTATGAATATTATGTATTTTTCCAGTGGGCTACACTACCAGAATTGTACCGTCGATTTCCGACTGTTTGGAGACACGGACAGGATCATCAAGAACGGGTGAGTCGTTGAAATTCGTTTTGCATGTTAATATCTGCGCGGGTGTCGATCCCGCTTCAGTGTGTTTAGCGCCTCTAAACGAACACAGACGCCTTGCCAGATTAAAATTGATAATGATTGGATTAGGTAGAGATTGTCAATCCAGAAGGATTCTGTAAAATCCCATCCGTCTGCATTGTTGTGATAACCTGTTCCGTCCCTTTCTTTTGCATGTTTTTTTCAATCAGTAAGATCTCAGTGCCAGTCATGAATGTATTGGATTTATCAAGGTAAATGATACTCAAGTGGGAATCACTTTGTGCGCCGGGCACATCTCATAGCTTTGGGTGTGTTTTTCACTATCGTGGCCGGGCTTCCGTTTTCTACTCATCCTTGAATGACTGACACTCGTGGCTATCATCAAGTAGCGCAAGGAAATCTGCCTCCGGGGAACGTTCTTAAAAATTGTCACAAAGGTAACTTAAACAAACAAAAAACTTGGCATAGCCTGCTCTGTGAATGTAGCATAGGCTACACTGCGATGTTTTTGAGACGCTGTCCAGGGTGAGCACATCGAGTTTGCCTGGTCGAAGGTCTACAACTGATGACACTAATGTACAGAGAGTAACCTCCGTGACATTCTCAGTATAATTCAATCATGAATATGTCTCGAGTTGCAAAGTAGCCTTACTAATGTAGTTTTTAAAGGAGACTTCTTGAATTTACCCCACATTATGTAGTCTATAAGCTCTTCTGTTTTGAATTGTAATACCCCACAGATTTAAGACCAACTTACAGTAATGCAGTTACTACATTTCCACTGGTTTGACTTTGAGTGTCTTTTTAAAACATACAGTGATTTCTCCTAAAATGTAACCAGTATTCACGCTGTTATTTGAATGCATAATAGCATTAGATTTAACCAGTACAAAGAAACATTGTTTCTATGCTGCTTGATATGATGCATGATAAAGATGATGTTTTATTTGTCTTTACTTCCTATATCTCTCTTATGAGTGTCCTGTCATCATTGGACAAAATGAAAATAGACATATTTTGTGTTCTTCATTGAAAAGATGTATATGGGTGCAGTAAGTGCTCTCTCTCTCTCTCTCTCTCTTTCTCTCTACCACAGTCATTCAATAACCAGAGAGAGAGGTGGGAGCTCTGTTGCTGTCAGTGCTGTCAGCATATAGTGAGCTAGTGGAATGGCTGTATTTGTGTAATGCTTGGTAGGCAGGAGGTCTGTGCTGTGACGTTTGTGCCATTGGTGTATCTATGTGAAGGAGAGCGGGGGTGTCTGGTGGTGTGTGATGTTGTGCATGCTTAATGTTTGTGTCCATAGGCATGTTTGGGTGTATGAGACTGTTAGGGAGGGTATCAGTGTTCATCAATGTGGATGGTAGCATGCCTCAGAGTGTCTGTCTTTACAGAAGAGGGAGAACATTTCTCCCCCCCACACCACTGCCGACCCCTCCCTCTCTGTGAGTGTGTCTGTGTGTGGCAGGGCTGCCTGTGGGCATGCCAGAGAGAAAATGAACTCCCTGAACTCACTTCTTGTCCATTAGACTCATATTGATCAAGGCAGGGAGAGGCAGGAGGCTTGCTCCCCTGCTGCTAGCCTAGGTGCCCCATAAGGTGTGTATGTATGTGCGTGTGTGTGTGTGTGTGTGTGCTCAGTGAAGGGCCGCCTCTATCTTCACAGAGAAGGACGACAGAGCTAACGGACAAGCTGATAAGTAGAAAAACAAGAGGAGAGACATCACCAGAAAGAAGGGAGGAGAGAGGGAAAATCAAGACGATAAAGCTGGAAAGGTAGAACAAGAGAAGAAAACAAAAAGAGATCAGGAGGGAAACAGAGACATAAAGGGAAGTGAGAGAGAGAGAGAGAGCAAGGTGGAGGAGGAGAGCGAATGAGAGAGGCAATAAAGGGAGATGTTAAGAAGCAGATAGCAAATAAATATGTAGCACTGGCACTGGGGGTGGATGGGAAAATAAAAAATGATCTAATTTTGTGGAAGGAGGGCGGGTATGTTCTATAGTTTATTGCTGGTTGCATGTGTGTGGAACAAGTGTGTAGGGTGTGTGTGTAGGTGTGTGTGTATGCACACATGCTGTGTCTGTGTCTCCAGGAGAGAATGAAAGAAAGAAGAAAGAAAGTAGATCCAGATGGAGGGGGTTGTGGTTTGTACTAAAGCTAGTGTGTGTCTGCGCATAACTCTATGTACGTGTGTGTGTGTGTGTGTGTGTTAGCGAGGTGTGTGAGCGTGTCTCTTCATGTGTGTACCGGTGCGTGCATTCGCATAAGTGTGAGCCTGTAGAGTGTAGTGGGGCAGCAAAACAGCTTCCTGTTAAGAGTGCAGCAGGGCAGCAGTGAGACGCCTCCTGTGGGAGCTGTCCATGGTTCTGGTGCTCGCCTTCAGCCCAACCTCCCACCCCACCCCACCCCAGCACACACCCCAATACACACACACACAGATATACACGTGCACACATTCTTTCTACACACAACACACACACACACACACACACACACACACATACTCTCTCTCTCTATGCATGCATACATGCATACACACACACACCATGCATACACACATATACACTCTCACACTTACAGACATTACACTACAGTACACACACACACACAGGCCTGGCATGAGGATTGACATCTACAGCCCCTCCATTTGGCAAACAGCAGGGGGTGGGGGCTGGGGGCTGGTTCATGCCTATCCTCAAAGGACCACCAGCCACTCACAGGATGCTGGGAAGTGGAGAAAGAGAGAGGGATGCAGAGAGAGAGAAGGAGAGCGAGAAGAAAAACAGCTGTCTGGTAATTGGGCTCCCTTTAGTATTGTAGCGCATACATTGACATCTGTTTGATAATTGGCTTCCCTGGCTCCAGCGTGTGTGTTATGCTAAATGCCAGTTTCAGAATGAAAAAAAAATGAAGGTGAAGTGCCGTATTTGTGTGTGTGTGTGTGGTGTGTGTGTGTGTGTGTGTATGTGCATTTCTTCTATGTATGAGTTGCAGAGAATTTCTGTGTGTGAGAGAGAGAAAATGGAAAGGGGTGCCAATGCAGCAATCCAATTAAACAGGCTCATTCTAAGCAAAGAGAAAATGGACACTGATCATAAAACACCTACAAACTTTACTGGCCCTTCTCAAGTGATTCACCGCAACAGTTTCCTTTCTACATCCATGCTGGAAAGTTTTTGTTCTCTCTATGAATACCATACCCCTATATATTTCAACACTGGGCTCTTTTCTTTTCTTCTCTCCCTCTTTCCATGGTTAGCTTTACGGTGGTCCTATTTCTTTCACGTCTTTCTGGTATACATTTAGCAAGCTAGCATCCCCCTCACTCTCAGTGGTGGTATGGCTAACGGGTAGCTATCACATAGATATGCATAGATAAACACAGTGAATAATTGATGGCCTACAGAGCGATGGAGCATGCAGTAGCCTGCCACCGGCCGCCTGCCAGAATTCCCAGAGGGCTCCTGGAAGCCCAGAGCAATCCAGCTCCCATCTCATTCCAAACAAGCAGATCCCAGAGCGGTATTCCCAAATTGAGGATTCTTGAATCCCTGGGAGCCAGGAAAGGAATTGTTGACATGTTGACAGTGGAAGGGTGTGAGGCTGTGGAGTCTGTTAACAGCAGGAGCCAGCTGAGCCTCTCTCTCTCTGACCCCTGTCTCTGAGAGGCCTGATCTTAGGCTTACCTGCAAGGCTTATACTAGCCACTGGACCTATCACCAGATGCAGACAGTATACAGAGTAGACCTTACTGAACACAGAGGAAAAGAGGCATTTACATAAAGAGAATCTTTTTGTATGTTTAATTTTACGTTACATGGTCTCACATATGTTTATGTTTCTTTATACATTTATAGTATGTATATATATAGAGTGTATTCACCAAAATATAGGTCTTCAGTGGAGCCTCCCTTTGCTGGAAACAAAGATATGTTTTGGAGGTTCTGTTCTGACTTCTGTTCTTTTTGTTGCCTACCTCTTATAAGTTGTGCACTGGCCGTTGGAGAGGAGTCCTCAAAAATTGGAATCTAGTGCTTTTAACTGTGTCTGCTGTGCTTTGTGAAGCATGGAGTTCTTAGGTGTTTCTTTTTGATTTTTTCAAGATCTTTGAACGCGCATGCTTTAAAGACTTAACCCTTCTCATCTCCCACAAAGCTGACTGTTTTGTGTTGTTGTGCTTGCATGTTTTTTAAGGAAGGCACTTCCAAACAGACACTCCTAAGTTGGCAGACTGTCTGTTCCAATGCACACCTCTCTGTCATCCTTTCTTCAGTCCTCTTTGTTTCAATGTCTCTGGTGTAACTGTGTGAATCTGTGTGTGTACGTGTTTATGTGTATAGTGTGTGTGTGTGTGTGTGTTTAGAATGAGTAAGCAATGGCTCCTTAGTTTGTAGTTTTATGTGTCACTCCCTCGGATGCATCTGTGATCATGACACACACACACACACACTCACACACACACAAGCGAGTGCTCAGATGGGTGGTAAGAGCCTGCGGGTTGGATGAAAGCCCTGAATTTAAAATGACATTTTTTGACGCCATACTCTAAATGGTACAACACACTTTTAGCTGTGCCACCCCCTCTCACTGACCCCCTGGTTCACACCCCAGTGACAGAATGAGAGAGAGAGAGTGAGGGAGAGAGAAAGAGGGAGAGAGTGAGAGATGCTGTGCCCAACTTTGCCAGCCTGGTGTCGTGATGATTGGAGACGTAGCAGTGTGGGCTCCACACACATGGCTCCGTGGGTCACGATGGAATCAGTTGGTGGAGCCCCGCTTCCAAGTCCCCACAGACTCATTCACACACTGCTAAACCCACTCTCTCCATTTCTTCCCTCCCGCTCTCTCTTTCTCTCCCTCTCTCCATCTCTCTCTTTCACACACACACACACATGCATTTGCTCTCCCATTGTTAGCTGTTGGCTTAAGCGCCGAGCCCCTCTGCTCAGCTCGCCTGTCGTGGAGGATAGAGTTTGCACATGAGCGTGGAGGTATCTAAGCTCTGAGGGGGTGTTTTGTCACAGATGGAGGTGGCACCTTATTTTGTCACTGAGCAACAGCATCCAGCCGCCTACACCCTTGATGAATTTCCAGGTGCAACGTTTTGATAAACTCACGTGAAAGGAATTTTCATTGTAATTTAGAGAATATTTCATTTGTTTGTTTATTTATTCACTAATGTGTTTATTTAAATAGAGACAATGCCACAAATATAGTAGCATTGTGTTGCTAGTCATAACACCTCTAAATGAATGTATTGGAACTTGTGCTAATTTTCACCTCCTTTCTCAGAATTCTAAAGAGGAACATAAGAACATTAAAATAGATAGACTTAAATGAATGCTTTCCACACATCCAAGAAATGTGTCAGGAATATTCACATGCATATTTGGCACGGCATTGGTTGGTACTTAATGCCACAGTGAAGATCTCTATTTACATAATAAGGAAATGGAAGTACAACTGTAATGTATGGAATGTAAAAAAGTGTGTGGAGTATTGTTTTTCATTTCTTCTATATTCACATTGGATTACACTTAATCCTTGCAGATTTTTATTTTAATTCTACTGTCTCTCCGGAACTTACAACCATTTTACTGAGCATGCCCACTATTGAAAGTGTCTAGTTGAACAATTACCACTTGTAGTTCCCCTGCTATTCCTTGTCAGGGTTCACTGTTTAAGAATATGCTTGCAGACACAGGGTAGACAAAAGATTTTTTTTGAAATGGTGAAATCAATATGCAGAACCAAGAGTCATCTTAACTCGTTCTGAATGATTTAACAGGTGAACACTGAACTATTGATTATTTTTGCTCTCATTTTAGGGTTTTGACAGACATCATTTTCCATCTCTCTCATTGTGTGCTTTCAGGCCTTGGACAGACATCTCACTGACAGCACCTTAGCCTCTCCGCTGCCCCCCACTCCTCTTCCTCCTCCAACCAAAGCCTCCCACCCCCCACCCGCTCACGGTGTTTCAGACAAAAAGAGATGCAGGAAGATAGAAAGAGAGCGAGGGAGAGAGAAAGTGAGAGAATGAGATGAGGTGAAGAGAAACACACACAAGAAGCAAAGGAAGAAGAGGGGAGGAGGAAGGTGGAGTGGAGGGGGGGGCTGCTTGGGCCTCCGTGCTCCTGCCTCGACCACGGGTATTCTCGGGTTGATAATACGGCTGTTGGATGTTATTGCTTGAGAATACGCGTAGCTGAGAGGAAGCCATGTTCTTCACCACCGGCCCCACCACGCTGCCAGAAGACACGTACATATACACACACACACACAAACACACACATACATACACACACACACACACATCCACACATGCACACACACACACACATCCACACACACAAAAACGCCTCTGTCTGTCATCCCCCCTGGCAAGGGTTGCTGGGGGTAACGAAATCACTATAGACATGGACGGGCTCTTTTGAGCCTCTCCCTCTTCAGTTGTGGGTGAGTAGCAGCAACAGAAAGACTACACATTATTTCTCTTCCCCTCTCTCTCTCTCTCTTTCTCTCTCTCACACACACACACACACACACACACACACACAGAAAACCCACATCCACGCACAGACACACACAAAAACTGCCAACACAAACAACACAATATTCTGTCCATATATAACACATAAAATATGCAATATTTAAAAATTCACATAAACAAATTCACACACGTGCAGAGCTTCACACATGAAAAAGGGTTGAAGCAGGCAACTTGACTCTTGACCAGGCAGAGAGAAAAGTACACGTCCAACTGGCATCATGCATTTTATTGTGCCGGTGATTGTTCCTCTACTCGACAGATGCCCTTATCAAAGCACGGGGAGCAGAATAGGAAATCCAATAAGCGTGTGGTGGAGGGACTGGGGCTGGGGGGAGGTCTGTGCGTGTGTGTTTGTGTGTGTGTGGTGCATGTGTGTTTGCTATTGTGTGTGTGCATGTGTGTCTGTCTGTGTGTGCATTTGGGTCTGTGAGTGTGTGTGTGTGTATGTGTGTGTCAAGGGGGCTGGTACATGATACGTGTGCAGCAGGGGTGCACAGGGCCCCCGTGGCTGGTGGCGAATAAGGTCACAGCCAAAGAGCAGGTCCAACAGGAGGCAGGTGCCATGCCTCAGCCACTGGGCTTCAACACAGGAGGGCCTTTTTCCCGTTACAGCTAGCAGGATGGAGAGAGAAAAGGGAAGAGACAGCGAGAGAGAAAAGGGGGGGATTGCAAAGAGGATAGCACATAAACAGGCAGGGCAGACTCTATGTGGGCAGTAGCTGTGCTGGGAAGGTGTGTTGTGTGTTGTGTTGTGATCTGCAATTCTACAATGCTTCAGTTTTAATAAGAAGCTCATTTAGGGGTGCTAAGCTAATCATTATTAATATATTATCTGAAGTCGCAAGTAGTGATGTGGATGCTGGAAAAAGCAGGGTGGCCAGCTGTTCTTAGTGGCCTGTCATCTTTTTTGAAAGTGTTTGTGGTGTTACAGAACCTACTAACATGGTGAAATCAGCAAGGAGTGCTTCAACATGCTTTCCTTTTTCAGCCCTTTCCTCCTTGAAATATTCCAGGAAATTGGCTTCTGTTGCAGTGGGTCTTTTCGCCCGCTCACAAAAGCACTATAAAGCATACATGTTTTGGCTGCATTATTTTTAGTATTTTTCTTTTACTGTCCAGATGTCAGCGGGTGATATCACAGGGCCTTGGCGATCGTTTTCAGTATTTGTGTTCTCTCATTTTTACAGGACTGACTGTAGGGCTGGGCAGGTATTGTGTTTCGGTTCAAATTTTGGACACATCCCATTCCACCATGTCAAGTGTCTGGATGTACTGCACTGATTGTGTGCTTCATCTTCTCACACTAGTGTGTGCTTGAGCGTGTGCGTGTGCGTGTGCGTGTGTGTGTGTACGTGTGCGTGCGTGTGTGTGTGTGTGTGTGCGCACACATGTCACCCTGACATAAGGATTCCAAGTGATCCACCTCCCTCGCCTGTATTGACACGACAGGTTCTTATATCAGGGTGGCGTTTCACTCTTGTCTTATTTCATGGGGTGTAATAAGATTATACAAATCCCCCACCACACCCCTTATCTTCCTCCCTTTTCACGGCGAGAGGATGAGAGGCCTGATCCACCTTAGGCCTCTCTGACAGCAGTCAGAGCACAACCTCAGGAAGCACAGGGAGAGGGGATTCTTCACAGCATCCCCCTGAGAGAGGAAATGTTCAGCCTGCCACGTGTGCTCCTCTCTGAACAAGTGTGTGTGTGTGTGTGTGTTTGTGCATGTGTGTTTCTGTCACTCAATTGTATGTGTATATAATGGTAAGTGTATTAGATGTAGAAGAGTTATTTCTTAATCTATTCCTTCTTATTTTAAAATAGAAATTGATTCCTTAATATCTATTTTTTTATTATTCTTTTATCCTATGAACTTGCAAAGATATAATGTGTGTTTGTCAGAACAAAGAAACCCCCCCCCACACACACACACCTTGTGCTCTGCTTTAGGGCAGAACCAAGGGATCACAGAGAAAGCTGGACCAAAGATGCCCCCCCTACACACACACACATACACACACAGACACACAAACACACACCATTAGGGCTCCTGACGCTACCTACCCCCTCTCATCTCCCCAGCCACCCATGGCCTGCTCCCCAGAGCCCCCTCTCCTCACCTGATCTCCATGGCCCTGCTTGTAGGGATTCCGAAGGGACCTGGCCCTGGGGGCTGCACAATGAGAATGAGTAAGCAGGGCTCTGACACGTAATGTGCTGATAACTCTAATTTCCTCCTCTATGGGTCACTCCATGGTAATTACCTTGTAATGCTTTCTCCCTGATAAACACAGTGGATGTGTGGCGTGTGCCTTTGTGTGAGTGTTTCTGTGTGTGTGTGTGTGTGCACATGCATAGGCTATTTGTGTGTGTGTATTTGTGTGTTTCTGTGTGTTTGTGTGGCTTGGGGGTAGGGCACAGGAAATCACTGTGTAATAACAGCGCTCCTCATTATCCGCTGGTCCTTATCAGGCCCAGCCGTCGCGTATGAGACATGGCAGAGGAGTAAGTGCGGTGAACAGAAGGCCAGAGGAGCGCCATGGAGATCATGACTGTTATTGCAGTGATTACGGCTATTTGTCACCACGGCAAGTGAGAACGCGTCACATTTGCACCTTTTGCACGCGCTGCAAAATGTAGATATTTGCTGCCTGACTCCCATATGTGTAAGTGTGTGTGTGTGCCTCTGTTGTGTGTGCAAATGCTTTCAGAATAAATAAATAGATAAAAGATATAAATAAATAAGTGAAGTAACGATCACATGCATAGCTCTGGGTGCTTGGCAACTGAATCCTGTGGTTGCCAGGGCAACAGTTGCTGCAGAATGTGAGGTGATTGGCAACTGTGACAACGAGGAGGGAATGACTTTTGACCCTTCTGCTGACGAGGGGAGGGGTGGGGGGTACATGGCAAGGGTGGTGTTGGGTTGGGGGGCGGGGGGGGTTGTTGGCGGTGTAGAGTGTATAAGAGATGGGGAGAAAGAAAATAATGATTTAAATATTCATTTTCTAGCAACCTCCTCTCACCTCCTCTTCTTCTCAGCTCTGTTCACTCTGTCTCTCTCTTTCTCTTTCTTATTCTCTCTCTCTCACTCTCCCCCTTCCTCTGTCTTAAGCTAACAAAGAATCGCATACATGCACACACTTGGGCTTCACTCTCCTTGCGGTCCTCCCCGCTACACTCGCATTGTGTCTGACTCGAAAACACAGCTGAACACACACACACGCCCCACAGACCAGCACATCACACCATCCCACCGCACTCTTTCCCCTCACCGGTGGGGTGGGGGTGGGAGGCATGCTGAGGTTGTCGAGTTCACTTTAACAGACCTGTCCACTCCCTGTCTGTCTACTTCTCTCTCCCTTTCTTTCTTTCTCTCCCTATCTCTCTTTCCTCCTCTCTGCCTCTCTGCATGGCTAAACTAATAAGTATGTGATTAATGGGTCTCTAATTGCTCTCTAATCTCTGTTAATTAGCACTGAGATTCCTTGGTGGCTGGAGGCAGAAACCTACCAGGGGTCCTCATTCAGGAAGCACTCAACAGGAGGAGACAGAGATGGACAAAAAGATGGACAAAGAATGAAAGAGAAAAATGAAAGATGGAGGGAGGCAGGAAGGGAGTGAAGGATAGTGAATCCGCACTTTTGTGTTTTGCTGGGGGAAGGGCAAGCTGCGTGATATATTTGTTTTCGATGCATGTAAAGATGTCTAGAATTTATCGACATGGACGTGTTTGGGTAAAAAAGTTTGTCTTGTGTTTAGATAACCTTGAATATAATAGCACTTAGGGATTTGTATAAATACAGTTTGAGCATTGATAGGAATTCTGAAAACATGCATTGATTTTGGACATGTAGTAAAGAACACTTTAGAACTGCTAATGCAAAAAAATATCCATACTCAAATTATAATAATCATTATTAACCATAATAATCCTTACTAATATTAAAAATGTTTCTTCTTTCGGATCACCCCTTAATAATATGTCACCAAAAAGCTAAGAAACATCTACAACAAATTACATAAGCATCAGCATTTGACTGTGCATATGTGTACGTGTATGTTTTTCCTTTCCTCTGAGGGGCTATAAGCCAGGCAGGATCAGTGCAGTCTCTGGGTAACCCTCAGTGACAGGTGAGCCTTGTTGGCCGTGGGACGCAGGCCGGCTTCCGTCACGGCCACAGATGCGACGGCTGCGACACGAGTCAAAACAAAGACGACCTGCATCACTCCACGGCCCACCTGTCACACAGATGCAGCCTTCAGCCCACCGAGCCAGGAGCCAGGTGTTACCAATGGGAGTGGACCCACTCACACCACATTCATATTTAGTAGTAGTAACTCAGAGCTAAAATTTAAAGCTTGTGTGTTGTGTGTGTGTCTGTACGTGTGTGCATATGTCTTTCTCAAATGGTATTTAACTTGTATTAATGCAAAAGTCCTTTTGACATAGGGCATGGCTGTACATGTCTATGAGTTAAAGAGACGCAAAAAATTTAAGGGAGTAATGTGATGAATGAGAGTCATAATAAAAAATATATTAGAACACTGTGCGCCTGTGCAAATGTATGTGAGTCTTCGCTGGGCCTTTATACACGTGTAGTTTCATTTCTCCCAAGCAGAGTAGGATTTATGGCACGTTGTGTAGGTGTTCATTTAGATTGTTTGTCAGGCTGTTTATGGCACTACATGATGCACCCAACACTATCACAGCCCCTCTTCCCTGTTCGCACGCCTCCATAGGCACTCCCCCACACAAGCACGAGCCCAGCAGAATTAAGCAGCATTGACTCCTCATTTAAATACAGCACGCATGCCAAATGGATATATGTTAAGCACTGGATAACAGCAACCAAGCCGTATAGGATTATCACCGCACTGACAGATTGTGATGACACTTGGATACAACTGTTCAATGCTGATACAATTAAGTAATAAAGCTACATTGTTTAGTGTGTGTGTGTGGAGATACACATCTGTGCATGTTTGTGTTTCACCTCGTCACCTGTGTGTGCGTTCCTGGTGTGTGGTGAGAGGAGGACGCGCACTCCTAGATCACATTGGTGGCATATTTAAATACAGATGTCACTTTATTTACTGCTGTGGAAATATGCAGGCAATACTGCCACCTTGTGACTGCAAGGGGGAAATGCTGCTGCATCACTGATTCCTACCAGCTAGCAGACGACACTGGCACAGGGCAAATATGAGACTAAATGTATTTCCATTTCAGTTTAATGGCAGGTTACTCTGAAACATAGTCTCTGTTGTGCTGTTCTATGTGGATACAAAAACATTCTATATTCTTTATAAGTATGGATCAGCGTTGGAGATAAGCTGTAGTCACTCTAAAGTCTCCTCAGTTTGGAATTACTGAAGCCTGTGACTGATCTTTCTGTCCATGTCATGACATAATGAGTCAGGACAGATCCTGTCAATGTTAATAAAATTTTTTGGCAAATTGACCCCATTTTACAGAAGAAGAGCTATATGTATTCTATGTTTTCCTTTCAACAGACACCAGTTATTAATGCTACATCATTCACATTAAATGAACACACCATGAATTGATTCACCAGACATATGCAAACTTTACACCAAATAAATTTAAAAATAGCACACTCCATGTACTGTATGTACACTAATGGAATTAACTAATGATCTAATGATACTAATAATACTGTATTTTCTTGAATGCTCAGACAGCAGAACAAAGATACTTAATGACATATACTCACACACCATCTTAGAAGTAGCCTTTTTATTTACAGTACATAAAATATTTAATGTGCAAAATATCACATATTGAAATTAAGAATTACTGTAACATTACATTCAGCAACAAAATTGTGCAACAATGTCCCATCTGAAGGCTATCTGTTTAGCTAGATTAATAGTCAGAAACATGAAGAAGTAAAATTGCTTGTGCACATGCTGCCAGCATCTGACTGCTGATAATTGAACACATTCACAAAGAATGTGTGCTACAAGATTGCACACAGTAGAAGACATTCTGAGACATGTATACTGAATTCACTTATGTGACATCAAGTGTACAGACAGTAGACTCTGTGGCATCCTCAAAGGCCCTGTCTTTGTTGTATTCGGATTGTGCATCGCCAGAAAACATATGGCTATAAGAACAGAATCTAACTGACAGAAATGGTAAATAGCTTTGTGGGTGCAGCAAAAATCTATTGAGATGTAGCTGAGGTAACTCATGATGAACTGTGCTGACTCAGCAACATCTTCCTGCTGCTGCTGCTGCTGCTGCTGAGTCTCCACTGAAGCAGCCATCAAGGCACTCTCCTGTCTGTGCCTGAGCCCCTGAGGGTGACATGAACTATCCCTGCTCTTACAAATGACTCCTATCAGTGTCACCTGCACAGAAATATGATGGGGAACGATGTGGGAACAATGTCTTTGAGATGAGCCAAAAGTTCCACTGTATGACTGTATGACTGTATATTTTATACAGTAATCACATTCAGTGCAGTACAGTATCACACAAGTGCTGACCTTTCATGCAAATTCTGAGAAGGTTTTTCATTTTCAAAGGAAAATGTATTGCAAGATGAAAACAAATAGTCTGGTTAATTATGTGGATAGAATAAACAATCATACATTGGTGAAGTGATGCCATTGCCATTTGTACCAGTGTGCCTTGGATATTAGGCCAAAACTTTTGTGGCCTTTTTCAAAGTTCATTAATTAGATCTTGCCCAGGTCACTTTCTTCTTGTAACTGTTTATGGTGGTCATTTGTTTGGCCATAAAGTCAGATTAAGGACTGAACCTTCATCTGATCTTGAAGAGATCCCTGGCTAGTAAGACATGTTGGCCTTTTAAGATTCACGTTGGCCTTTTAAGATTTATTTTGGCGTCAGCTACATAAATATGGTTTAAAAACACTAAAAAAAACTAAAGTGACATCACCTGGTTGAATCTAATCATGGTCCAATCAAAGTGCAGCAATCAAGCTGGTGCTACACATAGACACCATCAATTGGCTTGTTTGAAATTACTGGCTCGCTGAGTGGCTGGCTTAAGGCAAGGCATTCTGGACTTGCAATAGTGATGTTTTTGGACAATCTCGTCTAAATGTCACTTTGGGCCTCCCATATAGGACTTAAATCTTGTGGGATCAAAAAAATTTAAGACACAGGCAGATGCGGCTACTCCAACTAGCCTAAACAAGAGGTCGACAAATAGGCAGTACGCTACAATGGGGACCAGACTGTCATAGGTCTCCACCAGCTATGTCGTTGTTAGCTGTCATGTCAGCCAGCCAGTAAGACAGCCAGCCATTTCCAACAAGCCCAGTATCCACCAGGTGATGTCACTTTTTACCCAGAAAGCATTGATACATAAATGCAAAGGCAGCTTACAAGCTCCGTAAATGAAGGAATTTTCTAAAATGTTTAATAAAAAAGAAAGCATTTGAGTGTTTTTACATCCTGGTACATATAGCAGATATCAACATCAGTCTTTACCAGTCCGGGATCCTATTAAAGACTGCCTTTATGTCTTTTGAGAAAGCAAAGCAATATTTGTTCTCAAGAAAGCAGATCCTGCTGTGGACCACTGACAGACTCTTTCATTTAGGCTGTAGCTTAAAGATTTACTTCATCTAAACCAATCCCACTGTGATTTCAGGTCTGACAAGTTGTGTGGAATGTTGATAAGCCTGTAGGCCTACACCTACTTACTTAGAAGCAAGTTTCTTCTGAAATAAACTAGAAAGCTTATCAAATAGAGTGTTATGATCGATAGGCTGCCAACAGGTAAAGATTATCAGGATCGGAGGAGGGTAAGGCTCTCCATTGTAGATACTGTAGACTGTACTTGTGGGCCTCATCTTTAGTCCTATGCTCTCTTGCTCGCCCATGCATGACGGACTGTTCCACTTCACACGGTTTGCTGGAGGAAGGTGTGGCTTAAAGAAGGGGTGTGCGTCTGAGGCGTGGCGATTAGCCTGGTTAGCGTCACAGGGAAAGCTGTCAATACCAAAATAAAACGGATTAGTAACCTCTCGCAACATGATTTTCGATCTGATTAAAATCTGCTAACTTCAGAATAGGTCATCATCGTTTTACTGGAGGCCAACTAGTAACAGCCGAATGATTTCTTCAGTGTAACATCCAAACACTGTGCAGTCCCTGAAAAGTCTGCTAGTAGGTTGCTCCTTGTTAGCATACTTGCTAGCGAAGTTCATAAAGTAACTGAAGAAGACGGCAGCAGAACATAGCGCTAGAGACGCATAGTGACCTATGCGACTGCCATTAGGTAAGTAACAGTCTTCTGCTTTTCCACTAAACAGTATAGAGCTATTCGAATGAAAAGCAAGTAACCGCGGGTCCTTGTGATGTGATTACCATATAACCACGGTTACAAATCTTGTGACCGCAAAATTTCTGTGTAGGGCTTTTTGAGGAGAAGCAACGTCGGCACTTTGAAAGCAACCGTGAGGTTGTTGGTTCCACAACAGCGATAAAAACCTTTGTTTCGCATAGTCTTCTTGTGCAGGAAACACTCTGAGCCTCGGAACAAATGACTTGGGGATCTCAGCAAACTGGCTGTCGAAAATCTGCAGAAACGTTATCACGCGCTCCCGAAAACAAGGGAGCACAACAAGGCTGTGCTGGTTGGCTGGCTGGCTGACTGGATGGCTATGTATCCTACCGTTACCGTTGGTCGATCTATCTTCTTATTGTTGCGCATGACTTTGATCGAGCTCCTTGCTGTGGCTCCGTTTTTAACATTATGTTTTGTGTTTCATTTTTACTCCGGATTTGACATTGATTTCGACTTAACACAACAACTAAGAAGCTGTATTGGTGTCTATGATTATTGTGTTATGTCAAAATCATAACAGTCGGTTTTGAAAAGCAAGGGTTAACGTTATTTCAGATACCCGAAAAGACGTACATGTAAGTGGGATGAGTAGGCTTCTTTAAATTAGAGTTACAGTGAGGATCAACTGTTAAATACATTTTGGAAGTGGGTCTGACATGCCTTATAACATTCCACGCATGAATCCTAGGTCATACCATGCTCACAGCGCGAACAGCCCGTGAGCAAGCACTTTGAAACTTGAAATTCTCCTCTTTACCAAATAAATAGTACCATTAGTTTTTTTTTTCATTCTGTAGTCTCTAGTGTATGTTTTATGCCTATGTTTTAAGCCAATAAGTAGTGAAGTGGCGTGAAATTATAAAGGTTATATGACACACCGCCTTTTCCCAAGTAGGTCAATGGCAGTCAAAGATGCGTTCAATTCATGAAATTCCTCCAGCATGGAAAGTGCCTGTCTTCGGTCGACTGAGAAAGCAACCGTTGTAGCATTCAGTATCAATTTAGCTAGAAATATTACTAAATTATCTGCTTATGCTGTAATGCAGAACCATATAATTTTCATATTGTCTGGTGAAGGAGACAACTTGGCTTAGCTCAAACACTCCACCAAAAAAAAACTTGGCTTCTGAGATTAGTGTGCTTATGGTTATGTGTTTCTAACAGTGGTTTAGAAGCAGTATGCAGTCATGACAGAGGTGTTTTAGTGGTATAAATAGATGTACTGTATAGTCTGTGACTGTGGGACAAAGGTTACACTGAAATGATTAAGGTAAGTATGACGTTTCTTTATCTACAGCCAGTCATCTAATCGGTGATCCCCTCCTTAATCAATTGTGCCATTGTTTCTTACTATTAGCCCTTAGCTAAATAAAGACTTTGAAATCAGCGTAAGGAGAGCAGTGTTGCACCATAGGTATGCAAAGCCAGTATTGCACTGCCGGACATGATGTAGGCCTAGACCCCCCAACACAAATCTGAAAGTGGACACAAGTCTCTCTGGCCAGTGTTTTGAAATGCGACACAGTGAGTAGGATCCTTGAAGGGAGACTGAAAGAGAGATTTGTGCAAAAACCCGTAAGAAAACAAGTAAAAAAATAATTATTTTTCCCATAATACCCATTTCCTGGAAACAGTGAGGCATGGAAGCTAATTTTGCTGACAGGACAGAATGTAGCCACTGTTGGTTTTGATGTTGATGCTCATGTTTATTGACCAGGTTTATTTTTCTCACTGGTCATGGGAATTTTGTTGTTTTTGTTGTTGTGATGTTCTTGTTGTTATGGTAAATGAATTGGGGTGTAATGTAAAACTGCGTGTCATTCCTCTGCATATCATCAGGAGAGAGCACTTGAAGGCATTGACCCCTTTGTCTTGAGAGGGCTAAAATATACACCAGGGGGGTATACTACAAAGCAAGGTTACTGGCTAACCTGAATAACATTTAGGTGTAACTGCTGATCTCCAAACAACATGTAATTTCAGAAACAACAGATGGTCAATGCAGTGTTCTTTTGGAGATCAGTCTTTACTCCCAAAGTTACCCAGGTTAACCAGTAACCTTGTTTCATAGTATAGGCCCCAGACTGTTGGACACAGTCTCCGCAAACACTTTCCATCTTTCTCTCTCTCTTTCTCTCTCCCTCCCGCCCCCCCCCCCTCCTCTCCCTTTCCTTCTCTCACACACACCCACACACAGACTGTTGGCCCCACAATCCCTCTCTACTTTTCTGCCATTCTTCTTTCTTCCTATTACTTGTTGGATTGCATAGCTTCTCATTCATTCACCAAATCTCTTGCCTCACCCAGAAAATCCGATTTTTCCTTATAATTGCAGATCCATTGTTTGGGTTTTTTGTTGTTTTGTTGGGCTTTTTTTCCTTGGCAAGTTATTTTGGTTTTGGACACGAAATACTATGTAATCCTCTTTCCAGATATTTTCTGTAAATGCCTCTCTTTTTTCCCATAGTCACGGCTTTTCTGTTCTCATTCCCAAAGCACAAATAATAACACTGGCTTTTCTAACTTTCCTCTCAATTTAATGCCATGGTTCAACTTTGCTGTGTGAAATGCAGTAGGCTATTCTTTTACCTGAGACTCGAAACCACACATCTCGCACCATAGGTTAGTTTTGGGTTGTGTAGGATCTATGTGCAACACAGTGTAACCATACCAATTGTCTGCCCCCTGCTTTGCCTCAGGTGCTACTAAGGTTCAGTATTTCTAGAAGTGTCCCATCTGTAATGGGTAATCTGTATACACACTAAACATTGCACTACATGCACTAGAATGAATCAGAGATAAGAAATCAAGGAACGTCATGTCACCACCATGATCACCATAACTCATGCCTCTTTCTCTCTCTCTCTCCCTCTCTCTATCTATATTTACCTCTCTATCTATTGATCTATCTTTCGCTGTTTCTCTGTTCCCCAGTGTCAGGTGAGAGATGGAGATGAGAGAGCTAACGGTGGTGGCTGGGAGCTTTGTGGGCTTCCAGTTGCTGTATTCCGGAGTGAGCCCTGTCCTCTCATCAGTGCTCACCGAAGGCTACGGCCGTCTCCCACCCACCAAACTCAATGAGTGGAACTCCAGGTAAAACACTGTGGTGGACCAGCTTCTAACAGAAAACAGTTTATTTAGTCACTTACTCATTAACTCAATCAGACTTACTTACACACACACATACCAACATGGTATGTAATCTATCCAATAACATTGAACCTCAGTCCCACAGATTAATCCACTACTATTTTTGAATCATTGCGTCCTCTCCAGGCACTCCAGAGATGGAGTGGTCAAATAAATTTGGTGAGCTTTGTCTCAAGGGTCATTGCTCTGATGTTGCAAAATGATCCTCACCAGAGCAGTCCACCCATTTTGACCCTGTGATATCAGTGCTCTTGACCCATAGTAACCTCCTGTCCTGCCATTCTGCCAAAGAGCTATTTGCACAGATAATC
The DNA here is from genome assembly GCA_027481765.1 of Tenualosa thibaudeaui. NCBI lineage: Eukaryota > Metazoa > Chordata > Actinopteri > Clupeiformes > Clupeidae > Tenualosa > Tenualosa thibaudeaui. The sequence continues at coordinate 4,213,384 of JAIFZK010000024.1, forward strand.
AGGGTGTATCTTGAAAGTGGGTGAAGTGGCCTCCGTCTATGAGCTATGAACTGTGACTGAAGTCTGTGTGCAAACCTGTCAGGCACCTGTTACATAAGTGTTATGCAAACCCCTACTGCTAAGTTGTCAATTGCTTCCGCAGATGTGGGCAGAGTTCAGAGTTCCAATTTGACATAGCTGGTATGTTGCCAATTAGATTATGTTTACTTTTGGCACATTTGTCAGGTTGGTGTCTCCAACACCTGGTTTGTTTATTTTATGCTAGGTAAAGACACTGTAACTTTGTCTGTCCAAAAAGTAGAACTGTCTCCATAACCTAAATAATATGAATGGTAGTGATGACTACACTCAGAGTTTAGCCATTCATAATGTACTGGAAACGGTAATGTGCTACTGAAGGTGCTACTGTGAGATTTAAGGCTGTCTGCCAAGTAAGTGAGTGTGTGTGTGTGTGTGTGTGTGTGTGTGTGTGTGTGTGTGTGTGTGTGTGTGTGTGCGTGTGTGTGTGTGTGTGTGTGTGTGTGTGTGTGTGTGTGAAGTGTGTGTGTGTGTGTGTGTGTGTGTGTGTGTGTGTGTGTGTGTGTGAAAGAGAGAGAGACTATGTGTGTATGTGACCGAGAGAGAGGGAGAGACAGATAATTTGATGCCATACCTCTGCCTTTAAAGATAAAGTGTTTCAAAGGTTTAGCTCTTGATCGCTATCAATCTTGATAGCGGTGTGTTCAGACTCCAATGTATAAGCAGCAGGAACTTCCCTCCCCCATTAATCCTGTGCATTTAATCACGCAGAGTAGCAAGGTGGATTTGTGTTATTTGACAGCAATAAACAACACTAATGCAAGTGCATGAATTGCTATTCGTTACAAATGTTGTACAATTCACAATTTCTCTCTCTCTCTCTCTCTCCCCCTTTCTCCCTCTCTCCCTTCTCTCTCTCTCTCCCTCTCTCTTTCTCTTTCTCTCGCACACACAAGCACACAAGAATTGATGATCCTCATTCTCTGTTTGTCCCCAGGACGGTGTCCACTGTCCATGCCCTTATCGTGGGTCTCTTCTGTCTGTATATCTTGCGCTATGATGATGCTGTGAATGAAGACCCTGTCTGGTAAGAACCCTGCACCTCACAATCTCAGAGCTCTCTCTTTCTAAGAGAAGTCCTTCTCTATGCAAATCACCATGAATCTACACATCCTTCGGCCTGAACTGTCTTGTCTCGTTGGGGACATGTTGAGGATTTCCCTTTTCAATGTTTCTTGTCTGTCTTTTTTTTCTCTCTCTCTTTTCATTTGACTGCTGCCTTTCCGATCTGCATCTCTGATTCCTGCACAAAAAGACTGGTAACTCACCCCATCCCTCATCTCATCCCAGTTATTCTCTTTCTCTCTCTCTCTCTCTCTCTCATTCTCTCTGTCTGTCTGTCTCTTTATTCCTATCCCCCTCTTTCTGTCCTCTTGTGTCTACAGAGCTCTTGACTAGCATGTGTTTAGCGAGAAGCCAGTCAAAATATCTTTTTTTTTTTTTACCCCCACTTACCAGTGTCATTGGCCTTCCTGTGTAGCTCAAATTCTACTCGTTTCTCTCTCTGTCTTACATTCTCTCTCTCTCTTTCTCTCTCGCTCTCTCTCTTTCAGTATGTAAGAGTCTCTTTCCCTCCCTATGTCTCTTTTCCTCTCTCGCTCTCTGATCAGACAGGGTTTGGTCCTGCCAACAAGGCTGCTTTTCATAGGAAACAACAGTCACCCAGTCTCACTAGGGAAATACGCTTGCGCGCACACACACACAGACAATCATACATTCACACACTTTCTCTCTCTATCTATCTCTTCTCACTCTCTTACAGGCAGACGCGCGCACACACACACACAAATGTGCACACACAGGCACATTCTCACTGGTGCACTAAACACTTCCAGCTCCCCACATCTGATCAGTTCCTGAGTGCCATTGTCCCTCTGTCTCCTTGGCCCAGTGTTGCTGATGAAGCGAGAATGGGAGTGAAAGAAGGAGAAATGGTGTGTGTGTGTGTGTAAGTGTGTGTATAAAAGGGGGGTAGATTTACTCCCTTTCTCTTTTAAACCCCCCCCCCACCCCTGTCCACCAGGCTTGTCTAGCAGGAGCCTTTGTCTGCTCTCACTTGCCTTTTCTTTTCCTCTGTCTCTCTTTCTCTCCCGAGTCTCTCATCCCCCCTCTAGATCTCTCCTTCCACACTGTTTTCACTCTGTGTCTGCTCCATTGTCCATCTGTCCATGCATGTTTGTCTGTCTGTCTTAGTCTCTCATTGCCTAGTTTCATTACGCCTAACAGCCACAGTTAAGGCCGTTCAGACTACAACTGTACAACATGAAAGAATTGGTTGGATTTTGAGGATCCAAAGCAAATGATACTCAAAATACCCAATGCGCAAGTTTGACACGAGGCTAAAATAATTTGGAGTGTATTTGCAATGATGTGCCATGCTTCTAAAAGTGCCAGTCAGCTAGCTAGGCTGTTCTTGAATCCTTTTCATCATACCTTTACGCACTCTTACATGAAGGGAAATGTTGGGCCATGTTTTCTGTGCCTTTTCCAACATGGTTTTCGCACCTCTTTTTTTCTGATTTTCTGTCTGTTTTTCTGTCTGCCTCTTCCCTGTCCCCTCATACCCTTTAGCAACAGCTAGTGTGTAGCTTTAATTTTTTTCCCCTGCTTTGGTTTTCTACACTGAACCTATTGCTTTTACACAATCTGACAGCAATGCCATTTTGGCCTCCTGTATCGTGTGTTGATAGTTCAACCGCGGCCTGAAGCAACCAGATAGGGTTTTATCTTGAGCGGGCCCTATGTGGTTTAACCGACGTATGCTTAGGCATTGCAAAATCTGGAGGTTATCTCAGCTGGGTGTGTCAAACTGTGTGTGTGTGTGTCTGTGTGTGTGTGTGTGTGTGTGTGTGTGTGTGTGTGTGTGTATAGATGTGTGGATCTACACTAGAAAGCATTTGCTAATAATAGTGATCTCTGGACCTACCCTGTTCATGTGAAATGAATTTATGTCCTGCATGGTCACTGTCATTCTGCTATATATTGTTTCCCAGTCTACATAAGGCCTCCTCATAAGGTCACCTCATACAGTCATCATTTCTACTCTTCTGGTATGATTCAGGATTTTGAACAGGGGCCATAGGGTCCTGATAATATGAGCATCTGACATTTGCTTCCCCTCTTGGAACTGAACTGTACAAATGCTGATTACATCAGACTTGCATTGTGCTTATATTCCTACACCTCTAAAAGCAATGTCTACAGTGCTTGCATGTGTGCTAATTTGATTCAGTTCTTGCTCTCAGAGAGCTTTATGGTTCAGCAATAAAGGAGACTGTTCTACTCACTGGGCTGGAACATAGTTGGGTAGATGGGTGTTTTCAGGTGTTTTCAGGTCTGTCAGGTCAGTCAGGCTGCTCAGTAGGCAAAGTTCATGCAGGAAAGGTTGTGAAATGTGTGTGCGTGTGTGAATCCACAGCCAACAGGTTGCAGTCTCAAGCAGGCATGTGTGTGAGTGCATAGTTGTGCATTACGATGATCCCCACATCAGGCCAGGCCAGGCTAGCTTGTGTTTTTGTTTGGAGGTGCATAGCGCCTATGAGTGATGCTTAGGGTGCACTCAGAGTCCACTGGGGTTTAGGGTTTCAGCCACAACCGGCTCGGACACAATCCCCCCCAGTGCACCGCCACTGGACACCTGCAAGCAGCTCGCTATCCATTACAGGATCGCTTTACCACGGTTAAGAGGGTTACGCGTGCACAAGGACACAGTTCCAAACGCACATGTGCTTGCACACACGCGCACGCACCTACACAAAGCACGCTAACAGAGACTGGCCCATGCTGCACATGTTCAGGTTTGTAATTGATACAGTACACCATGACCTCTCTAGAACAATTAGCTTTGATGACTGAGTTCCCCTTGCATTCATGTCTGTAGCATGTAGCTCCATACATCAGCATCCCTCTAATGGTCGGTTAGACTTAGACATCTCCCTGCGTCCTCCCTTGTAGTTTGTTAGCCTTATTTTCTGTCCAGTGAACAGAGAGCCACACATTCTGTTTGTTGTCCTTGTAGGGAAATTAGGCAGGTATTTTCCAGCAACATTTTAATAAGGAAATGCAAACGACAACAAATGGTTTTTTTTTTCCCTCATTAATGTACAAACTTAGCACTGAATGCAACAAGTTAGAATCATCATGTCACTTCTGTTTTTGGCACCGATGCAAACGTTGCAAAGACAGGCCCACTATTATTACCCCATCTATTTAAACTGAAATTGGCCTTGATGTTTGGAAAGCGTGCAATTGCTGTAAAATGAAAATAATAACTGTCCTCAACTGCCCGCAAACAACACAGAAGTAACAAGCCTGTTTTGAAAAGTAAGCAGTACAACGTGTACATTATGCTGAGTAGCCAGAAAAATAAAAGCTCAATGAAAGTATAGATACTTGAAAATGTACTTTGTACTTTCCCATCCCTGGATACTAATTTTAACTCTTCTAAATAAGCAGGCAGATTCAGCAGGCAGCTTACGGCCTCTCACGCCTGATAGGGAGGAAAACAGGATTAGCTTGAGTTGCATCCTGAACCAAAATTGCAAACAAGGAACTAGAATCTACGACTGAGACAATGCCCTTAAATCAGCAGCCACAGTCTCCACACCCAGTCAGCATAATGGAGTCAGCAAACTGTGTCAGACAGTGTCTGAACAACTTGTACGTACCACCTCACATTGTAACCATGGGATGAAAAAATGTCTGTACTGCACAAAATGGCTTTGTAGGTTTATGCGCTATGTTCCATATTCCCATGTAGGTATAAAGTGTCCCTGATTTTTGTTTTCATGAAAGTAATGGGTTTGTTTCTTTTGGGTTTGTTTTCATCACCTTGTAGGGGAGATCCCAATCTGGTCAAACTTAATGTGGCCATAACATGTGGTTACCTAATCTATGGTGAGTCTGAAACACAGTGCACCTCAGCTTAATCATTTTCAGTCATCAGAATGTTGAAAGACAAGTTACTGATAGTTTGTGTCCTCCTGCATGTACTCTTCCTCCAGACCTTGTGCTGCTGGCCTGTAACTGGAGTACAATGGGAGACAGCTTTTTCGTTTGTCACCACTTGGCGGCGCTGTATGCCTATGGCTATGTCCTGGTGAGTACTATCTACATGGGATACTGTTGTTTCGTTTCATTTATCTCTTACCAACATTTCTTTCTCTTCCTGTTTTGCTGCAGACTCGTGGTGTGCTGCCATATTTTGCCAACTTCCGTCTCATTTCAGAGCTGTCCACCCCATTCGTCAATCAGAGGTGTGTCTAACACCAGTTAATCCTCTTGGAAGTTTTGACCTGATATAGATGTAGAGTTATGATTTTTTCTCATGCATATTTAATGATTTTATATGTTAATAATAATAGTATTGCTATTATTAATATTAGTAATAACAATAATAATAATAATGTGTTGAAGATGTGTAGCAGTTTCTTGTCTAGGTTGTACCAATGAATGTGCAGACATTAAAGAACTAAGGTGTTATAATGGATGTATAGTATTTTATCTCTTTATCTTGTTGCTTTGTGTGTGTGTGTGTGTGTCTTTGTCTTTCACCCATGTGTAGGTGGTTCTACGAGGTCCTCCACTACCCGCGTTCTGACCGGCTGGTGGTGGCCAATGGTGTTGCCATGACAGTGGTGTTCTTCCTTGTACGCATCGCCGTCATGCCGTCCTACTGGGCGAGCGTGTTTGCCACGTTTGGTACACCTGCGTTTGAGCGGCTGGGCCCAGGCCCCCAGGTGGCCTGGATCGTCTCCTGCATCTGCCTGGACGTGCTCAACACCTTCTGGATGTACAAGATCGCCCGCGGCTGTTACCGCGTGATCACTGGCGCGCTCAAGCGCAAAGCCAAGGCCAGCAATGGGGATGGGGGCAAGGAGATCCACATGAACAACCACACAGACTAAGGCCTGACTGACATCTGGGGGAGGATGAGCACGTGTTTTCTGGGTGGACCAGGCAGAACTGGTCCCAGAGAGTAAAGGTGGAGAAGAGGACAAAGTCTTTGCATCAATCAGTTCCAGTGATTATCAGTGACTATCACAGCAGCCACATGGAAGCACACACTTGGACTTCTTGTTGTTGAGTTTTGATTAGCATTGGTGTTGAGGATAGGAATGTACACCAGCAGATGACATTTCCTGTGAACCAGTAATGGTTATTTGAATTGCTCTTAGAAAGTAAGTCGCTTGCAATGAGCACAAATGTCTCCCCTTTGAAGTCTGAACGAAAGCCGTGTTCACCAACCCAAGTGCCTGCAATGCACCTAAGATAGGAATCCTAGCCTTACTCATGGTGATAACTATAACACACATCTTCCTGAACTCTTCCCATGGTTCTGTTATCCAACTGTCTTCATCTCTCTCCCTCCTCTTATTCATACTACTAGTTTGGGGACTTCAATTCACACTTGCTGTCATACACACAGCACACACACTCTCTCTCTCTCACCCTCTCTCCCCTTCTCTCTCTCTCACACACACACACATACACACACCACTGTGCCTCTTGATCTGGTAGTCCTCCGAGTGCTTTCTGCCAGCCCAGCAGTCAGAGTTCCGCCACTGAAGATCACCAGCTCTCCTGAAGCCTTCGAAGGTGCCCTTGTTTCCACCCAATTTGTCACCAGCTCACTGAATCCTGACACGTTTGACATGGATGGTCACTCTCTCCCCCGTGGTTGCGCTGGGTTTCAATGAGTTGATTTTAATCTTTAAGAATTTTCCCCCTCTGTATAAAACCTTGACAGACATGAGGTGATCAAAACAGTGACTTGTCTTAATCTATGTCAAATTCACTGCCATCTGCGAAATAGGTTAAATCCATCAATGTTTTTAATGCCATGCTACCTCTGAGTCCACCCTGTCTTACAAAACCAACCAAGCAAACCAACCAGAATGCAAACCTCGGTCATAGTTTTCCAAGCATTCTTCAAGACCAGAGTCCTGTGACCTGGAGCCCTAAGGCTTTGACTGATCTCAGAGCCGCCTCACTTGGACCTCCACATGAAGTCCCTTCCTGCTCTGAAAAGCACAAGCAAGACCGGCTCACCATACATTCTCAGTCTCCTCAGGCCAAGTGGTCTATATGTGCAGATACGGCTGCCCTCTACGGTTGCAGATGTGCTTCTCTAAGTGATTGGGAAGGAGCATGTGTATGTGCTCTCTTCCTAGGAGATTTGGGTGCCTGCTCCTGTGGCTGCCTTTGCGTGAGGGTGTGTGTTTATGTGTGTGTGTGTTTGGAGTCTGTGCCTTTTCCACCCAGCCACATGGTGCTTTTTCATTTACAAACTGAGGGGGTGTCCCCCTTCAGCCTGGTACAGAATGATGTCATGGATTCCAGGATGAGATTGCAACAGGGGGGATGCAGGGACCCTGAGGGAGGGAGTGCCACACAGTGCCAGTAACAGACTCATGGGACTCAGCTGGACTTTGAGCTCACCTCGGTTAAACCTTCAGAATCCAAATCCAGTCACAAACTACAGTATGTTTCAGAAAGCACAGATTCTTTTTTTTTTTGTTTTTTGTTTTTTAATTGTCATTCACACTCGTGGGTGTGAGTTGTGTAGGGCTTGTCAAATGCCCACGATAGGACAGGGGCACCTGTAGTCCTCTCAGAGGTCCAAATGTGGCATTGGAGGTATGATGCTGCTCTAGGTTGACATGTCTCCATACATATCTCTCTTGTTATGCACTTATTTGGTTCTCCTCTCCAGCCTAGTATTATACTGTGTTCCTTTCCCTCACCTGTCATTTTTGAGCCAGTATTTTATCTCTGTAACACATCAGGTCTAGCTCCAGTGAGTATTGTAATCGATGTTGGGCATATACCTGGCTGTTGGTGGCTGTTAGGATGAGGAAGGTTGGGAAGAGTTTATTCTTTGTACGTCAACAACATAGCTGCATCTCTTTTTCTCCCAAGCATGGTTGTAATTAAAGCTGTGAATTGATGTATGATAACTTATAATTTCTAATCATCTCAATGATTGGGATGAGAGATTTGTGATTTGTGACTCTATAGGCAAAGATTGTTTATGGTGGTTGTAGTGAGCTGCATGACTTTGGAGCTTGCTGTGAAGTCTTGAGAATCGAGTCTTTGTCTTGTGGTACATTCTCTAAACTGGATTTGCACAAGAGATGCTTGCATGGTATGAGCTATGTCATGTTATGGAGCTGGTTATTGAATCTGTCCTGTTTTCTAATCTGCATTTCCCATTTATTCTGAATGAATAGTAACCTTTTTTTTTTTGCAGTTCCGTGGAAAGATTGACACTTTTGCAGAAATTTACTGCCATGATTGGTACTGTAACAAAGCCCTCCAGTTGATGTAATCTTGGCTTTTATTTGGACAAAAAGGATTAGAGGTGAATGAAATGGTTACGTACCTTATCAATATTATTGTTATGTGATACTAGGTGTTGAGCATTGAACAAAGACCATTACAAATCTAAGAGCATGCCTTGCTCAGATGATCAGATAAAATTCAGGTTGGCAAAGTGCTAATATGTTTAGCATTATGAAGTTTTTGTGTAAAATGTGCTTCTTAGCTTGAGCCAAGGAGCAGTGTATCAACAATAACAATTATTTGTAGCCTCTCTATAAGCGGAGTAGGCTACTCTTATCATTTTATGTTACGCAGTCTTAGATTGCAGTGTGCTATGTCAGTGTTGACAATACAATGCAAGTTAAATGAGTGGCACTCTTTCTTTATCCAATCTGTCAGGCCGTCCATCAGTAGTGTTATTGTAAAGGGCCAGCAGAATATTTTGCAGTAGTGACTAGGCCGTAAAGGAGAGAATACCAGCAATAAAAACTAATGATTAGAACGGTGAGGACAATGTTGTTGATAGTAGAAAGATAAACCAAATGTTGGAAATCTGTAGCTGAAATGACGTAAAAGTACAGAATGTTTGTTTTAATGCAATGCAGATGTTCTTTTTTTCTGGCCATTTTTAATGTGAAATGTTTTCTACACCAGTTTGTTGGTGTCCACTCTCACCACTCTGTGAGATAGACTTCTGTCTTTGACCACTACTAATGATGTAAAAGTAGCGATCAGAGTTGGAGATCTACTTGAAAGTGTTGCTGTTCAATAAATTCAAGAACAGACACGTCTTTGCTTGAAATTTCACCTATGACACTCAAAGCTAACCTGGCTGTTCAAGGTCCCTTTGTTATATAAATATTTACATTTCATATACCCCTTTGTTCATTTTGAAAGAAGGCACTATGTGAAATTGTAATGATTTATTATTTCAACAGATATATGTATGCTTCAAAAACCCAGAAGTGCAATATTTCTTCAGCAATCAAAGAGTCCAGAACATTCCATTGATAATAGAATGCAGCAGAGCCAGAGCTTCAGACATCTCATGCGCCTTGGCTCTGAGGAGAACATTTTCACAACAGGTGTCTGTATTACATCACGTACAACAACAAAACCAAGCATAATGCTGACCATTGCCCTCACCAATATGTGGGACTTGACCCTGCTGTGCTACCTGATGCCAGCTCACCCCAGGTCTTAATAACAGGGAGAGTGAAGCCGAGCCACTGTTTGGACTGTGATTGAAACCAGCTCCCCTCCACACTCTCCGGTCAACGGGCTGGGTCGAAGGAGCCTGGAGAGCTTTTACCAAACATGGTCACATAGTCTAGCAGAGACTCAATGAAATCTGCCCTTCCACACAGACTTTAGCAAACACCCTCACTCTCCAGGGCCCATGATGTCCCTGAGCAAGTGTGGTAAATCAGGGATGTCTGCGTCATCTTGTAACCTACTTGGTCGTATATTAGCTGTTCCTACTTTACAGTCCATACAGTCTCTAATAACATGAAGGCATTTGTTTACCTTTCTCCTAAAAAGGAATGTATTGTACTAAAAGTATCTTTTTGGAAAGTTCTAGAACTAAGAAACTTTCATTTAGTCTCTTTACTGAATCAGGTAAACAATTGCATTACCCTACAGCCAATGCTAAATTAGTACATTTTTTATAGTTGGATATTTTCCCAGACAGAAATCAGCATTCCTTACTGTAAATATCCATTTTAAAACTATTAGTTTGAGTGGTTTCCAAACCCTTTGAACTCTAGAGAGTTCTTTGGAGACAGTGTTCCTGCTTTGGAAACAGTTTGATATCAACCTGGATATCAATGTCAAGGGAGCACCATGCACAGTCCAGCATATCATGAATATGCTGGAATTGTTTACACTTTTATTCAGAGTGAACTACTGGTGCTTGCACAGATAAACAGACCAACCAATCATGACTCCCAAGGGCCAGGCTCATGACTTTCTTAGCTTTGAAGGTTGAGGCAGGCTTCTACCATAAATAGCCAGGCAGACTGGACTGTTCTGAGGAAAGGAGGAGAGGACTGAAGGAAGATGAGTGGGGGGGCCTCGTGTAGAAATGCCCCTGTGTGATGCTTACTCTCTTCCCTCCCTTGCTGCACTGGAACACACACAGTCAGAAAACTACCATGTGCTATCAATTCATTTAACAGGCAACTACCATGTGCTATCAATTCATTTAACATTTAAAGGAGTGGTCAAATACTAATCTGTTAACCCATTCATATTAGGTATATTTCTTTAATATTGGGTTTCTGTGCAAGTCATGTAGACGGTACTCTCATCAGTTACCCCTAATGATCTTTCATATTGCAATAACTAATTATTCAAGATGCGCAAGGATATATACAAATATTTCACAAAAGAGCAATTCCCTACATCTTGAGTTTTTTAAACGTTGTCAACTGTGCTCATTAACGTCCTTGTGAGTGGCCTATGTAGCCATAAAGTTGACGAGATTCATCTCCCGACACAGGCTATATCTGTCCATGACCGTTATCAAAAAAAAAAAAAAAAAAAAAACATGGAGACATGGTTCATGGAGTATGTCTGATCTGAAACCCAGAAATAAGTAGCTACTTTAATCAATACCTTTACTTCACTGCCAAACAGACTTCCTCAGCGTTAAAATCCAGCTCCTCGGTCTGCTTCCACCATGCCCAAATAAAGCGACAAAATTCCTTGCAGTGTGTAACGCTTCTCTTGTTATGTTTACAAGAAGTAGGTTGAGGAGCGCAAACTCAGCGGCCACGCACTTCTGTCCACCATTGTCAAACACTTAAAAGAAATGTGACGTAATGTAAGGCTACCATGTCTCTATTGTCTTTACATGCCATTAGCCGGATTTAGAGAGAAAAATTCACTGAAACATTGAAATAAAAACAGCTATCCATTCCATTACAGACCGTAAGTTCAAATTCAAGTTGTCATTCACTTAGAAGGCATTTCAGATGATATTTTCAAGTCTTTGTACAATGAAAGATGTTGACAGCCTATGTTCCTATATAGACCTGTTATCTGAGCAAAAAGCCCTTTCCCTGAACAGAAAAGTTGAAGACGTTAGGCCCACCATTATTTCCTCCTTTGTAAGATGAGACTGACGCACCTAGCCTACAACCTGCACTGGATCAAATGTGTCTGATTAACAAACGCGTCTTTGCAGAAATGTACCTGTTAACAAAATGTGTAGGCAGCCAGGATACAGGTCCTAATCATGTGTGAGTTTGATTTGGACTAATGTAACATGAATCCCTCACTTGAGGAACCCATTAACTGTCCCCCATTCACTGGACCAAACCAACCAGATTCACCCACACAAGCCATCTCTGCCTTTCATTTCCTCAACATCTGTGCGCAGCATCCGAGTGTAAGAGGAAAACCAGCTGATTATTCCCAATCATCCCAGGATGACGGCATTCAGGTTCCCACTTTCATGTGATCCACATGGACCCACCCAGGGTCTGGTAGGAGAGTCCCAGTTGCTCTGCGTCCATACTAATTTCCAGATACTGTGCTAGGATATATTATTGACAAGAACTGTTGTGCTAGGTTGTGATGCTAAACATTATCTCTGTAGGCCTACCATACAATTATAGTATCTCGATGAAATATGGTCAGCCAGGCTGATTTCATTACCCTTTAATCACTGATATCACTTTAATATAACCAACAAACGCTTATGCTACTCATTTATTTATAATTCGGTAATGTTTGCAACCTAGAATGCCATTTCTATTTACAGTAAAATTATGTATGACAATCTGATGGCCAGATAAGACGGAACATAAATAGAAGGCATCCTTAAACTGGCTGCAAGGTGGAAAAAATGACATCGAAAGAGTTTAATGCCATCTGGGTGACATCATTGCGAAGAAGGGATAGCGTCGCGATTGGATAGCAGCCCTAGCCAATCACTGTGTACTCCAGACACGCACAGCTGGGAAGAGTTTAAAAAAGATTGAGAAAACTAGTGCGGAGTGGTCCAAACCTCCGGAGAGGTAAAACGCGTAGTGGACAACACTCCCCAGCATCACTGCCAGATTGTTTGCGTCTGATTTAAAGGGCAGTGCATTTTCTTGGCAAAAGGTGTCGTTATTGTCTACTGTCTGATCTGTGCGAACAACATGACAACACGTTTCAAAAGTGGACCAGCTTTTGGATTTTCTGCCGAGATCAAAAATAAGGTGAGCTAAATTGACATTTTCTCGCAGGAGAGCTTAACGTTGTGGCATGCTGAAATGAGACTTTAATGTTCATGTAACATCCATCACCTAATGCATTGTGTGTGTTTATGGTGGGTGCATCAGACAAAATGGTTTGAGACACACCTCCTGTCATCAGTCACCATAGACATAGTGTGCAGGTTAATATAAAAGACTAGGCCTAAGTTATACTTAAATGCGAAATACACTTTACTGATGTTTACTAGAAAGTCCATAAGGATTGCTGATGATCTTCAGGTAACTTAACTTATAACAAAGAATCACAGGCACTGACATACATACAAGTGAAGCTCAACAGATGATGTCAAAATGACACCACCATCTCCACTTGCTCTTTGCCTGCTTTCAGTTTGGTGACTGACAGGTCTGTGAATGATTGGGGCTGTTAAATTAGCTATTTTGTGTGTAATGAGACATGTCTGTATAGGTCACCTCACCGCTATAAGTCAGGATTAAGGGACAGCTCTCAGACATTAGCATCTGTTAAACACTCATAAGTATAGAGGTTTCATTGTTATAACATTAAGGTCTCATTTTATTTGTGCTCCAGAATCTCAGGTGGAACAGCAAGGAAAGGGTTATCATGAGCTGATATTACTATAGATTATCAGCACTGACCATTTAAATTGATTTAAGTGAATCTGAACGTTTCTTTATGTCAGATGGCAGATGACTAGAAATGCTGGTCACTGTATGTGAAGCTCTGTTGTGAAGCGCTGTGTTGAATAAACTATCCAACGGCAGAATAAGTCACAACTTGTGTCCCCATATAAGGAATAGCTGTGCTCTCTTTAGAAAGGCCTGAAAGTGCGCTTTTGTAAACAATGTGGAATTAACTTGGACCAAATGTATTCTGGTCACAGAGATGATGAAACCATTAAGGTTAAAATAACATCAGGAAAAGTAAGGTTAAACTTGTCATCATGTGTTTGACATGAGTTAAAATAATCTGTGATGGAGCATGAAGACCTTTGAAGTTACTTTGACATTTAACTGAGCTTTCTCTGTAGTTGTAGTGTAACCTCACTTTGTAAAACTGAACTGTAGTTTTGTAACAATGAGCTTTCACAGTTATAACAGATTTTTAAAGATTTCAAAGGTCTTGTTAATATTGGTGCACATTGTAACGGCAGAACTGCAGTCATTGATGTCATTCACCATTGGTCTGTCTTCCAAAAAAATCACAATAATTCACAGATGTTGTTCAGAATCTTTTAAAAAATTCCTGGTGGTTCAGGGAAAATCAGACCAACCAAAACTGCAGCAAATTCAAGCCAAGATTCTTTGGCATGGCTGAGTTATTGTCCATCTTTGCCTCTCATTATACGGCCTGCTTTGGGTTTTGCGGTACTGTAAAAGGCCAGTTTCTGCATGGTTCCGGAGAGCAGTGTCGAACTGACAACAGGAGAGCAAAGGCCTGTTTTTCTCCCAAGTTTGGTGTTCTGGACTTAGAGCCATGCAAGTCCCACGCTGCCTTTTGAAAGACCTGTTTTTGTTGGCATCTTCTGCCCTCACTCCAGGCCTGTTGGCAGTCACATGGATTAAAAAGCAGAAACATTTTCAGAAAAATGAGGCGAGAGAGAGAGTGAGAGAGAGAGGCAGAGAGAGAGAGGCAGCTGGGGGGGTAGAGTCTGTCCACCACATCCGAAAATCTCAAGTGCTGTGAAGGAGCTGTGCCAGCAAGGAAACACAAGGAAACCAGAGAACTAGTGTTTTTCTTCAGAGGAATGTCCCAAACTATATTTTTTTACTATTAATCCACCCTCTGTTCTTTTCATTCCACTTTTGTTCTAGTGATCAGGCATTCAATGGAAACTTTTGAGGAATGTACATACTGGTGCCTAGTTTAGAAGCAAAATTCTGTTTGATTAGCCCTGTACTCTTTTCTTGATTGGTTCTGGAGCAGACTTTGTGCTGTATGCTTTATGCTTGATATTGCTGATATCGTCGACTCACACCTGTGGCATGTGTGACCTATGACCTGCAGCTGGCCCAGAAATATGATCACCAGAAGGAAGAGGAGCTCAGGCTGTGGATTCACGAGTTGACCGGCCACCAGCTTCCAGCAAAGTTTATGGATGGTCTAAAGGATGGTGTGGTCCTATGCGAGTGAGTGGCCGTGCTCAATAATTGTTAGGGCAAGTAGGAAATAGAAGTGGGGTAAACTCACAGGACATAAACCATTATGGTCTTCAGTCAATACCAGATCGAGGCTTTAACACCAGAAGATTCTCATATCAAACAGCATGTTTGGTGTGCTTTTATAAACTACAGTATATGTCAAGATGGTACAGGACATGCAGCCATCTGTTTTATACTCTGTTGTATTGTTCTGAGCAGTTATAGTTTACATTTTTTTCTAGGCTTATTAATATCTTGCAGCCTGGCTCTGTGAAAAAGATCAACAACCCCACTCAGAATTGGCACCAGGTGAGTTGTCTTTTGTTTTTGATTGATAGTGTTGCTATGGCAAGGCCATTCAGTTGTGCTTTATAGAAACCTGAAACAGGACCTATCAAAGGGCTATCTTCTCTCTTTTGAATTGGCTTGATTACAGAATCAACATCCATCTATAATTATATCAGGATATCATTATATCAAGATCATTTTTGCAAGGGCAAAAATAGTTAGCATAGCATATTCATATTCTAGCAATTTCTTATATTTTACAGGCCCAATATTCTGATTTTGGTCAAATGTAGCCCAATGCTGTATATATATATATATAAAAACCTGTGTATCAATGTACTACAGATACAAAAACATTCTTTGAATGTACTTATAAGTGTATGTCCTCCTAAGGAACAGTAATCTACTATGACCTGACAATGAACTGTGAATTTACACAGACACATTAATCTCACCTGTTAATTAAATCTATTATAGCTGGAAAACATTGGTCACTTCATCCGTGCAATCACAGAGTATGGGCTCAGACCGCATGACATCTTTGAAGCCAATGACTTGTTTGAGAATGTTAATCATACTCAAGTCCAAAGCACCCTCATTGCATTGGCTGGCATGGTAAGAATTACTTCATATCTCCATGTAATTTTTGTCCATTTAAGAAATTGAAGGGGAGGTATGTTTCAATGTGGTGTGTGTAACCGTGCCTCTAAATGTGTTCAAATATGAATGGCTGAGGTTCACCATAAAAATGAGATCAGTTAGCGCAGATGGCATTAGAGACAAGAAGGTCGCTACTTTTGTTATTTGTTAAACAATTTGTTTCCTTGTTTCTCATATCTTCACTGTGTCCCTTTACAAAGGCCAAGTCTAAAGGCGTCCACACAAAGTACGACATTGGGGTGAAGTATTCAGAGAAACAGCAGCGGCGCTTTGCACCCGAGAAACTGAGGGAGGGACGCAATGTTATTGGACTGCAGGTCAGGAGATTGGCATTTATGTCTGCAACGGTAGTTTCAAGGTTCAAAACAGTTGCGTAGATGTTTCTATTTCTGCAAGTACAGAGCACCTTTTATGATACAAATTCATTCCTACCAGATGGGCACCAACAAATTTGCCAGCCAGAAAGGCATGACGGCATATGGCACCAAGCGCCACCTGTATGATCCGAAGACTGGCATGGACCACCCCATGGACCAATCTACTATCAGCCTGCAGATGGGGACCAACAAAGGAGCCAACCAGGTATCCACTCTGATTCTCTTTAGTTCAATTTGATCTGAGTATGGTGGCCAAATAGGCACACACCCTGATTCTCTATGACATAATTTGTGTAAAATGATGCTAGACTTTTGTAAAGGTTTAACCCATGTTCAGAAAAGCATTGATGTTGTGTAGAATAAATGGTGACTCCCTTTTCTCTCTTCCAAGTCTGGTATGACGGCTCCTGGAACCCAAAGGCAAATTCTTGATAAGAAGCTGGATATGGAGATGTGCGACACCACCATCGTGTCACTGCAAATGGGCTCCAACAAAGGAGCTTCACAGACAGGCATGACCGTCTATGGGCTTCCACGTCAGGTCTATGACAGCAAGTACTGCAACAACCCAGAGGACTTCATCAACAATGGAGACGACATCGATGGCTATCAGTATTCTGACTAAAGAGATGCCTTGCTGCGAATCATAGTCCCCAACTTGCTTACTTTGCCACCTAACCTCAACTTTAGCCAGTGAGACTAGAGGATCTTCACTTTTCTTCCTTGTCCACTATAACCAGGATGAATTTGGATTCTGATTCTTCCCCCACAAAAGCCCTAATATGAAAATGAAAAGCAGGAGCTGCTCTTCAAACAAAAGTGAACATGTCCAAATTTGGATTACTGAAAAGATATTTACCATAAATTATATTTTGTAGAGTATTTATCATTTATTTAATGTCACTCATTTTTAAGTTACTTTTTTTAAATTATGATTTTGGTTACAACCCTCCCCTGGTAGCTCTTATACAAGAGGTTTTATTGTGTTTTGGACTGCAAGATAAAGTTCATATCTCATTCTGGTAATGACGGATGGACTTCAAAGCAGATCAAATCTGACAAAACATCTGATGCACTCATGCAAAAGAAATGTCCCATTTCAAGTATGACTATCGCTGAAATTGGAAATAGATACAATTTAAGGCCAAACACCTCTGAAATCTCTAGACACAAACTGAGATATAAAACCATTATTAGCCATTTTCTGTGAATTAGAATATGCTTCTGGCTGCAGAAGTGTCAATGTCTTCACCCTGTGATTTTTGAACCATGAGAGTTTGCCAGCTGAGCAAGAACATTATTAGCCAAGATTTTCTGATTCATTTCTTTTACATGAGTAGAACTGTTAGATTTGTTCTAATCACCCTTTTGTGAACATTAGACTTAGACTGCCACCTAGTGTTTAGCTATGGAAGTGCATCATTTCCATCAGTATGTACATAACGTACTTGAAACCTCCATGTTCTTTATTCTAACATGGGACGATTGTGGCTTTTTGACTGAGATTACAGATACAGTGATTCAATTACATAGAAAATCTGTTGTATTTTGTTGTTCAGCCACTCAGAGCTAACTTTCCTGGCCTTTTGCCTATGCACTGAAAAAAGTGGAGCTCACAAGGATTGAACAAATGAAGGCTATTGTACCACAACATATTATATGAAGTGACCAGAACCCAAAGAACAAAAGCAGATACACAGAGAATAGGTTAGAAGGCTTTTAGATGTTTGTAAATTTTCACTGACCTTGGTTTATTAAAAAGTTGAAAATGTGTTGGAAAAACTTCCCTAAGTACCCCACCGCATCAATAAAAACAAGCCTGCCATTCCAATCACACTGATGTTAATAAAGTACTGTTTTAATAAAACAGAATTTATACATAATTGTGTCATAGCAAATTGTGTCCAATACTGACAAACACAGCATTTTTCCAGTACAAATGACTCTCTGGTAAGGTGTTTCACTAATACCTAATTTGTAAGTGGAGATCCCTCATGCATTACCATGACCTACAATGACATTTATTGATCTAAATCAGTCCACATATCATAAAAAATTCTAAAAATAATAACAACAACATTAAAGGTTGCCAGTTTAACAAATGACTGACAAAAAAGAAATTGTTACAGGTCAATAAAGCAGGTATGGAAAAAATGCAGATCAATATTCAATGTAACACAGTAACTAAAATGGGACTACTTTGGTCACTTCAACCGACATTCTAAAGAGTGGTCCAATTCATTCAGTATAGCTTCTAAAGCCTGTAATATAAAATGCTACTGATTTGCAGCTTCACAAGCATCTATCCAATCACTGTAAACATCCACTGGTTCAGAGAGATCTGAGACATGCGTCAAGGGAAAACAAGATGCATGAATTTTACACATTATATTGCATACTATCCATCTAAAGCCATACATCATCTAGCCAAGTTATCTAGTTTATTGCATTTGGTCATAAAATGTGATCTGATTTTTACCTCGGTCACAAATATAGTCAAACAGTGTGCTGATGCTAACAGCACAAACTAAATTGTTACATTTCATGTCCATGAGAGATCCAAAAGATCAGCCACAAATCATAATGCTACCTCTGCTGTTTTTCAGAACAGAGATCTGATTCACAGTTCTCAGGGGCCCTGGCTTGAGTTCAACCAGTGATTAATCAAAAAGGTAACACTGTGTGTGACTAATCCTGATTTATTTAAAAATGAAATTACATTTTATGACCAAGTAATGCAGAAAACAGGCTCAAACTCAAAGGGATTCACAAACTGGGTGAGATCCCATCTAGCAAACACTGATGTAAAATGGTCTCATCTCATTTCACGGGGCCACAGTTAAGGAGTGAAGCTAAGTCGGTAAAGCAATCATGATCAACAGACATGCATGTCCTAATTTAAAGTATGGTGGTCCTCCTGCAATAGCTCACGGAGCCCTCTTCATCATATGTAGATGGAGGTTAGGTGTAAACATTTGACTTGTAAAATTGCAACTGGAAAGGATACAGGTTATAGGCGTTTGAAATTCCTCCAGACAAACGCTACAGGATATTATCCCGGTGTTTCGACTGCGTTCCCTGCGAATAATAATATTAATAAAAACAACAAGAAATTGTTTACCCGCATAGACCTACGCACAATATCATTCAACTTCTAGACATATCACAGCAAGAACTCACATTTTTACATCACATGACTTCTCGTGGTTACAAAAGGGACAGGTGAACTGAGTGTCCAGATTTCCAGTCAACTTCTTTTTTGGCGGCGGTTTGCGTTTAGACTTTCGGCGCCCCATGTTTATTC
This sequence comes from Tenualosa thibaudeaui, assembly GCA_027481765.1. NCBI lineage: Eukaryota > Metazoa > Chordata > Actinopteri > Clupeiformes > Clupeidae > Tenualosa > Tenualosa thibaudeaui. Next base: position 4,232,784 of record JAIFZK010000024.1, read on the forward strand.
TGGAGCTTGCAGCTGAAAAGCGAAGGATAGGCCAAGTTATACATGGCATACACAATCTACTGTGCACGTACACCATGGAAAAAAAATCACTTCACCACGGCAGTTGTGAAAAGTAGGACTATGTTTTGCTTTCTAGCGGCGTTCACGATGGTCGATTCGCCAGGAACTGGACTTATAGCATCACATCGTCTGCAGATGTTCACAGGCTGAATCGTTAGCGTTAGCTCCACCGAACCGACGGCACCACGCCGAGGTATATTTCCATAGCACAAATAATTTTACAAAGTTTATTAATTTAATATCAACACACTTGCCTTTCTTCAATTTTATAAGCTACAGAAGTTCTCACAGACAAGCCCGCCAGTTAACGTTTGGCTAATGTTAAATGATACAAGGCTCGGACGTCCAACATTGCCGCAAACTAGCATGGCAGTTTGGTCAAACTAGAAACTAATATAAGAAATGCGATGGATCCCAGATTAATTATTAAATTTACCGTACGTTTTCCATATAAACGGTTTAGATATGCCACTCACCTTGGCTGAAAAGGAACGTGAAATAGCTTTAATTCCCTCTTCCTCTCTCAAGTCGAATGCACGATGCACCGGTAAAAGTCCTTCCCTTTGTGTATTTGACTCCATAACAATAGATTGATGTCAAAATAAAAGCTGTGTTATTCAAGTGTACTGCAATCTGCCAAATACCGACATTCAAATAGCCTACTTGGTGCGAACCTGGTTCAGGTTGTGTTTTCTTGTAAATGGAGTAAAATATTGCATACACTTGCAGGCCAGCACTGGGGAAGGGGCATTTTTTTGTTGTTTTTATTGCTGAAGTTCAGGATCATGAAGTCAGACAAAGTAAGGCATCATGAACAATATACAGGATAAAAATGTAAAAATAACAATAAAACATTTAAAAACTCATTGAAGGAACTGAACATATATAAACATAAAGGCTATCGCACTTACTGAAATTAGGTGTGATTAAGTGTGAGTATGTCAGCTAAACAAGGTGGTAGATCTCATCAAATGTAGAATAGACCTACCAGTTGTAGGCTGGTAATGGTATTAGCCTACAAATCCTGAGGTATCATTTGATGGTCAGATGGAATGAATACCAACCTTTTCATTTAAACAGCCTTGTTGTGGGCTAGGCACAAAGAAGATTTACTATACTGAAAATAGCCCATGCCCACTGTTCTGGAACTGGATAGATTCTGTGAAGATGAATGGTCTCAAATCCCCATTCATCTCAAACTAAGGAGAGGGCTATTGGCAAAGGGATGATTTACAGTGAAGGCCTACTAAATCCAAGGGGTGCAATAATTATAGCACATTTTTGGTTAAAACTATGTATTCCTTGATTGTTTTTTTAGTCTATCAGCCATGTCCAGACTATACATTTTGATGTTATTGTCTGGCTTGTCAGGCTAGAGATGCATCACAATTTGAAAGAAAACAGCTACGTTTTCGATTGGTTCCCAATCTCAGACAAATGGAAAGATGTGGAGATCAGCATTGCAGATGAGAACCATGCTAGGTGACCACTGTATATGTCAGGGTATTGTGCCAACAACTCATGGTCTGGTGGGTGCAGTGGTTCTTGCACTGATGATGGTACAGAATGGAAAATAATGATTGAAAACATTTTGCTCTTCATTTGGTAGCACCTTACACTTTTTCAGTTATTTTTGATGGACCCATATTGTATTTGTCATCAGTGAGTTTCAATCTAGATAGCATTAGTTGGCTACCATTACATTATATTGTTATATTATGAATATGTGGCTTCAATGTGAATTACAGATATGACACAAGTACACATGTAAAATAATAAGGCATTTATTTATTTATTAATATTCCAAACAGTATAACAACTAAAAACAACAGAAATAAAATATCACAAATGTAAGACAGAAAAGGTAAATAAAACCCATAGATATATTTAATTCAGATGGATAATTGAAGACAGTTATAAAGACCAACCCATTTTACCAAGTGCTTACAGACTGTTCTATCTTAAAGGTAAAAACAAAATTATATAAAGTCAATGCTAGGTTATCCCCAACTAATTTTCCCATTCCCCAGTTCCCCAACTTTTAATGATTGCATGCTTATGACAAATCTGCCAGGTGCATCTGCATAACCTACACCTGAGAAAGAGAGGAGGAGAAACGATAGTTGGAATAAGATGGAGCATTGTCTGCATCAGTTGAGGCAGCAGGTAGGAGCAGAAGTCCAGTGGTTTGGTCCTTTTTGGAGCGAAGCATAGCCTCCTTCAAGGTGATTTTTTCCTTTGTAATGGGGTCCACCAAGAATTTGAGGTGTGTTCCTTCATTCTTAATCTCCTTTGCTGTATATTCATCAATCATATCTGTGTAGATTGCTTCTTCAATAGTAATGCGCCCTGCTTTATTTGGGTTCACTAGTCCCCCTGTAAGGTACTGTGTTTCTAAATACCACATTGCATTTTCCTGTGGGATCCAACCTTTCTGAGCAGCCTGGCCTACAGACAAACGATTTTTGGTCACAGGATCTTCCACACCGGTGAAGGCCTTTTGGGCATTGAGCAGCTGATGCATCTGACTTTTGTCTATGAGGCCATACTGTGCCGCCTTGTGAACAGAGTACCGGTCCTTCTTGTTGAGGTCCACGATTCCACCAGTGGCTGCCTGCGCCTCAAGGAGCCTTTGAGCTGTGTTGGGGTCGATCAGTTTGCGAGTCAAGGCACTGCGCACTGACATACGGCTATTAGTGGTGACATCTATGACACCAGAGATGGGGAAGTTTTCATCTCCACTGTTAGTGTTGAGACTAGTGTTGAGGCTGTCACTGGAATAAGACTTGCTGTGTAGGCTGCTGGAACTGTAAGTGGCACGGGTTGGGCTGGTGATGCCATCAATGGCAGTTAAATTTGGCGTGGAAGTAGAGAAAGCACTTCTGAAAGGTTTAGGCTTTTTCTCTCCTGCTACTAGAAGTGCAAACTCAGATATAGACATTTTACCTTCCTTGTAGCACTGAAGGTCATACTGGGTCAGTCTTCCATCCTTCAGAGCATCTGAGATGGAATACTGTTTGCCACTTTTACGGTCCTGAAGAACAGTAGTATCTCCATAAGGTCCTTTGGTTGTGATCTCTTCCCAGTTACACTCAAGTTCTTGGAAATGCATGTATTGAGCTTTATCAATCACTCCTGACACATAAGCGTCGTATGGTGACATGTCTTTTCCTGTCTCTGGATCGAGGATGGTGATCCGGGTGGAAACATTGGTTTCCCTTGTATGGGTTTCAGTATGATCTTCAGTCTTCAGGGCACTCTGCAGCTCCATGATTGTAATGTCTCTCTTGTTGATTACATCCTTTTCTCCCAAGATGTCCCTCTCCAACCGTTGTATGTCCGATTCCAACTGAATGTACTTTTGTCTGTTCAATTGGTTCCTCTCACTAAGTAATTTTGACTCGTACTGGAATGTAATGGTGATGGTCTCTCTCTCTCTTTCTAGTCTTCTTAACTCCTCCAGGAGATTATCCTTCTCGCGCAGTAGAGTATCTCTGGTTATGGTCAGATTAGTCTCCTCCTGAGATGTAGTTGTCTGTGTTGTGTGTAGGCGTGTCAGTCTGGTATTGAGATGCTGTGTTTCATCCTCCACGTCACGTCTTGCATTCTTCACCTGTGTCACTTGCTCTCTGAGCCTGTCTCTCTGAGCCTCCACAGCTTGGTCTTTCTCCACTCTTATCACTTCCTTGTATACAACCTTTTCCAAGGATTTTTCTTTTTTCAAGATATCCAATCTAATCTTTAGGTTTGTGACATCTCTTTGCAGGTGGGAGATTTTATTTTCTTCATTTTCCATATCAACATGCAAGCTTTGAATCAGTGCCTCCAATTTAGGGTCACGTTCCACTTTCAGAACCTCCTCAATTACAATTCTTTCTTCAATACGTGGTGGAGTACTTTCTAACTCCAGGATGCGAGATTTGATCTGCCTAAGTTCAGTTTCCACAAGGATCTTTTTCTGTCTGTCCACCCCAGACAGGCTCTTCTCCTTTTCTAGAACTAAAGCTCTCAGCTGATTCACCTCCATCTCCAGTCTTAAACGGGCTTTTGCTTCCTGGTCGAAATCACGTTTAAGCCTCTCATGTTCCACAATTTGTCTCGGGTCTTTCTCAAGACGTACAACTTCCTGAACCACAATCTTTTCTTCTGGTTTTTGCCTCTCAAGCAAGAGGTATTTATTCTGTAGGTCATATACAGCTTCTTCAACATGGCGTCGCTGTTGGGTTACCTCACGGACGTCTCTCCTGAGCCTGTCAGCTTCTTTCTCTAAAAGAGGGTCATTTTCATACCTGATTATTTCTTTGTTCACAATCTCTGTTATCACCTTTGATTTCTCAACCTGTAGTTCATCCTTATTTTTGCATAAAATATAGACTTTATTCTGGATCGTCTCATACTTGTTCCTCAAGATAATGAGTTGCTCATTCAACTTCTGTATCTCCTTGACCATCTCGGGGCTCCTCTCTACTTTGATCACTTCCTGGGTTACCTCTTTGTACTCTATCTTGGGCTTCTGGGAGTGAAGTGTGTTCAATTCTACAGTAATTTGTGTTATCTCCCGTTCCAAATCAGTGCGACGCTGACCGGACAACTGCAGCTCTCTCCTCAGCCGACTCAGCTCCAGCTCAGTGTCAGGGTGCACTCTGTAGATCTCATTGATTATCTCTTTGACCTCCACTTTAGGTTTTCGTTTTTCCAGTTCAGTGTACTGGAGTCTGAGATTAGCGAGCTCTTTCAGCAGGATGTTGGTTTCCTTCATTTCTTCATTGAGACTGGTGTGAAGTCTTTTCGACTCACTGAGTAGCTCTGGGTCCTGTTCTACCCGCTTGACTTCCTTGGTTATGATCTTAGGCTGCACTGTGGGAATGATCCTCTCTAATGTATTGATCTTGCTCCTTGTCTCGAATATGTTATCATTTAAGGCCTTTATCCGAAGTTGTTCGTCAGCTATCTCATTCTGGAAGGTGTGAACAGATTTTAGCATGACTGGATCTCTCTCCAGTTTGATAACTTCTTTCTTCACCACCCTCTGCCTTATGGTTGGTTTCTTCTGCTCCAAAGTCCTGACTTCAGTGTGCAGATGCAGTGTCTCTGACTTCCGAACTGTGATCTCCTCTTTCAGTCTTTGTATTTCCAACCTGATCCTTTCAGCCTCCTTGTCCAGCTGAGGGTCTCTTTCAATTTCTGTAACAACCTTAGTGACCATTCTGGGTTCTATACTTGCCAGTTCATGTTCCAGGCGAACAATCTTTTGCTTGAAGACATCAATCTCTGTGTGAGTTGATGTGCGCTTTGATGACTCCTCCCCAACCCTTCTCCTGAGACTCTCCAAATCACTCTCCAGCTTGGGGTCACGATAGTACTGCACAATCTCCTTCTCTTCTAGACGTTCCACCCCTCTTCTGCTCCTGAGGGACTGAAGTCTCTTCCTGTATGTCTCCAGATCGTTTTCAGCATAAAGGCGTCTGCTGATCTCAGCGTCAAGGTCTTTCTTCAGGACATTTACCTCGTCCAAGCTCTTCTGCTGGCTCTGCATCTGCATCTGTTGCTTCACTACAACCTGGCTCACAACCTCCTCTTTCTGAGAGAGAAAAATAAAACAAGCTACAATTTAGAAGGCACTGTGAAACAATTGCTTAATCCTCTTTACAGTCCAGAGGTTATGTTCGGATATTTTTTTCTTTTTCTATTTTGATCACGTGAACATACCTTGCTGATAAGGTTTTTGGCCAGAAACATTTGGTGAAGTAACTGTTCATTTTCTGCTGACACTTCAGAGTAAAGATTTACAACATCCCTTTCCTATAAGGACAATCATTGGTCAAGTCATTGCATACAAACTCAAAATGTCACATCACATCTAACTCCAGGTGTAACCTACCTTTTCCTGCACAGAGTCAATTAAGTAAGAGGAATCAAGACCATCATGTAACAACTCTGAGGTATTCAAAGAATTGTGATACTTCTGAGTGATTTGATGATATTCCTGTGAATGAGATCATACACAAATCTGATGAAGTTAAATGCTGCTTTTCAGCATATTTCCAGTATGTCTCCTACATACAATATATTAATCTTTACTTCACGTTTCTCAATATTAAAGTTTATCCTTCTGAAAAAAATATTAAACTACTGAATAGCTACAATAGAACAGAGATTAGAACGAGATTCCAGAGCAGGTAGTGTTATCACTGGTGACCACCGCACTCAAAATGTAAAAAATCAAGTTGTGATTTTCTTTGTTGCAGAATAATGTAATCTAGTTTCCTGCATTCTGTTCGCGTAACTACTTACATTCAGCAGTCTCTGCAGGTCTTGTGACAGAACTACGACACGGTCCACCTCATCTGCTTTCCTCTTTATGTCCTCCATCACTCTCTAAAACAAAATAAGGAGATAACATTTTGACATTTCACTGTAAGTTATTAAAGTTATTAAACAGTCACTGAGTCTTTTAAACTGTGGAGGGATTGAGCCAGGTGGCAGACAGGAGGCTGTTAAAAAGATGATTATGCTAGAACTGACCTTCTGAGAGTTTTGTTTGGTATTAATTTGAGTAAGGCCATCATATGGATTTATCTTGTTGTTGGGCATGTTTATCAAGAAGGCGTTCAGAGATTTGACAGTGGATTCGAAATCCTGGTTCTTATGGCCTATGTTTTGCAACAGGATGGACCTGGAAGAGTACAGGATAAAAACAGAGAAGAATGTAAATAGCTTTAATAGCAAAAAGCTTTTTTCTGTTTTAAAGACAGTGCTAGTGAACTTCTAAATTCCTGACCTCTCTAGAAGCTGATTGTTGATATTAGCATAGCGGTTCTTTAGGCGTTTGACATCAGCCTCCTGGTGACGAATGTCTGGACAATATTCCTGGAAGCTCTTCTGCAAGGAGCTACACAGTTGTGCTGTGTTGTCAAAGTCTTGGTCCAACTTAAGGATATCATCCTTCTTTTGGGTTACATCCTTCTGGAGAGTCTACGCAGACATAAAGAAATTCACTGTTATATCATGGCAGACTCTGTTAGTAGTAGTGATTGGTTTTAAGTATTGCTAGTCTGGGTCACCTTAAGCTGTTTGGTGCGATTCTTGATGGAATTGGGTTCGTCAGAAATTACATCAGTCTTGACAAGTTGTTGCTCAAATCCAGTGACCAAGTTATCCACTTTATTAATCTGATTCTCCAAGAACATGGCTGCATTTGCCCTGAAACCCAATACGACCACATTTACAGAAAATAACAGAAGCATTTGTGCACTTAAACACATCAAAATGCTTGGCATACAAATAACTATATTTTGGACAGTCATGCTATGTTTTGCGCTAACTTACTTCTTCTTGTAGTTGTCGGATAGAGCCGACACATTGTCAAACTTGTCATTAACTGCATTCAGTTTTGTAGGTAATGTCGCTGTGATAGGACCCAGGGGAGTCTGTGACAGGAGAGGTTGCATCTCCCTCTGACTAGATGCCTTATCTGCCTCCAGGTGATTCAGCACCAATGCAGTGTTCTACACGGCATAGCAGTAGCATTCATAAACAACATGCTAATAAACAACATTAAGCTTTTTATCTTGATCTTATAATGTTGTGTTCTCTCACCTCATGACTGTCAATTCGTTTGGACAAGTCGTGCGTGGGGCTTCTGCGGTCCAGTGGAGTTCTAAGGCGATTCTGGATGTCCTTCTCTGCCTTTAAAAGGCCCTCCATGATTTTGTCCAAACGTGAAGAGAGATCATTGGTCCCTTGCCTGTCTTGGGGACTACTTGAATTGACTACTTGTGTGTAGGTCTTGCGTGTCACTGGGACCAGCAGTGCTGCTCTCCTTCTCTTGAGATCCTCAAGTTGTGCACCCAAGCTGGATAAAATAGAAAACACAATACAGCTGTTTACAGCTGTTGCTGTAACAAGTGCATATTATCATACTATTATCTCATCTTTCATGAGATGGTATAACCTCGTGGCAAGTTATAGAGCATAAAGGAGTCAAAATTATGTCATATAGGGTTTTATAAGTTTGGTTTACTGTATGATGTGATCTTATTTGTGGCACCAAGTATGCTGATTTAATCAGGTTCAAGACTATTTGGACCATTTGGAAGTTTTTATGGCCCTAATGTGGTTTGAAACTAATGAAATAGTTTCTGACTTCCGTGAATACAATGGACTGTTTAGTCAGGCAAGTAACCATAACCATGACTGACTTTTAGTGATGCTCACCTCTCCACCCTTTCGATGGCATCCTTGTCTGGAGGCAAGATCAGAAGGCAGACAGATGGAACTGCCTTCGTCACGCCACTGCTGGTTTGAACCTCCCAGGTCTCCTCATTGTCGTTAGACTTTAGGGTGAACCTGTCCCCTCTCTGAATTGAAGTCTGAAAAGAAGGTATCATGCCATCATCACAAGATGCAGTGGAGTTACTGACAACAGTTGTTTGTCTTCCTTTGCTTTCACACTTGCTTCTGTCGCTATGTCAAATACCTTGTCAGTGGTCCAGTCACACAGTGCAACAACACTGGCTGGTTTGGCTGGGTGGAGGCGGCGGAGATGAAGTGGCGCGATGGTGTTGCTAAGTTCTTTCAAGTCAGCCAGGCGCTGGTCATTCCTCTGAACTGCTCTCTCCTCTCCCTGATTGATGCAAAAATGTGCATTCAAACAAGGATGTATACAATACTTTCAAAGGGCAAACTAAAATTTGCCCCTGTGGTGTCTTACAAAGCTGCCCAATTAAACAAGCTAAACCTGTTTTTTGCCATTCATAGTCATGGCCAGTTCATCATTATTAAATATACTGATAGATCCAATGTGATGAATTGCCAGGTTGTAGTAGTTTATGGCTAAATATGCCTCATGGTTTGTGAAAATTCAGAATAAAAGTCTCACCTCTATGTGCATCTGTTTCTCAAGGGTACTCATTTTATCAAGCAATTTGGAGTCCAAGGTGGAGTTGATCCTCTTCAGAGACTCAGAGAAGGTTTCCATATCCAGCTGATACTGGAGGTAAGTAAAGGTAATCACCATAAAGGTTTACATCAATGTACATTATTTATTGTTCAAGAAACATATGTGTGTGTCGTTTATGATTACCCTCTTGTAATCTTCAACATTGTCCAGATGGGTCTCTTGACAAACACAGAGGTTGAGGAAATGCTTCCACTCGCTTTGAACCTTACCATTTAGAGACTGAGAAAGAGAAATCAGAAATACGGTAAGATATTATAAGATAGAAACATGTTCAAATATAATGTGTTGTGCTGTTACTGTAAATACCTCAATTATTGTGCTAGCTGGGTGGGCAGCATTGACAAGGCTGTCTCTCTCCTCTTGGATTCTGTTGACCTCACTTTCATGTGTCAATAAGCCACTGTTTCTGAATCTCTGCAAAGCAGCCATACACATGATAAAGACTGAGACGGGGCATAGTGACTGACATCTTGGGATCATTTGTGAGGTGTACCTCAGGACTTTATAAGAATATCATCAGAAGCTCAAAACACCTAATTTAGTCCTCACTATATTATTGTGTACAGTGTTGGTATATGGCATACACATGTGCACCACAACATCTACACCAAACCACGACTCACCTCATACTCCATGCGCACGGTAGGGGCATCCACCATGCGATCGCTCCAGTCCCTACAAGCAATCTTGTCTTGCTGATCACTCAGGAATGCCAACTCTTTGTTGCAGCTAGTCATGTAGTCATACAGGCTGGCCAAGTTGTTACGGCGAGCAAGGGAGCTCTCCTACATGGTCCATGCAAACACACACAGGTTATTAACACATCAGTGTATCTTTGCAATATTGGTAAACAGACCTATGGAAATCAACCAGACAAGTGGTTAATTAACTAAAAGGCTTACTGTGTGTACTATTGTGTCTTTTTTCGAACTGAGGTATTTCATAGAAGATAAAAATGCAGTGCTTAGATCTGCTTAAACCTTTCTAGAAAACAGAACATAATGTGATTATGACAATGCTTTTGAATTGAAAAACATAACTCACCAGCAGGTTTGAATACTGCTTCCCACAACTAGGATCCTGTTGAACCAAAGTAGATTAACGTGAGACTGGATTGATGTAGCCATTCCATATCAACATGCACTGGTTGTGTCAGTGATATGTGTACCTTCTGCTGGGACCTGTAGCTATCAATCTCCTTGTGCAGGATGTTGTGGGCAGCGATCTGCTTCTCCACATCAGACAGGTTGGGGCCATATTTATCTGCATTCACTTGTTTCTGTAACATCAAAGATGTGTGAACACAGTGTACATAGTGTACACAGTGTGAGTCATATTTCTTTGGTGTACCTCAAGGTTTACCGTGGTGATTATTATTGAAAATGATTCCAGGAATGTGCCTCAGCTCAAAGAGCCCATTAAGAGAAATACTACAACAATGTTTAAGGTGGTAGGAGTGTATATAGATATATAGATTATATTGAATGTATATATAATGTATATTGATTAAACTATGGGCTACAAATTCAGGCCTACCTGTTTTTCAGTTAACAACGCAACCCAGTCAATCCTTGTTCTTGGGTTCACATCGTTCACCTGCTCATAAAGATCCCGATAGGCGGCACAGTCCTTAAACCAGCGGTCATGGAGATTGCTGACACTGAGATTCAGAAACAAATCATTAGAAAAAGTCAGTTCATGTGCAGGTTTTTGACTGACCTGTCAGAGCCTTGTCAGAGTCACTCATACAATGTATTGTATTTATGTGAAAAAACTGCTCAATAGAAGCCAATACGTTATTCAGTAGTAGCTCACTCATAGGCCAATCACTTTATTGTTTTTCCCATTGATCAAAAATCAGTATTGCTGTCACTGTTCTAGTTGCACTCACTCGCTCTCAATCTCCTGGGCCTGGGGATGCTGCAGCCTCTTGACTTTATCCACATCCAGAAACAGGTCCTTCAATAAGCCCTCGGCTTGGGCCAAGTTGTCTGCATTCTCTTTCTGATGCTGGAGGGGCAGCTTCTTCAGATCATTCTGCTTGTCCTGAGAACAGAACAGCCAGCAGGCAATATTATCAGCTTTGACAGGCATGTTCATGTAAGTTATGTTCTTAGTCATGAGTACTGAGGATGTCTGTGGGTTGTGTGTTTGTTTGGACTACAACTTTGAGTTGTTTTTGTTTAAGAGAAGGCAAAAGATCTTACTACGGCCAGGAGATCTTCAGCACGCAAGATGTTTTGCTCCACCTGGTCAGAATTCCTCTGCATGCGCGCTATCAGAAAAGTCAGTTCACCGACCTGGTCCCTGATTTAAGGGGAAGAGAAAAAAAGTGTAGCTAGTGTAGTGCATGTAATGCTAACAATGTGTAGTACTAGCAAAGTTCACAAACATTCAGACTTGCCCTATCAACAGTATAGGGTTAAAATGTATGCAGTGTTGCTTTAGATAATTAAATAATAAATCAAATGATTATTTTAATTGAGAAAGACGGAACATACTTATACACAATGACACAAAATTATATGAAAAAATCTGGACAATTATAGACACACAACCATAGACACACTCATACATATTCTTTCATTATGCGACATTTAATATAGTATGCAGTGCTTAGGTTTATAAGAGTGAGGTAGCATCTCCGTGAGAAAGAAACAATGAAAATATTTGGAAAAAAACAACATCAGAGGAGAAAGTTGAGGGTGTGGTACTGTTATCTTTCAGCAACAAAGCCAGTTCCTTCCCTCAAAATTCCAGAAACACCAATCGCATAACATCTGAACCTGTAATCACTACATGCGTTTTTGTGGTATTGTTCACCTGTAAAATGCTGGTTGTTTATGGGTATGTGTCTAAATAAACTTGAGACAGTATCCATGATGACAGAAAATGTTTGCTTTGTGATGTAAAGAGGTCTTCTAATAATGATATTATACTCTTTTAATCCTGTGAGGGAAATTTGGTCTCATTTCAAATGCATTTAACCCAATTGTGAATTGGTGAAACCCGCAGCACGCAGTGAGCTCAGGGAGCAGTGAGGGGTTAGGTCCCTTGCTCAAGGGCACTTTTGCCATGGTCCACTGGCCGAGGGTTGAACCGGCAACCCTTCGGTTACAAGCCCAAAGCCCTAATCAGTAGGCCATGGCTGCCCCCATGTACAGGTTCATATAGGTTCATATATGGCAAATGAGAATGCACAATGAATCTGAGTATTACTATGAAGTCAACCATGCACTGTAGTAAAATGAACACATAACACAAAGTGTAAGAAAAACTGAAGCTGTTTTCAGAACATCATAAAAGCATCATAAAAGTATTCTGAGTAAAACAAAATCCACACTCCTCTGGAGTTCTCCATTTCAGCTATGTAATCAGTGTGTGATAAGACGTGGATGTGGATGTGGATGTGGATGTGTCATCCACACTGTACAGATATAGCTCAATTCTAGGCAAGGATGACCCAAAAGCTTTAAGCACTAAGCACAACGCACTAGGACAGACAGCAGCACGTGGGAGATGATACGATTCTTCTCAAGGGTAAATCGTAAACTCCAGTATTTTACCCTTCAGAGCATTACATGCAAATTGTTATTGCATCACACTGTGTCTGTGACATCTTAAAGCACTTGTGTGTATTAAAGGTATATTTGTCCTTAGTCCTGACAGCCTTGGGTGACCCTATAGTTGGTTTCTAGGTAGGGTTTTGCCCTCCTCCACACCCCCACATACACACACACAGTTTTTGAGAGCCTGTATGCTTATTGATAGAGTTTATGTAAGCACACACCCTTAAAAGGAATGAATTTCTATGAATTTCCAGCAGTTGGGTTTACCAGCGTGACAAAAGGACAGCATATCAATTTATCTTGCCAAACGACACTTATTTCAGCAGTGTCATGCGAACGGTAAATCATAACTATATGTGTCTGGTCTATCGATCGGTCGGGTTCTTTTTGACTTTAGGTTTGCACTAAGACCCTCTTGGTTTATAACCAGCCTCGCGTCATACATTACTCTTAGTCATCACACTAATTACTTCACCAGTCATCCAACTGAATGAACCAAAGAATCAACATGTCACACCCTTTAAAGGAAACACTATGTTAAAGCAATACAACACTGACATTTGTCATATATCAGCTGTAACCACAAGGTGCTGTCTGCATTATGAAAACTGAGATGGTTTCCACCACACAGTAATTTTACTTTTTTTTTCAATTTAACTATGGTGAACTAGTAGTCCATCAGGACTCTAGAATCTGTTTCACATGGGTAAAGAAAAATTTAAAACTCTTACAGACTCTTCCCACAGACACACATGCACACACACAGTGACTGACACACACACAAGTACAGCAGACACACACAGGCACTTGTGTACTGGGTTGTACTCACTGGCTAGTCTTTGCCGGACTGTATGATTCCTTTTTCTTGAACATCCTTTGACTTTGTGTGTCTAAATCCCAATGCGTTTAACCGTCCACCCTCACTTGCTGGACTCCCTCTCTCTCTCTATCTCTGTATCTGTTTCTCTCTGCTGTCTGCAGCACACCTAGATTCGCCTGTTAAAGGGTGTCTACTTCTCCAGACTCCTCCCCTTAGAACAGGTGCTCTGACACACAGCCAGATGAATAGACCGGGAGGACCTGTTTCATAGTTTTGCTCCCTCTTTTCTCATTCTGATTTTCCTTTCCTCTGCACACGCCCCCCAACCACCCACCACCACCACCACCACTCACCCCTTTCACCTCCTTCTTTCTCTGTCTGCCACTCAGATTTCCTTACTGTCCATCACCTTTAGCTGCACACCTCCGATTAGGGACATTGCGGTGGAAATGATGCCATTTTTATTATGACTGACTAATACAATGACTGCCTTTATAAATTATAAGAATCCATCATCCAGCTAAATCTGAAGAAAGGGTTACAGATAAATGGAATGTGGTTAAGCAGGTGAATCAAGATAGTTTGACTCATTTTTTCCAGAGTTTTGAAAGGGGAAATAAGTCTACTCAGCACAATGTAGTTTTCTTTGTTGTTCTTTTTTGAGTTTTTAATAGTAATATCTTAAGTCAGGTCCAAAAGTACTGTTGGTCTAATTGTAACAGTGTGCAGTACCCTGCTGCATTATCCATTGCCTCACAGGCATTGTAAATGTAAATGTATTCATATCTGAGTGGAACACTGCTTTTACCTGAGTTAAGGTGCCTAACTAATTTGAGCTGCACAAATTGACTTTTTTATCTAGCTGCTGAGACGTAATGGTTTTTGAGCTGTGCATTCTCTGACAAAGCAGAACATTACACAATCCACCCAGTGAGTAAACACTGAAGTCCAACACAACACAATGTAGCAAAGGAAGTGTAAACATAGAAGGATTTATAATTTCATTTTCAAGTTATTTTTATATCAATCAGAGTTTCTGCCTTCTGAAAGCATATTCAGCATGCGAAACACAAAGATATTTCTTTTTAAGACATTTTACCAAACATATGAACTCCTTAGTAATTAAAGTATTGGTAGATCAGATAAAATATCAGTACACAAATTAACTATAAGCTAATAGTTCTCTACTTTTATATAAGTTTTCTATAATTCTTAGTAATACATTTGGCCGTATGGGTGCTAGGCTTTTGCATGAAGCTTAATTTAGATTGTGTGTGTGCGCTGCACAGCTACTCCCTGGAGTTTACTAGCACGCCACGTATCTGTGATTATCAGCCCCACGCCCTGCGTGATTGCAGGGGGTAAAGGTCCCCCATGCCGCGCTGGAATGCTCCCCTCACCCTAACATGAAGGAAGGCCAGACGCCTTCCCAGGCTCCCATTCAGTTGAGCAATAGGATACATATAAATTACAATACTATGCCCAGTGAGTTATAACAGCAAAAAGTAGCCTAATAATCAATATTGCTCACAATATACAATAACTGTAATAGTAACAATATAACAACAAAAAATAAAGCTGGTACTAGGAAACATACAAATATTTGTGTAGCCAGAGTTTCATAGTACATCCATTATAAAAATCAATTGAGAGTTACTCTGAATTTCAAATGGGAAATGCATTTGATACTATTAATCTGGGCATAGTTGTGGTGAAATTTGCATTTTGGGCAATGTACCAGCAAAAATGTCATGCCATTTACTGGGCTGAGAGCACAGTATTATGCACAGCGACTAGGTGCACTAGTCTTTCCTCAATTTGTTGATAAGTGTTGACATGGTTATGACAAGGGACATGTCTTGAATGGGTGTGTGTGTCACACGCCCTTGCCTGGCACCTCAACCTGAACCACACCTACACACATACCAGCACAGGTGTAAGGAAGACACCGAAACCCTCATTGGCGCACAATAAGCAGGCCGACTCAAGAAAACGTAGCTCATATTTGTGGGCTTTAAATTAATCTTTTAAAATCCTTAGATGAAAACAGCTCAACTTGAAAGGACTTCTAACTAAACCTGTAATTTGGCAATTGAACTCTGAATGTCAAGAACTTGACGTAACAGACAGACATGAAATGACTTAAAAAAAAAAAAAAAACTTGACTATCCACAGCACCCCACTACCTCCTCTCTGATGTTAACTGAATGTTTGTGAATGTTCTTGACTCAATCAAGAACTTTGTGGAAGCCCTGATTCAAGCACTGGGCCTGTCAGCAGTGTGTTGCAGGACAGGCCAGTCAACTTATTGTCCACCATACACATTCACCACCCCACGCTCCCCATGTTTATGGGGAGCTGAGTTGACAAGGAGCAATCCACATTTCAGATTCTTTGAGAATCCAGGACAGCACACCCTGGCTCACGGCCCCACCCCAGGGGTGAATTCCACATTGTACAAATCTTTCTCCTGGGTGGGGCCACTACTACCTTTGATGGCTCAAGTGATATAGAGGCCACACTGGCACCTGTCCACGCACCTCAGCCACTCCATAACCAGCCGCCGGATGCCTCAAGCTAGCCAATCCCCATTAATTTGTCTTTTGGTGCTTTGATCACATATACAAATATACTCACATCTAAATATGTTGAAAAAGATGTGACAGGCTGCATAATTAGAATTTGTGCATTCAATCAAGTTCAATGTGCATTCAAAGTCTATTCTATTATGATGAAACAGTTCATCAGGGTTATCAGAGAACACCACAGATAAGTGTTAGGCCTAGTATTTCAGCTATTTCAGTTAATCATAGGAAAAATAACAATAACTGGCTCTCTTTTAGAGGGTGGTTACAGGTCACAAACAAACCTCTAAGCCCTCATGCAAACACTGTCATCACACTCAACAAAGCCACCAACAAAAATGCCAGGCATATTTTCCGACCATTCAGGATTATCAAGGCTGAAGAAATATGCAGCTTTGTGTACAGAAACTGTGCATTTGTGTGCCCCTCCCTTTACACCAGGTGTGGCACACAAAGTAATGATTGACATACTTGACAGATATCCAAAACAAACCAAGGAAACCATTTCTGAAACAATCCAGATCTAATCTCAAATTTGATTGATGGGTAATGTATCAGTGGTGCATTCCTTTGTGAAATCTCATTGTAATATTATCAACAAATGCATTACCGACAACAGCAAAAGGCACTTATTTGTACGTCAGTTCCCAGAAAGGGCCACGGTGGGACACTAAGCCCCAGGGAACATTTCCCTTTCCCAATGATCTCACTGAAGTGGTGACCCTCCATACTAACCATCTCCCTGCACTGCAAAAGCAGCTAATCTAGCTAATTGCTATTCATCTTACATTAAGCATAAAATTCTGGTTTGTCTTTTAAGCAAAAATGGCCAAGCAAATGGGTGCCTGTGCTTTAAGAAAATTTTCTTACATAACGCAGTGGCAACTAAATTTGCTTATTTTAAGTATACGTATAATTATATTATTTTGTCATATATCTGGAGCATTTTGCAGTGGATGTCTTTGATAGATAGATAGGCAGACAGACAGACAGACAGATAGATTTACCCATTTAGGGTACTAAATTGTTTGGTGTGGCAGTAGTGTAGAATGTGCAGGAGGATGCTATGGTAAAAGTGTCAGTGCAGATTCTGTTCCAGGCAGAGTATAAGTAGGCTACATATTATAAAACACAGCCATATAAAACTAACAATAAATTGCCGGTAAGAGAGCAGTGCAAAAGCTTAGTCCACTCCTTGATATATAGAAAAGAGTAAAAATGTAAAAGATGTAATGTTTGTGAATGTTCTTGCTCTAAAAACAATGCGAACTAGATGTTTAGGCTTAATAAAAGATTGTTAACACTTGGTTAGATGAGCAGTTTTTGAAGTATGGGCTCATGCACCTTAGGCTTTCCATTTGCTATGGGTTCTGCTCAAGGCTTCTCCCAGTCAACTACGGTATTGCCACTTGCCTACACAATAAACATAAATGTTTAGACAAGACCAAAACCTCTTACTTCTTAACTTTTTGTAAGATTATCTTACAAAGGTACCAAAGATACCAAAAGAGCAAACATACGATTTACCTTACACTTGGCACTGGTTTCTGAAACATGTACGCACAACACACTGTGCAATGGCAAGTCTGTCATTGAGTAATTACCTCTAATTAAAATACACATGCCAATCTATTCACTTAATACCAATCATTCTGAGCCTGACCACACATGAGGTCACCACTTTAGTGAAATCATTGTAGAATGAGAGTGAGAGAAAAGTAAAGACTGAAGAGAGTAGGAGGAGGAGGCAAAAAGACGCGTGTGATGACCTGGGCTGCTAAGGAGAAAAGCCACCTTGGTTCAAACCTAGCGCTCTACTCTAAGCCCTAAAGACTTAACTGGCATGAATGAACTTCATGATGAATGAACTTCAGCTGATTCATGAGTTAAGTCTTTGAAGGTTCAGGGCTTGGCATTAGGGAGGGCATGGAGATACTGCCTTTGGAGACCAAAAGCTGCTGAACTGGATCTAGGCTAGCTCCAGCTGCTGCTGGACCAAAGATAACTAGGGAGAAAAAAAACGTGAAGAAAAAAACACCTATGCTGTGGTGGTCATAATTATTAGTATCAGACTATCAAACATATTTTCTTATAAAATGTTCTCAGTAATACTAAATATAGCCGTGACCTAATGACACATAAGGGAGCAATGTCACTGGGCAGTATTCAAGAGTAGTAGTATTATTTGGGCACTTTGCCACTGATCGGCAACATTTTTTTCTTTCTGCAGAACTGCAGGCAAACTTTCATCAGAACACTTAGCACCAGTTATGAAATGGCCTAACACTGCTCAGAAAGTTGCCCTGCATCATGTTGTATATAGTCCATTAGTAAAAAGCCATGTCAAGACTTCAATTTAACCCACTTGGCTAGTCCAAGGTTGTCCAACAGTACAATTAACTTTACATAATCAACAAAGACCAGCTTTGGCTGGCATTGAAATGTGTGGTTTCCTTAATTTACCAGACCAGGGCAACCGGTTACCCTGCCCAGGATGTGCAAGTTAAAACACAGTCAACATTTTCAAAGGGCTGTATGCCAGAAGACCAGCTGCAGACTTGTGTTGGCACACATTGATTAGCTCTCCTTCAGAAATGAAAGCTTTAGCCTCTACCAGGAAGGCTCCAACGTTACATCATTCATAGCTTGTCCAATCACTTGCGCTCACTTGTCTCATGTAAACCCATCTAACATTCATCGTCTTGCTGCTCTAGGCATCTGCATTTCAAAATCCCCATCCTCCTGTCCAGGGGGTAGGCTACACCCCTGCCAGCCTAAATCAGGCAAGATCTGCTGGGCCAAGACTCTAAAAATCCTGGACCACAGACAAGGCCTACATCAACTTTTCTATTTTGTGTACTTGTGTAATTTGTTCATCATTTTACTCAGTCTTTCTGGGAGAACTATTACTTTCAGACAGAATATTGGAGTCATCTTTTGACAACTTTAACCAAAGGCCAGAGAACCTTAATCAAGTTCTAGCCTTCAGGTTCAATTGTCAATGGTTTCTGGAATAAAAGTTAGTCATTAATGCACCAAGTCTTGAGCACGATCATCTTTTCCTTTGCCCTTATCCTTTTTTACATCTTACTGCATTATCATTAATAGCAGCCATTCTACATTGCAAAAACAGATTTAAAAAAAAAAAAAAAAAAACCCCAAGGAAACCTCAAGTTGTCTTTTTGGGTTTATTTTGAAGGCCATGCCAGGCCCCCAGATAAAGATCATGTAAAACTTTACAGGTGTAAATACCCACAGGTTGCAGTCTCACTAGTACAAAATCAGACTCAAGTTACTTAGGAATGTAACAATAAAACAGTCAGCAGAAACTGAAAACTAAATAATGACAATAAAAAAAAAAAAAAAAAGTGCACCATCACTACTGCTGCTCTGCAGACATGGACCAGAAAGGGAGTCAGATTGACTGGTTTTGCAGCCAAGTAAAAAACAAAATATATATAACTCGTATGGATAAACAATACAGAACTTAATATAAGACAAAGGAAAATAGTTACAAGACTGTGCGCTTTACTGAGGGAACGACGGAGGCATTGGGGGGAAGGGCATCAATGGCTGCGTCATTGGCTGGAGTGGCTGTTGCTGTGGGTTAAATGGGAACTGTGGTTGGGCCATGCCATTCTGCATTCCTCCTGCCTGGTTGGCACCAAACTGCTGATTCTGGAAGTTTTGAGCTCCAAACGGAGCACCAAGGTTGGACTGTCCATTGTTGCTGTAGCCACCGCCACCATAGGAGTTGGCCCCGCTGCCATTGAAACTGCCATTGGAGCTGTACCCCCCGCCATTTTGAGTCTTGTTGCCAAAGGCCTTCTTTGGTCCGTTGTCATAACCCCGGTCGTTATCGCGGTCCCTGAAGCTGCCAAAGTCTCGCCTGCCGCTGGAGTAGCGGTCCCGATCAGGCCCACCTCTGCCGCCCCGGCCTCGACCTGTGGCACAAAAACAGCATTCAGACAACAAGGTCTAGAGCCACCAACATACAGAAGTCAGTGAGTGAAAGGGAATTCCAAAGAGCTTCTAGAACAATTAAGAGCTCGAGTAGAAAGTCCCGTGTAAAGTGTATGTTCATCCCCAGGTTACCAAGAACATATTGGAGAATCATACCGCACCAGTGCCTTGAATACCAAGTCAGCAAACAATACCCCTTATGCTCTGCAGACTGACCAATAGCCGCCACCCCCCCCCCCCCCAACCCATTCATGTCCTGCTCAAAGTCAGAGAGGGAAAGAAAGGAAGGGGGAGGGGGAAAAAAAAGAGCAAGAGGAATGGAAAAATGGCCTGCAGCTGAAACCACAGTTCTTGTATCTCACCAATTGGATTTACCTCCTCTGTCCCCCGCCATCTGGATGAGCTTGGGGTTGATGGCCTGATTGGCCTCGCGTAGGACAGAGACGAGGTCGCCTGCCTGCTTCATGTTTGCAGGGGTAAAGAAGGTGTAGGCCGTTCCAGTCTTCTGGCTACGTGCCGTGCGGCCGATGCGGTGGATGTAGTCTTCGGAGTTGTTGGGGTAGTCATAGTTGATGACGAACTTAACATCCTCGACATCTGTGATGAAGACGTACCAGTTACTTACTTAGCCAAACACAAAATTAAGAATATCTAATATTTTTTTTTTCTTTAAATTTATTTGACAAAGTGTGCAGTGAAGGCCTCTTCCATGTGAAGGCATGGGATCCAGAGGTAGCGATGGGACACTCGATTACTTAGAAGGCCCACCTCTGGAGTGACTTGCCAGGACTGGACGGTCCAGAAACCAAGTGAGGAGGCCCGCAGACAATGCGGGCTTCTCGTTATTTCTCAACCACCTTGTTTCAAGTGGCTTTTTTTTGACCCAGTCCAGTATTTTGGCAAGTTCTTAATTCCCCACACCAGTGACAAGAGGAGGAGCAGGTCTCTCTCAGGCAGGACTCGACATGACTGGCAGAGGCAAGGGAGGAAGTCCTGGATTGGCATCTACGTTCCCGCTTAGCAAAGCAGCCAGTGACAAATTCGATTTGGAGGTAGGCAAACATTGGAAATTAGCACCAGTTCTCTTCCCAAAAGAGGAAAAAGGGGCATGATCCATCTCCCACTGTCTTTTTACCAAAAAACAAGCCCAACGGAGGCTCCAAATTGAGTGATGTGCTTGCTCCGTTTCGTTCCCGTTTACAAAAAAGGGGGGGGATGTGGACTGAGAACAGCGGTGCAAAAGAGGAAAAGGGAAAGGCTGGACCACAGCCTCCTTCTCTTCCATCTGGTGATAGGACGCACGTACGACATGCCACACCTCCACGGAGTCACTGGATACCCGCAGTCACACAGACGCCACCTCAAACACACTCCTCCCTCTCCACGCGGCCAGCGGCTTGCCATGCCAATGCCCTGCCATCAAGCCTGCCGCCTTCAGGGCACAGGAGAAACTCAGAGCAGAGTTGTTACAGAGTGAAAGACCCAGGCTTAG
Organism: Tenualosa thibaudeaui; assembly: GCA_027481765.1. Taxonomy (NCBI): domain Eukaryota; kingdom Metazoa; phylum Chordata; class Actinopteri; order Clupeiformes; family Clupeidae; genus Tenualosa; species Tenualosa thibaudeaui. The sequence goes on from JAIFZK010000024.1 coordinate 4,254,235, forward strand.
GTGGGAAAATGCAAATAAGGTGCTGGGGCTGGTGCCAGAGAATGGCAGTACTGACCGAGACCCCTGGACGCGACATCTGTGGCAATCAGTATGGGAGCCTTGCCATGTCTGAACTCTGAAAGGCAGAAAAGCACACACACAAAATTATGCATTTTGTATGCAACCATACAAAAACAAATATGCAATTGAACACCCTTCAGATTCAGTCACTCATGCATCAACATGTATGTAATCACAGAAATTTCCATCCATACCATTGAGCACCCAGTCTCTCTCCTGTTGGCTTTTATCACCATGAATGCCCATCGCTGGCCACCTAACACACACACACACAAGATATTCAGAGCATTAACACATTGCAGTGCCATCACTTAAGGTGCTTAAGAGGCTGACTTTCCTCCTTTGTGATCAAAAGAAAACAGACTTACCCATCCCTCCTCATGCGCCTGGTTAATTCATCACACCGCCTCTTCGTCTCTACAAAAATGATGGTCTTGTTCTCTTTCTCGCTCATTATCTCCTCAAGGAGACGGAGCAGTCTGGGGAGGGGAAATATGACTTGATGGACCTGATCACTTGATTATTTACCACAACCACAGGACACACATGACTACCACATGGGCCCAACCCAAGTACAGGCCTTCATGAATTTAAAAGAAACAAATGGGCTTGAATTGTTAAACCTACAATCTGGCAATACAATGTGAAATTCCAATACTCACTTCCCATCCTTCTCTGCATCGTTGCACACGTCAACAATCTGCAAGATGTTGTGGTTGGCAGACAGCTGCAGGGCACCCACATTGATCTGCACATATTCCCGCAGGAAGTCTTCGGCAAGCTGACGAACCTCTTTTGGCCAGGTGGCACTCCACATCAGGGTCTGTCTGTCAGGCTAGTAGACAGAAGATGGTTACTTAGCATTGACAATATTGATGCGCTCATGGTGGCCCAACTGCATTAAATTTAGGCAATTTTACATCACAGGTCTCCATCTTTGAAAATTAGACAAGTGCCAAATAAACCAGTACAACTTCTGTGATGCCAACTCGAGTCGGGTGATTGGCTTCCCCAAACTCAACATATCTTACCCTGATCTGGTCAACGATCTTGCGGATCTGGGGTTCAAAACCCATGTCCAACATTCTGTCGGCCTCATCCAGCACCAGGTAAGTGCATCGACGCAGATTTGTTTTGCCAGCCTCCAGGAAGTCAATCAGTCTTCCTGGTGTAGCAATGCAAATTTCAACACCTGCAGGAGAGACAAGTGTACACAATTGAGACTCTGGGTTCCAAAAATTGCTGACCAAACACAAACACTACATGACATTTTAATCATTTCAATCTAAACATACCCCTCTCCAAGTCACGAATCTGAGGTCCCTTCGGGGCCCCTCCGTAGACACATGTGGACTTCAGGCGAGATGCTCTGCCGTATTCTGCTGCCACCTGCTGGACTTGCTGTGCAAGCTCACGGGTTGGGGCCAGAACCAAACACTAGATGGCCAAGAACGTTGGATAGAAATGTCAGACAAGTCGACTTGACACCAGGTTTTACTTAGCAAGACACACATTGTGTTTTCCTCTACCTTTGCAGCATGTACTTACAATAGGACCATCTCCTCGCTCCAGGAAAGGTTGATGGTTAATGTGAACAATTGCAGGTAGAAGGTACTAATGAAGAGAAAAGCAGAATGGGTCATCAACCAGTAGATGGATTCATATTGATGCTATACATCTTTAGAGGGGGGATTTGGGTGAATATTTAGGTTACTCACAGAGAGGGTTTTCCCTGATCCAGTCTGTGCAATGCCGACCATATCTTTCCCACTTAAAGCCAAAGGCCAACCCTGTGCCTGAATAGCCGTTGGGTTGGGCCAGTTCTGTTTGTTGATGACGTCCATTACATACGCTTATTTATAAAAAAAAAAAAAAAAACGAAAAAAAAAAACTGAATTTAGTACTTCATTTCATACCATTAATATAATTTCTTATACAGCAGGATTTGTAGTACTCACAGGGAAAACTGGCTTCATAGAACTGCATGATTGGATTGGGGCAGTCCCTGCCTTTCACCGTTACCTCCTTGGACCTCCTGTACTGTTCAACCTCTTGCTGCAAAAGATCACACACAGTGGACTATGAGCCAAGCAACCATGGATGGCTTCAGAAACGTGGTAACACGTGCAGCGGTTGGACACTCCGTCGGCATTGCGTAACACTTTCTAGGGTGGCCAGAACAGCAGACACGTGAGCCAAGTTACTTACCGGGGACCTGCGCGCAACATCAGGATGCTCTTTATAAAAGTTCTTCTCGAATTTGGGCAGTTCGTCTAGATTCCAGTGTTTCTTCCTCAGACCATCGCCAGGATTTCCAAACTTTTTCCCTTGGCCTCCTCCCCGGCTGCCACCAAAACGTGGTGGGCTGCCACCGTATCTGCCTCGGCTGTTTCCAAAACCGCCGCCATACCTATAGGGGACAAGAAGTTAAAAGTTCACAAACACTGCTGACGTTCCAATAAACTAGCGTTTAGTATTTAGGCATTCCGTATGACTGTCCTATGGCACACTTGACTCGTATAGAGTTGGGTAATCCTCTTACGATGGCCCAGTTTACTTGCGAGCGCTAGCAAACCAACTAGCCATAGGCTATACTACAGGCCATTGTGATAGACATTTGAACTTAACAAGGTGAAGAGACTTAATTGCAAGCATCTGATTTTCACAAGATCAGGTCCCATCGGAAATCACAACCCCCTGAGTCCTACTCTTCGGTGGTTGTACGCGATTACGTCGTTTCCATACCAGTCGGGAAACAAAGAGAAAACCGGCCGGCATTTTGAAAAAGCATCCATTACTGCCACATGGCGACATTGCGGCCTTGTCTGATGCAGTTCACACTCGGTTGCCAATTTCTTTAACTTATACGATCCCAGGTTCCCCCAAAACGAAATCTATATCCAAGTGATGCCAACATTTGTGAATTCTTGTAGTTGCAGTTTCCGTATGATTGATGTTAGCGTTAGCGTGGTCGCTAACATTAGCTTTCTGGCCACATGCCAGCAAGCTACGTAGCTATTAAGCTAGCAATGGTTTCCATCCTATTAATTACAAACACCTAAAAAATCTGGTTAAATAACTAGAAAGAATACTGAACTGAACAAGAAATGTTATTTTCAACGGGTAGAAATCTCCACGACAGAAGGAATATGTTGAGTTCACATTAGCTACGATAGCTAAGGTTACGCTAGATGACGAGGACCTCTGAGACAACATACTGCGGATGTAACGGAAAATTGTCATTATAATAAGACTTCTTACCCTCTGTCTCTACTGCGATCTCTGTCAGAATATCCAGGCATTGTGAAAACACAAAGAAAATCTTAAATTAAATAAATACAATTAAACTATTTCAAATATCCGACACCTTTCCGGTCGGTAGTGATGGTGCTGTGAATGCCGGTAACTGCGATAACAGCTGGCTTTTATGGCAACAGGAAATGGCAACTCACGCGATGGTAACGTGCGTCATCAGTGCCTGGAGGGCATTTTGCAGTGAACATGACCGACAAAAGATGTATGCCTATTATTATGTGTCTTATGTCATATTAAGTCGTCGAAGACCTCTTTATGCAGATCTGCTGAATATTTTGCATCGATCTTTGCAAAACTTAATTGTTGCAGCTCCATATTTTGTAGGTCTATGATTTAGACCGGAGTTGGGAAACCGTTTTGACATCAAGGGTCAATATTCAACAACAATTTTCTACACTGTCATATTTTTATTTCAACATGGCAGTCATAACATTTTCAATCTCAGTGTCACATTCTGAATATTCTGAATAAGTAGTAAGTAAGTAAGTAAATAAGTTTTTTTATTATTATTTATTTATTTTAAAATCTCAGCCAATTGGCCTTGCCTCCTCCTTGCGCCCACCCCTGATTTAGACTAAAAAAAATTCACAAAAGGCCAACATCTTCCCATTCTAAACCAGAACCACAGATGTGCCACAGTGACAACTAGTGTTTCAGACTTACCTGAAGTGCAAATGTGAGATGACTAATTACCATGCAAAAATGACCCACAGTAGGCTATAGGTCTACTGGCTGTATAGAGTCCAGTATAGTAGTTCACTGTGGCATAACTAGGCGGCCCATTTGTAACCAAGATGCTTCAGAGGAACAAGGATGCTACCTGACTGCAGCTCACACAGCCCACCCAAGGATCACAGTAAACAAAAGAGAGGCTAAAAGATACTTTACTAAGTGCCCATGAGTAAAAATACTAAAATAGCAGACAATGTAAGAGGGTGAAACACTCATCTGCAACCAATGTCACATTGGTTGTATACTTTGATCTAATCTTTGTGTACATTTCCACATTTCCAAAATAATCTTTGGGTAACTTGTCATGATGTTTCCAGTATGACTTTGTCGACAACCAATGTAACAGTTGAAGACTTTCAAGTTGGTTATGAAGGTCAAATGATCAAAATGTTTTTTTTTTCAACAAGACTTTTGTTATTTTGTATTTTCAGATTTAGGCCTTAAATGGGCTATTGTTCTCAGTAACACAAACTGTTCAGAGAATGCAGAGTTTTGCACAGCAAAGTTTCTCCACCAGTAGGTTGCATAATCAATATAATCACTTGCTTTTCAACTGAATCAAACCCAACCCAAATCCAGGTTAAGTTACAGGTCTTGATGTAGCTGTACCCCTGAGAGACAAAGGCCTGTGTGTATTTAAATGACAATGGTGTGGTGAGTGTGACAAGTTATGGTAAATTGACTTGAGGGATGGTTAATTACAGGCCATTGCTAGAGGACGGAAGGGAGACTCTGGCTATGAATGCGAATGACTGGGGGAAGTGCGTGAGAGACACAAAGACTTAAAAAGTACACCTGTTTGAAGCAAAAATCCATCAGTATCAATGGGCATTTTTTTTAAAAAAAGAAGGACACACTAAACACTGCAGTGAGTTTTCTGAGCTTTAGGGAAGTCTGTTTGGGAAGTAAATCACTTTTAAAGTAATCTCTTAGGAAGTAAGTTGTAACTGATCAAACTTCATGCAGGATGTAATTTGATACAGATAACAGCAAAATGAATTTAAAGTCACGACTCATAATTCAGACTAAATGTATCGTAGATCTGGATGATAACAGAAATATACTGTACATACTCACTTCCACACACACCAAAAGGAAAACACACAAGAAACAGCTAAAAAGTGCCTTACACTCAAGACAAAGGCAAGTTTAATTAGAACTAAATACACACAAAAATAAAATACTCTTACAAAAATGATAGTGTGTTACGTACAACAAATTGCACCAGTCAACTATATGAGATTAAGCATCCTGCATCATGCTAGAGTTTATGACTCAAAGAACAAAACAGCCATGTGCTGCTGAAAAGGCAGCTGGATGATGTTTGATGCAAAATGAAAATATTACATAGGGAAAAAGCTAAATTAAAAAGCGATCTGTGCACTGGACATAAATGAAAATTAATAAAATGATGAAATCTACATACCATTTGTTAACAAGAAGTTGCTTTTCATTTACAGCAAAGTCTGAATGTGTGCAAAATGTATTTTTTTGTATATCTCTATTTAAGTTAAAGATAAATTACAGATTCTATGATCCACATATGAACAAAATCTCCTAGAACTGTACAGAGCACCATCTCAGAACACTTCCATGTTTATAAATCCAGAGGCTTCGAAACAGTTTCAACTTGATTACACTTCTAAAAAGAGTGTAAAATGGCGAGAAGATGCATAATTTGTTGAGTGTATACAAACCTTTAGGAGACTATCTGTAATAATAAACAAACTGCTATTGACAGGCAGCAATTCCACAACATTCAACCATGTATGTACATGAGCTTATGAGAAAAAAATTTAAATGTCAAATTTATAATACAGATTGAAGAGCCTCAGTGATGTCTGCATGATAATTTTTTCATGCATCCAAAAACTCACAGGAAAAAAACAAAAAACAAATGTTTTATGTGAACAGGAGCAGGAAAAATGAGTCTTGTAAGTCTGTACGTCTGGTATCTCTGCCCATTCAAGGATTGGAACACATATACTTGAAGCTACCACTCCTGTCTGTGAAATGCCTGCTTATTGAAGACAGTGACTGCCTGCTGGCATTGCAACCATGTTCTGTCCAAACACACAACAGCACACTAATTGAGTTCCATGTCAAGACTCAACTTCAACACTTCAGTGGCTTTTACAAAGGCAGTCTCTGTGCCATTTGTGACCCACAGTATCCTGTTCATATAGGCCCCTTGTATTCATGGGTAAAACACCATTATCTCTTCTGTGTGCCATGTATGGGACAAATGCACTGTTGGTGAATGACCTGTACTGTCTGTGCGAATAGGCCAAAACTGCACAAGTGACAGAAGGATCACATACAGTGTGTGCATGCAGGAGCCCTTCATTAACACAACAGATACACAACAGTGACATTTCCACACATAAAACATCAAGAGACTGAATGACAGGAGCAGCAGGACTTCAGGCAAACAGCATCAGGATTCAGGTTTCCATGGAGTGTCGCACAGGGACTCTAATACCAAAAGGCCTTTAGTGTGTCCCACACCAAGCCGTCACAAACAACTCTCTATATGCATATGGATACAATATCTCTACAGGTTCATAGGCTTGTCCTCGTCAAAGGCCGTTCCAAACACATTATGGCACAGTAGAAAATGCAATTACTTACTCGTTATTGTCTCGTTATTTTCAACGTTCTGTTTTTTTTCCCCTCAATCCAGAGTCTTAATTCAACCCAACAATTTTGGAGGGGTTCCATACTTACACAAAACTTAAAAATAGGTTTCCCAAAGATTAACTATATGTACTGATCGCATTTCTGAAATTGTTACATATAAGCTTTTTTTAAAAAAATCTTTCTTCTTTCTTTCTACAAAATAACGACAAAAGGTTTTGGGGGTGTAATGGTGATAATGTACGCATCTATAATTATTCCCTTACACCCATTCCCAACCCACTGTATAAAAATATCTATGTCACTCATTCACACTCCCTCTCTCTCACTCACTCTCAGGCATACATTCATTTTTAAAGGAGCTTATTATCTCATCATACATGTTAATAAACAAGCCTCTGGTGGTGGTGTGTGTGTGTGTGTGTGTGTGGGGGGGGGGTGCATGGAGCACAGGTACGTCACAGAGGACAGCATGGAGGATGGACAGAAGGGAAACATCAAGCGTGAAAGAGGGAGGGGGAGAGAGAGAGAGAGCGCGCTGGACAGTGGGATGAGTCCAGCTTAACGGGAGTGCCAGACATTCTCCACGTCTTTAGCTATGGGCCACAGAGAAAGACGTGTTGTGTTCCCAAGGCTTGATATTCAACGCAAGTCACACAAGAGAGTTCAGCCATCACCACCACCACTAGCAGCAGCAGCAGCAGCAGCAGCAGCAGGGGGAGCTGTGTAGCCTGACCAGTCCAAGTGGATCCTGGGTGTGGATGATGGAAGATTGAAGTTGTCCAGGAGAGCAGTAGTGCTAAAGGGGGTGGGTGGGAAGGTGTGTGGGGTTGGTGGTGTCGGTGTTAGCTTATGTAATACTGCACCAGCAGCAGAGGAGCTTGGGGGCTCTTGTTTGGTGGGTCTGTTTTGAACATGCTACATCGAAAGCTGTCCACATTTCATTTGAAATGGTAGAAAAACCAAATTACTTACAAAACAAACAAAAAACACAGGAAGAGTTGCAAGAGTGTTCATATGAAGAGAGTGAAGAGTTACTAGCAGCTAGAAATTGATACTGTTTTTTAAAGTGTACAAAATAAAACAAAACTGAATAAAAAAAAAATCGGGTGCCGGATCCCCTGGAGGACTGTGAGGGTTCTGCCATGTTCTGTGACGTTCTCCTCAGACGCAGCCTTTCGCCTGCCGCCGGGACCCGTGGTGGTTTGTCTGGAGTGTGGAAGTCCCCTTTGACAGGGGAGTGTGGCAGGACTGCACATCCCACATTCCCCTCACTCGAGATGTCACGTGACCGCCAAGTGCTTGCTGCTGCTCAGCCAATCACTCCACAGCAAAGCCACATGTCTCCTCGATGGCGGTGAGAAGCTTGTCGTACAGTTTGTCATAGTTTTCGTATGGAGGGATGTCAATCCGATTGAAGCTGTAATGACAGAATAAGAATCCTTTATGATATGACATCAGATTGCAAAATGACATCTTCTGCTATCTAATAGCCTGCACAGCTAAAGTAGCTAATGCTAAAGTGTTACAAGTCTTCATGAAATAGATTTGACTGACCAGGTGTGAGCTTTGGGCAGGTTATTTGTACTGGCATCAATCTGATGAATGGTGAACAGTCTTGGCCCAGCAGCCCCTACAAACAAGAGAATCCGTTATTAGAAACATATACACACAAATAATATGCACACCAATACAAAACATTTTACTGCTTTAGAAAGGTTATTGAGAACTTGTATCATACTTGAACTAATTGTGAGTGACTAAGTTAACTCATCTGAAGTGAGGCTTCAATTTAAACTAAATGATCAGGACCACCAAAACTAAATAAATCTTATTTCATACAGCTTCATCTGGTTCATCAGGACAGTGTAAAGCCTAGTAGCATTTCCCCTTAACGGTGGTGTCAGATACCTTGGAGGGCCTTGAAGCCCTGCAGGGGGACTCTGGAGGAACCGGTGACGAACTGCAGCAGCCGCGCGCGTCGCTCCTCATCGTATGACTCCACAGCACGCCAAAACCACTTCACGATGTTGCTGTCGGGCGTGCAGTGCTTCAGGCGGGTGTTGGACTTCCAGTCGTTAATGTCTATCTTACCCAGACCACACACTATGAGCTGGACGTGGGCGGGAGAGGAGAGAGATAAAGAAAAGAACATCCCTGAGGCTACTTCCTTGGGAAGACCTTTGATCAGAACAAAAGCTTAACTCCACTTACATAAAAAAAAACCTTGACATACAAAAATCTTATCTACATATTCTGACTTTCTACTATCTGTGAATGCAATGACCACAAGCTTCCAGACAGTGGTAGGATTGTCACCGAAGGGAAGCAGTATGTGTGTGTGTGTGTGTGAGTACCTCTAGCTCTTTCTCATCAAAGGCTTTGAGCAGATGCTGGGGGATGACCTCGTTGAAGCCCTTCTGGAGCGCCAGGAACTGAGCCTCGATCCCTCTCAGGAAACGCCAATTCACATAGAGCCTGTCGGTGTGGGAAAGTATCGTGATGACATGTTAACAGATGCATTCTGCTGCACTGGAGAGAGTGAAGCAGAGATCTGTCGAGTGACATCAGCATGTCGGGCTCTGCTGCTCAGAGTGACGACAACTTCACTCACACGTCATGAAAACACACAAATAAGTTTGGGGATTTTTCACGATTTTACTTGAAAATAATTTCTGGATCTGTCCATTAGTATTCCATGTCGGGATTGGGGGGGTCATGGGAGACCTTGGGCTGGGGTGGAGTAGGGCATACATCAACAAGGAGAGAAGATGGAGGAGAGAGAAGTGCATTGCTGACCTGACGTATTCCTTCTTGTTGTCCTGGGTGACAGGAATGCTCTTGCCATTGGGCTTGAGCTCGTGCTGAATGATCTCACCATATGCGTTATGCTCAACGCAGAAGGTGTGGTCCAGCACCCCAGTGATATCATTGTCCCTACAGAGTCACAGAGTCAGAGTACACACACACACACACACAGTCTTTAGAGATTCGCATACTTCACTGTCACCACACAGCTGAAAATGCTCATGGTCATTTAAGTGCGTGTGTACGTGTGTGTGTGTGCGCGCGTGTGAACTTTGTCCTTGAGAGAACTCACAGGATCCAGACCAGACTGTTGTGCAGGTCGGGGTCCACGGACTCCATGTCGTCCAGGGTGATGGGCTTGCCCAGTAACTGCTTGTAGAAGGGTAGGGTGAAGCCGCCGTCGATGTAGTGACCGTGGAACACTGCCATGCCCATGATCCTCCCCACAAAGTGGAAGTAGGACAGGTGCTCCTGGTAGGGGAGGGTGGGGCACACACACACACACACACACACACACACACACACACACACACACACACACACAGCTGTGTCAGGGACAGTCTGTCATCCAAAGCCTCCAGTGCTTTAAAAGGCTGGGTTAAGTGTTCCGACGTGGGTTTCACTGGACTGACAGATGAGTCAAGCTGACCTCAAGGACATGTGTACTGGCTGTCTATTTCTGAGAATATGTGTGTGTGTGTGTGTGTGTGTGAGAGAGAGAGAGAGAGGGAGAGACTCACAGGTTGACGTGATGTGTATTATGGTATGGTGTGATGTGGTGTGTTCTGGTGTGAGCGTAACTCGTGTGTATCTATGGGAGACTCACTGGATTGACCGCTGAGTCTGGGTTGATCTGCAGGGTGTAGATGTCGTCCCGTGAGTACTGGAACAGGCCGTAGTATGGATTCAGCATCTCATGGGAGAGTAGATACAGCCACTCCCTACATCACAAAAACATAGCCTTGCATTAAACTGAAACAGACCAGCAGACAAAGGAAGATCACACCCTTACACCTACACTACAGTCTCATGAGTAGAGTAAATAACAAGAGAAGTCCTGAACTGGTTCTGTTGTACTGTTGGGACGGTCAGACAGTTTTGACACTTTGATAAACTACCCATCAGGTGTGCAAAAACCCTGCCAACAACACAAAAGTTGCCACCACTATGATAAAGGCGTGTTCACAGTTAGTATGTTGCCCAAGTGGCCAGGGGGAAAAAAAGGTGTAGTTGTCTCACCCTTCCTAGATCATACATCTGCCTACAGATCTGCATCTACTGCAACACCCCAATGCATAGTGTGTTTGTGTGGTCAGAGTGTGAGACCTCTAACCTGGCTACTCCGCCGTAGTCGAGCCCTTCCTCTCCGCGGAACTTGACCATCAATCTCTTCCACAGGTCCTTGGGTCTCATCTTCATCACCTGACGGTAGGACTCCTGCAAAATACATAGATCTCAGAGGGCTTGTTCTTCATCACTGACAGCCTCACGTGGGCCCTTTCAAAACCCAAACCTCCCTTCAGATGCCTTTGATTCTACCTGACAGATGATTACAGACAAACTCTTAAGCTGTCTCGGCCTCACAGGGTCCATCAGCAATGACAAGATAAAGGGGAAAACTCCAGGCTGTGTCCCTGACCTTCAAACTTCAGTCAGAAACCAAGCATTGAATTGGCTTTGTTTTTTTCCAGAGAGGCCAGAGACTGCTGGTGAGCCTAGAAGCTGCTCTTCCTCAGTTTGACCAGCAGAGGGCTCCCGAAAGAGCATGAGCTCTTTTTTTTTTTTAACCATACCTCCACACTGAGCACAGATGCTGGACTGCAGAACTGTTCTGTTGCTCCACATCTCTCTACACATCTGTCTCATCAGGTGAATTAGGGGAACAAGAGGCCAAGGGTGAAATTTCGGTGCTCTGGATGACATTAGTGGCACGGCTACTACAGTGCAACAACACTGTTTTGAATAAGACATCTAAATAATAAATGATTCTACAGACCAGCCTAGTCACTCTAAAAACGGTGCACTCATCGTGCACAACCCATGGATATAGCTTTATGTAGGGAGCAAGTCCTTTTCACATTTACGTGTTTCTATGTGTGTAAGGTGCTTCTACTTTGTCCCATCATGTTGTCTCTTTGACCAGTAAAGCCAACTGTAAAAAAAAAATCTCTCTCTCGATCTTAAGACCAAGGCCCTGTCTGTCTGTACTAGAATGCGTGCACATGGTGCCATCATGCTGCGCCCCACGCATGTCGAGTAGGTGTGGCGTCGCCTCACCTCAAAGATCTCCTCGCGGGACACCTCGATGCGGCAGTGTCCGGCCTGGGGCTGCTGCTGGGAAAGCTCCTGCCTCAGCACCTTCAGCTTCTGCACCAGGTCCCGCTTGTAGCGCGGCACTGTCAGGCAGTCGGCATCCTCGGGCAGCTGCCCCGCGCACACCAACACCTGCTGGGGCTGATCCTTCAGCTGGGGTGCACGACTGGGGACAGACAAGGGCGGCGGAGGACAGGAGAAAACAGGAAGGTTTAGAAGGAAAAATATGCATGATGTGCAATCTGCTAGTCCAGTGGTTGTCAAGCTGGGGTACTTGGTTCAATTCTAGGGGGGTTACACAAACTAAATCTGTGAATGGGTTCTCAGCTCTCACCAGCATAAAGATAAGAAGGAAAAGCATCTTATACTCAAACTATCCCCAATACAACCCAATTGCTTCTACATTGCTGTGTACCATGTGTGGTCACATTTTGTGTAGCATTTTGTTTATCTATGCAAAAATATTAATTGTCATAGCAAGCAGTCCATGATGCAGGGGGTACTTGGTTGGACTCCAAGTGTCTAGGGAGGTACGCAACACTTGAAAGTTTGGGAACCACTGTGCAAATCTACACAAACGGTAGTCCGAGTTGTGTAGATTTGCAAGTTGGAATCATATAAAGGCAGAACCACATGGCACCATAGGCAATAAGGCTGAAAGGAGAAGAGTGTGTGTTAGAAACTCCTGTGCACCCACCAAACACAAGGTGTGGCAACTACAATCAGCTTCTTCAGGAGGAAAAGAAATCGGCAAAACACAGTGCAGCGGTGAAGCCCAAAGCACAAGCACAGGCGCACTCGCGCATTGTTGAGGTAAACACGGCTGAATGTCTAGAGGCGCTCAACCTTTAAAAAAGACCTGATATACACTCACACTAGGCTCTGCTCTTGATGGATGTCGCCAACTCGGTACAGATCAATGGCTCTGTGTGATAACACTATCAGGGTAGCTGGGTCACACTGCATACAATTGTAACAGAAGCTAACTGTCTGCTTGATATGTTAGCAGAGGGAACTGTAGTACATATAAACAAGGCACCCATTTACTGCCCTTTTTGTTGTTGTTGACTGATGCTGTATAACTAAGAGTAATTTAGTCTGTCCACATCTCTGCCCTCTGTGCTTATTACAGAAATTCAAATGTAGTGGCCCATTGCACAGCCCTTCCCAGAGTGGTATTTCCGACGACTGCAAGGACGGAGGGCTGCCTTTTTCTTGAGTGTATGTGTGTGTGTGTGTGACCCAGTTGTGCTGAAGCCACAACGGGAACTGGAGAGGGTTCAGCCGGTGCAGTGCAGCCCCTTCCAACCCCTGGACCCCACATCCCCTGCCTGGCTGGCATTCCTGAGGTGAGGAGGGCTGTCTGGAAGGGGAGGGACCCCACCCAGCTGATCCCCCACACCGCCAGTGTTACTAACACCACATTGAAATCCTGCCCAACCCACCCGCTCTCTCTGCTTGCCTGCCAGCCAGTCAGTAAGGCACTCCAGCCTTAGCCATGCTCCCTCCGTCTTCCCAGAGTTCCTGCTGACTAGACTCCCAGAGGGCACAGGGTGGGGTGGGCTGGGGAGGGGAGCGGAGCGGAGGGGAGGGTTGGTGGCCTGCAGGAAAGCAGTAGCCCTGCCAGACAGCACCCAAACACTCTTGAGCTAGACAACACTCAAGACAAATTAGGAGTGTGCCAGTGTGGTTATGTCTGTGTCTTTGTGTGTGTGTGAGTGTGTGAGTGCAAATGTCTTAGTGTGTTCTGTCTTCGGCAACAGGAACATGGGCATTCACAGCATGGCTCCTGAGTCTTGTTTATCTCTGACCAACTCTACTGGAGCATCAGTACTGACACACACAATCAACACGAGATCTGCTCTACTGACAAAACTGGTTAGTGAGGAGGCATGTGTGCATATAAGCCCCTAAGCAGGCGTCCTAATATTTCATGAGGACAATAAGCAGGCTGCATGACATAATACTGATGACTGTGCCTGTATATGACACATTTTTGCAGCGTGACAGTGTCAGAGTGTGAATTTCTCAAATCGCTCTCTCTAGACTTGATAAAAGGCAGATGTTTTGGGGAAACGCCAGCTGGTATCTCATCCATTTTTTTCTGTCTTTTTTTTGTCTTGTCGTGTCATTCTCTGGAATGCGCCCTGACTTATAACCGTCTTCAGTCAATGCTCAGATTTCACTGGAGGCCTCTGGGAATGGTCACTGATGTGCGGAGGACATGAGAGACGAGTCACATGACGTGGGACACATGAGACCATCGGCGGTGGCCATCCTGGGGACCCTGAACAGAGTTCTGACCCAAACCACAGTGGAGCTTCTCCATCTCTTTCCTGTGACGTTGCGGTTCATCAGTCACCTGACCTAAAATAGACCTGTTCCTCCAAAATGGCGTCAGCTGATGCTGCACCATCTCCCGATGGACAAGGGACAACATCCCTTGAGAGCATCCCCTCTCCAACACACACACACTCACACACACAGACACTTACAAGCTCCCTCCTTAACTCCCTATCTCCTGACCAGACATCACCCCAAATTCATCCACAAACCTCCACTTAAGACCTGACTTATGTCTTGGGTTGGACATGGGACTGACTGGGACACTATTATAAACAGCCTTGTATTTGCCTAATTACAGGCCCCACTCATCTGGTGATCATTACTCCTTTGCTATGGCGAGGTGTGGGACTGCTCGCTGCGGGCGGCGCCGCTCCACACGAAACACAAACTCCACTTGGACTGCGACCGCCAACCACACACCAGCTGACTTGGGTTGGCCCGGGCCCCCGAGCTGCCTTGCTCTGGAACGACGACAACGTCTACGGCGAGGCACACAGATGGGCCGTCGCGGGCGTTTTTTTTTTCCTTTTATTTTTTGTGCACGAGACACATTCCAGCGTGGCAAACATACTGGGAATGCCAGGCCTCATTTCACTGAGATTCCTCTCCAGATTTTCTGGAGGAGGCAAAGTCGGGGGGTGGGGGTGGGGTGTAATAACAGAAAAGGTAAAAAAAAAAAAAAAAAAAAAAAACTGTTCTTCGATACGACACAGAACAGAGATCCGGCAGAGAAATCTGAGCTCTCTACCAATGCATTCCTGTCCACTCCACCTCCTCAACCCCCCAAACACACAAACACACACGTTATGACAAAAAGTACTGAGAAGAAGTGTGAGAAAGAAAGAGGAGGATAGCAAGAGGGAGGGACAGAGAGAGAGACAAGCTGAGACAAACAGATAGAAAGCAGAGGTAGGGAGAGAGAGAAACGAGACAAAGGAAGTGTGTATTGAGAGTGGAGCTCACCTGTTCGGACCATCAGCTGTGGCACGGGAACCATTACCGCTTGGACTGTTCCAGACAGAAAAGAAAACAAACAACGTTAATTCTCGTGGACTTTTTGGTTTTCATACGCAGAGAGATCATGTAACAGTACAGCCCTGCCATGTGTCTCCTAGAGATACTGTCTGAAGGAGACATACTTGCCAACCATGCAGAACTACAAAACAATTTTTTCCCCCCTATGAACTTTTTTTCAAAGTTTTTCTTCCCCCTCCCCTTCTGATCACAGGCTCGGGCTTGCTAGGATGGAAACGGCTGGGTCAGGTTGCTGTGTGGGGACAGTGAAGGGGGGACTCACTTGAGCACAAGGTGCAGGTTGGCGGAGAGACGCGGGTCGGTGAATTGCGTTGTGCGGTTGTTGTGGTCCACGAAGTAGACCCGTCCGGTGGCCGTGTTGCGGATCTCCCAGCCCGGCGGCAGAGGCCCAAGCTCCTCACAGTTCACATTACTCAGGTCCCTGATGGACAACAGAGGATGGACGGACAGACAGACAGACAGACAGAAGGGTCAGACATGTCTTCTAATAAGAAACTATATGCCCCTCACTCTTGAGCTCCACAGTCTGGAAAACTGATGATACAGTCTGAGAAGATTCACATGATGATTCTCAACAGGATTCTCAACATGAAGATTCTCATGATGACTGTTAACAGATATTGCAACTGTGATTTTACTTTAAAAAAATTAAACAAAGCTTCAATGTCTCCCACAGTGGGGGGCATTGTGCCACACCTAACTACCGCACTTGTACCACGTACGAGGCCTAAGCGCTTGATGCTCGAATACGACCTATTTCTTGATCCCAACCCATCTCTCTTTCCCACTCCCTTCCACTCTCCTTTGTACTGTCCTATCAATAAAAGCAATAAACACCCATGAATACATCCCAACAAAAAGGGTTAATTGCACAGCCCTCCAATTTGCCCTCCTAATTGCACCAACTCCTCCTTGGAGCAAGTTATTGCATATCATGTATAGAATTATTACATTACAACCCACAAAGAACCCAGTAATGGAGAAAGGGACATTCAATTCATTCAATCACTCCATATGTGGCAAGAATAAAAGAAGCCTCCTGCACATTTAGAGACATTTGAGACATTAGAGACATCAATTACTTGGGCAATCAAAGTGGTAGCGGCCCACATCCACGCCAACCCTATACACACACACAGAGAGACACACACACAAACGCAAACACGCGTATTTTGGGGCATTTACCTAGGCACGCGCGGGTCGTGCCAGGTGCTGACACCGGTCTGTGTGTGCAGGAAGTAGACCTGGCCCTGTTGAGTGGTACGTTGCTCTGAAAGGTGAGATGGAAAGGCAGAGACACCCAGTCAGTCACGCACAACACAGCTAAAGCGTTCATGTCTAGCAATCATACACCCTTCGCTAACATTTATAAATCTGACATGCAAGGAAAAGAGAGACGGAGGTGGGGGTGAGCAGAGAGAGAGAGAGAGAGAGAGAGAGAAAGAAAGAGCTTTTCAAAGTGCAGACAGAACAACTAAATTGTCATTAAAACCACGCTCTCCAACACCCCTCTCATGTGTTCCATACTTCCAAGGGGAAAGGAACATTTCACAAACCACACACACACACACACAGTTGGGATCATCCTGTCTGACACCCTTGGAAACACCTAAAAGAGCCCTCCTCCTGCATTTAATAGGGTAGATTCTAATCCGGCACTCCAAAAAGATGCAAATTGTCTTCAATTATTCATTGGCACCTAATGAGTTTTTTCATGAGCCGTGTGTGCCAAAAGTGAACGTGTCAATCCAGATGCAATGAATCATCACAGGGCATCACCATGAAACAGCCCAAAAGAGGCTCCCTCATCAACTACCCTGGACTAATTTAGTTAATCTAAGACAGAGCAGATTGAACACGGAGCAGATTTAGCCCTAAATTAGCTCTGTCTGGACATTCAGAAGTACTTTTTTGGGCTGAAGACAAGCACAGGTGGTAAAAGTACATTCTGGGTGTGCTTCACAGGTTTTCCTGTGCAACTCTACCGTGTCCAGTGCTGTGTGTGGAGAGCGGTGTGAGAGCGCAGGCGGAACCCACCGTAGCCCTCGGGCAGGTCGGGCGGCGTGTGCAGGTGCGTGCGGCTCATGTAGTTGCGGTGCCTCTGCGATCGGACACGGCGCTCCTGCACCCGCAGGTCGCCACCCTGCACCCCCGCCGCTCCATTGGGTGTCATGATGGGCGTGTTCTCATCCACCAGGCAGCTGAGAGGCCGCCCGGGGCTGGAATACTCAGACGCCGGCCTATTGGAGGAGAAAGAGAGAGAGACGTGAGTGACACCTGAAAAAAAAAGTGACAGAGTTGAGGAGGTAACAGAAGAGAAAGACCTTAAGCCTAGCAGACCCTCTACTCCCGAGAATGGAGAATAGACAAAGTGCTTGTTTAGGCAGGGTGGCACCGAGTTGAAAACCCCGACAGCGTGTCTCCTGCTGCTGCTGTTACTGTTGCTGTGGTGCCTGGCTGACGTCAAAGACGCCAACGCCACCAATCATTAAACACCACCGCTGTTTTCGTCTTCTCCACCTCCTGCTGACGATAAACCGTCCAGCGGGCAGCCACAGCTCAGGAGCCGGCGTGTCCGTTTCAACAGCGGAGGGGTCCGCAAGATCAATGGACGCTTTGTGAGTGGCGCGCAGGGCAGGACGGGACCTTTGTATATTCGTACATTAGCATGGCGGTGGCTTCACTGCACATCTCCAGACCAAACAGTGGAAGGCAGCTGAGCCTGGACCAGAGCCCCACATAAACAAACACATTCAGAGGCCTTTTTTTTTTTTTTTTAAGAGAGAGAGCCCTCTGCTCAGATCTGTCAGTCTTCTTAGAAACAGGCAAAGCTTTGTTTATCCTGTGCAGAGCTCCTAGCCAAGGCTCTAGCCATAAGGAGCACAAAGAGAGACAGAGTGAAGAAGAGGAAAAGGGTGTGTGTGTGTGTGTGTGTGTGAGATCACCACAACGGCAGGGTTAAGTGGCAGGATTGAATTGTGGGTAATGTAGTGTACTCACCTGGTGGGCCTCTCCCACTGTGTGCTACGTGTGATATGGTTCAGGTACTGGATTCGGCCGGATGCAGTCCTCCTCTCCTCCCATCTGCAGACGGTGACAAAGCCAAATGAGACGCTCAGCAACACACACATGCACGCACACAGAGATGCGCACACACACACACATGCTTTAATAAGCTCATCAGCACTCCCCCAAAAATGTCTCCTTGTCCTGGATCTATGTGTGTGTGTGTGTGTGTGTGTGTGGGTGTGTGTGTTTGGGGCCTGGAGGCTGCAGACGAAAGGGAACAGCTTGATCTGTGACGCGTGTCCTCGCTGCTCTAATGGGACATCCTCCATCTGGCCTCGCTGCATCCTCTGCCTCCCCCGAGTTACACTCACACTTGCTTGCTAAGGACTACGGGGCCAGGACCAAATGGGCCAGTTTTTTACCCCTTGCGCCGGGGCCATTGTGACTGGGAGTGAGGGCGGGAGTTAAACGGCAAACGGCAACTGTTGCCGGGAGGTCACGGTTCGACTCCCGACTGGAGGCAGAGTTCCGAAAATGGCGTCTGTCTTTGCATGCTCTTGAGTCATTTCAGTCCAAAAGCTAATGGGTCGACAAATGACATTGCTGTCTAAACATTAACTACCCCCGTCCCATGTGTGATGGAGTCCAGTGACGGAGCGGATGAAGGGGGATCTTATCTGTGGTTGGGGGGACAGCTGTAGAAGTCTTTGGACTTTTTGGGTGGTCTGGGGTTTTAGGCCTGCTCTGATAGGGACTCTGAAGCAGGAGGAAGGAAAGTGATACCAAAGAGAACACACACACACACACACTTACCCATCAGGAAGGTCATTGTCGAACAATCGGCTGCAGTCGACCACGGGGCCTCCCGTGCCTATCCGGTCCCTGGACTGCAGACTCACTGTGGTGATGATGAAACACACACAGGGGGAGGTGTTACTGAAAGACACCGACCCGTGGCACCAGGACTATTCTACAGGATGTCCTACTGGTAAAGGCCTCTACAAGGGGGGCCTGTGATCTGGTTTACTGCAGAGGAGAGGATAAAGCAAGTGGTGTATACAGGAGCACTCACACTGTCTGTGGTGCGCTCAGGAATCAGGGGGATTCAATAGTCGAACAAATGGTGTAATAACAGGTGTGTTGTAGTGTCTTGCGTTGGAAATCAGACATACACACACACACACACGCGCGCAAACACACAGGGTGGAGTGCGTTGTAGTATGTTTTAGTAAGTCAGACAAACACAGCTGAGGAGGAGACAGTGTGTGGAACCTGAGTGTAGGCACACGGCACGGCACTCGTAAAAATGGCCCCTGCAGGAGGAGTGATGTGGTTTTGGGGACGGGACTTCAGAGGGGCAGCTGCCACTGAGCCTGTGAGCCTGGCCTCTCACGCTATGGGATGTGTGTGCAAGTAGAAAGGTGTGTGTGTATGTGTGTGTGTGTGTGTGTTTGTTTGTGAAGAAGAGAATCTATTTTGTGCCCATCACATCTACAGGAGGCTCATATTTCACTGCCTTCCTGCACGCAACACTCAACCGACCCCCACCCCACACACAACCCACCCCAAAACTGTATTTCCTTTTGTTTAACATCAGGAAGACAAGGTCATCCAACTGGATTTATCTACTGACGTACTGGGGACTTGCTGGACCAAACTGACTTTATTCTGCCCATTGTAATACAGCAAGACTGTCAGTGATACTTTAAGGCAATTCCAAAGAAAACTGACGTTTTAGTCAGAGCCAAAACACCAACAAAATTACATGCTATGCTATGACGTAAACGATGACATGAAATTTGAGGATTGGCAATTTTTTGCTGTAAGTCTTACATGACAAAATTGTGCAAAACATTTTGTGTTACCATTCACAACATACAAATACCATGGCATTAATTGGCGTTTTGGGTGTAACAAAAATTCCTTTTCTGTGGAACTGCCCTGTAATTGTTCCCGGAATAAGAAGAACATTGCTGTAGTTTCAGGGCCTCCTCTGCCCAGAAGGCATTTCATATCGTATGATCATAGTGTGTTGGGAATGAGGGTGTATCTCCTTGTGAGAATCCTCTTGTACTCACCTACTATTTGGCCCCGGACTGTGTCACTGTCATTGGGACTCAGTTTGTTGAGGTCCAGTCTCTGGTCTGGAGAGGAGGAGGAAGGGGGTGGAGAGGAAACACAAGAGGGCGCAAGGTACAGAGAGAGAGAGAGAGAAAGGGTCAACTTGTGTGTGGAATCTGGAGGCCCCGCTACCTTTCCCGATCCCTGGCTGAGGTGATCTCCTCTGTTTGTCAGCGAGGCTTTTCGAAAATACTCACTGTGCCTTACTGCAAACTGCAACGCAGTTCAGCCAGAAGGGTCAAAAATTCAAGAAAGCCAACCCCCCCCCCCCCCCCCCCGACTGTCACACACAAAGCCAGCACTATTCCTTGCAGACTCAGTATGCTGCGGACTGTCTGGAAAGTTCTTTTGTGTCCGAGCCACAGGAAAAGGAGATGAGAAAGAAAAAAGGGTTATGGAGAGTGCACTGTCTGGTGAACACACAGACACACATACACACACAACCATACCCACACATGCCTGTAAGCACATACACACACAAACAAATCATGCAGGCAACCACTACAAAACGAAACGCTGAAAATGATTCCACCTAGCAAACAAAGACAGATATGTAGACTAGACTATGCTAACTCCAGTGTCCCATTAAAATTCCTCTATGAGGCACTCTTGATTTCTCTGGAGAGGAAACAAAAAATAAACAAAACAAAAAACAAACCCACACACACACACACACACACACACACACAAACAAACAATGTTGTTGCATTTGCCACACGCAGAACGAGTGAAGAGGAGCCAGTCTGCCCGTCTGCCTCTGGTGCTTTGGACTGGTGCTGAAATGACTCACGCCTGGATGACTGTCAGCTGAATGACTTGGGGTGGGGTGTGGGGGTGCTTAGTGGAGACACACACACACACACACACACACACACACAGAGCCAGACACTGACCCGCACCAAACAGCATAAACACACCTGCAGGTGGGGTTTACGCAAAGCAGAGGGTTACAGAGGCAAAAGTGTCTTGCATGTGCACCCTCCCAAGACATTCCACCTCACACACAGACACACACACACAAAAACACACACACACACAGAAACACACACACACACACACAAATAAGCAAAGGGTGCCTTACAGCCAGTGTCTTTGAGGCGGTTGATGGAGTTGGACAGCAGGCGTACGCAGCCCAGAAACCCAGCTCCTTGTTTCTTATGGATTTTCTTGTGGTTCCAGACACTGATGGTGATAGAGTCGGACTTCCCGATGTATCTGATGAAAGATGAAAGGAAAGGAAGAACAGCAGATACAGAGACAAAGAGATGGAATGAGAAATAGTGGAGAGGTAGAGAGAGAGAGACATTCACTGGATTTACATTTACATGGCACAATTAATCTTGTGACTAATTTCCCAGCTCCAAGCTTCAGACCACATCAAAAAGACCTCGGGTCTAGTCTGCATTGATCATTACAATGCAGCCCCTGTAAGAAGGCACCAACACACACACACACACACACACAAACACACACACACACATCTGTGAATGTGAACCTCTCTGGCCTTGAATGTTTGAGCTGTGATTCTGTGGATCATTAATCACTGGGCTCTCGGCAATGTGGGTGGGGGGTGGCGGGGGGTGTGTGTCTGCAGCTAGTTTAATCAGTGTTATCATCTGCCTGCTGGGGGACTTTCAAACAATGGGTCTATCGTGACAGTTTTTAGCGCAAGTGTTAAAGACAAAAAAAATCTAAACTGAAAGCCAAAATGTCTGGATGCTGCCCGTGCGGCGAGACACAGTTCCAATGAACTCATTAAAAAAAAAAAAGAGAAAATGTGCAGGATCAGGGGTTGTTAGATTAAAAACAAGTCTGACATGAAAAAAAAGGGCTTCATCGGAAATATTTGGCGACGGCCAAAAAAACAGAGCTCCCAGACAATGAGGCTGCCTGGCCTAACAAGACCTCCCTCTGAGAGCCCAATGTTAGGGGGTGAGGCGCTCAGGTTAATGGCCGTGGGGGTTGTGTTGGGGGCCACACGAGCCACAGGGGCTGAATAGCGTCCCAGAGAGAGCCCTGCTTGGCATGGGTGAGGGCACGGGCACGAGCTGGAGCCTGGAGCCTGGCTTCCTTTTTGCGATCTAGCAAACAGCTGCGCCCGAAAGGCACACACAGACCCCACCTGCTCCCGAGGCAGGCATGGCTGCCCAGCCGGAATGAAACGGGCACTCATGCCAGGGAGAGAGAGGAAGGAGAGGGGGTGATCAAGAGAGGGGAGGAAGACAAATCTTCCTTTATTCATTCATGACTTATTGAAATGAAAAGTGCAGTGCGAACATTGATAAGAATGAGAAATTTCAGCTTTAGCCCCCCACCCTTTTCAGAAATTATTTTTCATCCATCCATCTATTTATTTCATTCTTGACATCACTCTCTCTTGAATCTAAATACTTTCCCACCCTTCCCTTTCTATCAATACTACATTCCATGAGTATCAGCCCAACCACATAGTTCAAGGCTTTAGCGTGTCAATCCTGACCGGAAATATCTATTTACTTCACATGCCACTGGGAATATCTTTGAAGTGTGTGCGTGCGTGTGCGTATTGCAGTGTGTGAGAGACTGAGAGCTGTGATTTCGTCACTGTTCTTGGGTGGCAAGATAGGTGGCAGCCTTGGGGACTGCCATCTGTCAGTCGCAGCATGCCAACCATTTCCTGCAACCGAAGGAGGGAGCAAAGGTCGCAACGCAACAGACCAACAGTCACTGGGGCATGACACAAAACCAACCATGGAGCATGCACACGCACACACACTTGCAGTACAATATAGTATAATGGGTCCCTGAGAGCTCTGCAATGTAGGAAAACATGCAAACAGACAAAACACAAAAAAGTAACTATTGACACATGTTCACATGCCACAATCCAGACTTGTTCTTTACTTTTAAGCATTTCCCAAAAACACTTCCTTCCTTATGTGTAATGTCTTGTTTTCTGAATTGAGCTGAATTGAACTGGATCTTCCCAATGTAGGCTGCCAAAGTTCATCAAGATGTTTTCTCAATTTGCCATTCAATTTGAATGACTGATAATTTGCAAGTTTCTTTTGTTTGTAGGCAGTGTATTAAACATACTCTCTACTACACACATGACTCGGTCTCCACTGACTGAGGAGAGAGAGGTCACTTGCAATAACCACTGTGTGGTCTTCACTGAGATACCCATACATTTACCAATCTGTACTGATAGCGATAATAACTTAATAACTTTCTCTTTCCTAAAGACAAGGTTTCTCTGCTGGGGTTGGCTAGTCTGTGACTAGCACTCAACTTGCTACCAGAACCCGCAAAGTGTTCAGACATCTCTCAGCTTCCCTGAGACAGCGGCCGTGCCGTGAGCAAAGCGGGTGTGACCTCCCCAGGCCATGTGACCCCGGCGAGCCAGCAGCGACTCATTAAACAGCCATGTCTGAGACTGAGGGACAGGTAGTCTAGGCAACCAAACAGCAAACAGGACAAGAGCTTCCTTTCTGGGTGAGAAAGAGTGAGTGTGAGTGTGTGTGTGTGTGTGTGTGTGGTCACGTGCAGGGCCAGAATGCGAGTGTGTACATGCCTGCGCTGCACGTGAATTAGGAAGAAAGAAGGCACTGCTGCTTCTATATTTGAAGTATGTCTGTGAAAGAGCGACACACAGACACTCCAACACCAACAGTGGCATCCCAGTGGAGTTCACCATCAGCTGAAACTTTCTTTTCAACACATTATACTTCCTTCCCCTCATTTCAGCTTCAATAGCCAAACAATATCACACAATACAGAATGTACACAACATATCTACAAGGTGGACACTTGGAAATTCGACTTCACTGTGTGTTTGAATACTGTATTCCAGTGAGACTCTTGAATAAAACATGGGATTTGACCTGACCAAAAGGCTCCACCCCCCCACCCCCCCACCCCCCCTCCGCTGTGCTAACAGCTTTGCCACAGACGGGCGGGTGGCGTGTGAGGACTCACAGGTCATAGTGCTGATTCCACTTGGGGTCGAGCGTGTTCCTGACAGTGTCTGTCGAGTGGCACTGTCCCGAGCCGTCCACCACCACCTTGGCAAAAGGATCTGGGAGTCCTGCAGTCGAAAAAGGCAAAGAGAATACCAGTGCAAAAACAGAATAAATGAAGACCTGAAAAGCTGGATGTAGCCTTGGCTTTATTGACACCATTAACCAATGTTACAATGTTACAGACTATTCAGTTTTTGGTCAGAATGCACATCCCTTTTGTTGGTGTAAGGAGGTGAGATAAAGGGGGAGGGGAGAGAGAGCTGATATCAAATAACAACAATAACAAATAGAGAGGAGAAAAAACAACATATGCATACAAGAGAAGAGAGAGAAGAGAGAGAGAGATGCATCAAGAAACATGAAGAAATGACAGAAAGCAGCAGTGAAACATCTAGACAGACCCAGTAGGAGGAAGAGGAGGAAGAGGAAAAAAAGAAAGAAAGAAAGAAAGAAAGAAAGCGAGTCTGGCAGGCAGTGGCTTTTTTTTTTTTTATCGACTTCAACTGACCCACATTTCTCCACCCTTGTGGGGGGACTCTTATCTCTCTGGGCACACTTCAAAGCCGAGAGCAGAGGATCTGTGGCAGCCTACAGAAATAGAGCTGAGCTTTACTGGGTTAGATACTTACGGAAGAAGTCTTTCTTGGCCAGGTTCTTTGCACAGAGCACTGCAGACAGAAAAAGGGCAGGAAGATCAGGGATGATTGCTGGAAACCCTCATGGCATAATCATATGATTAAGCACCATTTTTAAACACTATTGGTTGTCTTAAGACAGTAGGTCCAAGGTACAAGATGGGCTAAACTACTCTTTGAAAAAAGTTGAATTTGGTTTGCTGCAGCCTCGGACCATACCACTGGTGTCTACTAAAAGATTTTTAACACAAAACACATGCATTAGAAAGTTTACACAAGCAGAGCCCTGAGGCTCAAGCAACGCTACCAGGGGAAAACAAAAGCCAACTGACATGCCTAACTCAGGAGAGCTTTTACTTGTGTGTTTGTGTGAATGTGTATGTGTGTGTGTGTGTGTGTGTGTCTGTGTATTAATACATGTGCACATATTAAGTCTGTGTTTAATGGGCAACTGTTTACATGAGTAGCCTCCTTGAGCTCACTCCACCACACCGTGGGCTACTCTTGGGCGATCACCCCTGCAGTCTGAAGACTCTCCACTCAAGTCTAGCACTCTTCAGACTGTGTCACTCAGACAGATAGAGACAGAGAGAGAGAGAGAGAGAGACAGGGGAAGGGCTGAACAGATATAAAGACCTTTAAACCAGACCGGGTCTTTTTACAAGCAGCAGAGGTTGTGTTTAATTTAGAAGGAAACTGCAGTACAGTACGCAAGTGTGTGTGTGTGTGTGTGTCTGCTTGTGAGGGGAGGTGGCAAACAGGAGAAAAAGTAGCCCAGATTGTGGGAAATGAGGTGAGATTCAGACTTTACTTTGTTAATACAAATAGACAGGAGACACACGTGTGTGTGTGTGTGTGTCTGCAGAAGAAAGATGGGGATGAAGGACAGTAAAAGTGGTAGCCGGCAGAAGAAAAAAGAGAGAGAAAAAAAAAAACTCACATTGACTGGAAGGCAGAGGACAGGAATGAAAATGAGATCAAACAAGGAGGAGGAAAAAAGGCCAACAGCTCATTGTGAACTCACTGTCCACTCCTTATCAACCCTGATGCAAGCGCAAGGCTGCTAAACCTGGGCCTCAGCAGTAGTCTGTGTATGTGTGTGTGTGTGTGTGTGTGTGTGTGTGTGTGCTTGAGCAAAGAAAAACATCTGAACTGACACAATGGCCGTGTGGGGAGGAGAAGCACTTGACCGCTGCACTGCAGTTGTGTGGATTCTGTGTGTGTGTGTGTGTGTGTGTGTGTGTGTGTGTGTGTGTGCGTGTGTGTGTGTGTGCGCGTGCTCCCTGTCCTAAATAAAATCAGTAGCACAGTCACATTAAAAACAAATCTGTAACAAATAACACACTTTCAATCCATCTTATGGAATACTGAATATGAACCTCTTTCAGAAAAAAAATATAGCCTATACTTCACGACTTTAATGAAACCAAGTAATGGAAAACACAAAGGTCATAATATTGACCTAGCAACTATGCATCATTGTCTTCAATGCCACACTATTCCACAGCTTAATAAATGTACTCCTTCCCATTATTTGCATTTTAATGAGCTAATGCACGAGTCAAAACGTTGAAACAATGGATTTCAATGCAATTGATAGGTCTGTATGTGGTCCAGCTTAAATCTTTGCATGCATGTGACGAGTCTCTCTCTGTGTGTGTGTGTGTGTGTGTGTGTGTGTGTGTGTGTGTGTGTGAATTTCATATGCTATGTCCAATGTGTCGCCGATGTGATAAGAACACAAGCAGTGATACTGCGAGGAGGAAAAAAAAAAAAGGGATGAGAGCTAATCTCCGATCTGTGTGGGGGATGGGGAGAGATGGCGAGCGACAGAGTGAGAACATGCTCGCTCTACAGACAAGGAAGAATTTCTTTCCGCAAACATCCCTGGGAATGTGTTACGTTCCAGTGAAACCCACCTCATTACTCAAACATCTGGTATGCATCTCTCCTCTCGCTCTGCCTCGCTTTCTCTCAGCATGCCAGTCACGATACTCACACACTCATACACACACACACACCACAGGCCTCTGAGAGGGGGCTTCAACACCTCACTCTGTGCAGCTGGGGGCTCTTTCATTCATTATTTACAGGCAGCCACAGAGAGAGAGAAATAGAGAAAGAGAGAGAGAGATGGTAGACACAGGTGATCAGCTCTTCAACATTTTGCTCTGGTACCCCTTAACCTAAGCTGCTCTAGGGGAGACTGGCCCTGAACTAATTGATAGTTGACAAATGCAAGTCGCAAGTGTCTGCTAAATGCATAAATGTACATGTAAATGTGCCTGCATTGGAGTTGTGGAGTCTCCTCCATCACCATCCACTGCTCCTCCTCCACATACTCTGTATGCTGCACAGTTTAACTGTCCCTGCTGGGGCTTCAGGAAGAGCGCTACACATCCGCTGGCCAGATACCCCAGGCCCCCCAGCATCACGGCAGGACAGCCGTCCAAAGAGGGCTCCCAGCGTGCACACCGCGGAGGGGGAGGGAGGTGATCTAAAGGGCAGTCACCACCCGCACCCAGCCTTCTAATGAAAGAAGAGTGGACCATGGGTGGGTATGGGTGGGATAGGTCACCACTAGAGGTCACCTCTGGTAGGCCCTGTGGAGTTGACTGCTACTAGAGGACACTGGTGTGTGTGTTGGTGGTTTGTGGTATTTGTGTGTGGAGACCACAAGAAGTAGGGTTGCAGTCAGTGCAGTGGTAAAAAACATGAAAGTCCCCAGAAAGAAGAAAAATGAATGTAGTTTAACCAAAAAGGGTCAATCCTGGCTGACTGGCTGTTTACGACAGCAGATCTGGCAATGTAGCCAATATGACAGACCAATTTTGGTTTCAGAATTCTGAAGCAGTACAAGTTTTTTTTTTTTTTTTTTTACAGCCATTAGTGCGATGTGTGTTTCTCGTCACAGAAGAAAATGTGTGGATGCGTGGTTGCACCACTGTCAAGGGGAAGAGGAGGAATAGGAGGAGGAAGAGTGTGACAAGCTCTTTCTGGAACGCTAATGAATTCTCGGTGGCCCTGCGCGCTTTACACACCTAAGAGAGGCGCGGAGACACACTCGGCTTGCTTTTGTCTCCAGCCAGGAACACACATGCATCCTCGCTCTCCGGGGTCGGAACCAACCAGTTTGTGCTGTTTGACAGTTTTCTGAGGCATCTCTGAGGGCCAGGACAGAGCTCAAGACTACGCGTATCAGACAGAGATGCAACTCAAAGGAGGCTAACCAAACAGCCCACATAATGAGGGCAGAATTCCTCATTACACAGCACGCTTTCACAACACCTCCTAAAATAGCCTGTCCGTAAAAGCTGTACCAGAACACCAGGAAAAAAAAGACTAAAAATATATCACGTAGAGCCGAGTGCAGACACTAAACATAACCACAAAGGGACCAAGTAAACACTGGGTAATGGGGTGCATCTATAAACATTTTGAACAGATCTTTGTTTCATTATAAACATAGTGCAACCCTATAACATCGCTCCCCCAATCTGCTTTAACAGTATCACCGCTGAAGGACATCTGTGATGTCTGCTGATTAAATGGGTTTACTATCTGCCCACAGGCCTATTTTACAATAATCAAGATGTCTCGCCGTTTTTAACGCTAATCACTGACTGGTTTTCAGTAACAGGGTGGCCTATACTGCAAAATACAAGCAAAACAAAGAGCTGGAATGCAGACCTTCTAAGATTTGGCCTCTATGTCTCCATCATTATTATTAGCTGCATGTCAAGCATTAGTGTAATATGAGGGAACAGACTTCACACTGTGAACGCAGCCATGGACCTCAAGCCAATCATCCAATCAAGATGAATTAGTATGACTGGCGAGAGGGCTCACATTAAAGCAATACTCCAGTCTGCAGTGTAACCATCATTTCTCAGCCTCTATTTAATGGTATTGGTTAAGTGGCATCCCCTCTATGCTACAAATTCACAACTACTCTCTCTCTCCCTCACACACACACAGACAGATTGGGTGCTACTGAGAAGAAGCTTGTTGGCCAATGGGCTTTATTGAAAAATGGTACATGATTACATGAGGCTTTCCTGAGAGAGGGAATATCCACCTTGCAGTGCAGTACTGGCCACAATAAGCAACTGATGCCAATAGACAAGTTTCTTTACAAGTTTCTCTGTCTTCTCTCTCTCTCTCACACACACACGCCTCTACATGCAGGGAAACCCATGCAGTCCACAACTCACATCCTGGGAACATGCTTGCAGAGGTCAGATGAACTGAACTCCAGTCAAAAAACATGTCAAAAATTGCTCTCCCATATGGGAAGTCATGTCAGTTGACTTGAAAGGGTGACACAATTCAGAACAGAATCCCTACGTGTTGTTCTACAGTCCACAGTGCAAGTCAGAGACAGGCAAAAACATTACCTCCCAATGGGTGCATAATTTCAATAGAGCAAAATTTTACAAAGTAGATACATTTTGTTTGGTACTTGGTTGAAGTTCAGATCATGTACATTGACAGCAGAGCAATACTGTGGGCTTGCAACACAAAAAGGAATGTCCTTTCATGTAATCACCATGGTTACGAAAATTAGTTTTCCATTGGTCTGTGGTTGTGAGTTAATATACAGTCTATGTTTAATTCCAAAACAAATAGTTCCACCCATAATTATGTTTGGCCGAATCACATTCTATGTCGCTCTGACCCCCATTTCATTCTATATTATTGAGCCATAAACAAGTTGAATTTGTGCTTTACTTGGCAACCATTCAGCTTGAAAAACGGGCCTATAACTCTTGGTGGAAGAACTGCTGTTTATGAATAAATCATTACATTACTCATTGTTGTGTCTTCATTTGACAAACCATGCCACATACCTGGTCAGTTGTCTAGTCCCTGAGACATCAAATCAGCCACAAATCACAATGCTCCCCTACCTGCACTTCAGAATGGAGATAGTGCAGGACAGCTTTAATGTCTCAGATATTGGACTTGCCATCATTGTCAAAAAAATAATTCCCAAGTTTATCAGCATTCAAAAAACCTTAACCCGCAGAGATGCATGGAAAGCCATTCGTACCAGACATCCTAAGAATTTGACTGAACTGAAAATAATAGACTAAAATACCTTGTAAATGTTGTGCAGATCTGATTCACAATTATCAGGAGCCCTAGCTTGAGTTTGTTACAGGCAAAAGAGGTCCAATCAGTGATTAAGCTCAAAGGTTCCCTTACTTTTGCAACAGCATTTTTGATGCTTTATGGATGTTTTCAAAAAAGTGTGAAATAGAATAAATTATTTTGTGTTATTAGCTTCAGCACATTATGTTAGCCTCAACAAGTGACTTAAATGAAGATCAAATCACATTTTAAGATGCAATAATGCAGAAAACCAGGCAATTGCTAAGAGTTCAAATACTTAAGCAGCACTGATAAATCTTGTCCAAAGTCACTCAAATAAGGCTAGAGAAGACACTATTTTACATGTTTCACTGCACATTAATCAACTTTCACAACATGGTTATTACCATGGTGATCGGGGAAGTAAACAAAAAGCGTAACTGTCAATCATGCCTCATCCAACAGTGGCAGTGGCTACCTTCATTGCAAGGCAGGCCCTTACACCATTACATTTCTATGAACAATTTTTTGAAGTGGTCTGTCTCCTCCTAGAAAAAAGTTTCTGATTAAAGACTGAATAATTTCTGAATAAAGACTACAGACCAAAACAAATTAATGAAACCAACAATCCAACAATCATATTTTTCTTATTTTTCCCTATTTTTGTATAAGAAAATATTTTAAAAATCTCTAGTAGAACACTCAAGGCAAGGAGAATCTCACCAGTGGCTTACACTGGACTCATTTCTGTGACTAAAACGTAAAAACAAGAAGCTAAGACATATAGTGATGTATTGACTGCAGTGTGCCACGCAACAGAAACCCCCATGACTGAAGACAAAATTAAGCCAAGACTCTCAGGCCCTATTAAGTTCTCTCACTGAACCACAAGGGCTGTTGAAAAGCACCAGGGCCAATCTGCTCTGCAGTGCCAAACAACATGAACAGGATACCCAGGAGCAGGTTGTTTAGACTTTTTTTTAGACATGTGCCCAATTATGCTGTGTGGTCTGACATTCCTATAAGATAAATCACTGTTAAACTCCCTAGGGGGTCTTCCTACAGTGGCTGTGCGAAATGGAAGACTTATGACAGGGTGCCCCGAAACAGTCAAGTGCCTTATACACTTGAAAACTAACAAAAGACTTGTATAACCTGTACAGCAGGTGTCCTCATTCTTCCTCTTCAAAAAAAAAAAAAAAAACAGTTATTTTAGCAGTACTTTTTTATAACTGTGTTGGATACTCAAAGGCTGTATTCTTCAGGCCATTTTGACACTTTATAAAACAACACCGGCGTGAAACAGAGAGGGTGAGCTGTTAGCAAACATGCCTGACTGAGGCTGTGGCACTTTTGTTTCTGCAGATGTTCATCTTCGATCTCTACGTCTCCCATCTTTCCCAAAAGGTTACAAACAAAAAATAAAAGAGAAAACATCAAGTAGTGCTGACACCTCTGTTCACGTGTGAATGTCCCCTGTCTCGATAGTGACTTCAGTAAGGGCAACGCGATGAAGGGCGTGGGGGTGGAAAGATGTGGGGCAGAAAGAGAAAGTGAGAGATGGAGGTCGAGAGGGCGATAAAGAGAGAGAGAGAGAGAGCTCTGTTTCAGAGTGAGTGTTTATCATTCAGCAGGCGTGTCAAGTGAGAGACAGCGGAGACTAGAGGGGCCCCAGTAAACCACCTAGACGTGTAGGAAGAAGACATTTCAACTAATTCCACACAGCTATCATTCGCATGACGCATAAAAAAACATTTTAAAAAAAATCTGTTTAAGAGTTACAATAGCATGCCTTATCACACTCCCTCAAGGCTGCTTGATAAAATGCACTTATAGGCCAAAAAAGTGGAGTTGTTAATTCACATAACTTGGTTATGATAACCTAAATCTGTTTAGACTGAGGGAATATGACAATGCAACCAGCCCACAAGCATAATTCTATCAGGAATTGAAGGAGGAAACGCACTGGTCTATAATAACTAAAACAATTCAGCTGAACAATCCCACTTCTCCACATCAATCCGGAAGAAGGCTCTGTAATCACATATAAAAAAAGAAACACCCAAGACTTGTTCACACTGCACACAGAATGTTTGGGAAACAGTCAGGCGCAATTATGGGAATACTGGGGGGTTTGCACTGCTCCGGGGAAAAGAGGGCATGTGGTTAGCCGTCACACATAACAGTGAGCATAACAGAGGATGTGGGGGAGTGAGAAACTGAGAGCAGAGGAGAAGCTGAAGAGCCCTCTCTGCTGTGAAAACATTCCCAGCTTTGGTGTTGAGCTAATACGTTCGGCAGCTAAAATAAACATGGTGAGGCGTCACTTAGATGTCCTCAATCCTCAGTGCGCTGGTGTTTGCTGGTCCATGAATCCCTCGACTGGGAACCACAGCCCCTTTCTACTTCTTCTCTGGCGCCCAGTGCCAACGTTGCACTCATTTGCTACATTGTTCTTCTATAAACAAAGGGCTTCCTCTTCCATTTCATTTCACTCCCCTCCACTCCTCCCTAACCTGGCCTTCTTTCTCTGACACAGAGATGGAAGGGAAGAGATGGAGCGAGAGAAAGAGAGAGAGAGAGAGAGAAAAGGAGAGAGAGACAGACAGAAAGAGACAGAGAAAGAAAGATCCAGAGAACGTGTGTTAGTTGACCACATTTCTGTTCAGGTGCTTCCTGCTACTCTGGTTTTGCTCCCTCTTTTTCTGTCTGCATCAGGGACCAAGATCTCTCTAACCATTCGCCAACAGACTGACGGTCACCCATCTCCCCTGTCTGGGAGAGAGACAGATCCTAATCTGGGCCTGTGTCAGGACAAATAAGCTCAAGGGACAAATGAGTCTGGAGTGAATGACGTCACAGTGACAAAGCAACAATGCAACCCTGGTTCACACAGCATGGCAAGGCAGGGGGGGTGACTGGCTGGACCAAAGACAGGATACTGAGTCACACAACAAGCCTCCATGACAGAGGCCTGATGAATGCCGGCTTGATCAAGACAGACCTAGTGTCTTCATTATCCATGAATCACTATCAATGTGGAGGCATAGGTTTAGTTGGCAGTCAGGGTAGGTCTGAAGGACAGGGGGGCAATAGATTACCAGGCACCTAAGGTTTAAAAAACCCTAATAGGTCATTCATGTTTATTTATGAAGTAGCAGAGATAAAGTAACACATCCCTGAGGGTAATCTTCAAAATTACAGCTCTGACCAAACCTTGATCTGGCCATGCAAGAGGACATTTGCAAACCCAAAGTAAATACAGCTACAGATGAAGACATCCACTGTGTTGAATGATCAGTGGGACAGATGCCAAGAAAATCCTCAAGCTCTCTGTAAACAAAGATTTAAAGATTCCGCTAAAAGCACACTGGGCAGACAGCAAAACAAGCATCAAAGTCATCTCATGTCCTACTTAGAGAAGATCAGTCTGAGAGCACGGACATGATTCCTGCTGATCTTTCAGGCTATGTAAAGCTATGTTCTTAATTCAGCTGCAGAGTCTCTCATATAACTAGAAGGAAGGCTCATCAGATGAGGGAAGGGATTTGCCTTAAGAGTTGGATTAGAAAAAAAAAACAGAGGCTGAGAAAGACTGAAACTCATGTGGTGATCTGTGACTCCATTGCACAAACACAGCTGAGAGTGAGTTCCAGGGCCACCCTTCCTGTCACCCTTGCACTGAGATGGCCAGACTGTCCCACGAAACCTCTCTTGGAGGTCAACAAACAAGGGACATCCCCAAAGGCATGCCGATGTTCCAGCTCTCTCCAAAGACAAAAAAGCCGTTTCAATAAACATACTTTGTGTCTCGACACATGCAGCTTGGGGACTAGCAGACACAGAGTATGCCAGTGGAACGTGAAAAAAAGGAAATGATTAACTTGCCTTGTCACAAAGTGGTGAACACTAATGTGAGAACCCGTTCAGTCAGTTTGCAATCTGTCTGTTGACATAGAAACAATTCAGTTTAACGCTCAAAACAATAGGCAGTAGAAAGTGATATGGGATAAGCCTTTGGGCGTTTCTTTGAAGCCCCTCTACCTGGCAATTGAGAAGAAAAACTGCACAACACTGCACCTTAATGGTACTGAAAGCAACACAATTCTAAAGCAAGATAGAACAACCATTCCATTAATTGCTTTACGAAGGAAGGTGCATTTATGTGTTTTGCTCAGTACTATTGAGGGAAAGCTATTTGTTATGTCGGGAAGTAATCAAGGAGACCAGAGGACTCCTTCATGGCTCCAAAACCAGTGTGCTACTATGCTACTAGAACAGGCCCTGGCTCAGGATAGGTGCTTCTGACTGCATCACTGTTGCCTGTGCTCTTTGGCTCTTCGCTGCAATGTGATGCAATGGAGTGAGTTGTGGTGGAAGGTCTGGGAAGTTCACCAATCTGTTGAACAGATTTGGAGGGGTATGTGCTGCCAGAGAGAGTCCATCAGAACAAACTCTTTCCCCTCTGAGGAAGAGCACGTCATTCCTGCTGAATGGATTTCCTCGCATGTCTTATGCAACCCTCCTGTGACAGCTTAACAGCCTGACATCATAAAACATGGGAATGATCAGCTAGTTTAAAAATCAAAGCACAGGATTAATGTTATTTAAAAAACCTCAGTATATTAAGGTTAAACAGTGGTTTGCAGTTTCCCACACCATAATCAGAACAGTCACAGATTTGGATCAAGTGGAATTATACCCAAGTTTGACATTAAGAAATGAATGTCTATCACTGACACGCTGCTATGTCTTGTGGGATAAACACCTTGTTTATTTAAATAAGAGCCTGGTTTTTGACCATCTTAGAACATCAAAGATCACTTCCACTCAACGTCCCCTTTTGTTTTTTTGTATACTGTTTTTTTATTTAGTATTTTGTATCCTTATTATTTTATATTCTGCTTTACTTCTTGCACATCTTAGTAGAGGGTGGTTTGAAATTTGTGGAGAATCAAATAAACTTTGTATAGTGCGTGTGTGTATGTGTATGGCGATGTCAACAACTTCTTCCTTGTCCTCACACAGGGATGATCAGAGATCTGCACAGAAATATGTTATTCCCCAGTAAATAGACACGTAGGTAGGCACAAGCAGTCTAATGAAACACAAAATGGAAAAAAATGGTAATACCATCTTAGAAAATCACATCATTCAATCTAAATTCTGGCCTTGTAGATCTAGGTCAGACTATTTATTTTATTTGACAGTGTCTTAATCACAGGCATGTTTCCTTTTAAGGAAGCCTAGGAAATCTGGCTGGGCATCAGTAGACCTTGTGTGTCAATGGCTGGTTTATGGTCACAAAGAAATGTTGCAAATCAAGAGGGCACCAAGAAAAGGGAGAAGATGGGGACACTTTGCTTTGACATATCAAATTCAACACGGGCTTAAAGACGAGCCAGACATGTATGTGCACTGGACAAAAGTCTTGGAGTAGGTTGTCTAGTGTAAAGACAACATGGGTGGAAGGATGAATGCCTCGCTGTAATCATATTGACAGACGCAATGTTTCAACATCCACATTTCAATGATGTAAAGGTATATTCCACAACAGCTTCTGCTACGAGAGAACCGTGGATCTAAATGTTACCACCTAAAAACTTTACAGAGAGGAATTAACTTCATTAAAGTACACAAACATGGCTCGTCTGGACGTTCAGACTTGGATTTGAAGGTGGTGCAGCTGAGCTCATATGAGAAGAACAGGCTGGAGCAAAATGCCTACTGACCTGAGGTTTTCTTCTCATATGAGTCTGACATGAGGCCCTTTCAGTTCCTCGTGTAAACTCTGCCTGAACCGGTGAGGGTGGAGGAATGTAAGCTGTGCAGCATAGAGGTGGGGGAAGAGGATAATAAGAGTCCTGTCATAGCACAGGGCCGGCCCCGGGAAACTGGGGGGCTGCTCTGTCGAGGTCAGACTAAACATTTGCGAGCTGAGGAGGGCTGGACGTCTGCCTGGCTGTGCAGTGGGTCAGCACTTCCACCTGACACTCTGGCACAGCCGTGCAGTGTGTGGCACAACCAACATGCACCTGAGATCACAGAGTTCATGAATCGCTCTTGAATCCAAAGACTAGCTGAGAGAAATGATCAAATGAGGACCGCTTTTAGATCCTATTACCATGAATTTGCCTTCAAAGATGACATCTGATTCTTTATGCAACTATTACAGATATGAGTTTCCAGGGACAGAGGAGCGTGCGGTGTATTAACCTCAAAGATACTAGGCCTACACTATGCATACATCAAGACAGGATACTGTACAAAACCACACAAGGAAGCAGCACCTATACTGATGGATTAGTATACTGTGTGGGGGTAAAATATTCTATTGTAAGGTCTGCTAACCAAAGTAAACCTTCTAATCAGCCTGAGGAAATGACTCAGGCTGGCATCCTGGGCAACTAGCATAGCCCTTTCAGATGGAGACTGTCATCCGTCAGATGAGCTTTGGGGATGCATCTGCACAAAGACCACACTCTGAATCTGACCTACATCTCAATCCCCAACACCAAAACAGACTGTGAGCAATAGCAAGCATAACTAGCCCAGCAGTAGCACTTGCTTTCCGGTCAGGTACTGATTATTAGGCTGACTAAAATTTGTTCATTGGCATAGAGATGCCAGGTAGTGAGGGTCTTAAAATGGAGGCAATCCCTACAAATAGGCTAAGGCACCTTCTCCGTCTCTCTGTTGTCTGTCTCCCTCTTTTGAAGGCATGACAGACCTGTTAGAAATGCATAGCTGGGTTTTGGCAGGAGAGCCTAAAGCCTCAGCAGGCCCACACATGGGCTTAATCACAGATGTGTTAAAGACTTGATGCTGGCTGTCTGGACGCCCACGTGATTCCGAAATCACTTCCATCCCCACATGGCACTCAGGAGACAAGAGAGATTATGGGAAATGCAACTTCAGTTAATCCTGATCAAAGCTAACCACTGATCTCTCAATATGCCAGTTGTGTCCGGGGCAGTCTCAGAAGGAGTGTGTTAGGACATCATGTCACTCAAAACAGGTCGAGCTGTAACTTCAAAAACATAAATAGATTTCTTTCTACACAAAGTACACAAAAACTAAACCTTATCATGGCTGACCACCTTGGCAACACAGACAGGAAGCAAAAGATTTGACATTCACAACCTCTGGCTGACTCACATCTGAATTCAACATTACAAAGAGTTTAGGTAACGCCTGATGGCGTGAAAGGTATTTCCCAGGTGAAGAGGATAGTCTCTCAGGATATCCCGCATCCACAGACTGTCTCCGATATGAAAGCCCAAAGGACATAGCAGAAAGAGAGCACAGATGCTAGAAAACTCACAAAAGCCAAAACACAACTCAGTGTCTTCTGCACAGAGAGTACATAATCTAGTCAAACTTGAAACTACTCAGATATCCCATTCTGTTGCAATCCTTCAATGACACAACTATGAAATTAATCATCAAACAAACAGAAATGCAAAAAAATGTATTTTCCACCACCAGAGCTGTCTCTATGTTACATAATTGGAGGGAGATCAGCTGTAGATCATAACAGAATCCTGGACTGTGTTGTTGGAGGCCAAGGCTCAGGCTAAAGTGTTAGTTTTAGCAGCTGGCTGCCCATGTTTTTCCTGTTTGAGGGCTGGCGTATGCCTGTGACATCTGGTCGAAGAGAGTGTTTCAGTGTAGGCAGAAAAGTACTTTGTGTGAATAAAGAGACAAAGTTCACCTAGCATTTCAACCCATGCTTTTAAAGCCTCCAAAAGTTTCATCTAAAGTCTAAAAATGTTTCATCCTAGGTCCTCCCAGAATTTATATGGCAATGTGAATGTTCCCTGATGTCTGCAGTTTAAGCACTTTTAACTCAAACAAACCTACTTCCACTTATGCAACTATATAGCCTAGGCCAAAACGGAGGGCTAAGATTATATTAATG
This sequence comes from Tenualosa thibaudeaui, assembly GCA_027481765.1. NCBI lineage: Eukaryota > Metazoa > Chordata > Actinopteri > Clupeiformes > Clupeidae > Tenualosa > Tenualosa thibaudeaui. The sequence continues at coordinate 4,292,262 of JAIFZK010000024.1, forward strand.
AGACTAGGAAGAGGTAGGAAGAGAAGAGATGAGAAGCATGGTGTTGACTTAGAATATATGATTTCCACTGGATGAGCCATTTTCAAGGAACCTTTCTGGGGAAATATATATATATATATATGAGGGCATTCAAGTAAGTGGATGCAGAAATTATTTTGTGGTTAGTTGACCGTAAAATCATGACATCCAAGTTTCTCACAACCTTGGGTGGGAATGAGAGGCGAGGAGGCAGTTTGGATGCTAATACTGATTTGGTAAGCCTAATTTGTTTGGCTGAGATGACCAGTAGTCCAGACAATTTTTCATCAGAGACAATGTGAAGTAGATGCAAAAGAACATGGAGTCATCGGGCAAAAGTGTCTGCTGGAGCATCATCGGTTCAACAGTGCTATGACATGTTTGCATAGTGTAATGTGGTTACTGTGTTTTACAGCTGAAAATCCAGTGCACTGTCCACAACACCAAATCCCTCATTCTCTTCATAAAGTGAAAATGCTTGCGTGTCATTTCTGTGGCATTATTCTAGGGAGTCTGACAAAATAAGACAAAACAATGACCTGTTGGGCTTGCTGATCAGTAATGGTGCTGGGGCTGCTTGATTATGACAAAAATCACAATCATGAGTATTTCGGTCAACATTGTTTTTTTATTTTTTGCTCCTTTAAAAACATTCAGTATCCTTAGCAGAAGCATTCAGCTATCAAAGATATAACCCATGAAAGAATGAATAGCCTACACATCAGAACTTAACCTTTTGAAACCAAGGTTGACCTTCTCTATAACTAGCCTAATTGTGATATTTTGGTTATCTTTTCATAATTGTTGGAGGACATAAATTCATTCATTAATTACACAGGTCTGGCACTATCTCAAACAGAGGTGTCTAGACAATAAAGTCCTTGAGAGTTCCCATCTAAGGCACGATACATAGATCACAGATATCCGATCCCAGAACCAGAATGTGAAATGACATTTCAAACAGCACACCATTGCATGGATAGTGTACTATTTCCTACACATTAAGGATACATCTGACAGCTGCTTGCAGTAAGTGCCTTAGTAATGGAGAGTTGGAGAGAGTTTTATAAAAGGCCAAAACAACTTTTATCTAGGAGCATTCAAGACCACTAGTCAGTCAGTCCTAAGGTCTGCATGTTGGGATAAACACATAGGCTAAATATTGACAGATCCCATTAAATGATGCTAGCGGGAGGGCATACAGAGGACTTTATTTTCAAAATTTCTGCAATAACATTGAGCTGTCAACTCACAAGGCTTGTGAAGTATGACACAGACCTTACTGAGCCCCAATAAAAGGGCACATTTTGTAAGACACCTTCATGTAAAATGTCAATGAAACAGAATGAGGGATAAAGCCTGCAGTAAACCATATAGCCACACCCAAGAAACTTTAATAATGCTACTAATCCCCTTCAAACGTTGTCATAACAGTACTGACAGACAACTCCAAAGCATTTAGGGCTGTTCCTAGCTGTTGAAACAATTAGGTTCTCATCATCTGAGTACTGAGTCATTTGCTGCCGACACATAAAGAAATACAAAAATTCGATCTACTGATTAATTTGTTTTATCACAGTGAAGGTCAACCCAGACAGTGTAGCTAGATTCATTTCAAGCATGCATGTCCCCAACGTCATTCACTGATTCTGTTTGGGACCAATGATTAAAGACGCATTTCCGCTCTTTCACTACGAGGTCAGAAGTGTGTTGCTGTGTCGTCTATGATTTTGTCAAGTTCCATTTAAAATGCACACATTTCGACAGATTATTATGGTTTCATGCAGAATGCAATGTTAACATTGACTATCTGATGCTAGAAATGTAACTATACCACTATGCGAACGCAGTGTCTATGCAGAACGAGTGTCTTTAAAATTCTGCAATATATCATAAATTACCTACTTAAATTATATTAAAATTGGACCGTCACATAATGTTTCATTCTTGCAGCTACAAAGGATATGCTGATAACCAACATCCTCTATCTACTGATTACAACCGTTAGTTAGCACGGCTGCTAGCTTGTGTCCGACAAATCCATCACTGGGTTAGGTTATTTTACCACCTTTTTCACACAAAACATAGCAATCTTTCAGGTCTGATCTAACGAGAATATTTCGTTTACTTTTCATTTTCATGAAACATCTGGTGAATTGAGGCATCACTTGAGCATTTTAAAATCCCAGTGTAATGTTAGATGATGTGGTTTGCGAGCATGCTCCTGAGCACGCTAGCAAGGTATTATACATCTCAACCGGGGCAACTTCGAGCCTTGTAAACTAACGTGGACTGGCTCTGGCAAGGAACATAGACTACACTGTTAGACCTGTCCTGTTAATCCATCATTCATTTTCTTCAACAGACATTTGTAGAAAAGTCTGGTGTTGACAAGAAGTAACGTGAACATTTATGACCACGAAATAACGCTCTGATCCAACTCTTGTAGTAACGTTATTACTAGCTAACGTTACCTCTATAGATTTAGGAAAAGAGGGTGGTTTCAGTCCCAGCTAACTGCAAGCTAGCAACCACAATTCAATGTCTTAAGTGTAATCGAAGGGTTTGGCTTGCTCAGCTGCAGTGGACGCTTTCCCAAACGAGTGGCTATGCTGCTTTCAGTGGCAGAAGCGTGCCTTCACACAGCAACAATACTATCTACTACTACAAACAGGCGCTGCATTGTACATTTTTAATTGTAGTGTCCTGCAATGTAAGATAGCTTGTGAAGGGCTGCAACCGAACCAGTCAACATTAAGAAACTGAGTTACATTAGCTAGCTAGATAACCTTACCGCTAACATTAGCAAGCCATCGCCAATATTGAATTCTTACCTGTTAAACGCAACTTAACTGGTCCATTTCTTCTCGCTCCTTGATTAGACATGTCCTCTCACTTCACCTTTTGGCCAGGACTCATACAATTTATTAAAATATTTCTTATAATGTTAACGGTTTTGCTGGTATCACAGAAAACCGACAATAATAGAATCACGGTACTGTGGCCCGGATGTCCATACCGCTGCCATCACTAGCTAGCTAGTTAAGTTAGCCTCCAAGTTGTCACATATACAACGCACTTAAAATAGTAGTACGAGCAGGCGGAAACCACCATTTACAAAAATATAGTTCAAGTAGCGTCTCTGAATTTAGCCAGTTAGTAAAAAATGATAAACTCGCTCATCATCCTCTGGAACAGATCAAGTCTAGTATTATTTTTGCGGAGCTACCGCGAAGTTGACTTGTGGTGATCTGGTACGCAGCTCTCCTGAGGCAAACCAGCATATAATGCAGACAGTTTAGGGAGGCAGGGAAGGGAAGGCTGATGTTGGTGACATCAGGCATGTTAATCGCAAGAGATTCTGAAAATGGCCTTGAACATAATCATTCATACATTTCGTGTTAATCTCTTACCACGTCTGATCGTTTAGGAAAAAAATACCAATGGAATAAATTAATATTAATAAATCCAAACATAAGCAATTTACCAGAAACTTTATTTACAGAACAGATACAACACAGTTTATAGATTATATACACTTTAGCCAACAGGTTTGGAGAGATATAATCACATAGATAAAGGACAAACAGTTACAGGGCAGATTACAGATAGGAGACAAACATTCAAAAGCTGAATGCACTCTGGTTTTCACTGATCTGAAATGCATAACCGTCTGTTGTTGCCTCCGGAGCAACGCTCTGGTCTTCTTCCTCCTTTAAGGAAAAATAGAGGTGAAGTCAATTAGTACCAATGCAAAGAAGGTATACCAGAAAACTAAGCACTTTAAACATTTTTTTTTATTAAAGTCCCACCCACCTCTCCTGAAAAATATTTATCAATGAGGTTTAGGGCAGCCTTGTAGACCAGCTCATTCTCATGAGACTGCAGGGCCTCAATTTTATCCAGGCCACCACATTCCTCGATCATCAGGCAGAGCTTGTCCGTCTCACCAATTTTCTCACCCGCCTGTTGGAAGACAGACAGAGCTTCAGTTCTGCTACCCAAAGCACCAAGTGAATAAAGATGATTCCAATTAAATACATCACACTCCAGTGGTGCTACTCATGAACTTTAAATAATGAGTGCGACAAAGTACACACCAGGAAGATGTTGGTAATGGCATCAAGGATAACCAGGATCGTTTTGCTGTCTTTAGTGGCGAGCAGGTTCAAGAGAGGTTCTAGTGCATTGGCTTGGACAAGGTACACAACTTGGTTTACAGTGCCTCCACTGGTCAGATTGGTCACAGCCCAGACAGCCTCCTTCTGGGTCTTGTAGTCACCCTAAGGTGGAAAAAGCTATAAAATCAGCAAAGCAACTCCAAAAGTATGCATGTTTGACATATCTAAGATAAGTTTATACCAGTTATGAATTTCTTTGTGCAAAACAGCAACACACCCTTCTGAGGACCTCCACCAGGTAAGGCACCAGCCCTGCATCAATGACTTCTTGAATCTGGCAGTCTTTGCCAGCAGTAATGTTGGACAGTGTCCAGGCAGCCTCCTTCTGGATGTTGTTCTTTGGGTGGCGCAAAAGGGCAGGAAACAAAGCCAAGATACCAGCAGTAAGCACAGCCTGGGTCTGCTCATCCGTCCCAGTCACAATGTTTCCAACAGTCCGCAGAGCTGGAGTCTGCAGGGGTAGAGGAAAACATTGGTCAGTACCTTCTTAAAGTACCCAGTCAACTAAATCACTTTTCTGGATAACCTCCCGATACACAACCACTCCAAGGTTCAGTCATTTCCCAAATTTTTAGCAACTCAAAACTTTTAAAACCATTCAGTTTACAAGATAGAGAAAACTCTGCTCCTTCAGTTGTTTTACAACCATTTAACTGCCCATTTATGTCACCTCATCTCAGCCTACACCTGAATTCAGACAGTACCCAAAAACAGTCCTGTAGACCAAAACCTTGAGTTTGTGTAGCACCCCTGAAAAACTGAACAAATATCCTTGTTTGTCATTTCCTCTGTGATGAAAAGTTTAAGTTCAATCCCATGACCAGTTAATATGCAAGCAATGCAAATGCAGTTGACAAGGCATAGCTAACAAATTTTAAAGTCTGGAAGATGCTGGGACTATGCACCACCAGTAGAAATACATGGCAAGATAAGGCCAGCATGCATACAAACAGAAATCCATCTCTGCAAACTGAGGAAGGTAACAAATCAGGAAGGTGTCTTATATCAGCTATAGCTACTCTAATGTAAAGGCCATGTTCATACCACAACAGACAGCTCTCCACAGCCAAGCAGCTGCACCAGGCGTGGTACAAGGCCAGTCTGTACAACCACTTCAATCCGTTCATTGGGACCGTCAGTTAGGTAGGAGACCGCCCAACAAGTGTCGGCCAGAACCTCCTTGTCATCGTGATGTAGGAGGCGGATGATGGTGGGCAGCATCTGCTGCACCGCAGACAGAGGGGGCGCTGGGTTCTTGTTGCGACACAGGTTGGACAGGGTCCAGGTCACATTCCTCAGGTAACCAGACTGGAAATAAAAATTCAGGCATGATGAACAATTACACCACCTAGAGGCAACAGGAAGGCATTCAAAATATATGCCTAAACTGGGTCAGAATGATTTCCTTCAAAACAATTTTTAAACAGACTAAACTGAGCCATTTGCAGGTTCTAATACATTTACAGTAAATAAGGAACAGTCACTTACAGAGAAAACACTCAGTTCTGGAACAGCCAACAGACTTAGCAATGGAGCAACTGCTCCATGCTTGATGACCATATCTCTGTAAGAAGAACCATCACCTAAAAAATAAATAAAACAGACACATTAGTGATAAGGTGTGGTGTCTGTGGATCAGAACTGAGGTAACACGTTACCAAATTTCAGGAGACCCCCAAGTTGTTAGTCCTAAAAGCATACCTGCTATATTGCCAAGAGCCCAAACTGCTTGCTCACTGATGTGGGGGTGAGGGGATGTGATAAGGTTCACAAACGCAGGTATGGCTCCTGACTCTACAACAGCACGGGTCTGGTCAGAAGTTCCAGAGGCAATATTTGTGAGGGCCCAGGCTGCCTCAAACTGGATGGGGGGATTGTCAGACAAGCCCAAGAACACCACAAATTTGGGGATCAGACCAGAGCTAATGATCTGATCAATTGGAGGATGCCTTTCCCTTGACAGCAGTTTCCTGTGTTGTTAAGGATAGAAATATTCAGTGAGTGCTATACAGGTTGACCAACACCATTTGTAGAGATTTTCGTTTTTCATTTATAACTGTACCTCGCAGCCTGAGTGGCTTGCAACTGAGACTCCAAGTTGTTATTGTTCACACCCTCCACAATTTGCTCAACTGTCCACTGCTGACTGGCCTGGGAGAAAATACAGAATGACAGTGCAAATTCAGTCTTATGCATTTAAAACACACACTTCCAAACTAACAATACTACTATGACAGATGGAAAGGCAGTAAGAAGAGTACACTACCAACCTGGCAGTTCTGGCTTTTCTCTTGAAGCGGAGAGGTGGCCTCGTCGGGTAAGGTGCTGACATTTCGTCTTTTGAAAATCTGATCGTCTTTCTTTGCCTTGCGAAGCTCAAAATTAGTCTCAACTCTCCTGCGCCTCATCTCCTGCATGAAACAGAAGACGAAGGTGGTTTCAAGTTCACATCACATTCAACCCAAATTTGAACTGTTAACTAATTTCATGAAATGTATATATTCTTATCACTGTAAGCCGACATACAGTTGCATCCTTCCCCTTGTTTTTGAACTTGTTCAGACGAAGACCATTCTCGTTGTTCGTCGACATTTTTCAAGTTGTGAGTTTGAGGTAGACCTGTGCACTAACAAATGAAAAATAACGACGTTTGCTTGTTAAAAGCTAGTTTGGAAAGCCAACATGTAATCTATAAAACTAATGTAAGAATTACTAATGTTAACTGGCCAACATGACATTCCACATGCTCTTCGACACGTTAACATGCTAGCCAGGATACCCAAAAGTTGTCAACCTAAATAAGACATTGCTAACTAGCTACCAAAACCTAGCCAGACAATTATAATGAATGCACTTTGATGATACCACTTAGGCTTTTTATTTTCACCAACATACAAAACATAAGACAAAACATGACGCTAAAGAGTAATTCACCACATCTTAATAATCAAGATTGCTGCACTCACCTCCTCTTTCTGGCAAAAATTTGATGTGTGGCAGTAAGCCTCTTCAGACCTTTAAATTCCCGGCGCTAAGCTCTCTGATTGGCCTGTTTGAGCAAAAGCATCCCATCATTGGACTGTTCAAAAAATTCACGGGAAATCTCGCAGAATCCGAAGAATGCAAATAACCTAATATCGCGAGATTTGCGAACCATTGGCTCAGTTTCACTTTCTTCTGTCTGTGGGTTTGCCTCAGTAAACTGGGTTCCTAGGCTGTGTGGCTTCTTTATGACTCGATTACGGGTTACGGCCTTCTTGTAGCACCCCACCCCAAAGATGTATTTCAATAACAAAGTATAAAATCGTGCATGGCATATTTAAAGTTGACATTTGCCTTGATTCTTGGATATTTATGTACAAAAACTTCCTTCACCGTCACCACCACCACTCATTTCTAGTGTATCAGATAAATAAAAACTGTTTTCATCGGTGTAAGAGTTCAAGTCTTCATTTATTTTGTTTCATATACACCAATATTTATTCAGCTGTAATAGAAAAAAAGAATATTGAAAAAAATTGACAAGTTTTACAAACAGGCCAACTTCAACCTCATATTGTGGTTTAACGCCCCAAAGAATCCCTATGCTCCCCCAGTCTACAAAGACCACATTTTCTTAGGGGAACAAGTCCAAACTAGGGTGCACTACCCAAGTACACTTGCTTCCGTAGATTTAGTCAGCTCCAGGTAGAACGGGAAAATTACGTCTGAAATCCAGGCATCAAAAATCTTTTTCAGTGTAGTTTTCATTTCAAAAAGAGTGAGAAGATTCACAAGTTAACTTTAACATAACCTCATTCTGAGAAAATCAGTTTCCTGAAATGGCATATTTCTCTCTGCAGGGTGTCATCAAGCCCAAACCTATGTTCACCAGGAGAAAGGGGCTTGTTGCCAGCCCGAGGGGTCAGCCATGTCGCACAGATTAGGGCGTGATCCAAGACGCAGCAGCCATGAAAGGAGACCAAAGGCAGGCCAGAGGGTCAGGGAAGCGTGGAGCGCCAACATCACAGGGGACTGGTTCCACCACCAACCAAGGGTTCAAGAATTTAATTCTTCTATGATTTTTAAGGGCACAACATAGGGTGCTGTGTATTCTAAGAGGCTGAAGGTTGGAGTTTGTTGTTATGAGACCTAGAGAACATGGGGGGGAAAGCAAAGAGCTGAGAAATTATGTCTTTATTGACTTACAATAGTATTACAGAAGAAACAAAAAAGTAAAAAAAAAAAAAAAAAGATGAAAATGGATGGCCTCAGGTCACATGAGAGCAGCCATGTTGGTGTAATCCTTCGGGAATGCCTTTTCAGTTATTAGGTTACAGTATAATGTGTGGTGATATCAGGGTGAGCAGGGACAATTTCTAAGTGCAGAAAAACTCTTAAATTTATTGACCAAAAGAGTTTTTTCAAACCTAAAACAATCCTTCCAAAAAGGATAGCGGATTATGTGTAATCTGTTATATAGGCCTATTTACAATTAAAACCCATCAATCTAAAATTGTTCAAAAGAAAATAAACACTAGTCATCCTCCAAGAGTCATACAGCTAGTCAGCAGTGGTATATCTTCCATTAAAACCATGCCTATTGACCATTTTTAATTCATGTCAGATTTGTTCTTCCTTGAAAGTCAATCCAGAGAGAAAGAGCTAAGATAGGAACACCTATTTAATAACAATCTCACAATAAAATATACAACTTGAGGTCAAGGTCAATCATTTTTCTTTCTGAATTTGACAAGAACAAAAAATAAAATGAATTAAATATTAAGTTACGAGCTTCAAAATAAATGTTTCTTCAATTAGGTAAAGACATGAATTATTGTTACCAGTATTGATTTTGTTATTAGAAGCTGACATGAAACACAAAACACAGAAACAAGTCAAAAAAGCATATCCCTTGATTACAATGATCTTCCACATAGTTTAGTCAACATGGCTGTCACATAGTGATTGTCAAAGAAGGCATCTTTGGAGTTAGGCTTATTCTTACAAAACAGTATTTTTCTCTTTTAAAGTGTGCATGATGGGTGAATTTCAGGAATGAAAAACAAAAAACTGAAATGTTTCTTAAATATGAAATCACATAGATATTTCCTCTGTTTATGAAACAAGTCCCATGATTTGAAACTAGAAGTTGACCCCTGGCATCCAGCTCGGAGTCCAGAACAAAACGTCATAATGCCATGACTTATGACAATCTGCAACAGAGAAGAGTGGGTGAGGAGAGATTACATGCAAGTGACACCAATGCAAGGCAGACACAAATGGGGAGGGATGCAAAACTCTCTCTTCCTCCATCTCTCTCACTCACACACACACACACACACACACACACACACACACACACACACTTGGGCACACACATACAATTGGTTGCAAACATCTAAGAGGAATACATCTCATAGTATCTTTTGGGAAGCCCTAGAGTTACTGGTGGCACCCTTTGGCATTTATCACCCATCTATTATATCCCTATACATGGTTGTATTACAGGTGGATAGGGTAAAAATCTTTTTAAGCCAGCATGTATCCCTCATGACCTCCACAGGCTCCACCTCCAATTCAGTTGATAGACTCATTTACAAATTCATACCATACCTGCCAACATTTGAGACATGGAATGACAAAATATTTTTGCCTTGACTTTGATAAATTAGGAGAGGTTCTGCATGGTCAAAGAGCAGTCATGAACATGAGGCATGGTTTTGCCATCCTTCATATGAAAATCTTGAACTTAGAAATAGCCACTAAAACATGAGCAAATTAGAGCAAATAAATGGAAATAATCAACTGAGGAAGTTTTGTGGGAATATTTATTACACTTAATATGTTTTACCTATTCACCTGTAATATAGCCCTGCATAGCACATAACATAAACAAACCACCTAAATGCATTGCTATTACATAATTTCTAGGGTAGTACACCTTGGTTAGACCAAATTTAGGGGGTGTGGCTCAAGAACTAATACACGCGCACGCACGCACGCACACACACACACACGCACGCACGCACACACGTGCACACACCAAATGAAGCTCAAAAAGACCAAAGCCATGCATTCGGGCTGAGTCACATGAGCATCACAAACAAAGCCAAGAATAAAACCCGAGAAACAGAACAAGAGGCAAACGCATTAAACTCATTCAGAGCTAAAGAGTAACACATGCATGTGGGAGTAGAAACTACACAGCTGTACAAAGCACACTGGATGGAGCAGACAGACACATAATTAAAGTGTATAGGTGATGGAAACAGAGGAGTGGACAAGCAAAATGGATCCTTCCCTTCTGTCTATTCTGCAATACAGGATGCCACTAAGGGGCACTTTGTCTTACCTGCTTGCTTTGAATGCTTTGAGTTTCTGTACAAAGAAGTTCTCCAGAACCTCGGCGCACTGGTAAAACGGCGAGTCATTTGGGTTGTAGTAGCGGCAGTTGTCGAAGATTTTGGTCATGTCCGCTACAAATTCAGTCAATTTGCTGTAATATCGCCTCTGTAGTCGCTCCTCCATTGTGGACAGGTCTGAGACAAAACAGGGTAAAGCTTTAAGTCTAAAACCCGTCTTCAAGATTATATACCAACTTGAGATATGTAGCCACGTGTGTTTTGTAAAATCTTTCTCTTTAACAGCATCAACTCCAAGTGGAAAACATACTTCTGAAAGCACAAGGAACACAGTGAGGACAGTGGCAAAGGAATACTCATACCCATTGGCTCTTTAATGACACCATAGTAATCAGGAGCATCATTAGGATCCACTGGCTCCAAGAACGGCCAGGCCATTTTATGGGCCTAGTTGAAAAAAAAGAGACACAGAAATCAGTGATACACTGACTGCAAAGACCACTGTTGGACTTCAATTCAAGTAAGGCTGGCAATAATAGTACAGTATCAGTTATATTGACACCGTACATACTATTTCTTTTTTTCTAATTATGTCAGTTAAAAGAACTAGTTTAAAAAAAAAAAAAAGATTCCAGATGCAGTGATTAAGTAAGGGATAACGGTCGACAAGATGTGCTGTTATATGGAATTAATGAATGAGGCGGAGGTGACAAGTTCATTAATTTCGTATAACACCACACCTCGAAGGCTGTTATCCCTTTTCACACAGCTGGAACTGCGTGTAAGGAATAGACATCAATTTAAAACACAGAAAAGCTTGCAGCTCAGTTATAAAGAAACCTGTTCAATTTCTGTACTACTTTCTTTTCAACGGTGGTTATAGTTAATAACTACCGTTTACTATGGTTGTTATAGTTACCATTCAAAAGAGCATTGATATAAAATGGTTAGACTTTTTTCACCAGATCTACTTCATACGTGTGCATTATACAAAATTAAGACACACTCTGCCAGCCAATCAGGAATCAGTATTTAAATTCTCCGGGTAATAATATCGATACACATTCAAAAAATGAGATATCGTGAGAGACCGTCAATGGGCCTATTTCAGAGCATCCATTTTTCCAAGAAAAGGCAAGGTACGCACAAGTGATTCACATCCTTATTGGATGTCATTAAGATGCCCCTACCTTGTGACTTCTTGGAACTGTGAAATGCGCTCATTGAAACAACCTAACCATAAGGCAGGCATGTGGTAGTATTTCGTATTTTAATAGTGTGGTGCATGCAAGTGTGTATTGTAAATAGGTTTTTCTCAAAAGGTGCACTGCCAAATAATCACTGTGCAACGTTTTAGGTCGTGATAAGCTGCAGTAAGGCAAATTTTATTTGTCAAAGTGGACAGCAAAACACCACAGATCTGCATAAAATTCAGGCTTACTCTAGTGTGTGGTTCTCCGCTGGAAAGAAATACAACTTCAGTGTTCACTTATGCACTGGTAAGCATGACTATAACCTGGATTTTACTGTGCTGGGAAAATAAACTCCTTTGACATGTCTCACGAAAAAAAAAAAATTGTTTGTGTGAATCGAATCGAAGTTGTCAATCCAGTTGAATCGTGACCTTGTGGATCGTAATCCAATCAACTCAGAAGATCAGCAATGATACCCAGCCTTAAAAATGACTGATATCTTCCCAACAAATATAAAACAAAAAGACTGGTGAACACAACCTAATTGATATATGAGATCACAGGTCACAAATTCAGCGGCGGGTGTTCACCTGTAAGCAGCGCAATATTCTTTTCAAGCCTTCATAATCCTTGTCTGTGAGAGGCGTGAGAACGGTCATGGCGTCTTCTGTGGACTGGCACTGTGGGCAAACATATTCATCGATCTCCGTGGCCTCACTCTGTAGAATACCCACGCAGCGACCGTGGTACCAGTTCTGGCATCTGTCACAGCCAATGTAGAATCTACAAGACACAGCACAGCTGTTAAAACCACTGGATTAAACACATTCACATGCAAACATGGCATTCTTGAATATCTTGAGTGTTCAAACAGTGTTCAACAGTGGTCAGCTCCTGAGTCTATGATTACAGATTAGAATCCTAATCTTAATTCACCTTTTCCTAACATTTGGTACAAATACTTACTGGGCCTCATCGTACGGTGTCCGACAGATGCAGTACAGCTCATCAGTACTGCCTTCTTGCTGCCTTTTGCACTCACTGCAAACGTAGTCCTCCATTTTTCTGGCCTCCTTTTCAGTGATGCCAACACAACTGCCATGAAACCAGTTGGAACAAAGGTCGCAACCAATGTAGAACCTGTGACAAAGAAGTGTTTGAGCTGGTAATTTTGTTCTTTGCCTCAATTTAGTCTTTAGACTGGCTACAAGTGCACTACCATGCTTACTTAGATTGGTCATAGGGTGTTTTGCAGACACAGTACAGCTTGGTGTCCTTCTTAGGATCCTTTGAGGTAGTGGAGATCATCTTCTTCTTCTTGTGTTTGCTGGAGGATGGGGACTCCCTCTCGTCGTCACGCTTGCGTTTGTGGCCTGCGGACGGCGAGGTAAATGCAGAGGAGGATGAGGTGGAGGTGGAGGTGGAGGACAAGGAGAGCGCACTGGCTGCCTGTGTGCTGGCGGCTGCTGCAGCTGCTGCGACTGCCTGTGCTGCCTGTGCTGAGGCAGTATGGGCCCTCTCCTTCTCACGCCGTATCCGGCCCAGGTCTTTGCGGAGTTCGTCCTGATGAACAATAGAAGGTTTTCATTTTTGAAAAATGAAAAAATGTATCTCTATCAAACTGCCATCTGAATTTTATTTTCATGCAAAAACAAATCAAGCCAAAATAATCCAATTGGAGTTGGTCGGATAATATTTATTAAAATTATATAAATATATTTCTGTAAATTCATCACAAATGGACTGGATGGAATGGATCGCAGAGGGAACTTTTCAGTTGTAAACTGAATCCCATATCTTCCCTAACCCTTAGCCCTGAAGACTGAAAGATGTTTCTGACTTGAATCAACCTATCAGGAAGTTGATTCATGCCACTTAAAGTTGAGCCTTCAGTGCTTATGGCTTGGGGGAGAGGGACATTGCAATTGATACTTGCTTCTTACCTGCACCTCTATCTGCAGGTCCTTGTCTAGGAGGGCTCTCTTCTTGAGGATCTCAGCCTTGAGCTGCTCCTTGTGCTTGTAGAGCAGTGCGGAGAGCTTGGAGGCATTCTGCTTGCTGCGTTTCTGCTCCACCGACTCCTCCCGTTTCCTCTTCTTGGCTGCCTGCTTCTCGTCCTTATCGATCTTGTCCAGGATGAACTTCATCACCTGGTTGCACACGATCATCCTTGGGAGACAAAACAAGAAAGTGGCCGATTTGCTTTATAAACAAATGGTGGATAGAGCATTAGGCAGGCAAGTACACAGTTGGAAAGACATGAAAAAAAAAATCAAAAGGCCACAACCAGTACGTACCTCTGGTTTTCCTCCCTCTCTTCAGCAGACACCGTTTTCTTCTGTTTTAAGTGCTCTATAACTGCATTCTGTTTCATCACCACCTTTGACATGACAGAACGCAGAGACAATAATGTCAACCAAAGGCATCAATCAACATGCAGGTCATTCTAATGCAACAATCTGTATAGCTTTGAGTGTGAAAATGTCCTAACATACAACCATCTCCACCATTGCAACAAAAGCTCTCATTGTCATTGTGGTCACAGTGGCCTGACTGTGGCTCCTACCTGTTTCTGAAGGAGCTCTCCCTGACTGCAGGCCTGCTGGGCCAGCAGTTCTCTCTTGGCCTCCTGCTGCTGCTTCTTCTTCAGCTGCTGCTGCTGCTGCTGCTCCCTAAGCTGCTGCATGCGCTGAAGCTGCTCCTGCACGCTGGCCGCCTGGATGGTGACCACGTTCTGGACCTGGCCCCCGACGCTGACCACCGTCTGCTGCTGCGTCTGCGGATGCTGCTGCTGTGGCTGAAGTTGCGGTTGGACAGGCGAAGCAGTGGCAACAGACACAGCAGGTTGCTGCTGAATGGTGATGGGCAGCTGGAGTTTAATCTGCTGGGGGATGCTGCCGCCTTGCTGCTGCAGCTGGGCGGCCACCTGGCTCTGGATCTGGGAGAGCACCTGCTGCTGGATGCCCGGCACGGCAATGAGCTGCTGGTGAAGCTGCAGCGATGGGCGCACCTGTACCTGGACCTGAGCCTGCAGGGGGGGAGCTGCCACTGCCGCCGCTGCTGCCTGGGGCTGTTGAATGGAGGAAGCCTGCACCTGTACCTGGGCGTGGACAGGCACTGGGGCCGGGGAGGAAGCAGCAGGAGCGGCGCCCAGGACAGGCTGAGGTTGTTGGACCTGAAGCTGAGCCTGGCTGACCACTGTCTGACCCACTGTTGGGGCAACTGTGAAGGTGCCCAGAGTCTGAGAAGGTGCTGTGGACACCTGGGCCTGCACCAACTGCTGCTGCTGCAGCTGGGGTTGCAGGGGCTGGTGCTGGAACTGATGCTGGGGCTGGGCCACAAGCTGAGGCTGCTGTTGAACTGGGGCAGGAGCAGCGGCAGGGACAGGGGCAGCGGCCAGGGGAGGTGTGGAAGCTTGGCTGAGCACCTGGGCTAGAGGCTGAGGCGGTGAGGAGACTGGAGGAACTGGCATAGGCGTTGAGGAAGGTGCCGGGGTGGGGGTGGGGACGGGGGCTGGCACAGAAGCAGACGTTGGGATGGGTGTCGGGGCAGGTGCTTGAGCGGGGGTGGCCACCTGTGGGGTGGGCTGCATTGGGCCAAGCGGAGGGGGTCCAGAGGCAGCAGCTTGAGGCTGAACAGCTGGAGCAGGAGATGAGATCAAGGAAAAAATAGAAGAATAAACATATCTCAAAAAAATATATGGTCCTTTATTTGTAATGACCCTCATCTTCTCAACTAATAATGTAAGCAGTATATTCCATCTAGACTCAACTGCATTTATCACCTTTGTAAAGATGCTGATATTCGACATAAGTCTATTTATTAGTAATAATTAGCAAAATATGATATACATGATAAACATATAATAAATAGACTAAGGAGAGCTGTAGATGTAAACAAAAATCCACAAATAATTTCTAGTCATTCCTGTGGACCACTGTGTGGCGATCGGTAAAGTGAGCGCTCACCTGGCACAGCGGCTGTGGAGGTGGCAGGGGCAACAGAGGTGGAGGTGGCAGGGGCAGCCATGGCACTGGTAGCGGGGGCAGGCGTGGGTGCCATGGGCGTGAAGAGGAAGCGCTGCACCTGGCCGTTGGGCATTGCCGCCTGCATAAGCTGTTGCCCTGGCCCGGGGATGACCGTCACTCCGGCAGGGATGAGCTGGAGCTGACCTTGTGTCTGGCCTTGACCCTGGATCACCACCGTCAGGCCCTGATTCCCACCCTGAGCGCAGACACATGTGTATGAAGCACATCAAGCAAGCGGGAACGTAAAATGTGACAATAAAATAAAAAATAGTAAATAATTAAAACATTAAACAGTAAAACTACCCTAGAACATGACATTACAAATTACAGGAAATTATTTAATCTAAAGACGATTCAATTCTTCATTCTTCAGAAATATGAATTCCCCATGAGTTGTCAGTATGCTGACCAAAAGCAAATCCGTCTAAACTGGTTTTGCCACACTGAATCAGAAGGGGGTGGTCAGCTGCAGCCAAGTGCCTAGACATGGGTGCCTGGCTCTCACCTGTGCTCCTTGGGTGAGCTGCGTGAGCTGGGCCAGTGTGAGCTTGACCTGAGCCTGCTGGGGTCTGGGGCTGGGCTGGGCCCCCGTTAACTGGCCAGGAGCCACAGAGCGCGGGGAGGCTCCAGGTGCCGCCACTCTCTGCACCCCTGCTCCCGCTGACATGGGGCTGGCACTGGAGCTGGTCACAGCAGTGGATACCGGCTGCCCACGGATGATCTGAGTGACAACCTGCTGCGTCTGACCTGCAGGACACAGACAGCCAAAACAATAGCCAACAATATGAACAGAGAGGGATGGGAACATCACAAAAGGTAGGTAACTAGTACCACAATCCACCACTAAAAACAGTGCATCTACTGTGCACAGATGTTACAATATGGCAGCGTAAAGATAGATCTCATTACAGTTGTAAGATTCTGTTTGATAATTGGAGACGTATGCTGTTATGGGCGTGGAGTACAATGAAGTACAATACTTTTTAAAAAGCCTCCTTACATAGACGGAAAAAATACCTTGGACCACTAAGGGTGTGCGGATGATGGTTTTCCCCAGTGTGGTGGCCTGTTGCAGGGGTGAGCGGATCATCGTCATCCCAGGACGGAGGGGCGTTCCTGTGGTGATCACCTATGTAGAGAAACATATATTTATAAAGCACATTTTGTTGATTCATAACTGGGGATTTGGTGATTAAACCCAGGTCACTTGTTTGTGTGTGTGTGTGTGTGTGTGTGTGTGTGTGTGTGTGTGTGTATGTGTGTGTACCTGCTGCGTTGAGGTATTAGGCTGGATATTGATGGTGGCTGAGCGGGGCTGGAAGGGCGTGAAGGACTGAGAGGAGCCTGTGCTGCTCCCACTGGGGATGATGCCCACCACTTTCTGCTGCACCTGGACCACACCTGGACACATAGAGAGAGAGAGCAGTGCTGAACCAGCGCTGGACCTCAGGAGGCCAAACAGTCACAGACTTATCAGACTTTCACATTCATCTGTGAGCAACTGCTCGAGGAGGGCACTTTAGTGCTTTTATTGCTCATCCAGAGAAATATCCAGGGACGCTTTCAGTAGACAGAGGCACTTAAGCTTGAGTTTTAGGTTTGCTCAATGCTTTTAGACATTCTAGGGGAAGGAGCTGCATTCTGGACCATCTTAAAGCTATATTTGTCTGAAAGCATAGCATTACACGGCTATAAAAACCAGTCTGTTTAGGAACAGACTGCAAAACAAGCAAGCATTTAAAATGTTTTGTTCAGACTCAGATACAAAGATAAAACAAAGCAACAGAGGAAATGTCTACTGTAAATCATTAAAAGAAAACTTCCACACATCCAAGTGTGGTCCTTCTGTTCTCTCTGAATAAAGTAATGCTGACCCGGCGGGGCCTGAATGCCTGTGGTCAGGCCTAGTGTAACCGATCTCAAAATGGTGTCCCACTGGCATGCCGGACTGGCCATTACCTCCTTGCGTGGATGGCACGTTGACCGTGACTATCTTTCCACTGGCTGGCAAGGGCAGCGTGGCAGTGATCACCTTGCCGGCCATGGACGCAGGCACAGCCGCCACCTGAAACGTTTGCCCAGAAGTGCTCGAGCTGCCCATTACCGTAGCGACAGGGCTGGTGGACGCTGAAAGATACACGTCACGCACCCACTGTCACACTCAAATATGACAATACTTTGAGAATTATCCATGGAGGCAGTGGTGTCCACTACCATTTGCAATGGGGACTGGTGAATGGTGGAATTTGAATGGAAATTTCCGTTTAACATTTTAATCCAGTGGATGCTTAGATTATGTCAATCTGTTTAGTCTGTTGGAGGTTGCTTTCAGGTCTTTGAAAAAGAGCGGTTTCATTTGGGAACTCCAGAGTGGACACCACTGGATTCTGATGTCACCATGCAAGTCTCTTGAGCTTAAATTGGGCACAACCATGACGAGCCCAACCACAAAAATTAAAACAAGTTAAAGCAGAGGAAAATTACACCGAGACCAAACAGAAAATATCTAAAAAAAACTAAAAAAAAAAAAAAAAAAAAAAAAACAGAACAACAGAATACACACCACAAGCAAAAGAAAGGAACAATAACACAGGAAAGGCAAAAAACACATTGAAGCCTTTGCACTGACTAGCATACAGACATTTACTCAGCCCTTGAACATTTGTAGTAACAGAAACTCACCTTGACTGGTCTGCCCCTGTTTGACCCAGGTGGCAAACGACTGCTGGAAGTTCTTGTTCTGCTGGAATGACACAGGTGTGCCCATCTTAGTGGCCAGAACCACTTTGGTCCCAGGGGTGACTGTGCCCGTCAAGGACCCCACAGTGATCTTCTGAGGGGTGCCAGTGGTGGGCGTGGAGGGGGCGGAGGTGGTGCCAACTGCCCCAGGTTTCTGTTGCTCCAGGCGCTTCTGCAATTACAACCAAAGGGTTTCTTATGATCATTGTCGTAGCCACGTGCAAAGCAGTGTAAAAAAAAAAAAAGTAAAGCAGCGGTCCCAAGTATATTCCACACAGCAGGAATGCTTGATTGTGGCAAACATCATAACCACAATTATTTTGAATATTAAAATGACAATGATTTGACATGATTACTCTGGATATACCCTCTTACAAAAGAAACTTATCTTTTTAAAATGAATTCCTAAATCGTTACAAAACTAACAAAATGTAGGAAAAAAGCTTTTTTTTTTCTTGATTATGCCATTAAGCCCAAAAAAAAGAAATCCAAAGTCTATTAACTGGCATGGCACGCAGACTCAACTACAGCAACAAACCCATAAACAAAAGCAGTTCATGCAAGATAAAATTCCAAACTTTATTCATGCCCCCTTGTTTCCAATACAAGACCAATACAAACAAAAGGCCCATTGGAAAGTTGCCCCAGAAAGCCATGGTTAGTGGCATTCTCTCCCACACCCCTATTTGATGAAAGGGGAGGGGGGAGCTTCCAATCCACACAGATGCGAGGTGGAAACGGTCTGATTTTCCCACCTGCTGGGCGGCCAATCTCTGGTGCCTTAGTTGAGCTTCCAATTGGGCCTTGCACTCCTCTGCTTTCTTCAACACACTAACCTTAGCCTGCTCAGAAGACTGCACCTTTTCCCGCTCCACCCTGTCACAGAAAGAGAAAGTGAGATTAAAATTAGGGCTGATAGATGTAATACAGTTCAACATCACTGATGGACAGACACAGAATTTCTGCAATTTTACCTCATGATTTCACTGATTGAAATCCTTGTGTACAAAATCAAAATTTAAGTTTGTCAATTCATACTCTTTAAATGCTTTAAGGTTTTCCTTTAATTTAGTCGGTTTCCCATTTTCTTGTGGGTGGCTGGGCATTCAACTGGCAGACCTTTTGCCATTTTACCTTTCAGCAAAAGCTCTGATCTCCCAGAGCTCCAGGTCCTCCTCAGGCACCCAGGTCTCCACCACCACCGGGCCCGTCTGTTTGGTCGGCTCAGGCTTCTTTGGTCGTAGAGCACTGGAGCGGAGGCCCTTCCTCTGGGGGGTAGGAGACTCTGTAGGGGGACAGGAGACCGTCACATAGGTTAAACGCTGCTTACCTGAATAAGACCATTATGATGCATTTGCCAAAAGCTAATAAGATGTGATTGCACTTAAACTAAAAAAAACTCTGCTGCATAGAACTGCAGACATGTAATTGTTTCTGTGGAACAGTGCCTCTTTCTTCTGAATTTGATTCAAGTAAGCCTGTCCTGAAGCACCTTTAGGTGTTTCTGGAACCCCGATCGGACAAATGATCTTGCGGATGCAGTACTCTGACCGGATGCTGTAAGGACCAACATCTCTGCGCTTGATGATCTCTGTTGTGGTGATCTCAGTGTCTGAGGTCTCTGTGACAAAAAAGACGGAAATAGTCAGATTCCTCACTTGGCCTCTGTCTCCGCCCTTCTAAAGATAGCCATGCCACTGTGAATTAAACATCACAGTAACATTATCACCACCAGCAGCAGAACTACCATTGCAGACTGATGAGTGCGTTCACCTGTGCGAGTAGTGCCTGCAGCAGGAGCTGGCTTCACCGCCATGTCGTCCCACCTCAAAGAAGCCCAAAGCAGCCTCAACATGAGGCTCACCCCTGCAAGGGACCTCACAGTCTGCAAGCGATACCTGTGGCAAACACTCTACATTAGCACCTGTACGCTGGATTAAATGCGATATGATGTAGACCATGATAACAGCTCAGTTTAGCATCAGTTTCCACTAGCATAAGGTTTTGCCATACACTTCATTTCACCTACAGCTAAAAAAGACCCATCATATACAGGCAGATGGACAAACAGCAAACAGCCTTATTTAAAAAATTCTTAACCTCTTTAAGACTGCAAAATTTAAAGGAGAAATCCTGTGTGAATCAATCAATAGTCCTGTCCTGTTACAGTCTTTAGCTGCTGTTTCACAAATTCCATCTACTTAAGCAATAAGCCAGGAGAGGCCATGGGTTTGTGCTGGATTTAGAACACCTAAGGGGTGTTGTTTGGCACAATGCAAAGCCGAGTGCCATTTAACCCCCTCAGCTGTTCGAAATCCAGCACAAACCCAACCAAGTGGCTTATTGCTTTTCTAAAACTGTTCAAACAAATCTTTGATAAGATTTCATTAAAAACAGCCACAAAAATTTAAAAAATAAAATTGTGTATTACTAAATAACCGTTCTTCCACCAAAACATACAGTTCCTTAGGGGAAGTGGTTGCCAGGCAACACTAAATGTTACAACAGTTAGATGAGCGGAGTAGTATGGAAGAGGCAAACCTGTGTGTTTGTACTGGATTTACAACAGCCTGGAACACAATTCAGCCAATAACAATCAAGGAACCGAACAAGCAGTTTTAGAAGTTGCACCAAATCAAGTTCTCATACCGACCGACATGTCAAACAACCAGACTACTGATTAATTTGCACTTGATTTCTCCTTTAACCAAGTAGAATTGAAAGAGGACATGACGAGTACTGACCTCCAGGTAATGTTAAATGTAGGCCTTGGAGAGGGGTAAGGCCAGATATCTAGAGCAGGTTTGGCATTGTAGTTGAAGATGGGAACCTCACGAATACCCCCTCTCCTTGCCATTTTTTTCAGTTCATCATTGGGCAAGACAAAAATGCTCTTCTTGCTACTCTTGGTAATGAACTTGCGGTACGAAGGTAAGGCCGTCCCCGAGCGTGACTTCTTCGTGCGTGAGAACTTAAGCAGCTTTACTCGGTCCCTGGTGGAGTACTCTTTGCTGACGGTCATGGAAGTCGTAGACGAGCCTGAGGGTCCGGACTTGGTGTTTGTGACAGTCGCCGTGACGACAGCTGTCTTCTGCTTGGTGACAACCGTTCCGGTGGCTGGGTTTGTGACTTTGGTAACAGTGGAGGTGGTGGTGGTAGTGAGAGTGGATGTGGTGCTGTTGGCCTCCACCTTTGGCTCAGGCGCCGGTATACCACTACTACTGCTGCTAGTGACCTCGGCGATCTGCACCGTGGAAACCGTTGTAGTGCTGGAAGTGGTGGTTGTTGTGACCTGTGTGACGGTAGCTTTAAGCTCCGCCACACTGCTGTTGCCACCACCGCCACCATTTTCTGCAGCGTCACTGCTAAGGCTGGACTCGTCTATGGAAGTCACTGGAGAGGGCACCAGTTGTTTTGGCTTGCTGACGTCCACCTCCATCTTGGTAGTATCTGGAGTTTCTGTGCGACCCTCGAGACCAGATGACGTTACCGTGGAGTCAGCAGATGTCTCATCCATGTTATTCTCCAGACGGGGTACCTTTTGAGGTATCGGGCAGTCAGAGGCCAATTCCGTCCTCTTTTCTTTAACTTCCAGGCTGTTGATCTTGTCTTTTCGCGAGTCCAGAGTTACTGCATCACCATTAGTTAAAAGCTTTAGAGGGTCCTTTGCATTAATCTCCCCTCCCAAAGCGGTGGGCACTTCTTTTGAAGCTAGGTCCATCAGAGCTGATGCTTTGTCATGGGAAACAAGAGTCTCCTTCCCATTGATCTGCACAAGCCCCGAGTTATCAGTTCTCTCATAATCTCTTTCATGCACTTTCATACTTTCCCCTTCTTTTTCAGCACAGCACTCATTACCTTTGGGCGTGTACTTATTGCCATTTTCTCCCAACGGTATCTGCATTACACAACTCCTTGACTCTTCAGGCTTAACACTTGGTGCTTCTATGAGGGACTTTGGAGTCACATTCTGGCTAGGAGATGGGTGGAGGCTCTCTTGAGAGCCTCCATTAAATTCACAGGGCTTGTCTGATCTGCCATTGCTCTGATCGCTGTTCCCAGGCCCATCAGGGGCAGCAGATGCTATGGAAGCATTGTCATCTACACGCCCAGAGTCTGTTTGTCTCTGATTCGTTTCTGATGGAGCCCGAGTTTCCCCAGTAGTGCCCTGAGAACTCACGCTGTCTTTTTGTACTGTTGCTGCTTCAGATTTCACTTTCACCTCTTCTTGGTCAAACTGCAGCCTCTGGACCACGGGATCCTTCTCACTCACTACATTCACAGTTTGCTTTTCCGTTGCCCGAGTTGCCTGGGTTTTCTCTTGCTCTTTGGTGCTGACTACACCATCTGTCTGGATGGTATCCCCTGATGATGCCTTGACATCTGCCTTGCTGATTAAGATCTCCTTCGCAGACTTACTTCCGGCTAGTTCGCCCATCTTGAGGCGCTCAAGCCTGTGCTTCTCCTCCAGGGTGAACTGCCGGACACGTCTCTCCAGGAGCCCGTCCAGTTTGGAGGCCTTCACCTTCTTCTTGTAGGCAGTCCGCAACTGGAATCCTTCACTGACGTTCACAACATCATGGTTGAAGGGTAATGCAGGTCCTTCTGGCTCCTGCTTCACTGCAGATTTTTCACCTGGAGCCAATAAGTCCATGCTGCTTAGCTTGTCTGTGAAGACAGGATAAAAGACTGTCACTACTACATATTATTTTATCCCAGTACTTCATATAGTAGAGAGAAACCACTTAATTGGCTTAAAAAATTACTTTGAGTCAAATCATTATAAAGCTATCATCAGGATTCAGTACCATTTTCTTCCTTACTGCAGGAGTCAGGAATACTGGGGTCCTCGTCCATCTTCTCCACTTCTTCGTCTTTTGTATGGTCATTGGCCTTTTCCTCAGTTTCCTCCTGTGCTTCTGTTGGGTCCTTGGTCTGTGGCTCCCCTTCGCTGTCCTCCTTAGGTGTCTGGTGGTCTACTGAAAACGTTTCTACAGAGGATTCAGGGATGGGTTTTTGGTCCTCGTTCTTCTCAGCTGCATTCTCAGTTGAGACTTCCATCTTCTGACCTTTGGAGTCTGTGTTTGAGGTTGCCAAGCCTTTCTCTTCATTCTGCTTATATTTATTATCTAACAAACCAAGAAAAAAAAACATGAAATATTACCACTGTATTATTTACCCAATTTACCCAAATAGCTGTTAACTATGAATGAAACAAAACTGGTTCTTGGTTCCTACAGGTTTCATATAATATGACCAATTTATGGAACAGAATAACATACCGTCGGGGAGATTTTTGCGGTAGTTGACATTTGTGTTGCCAGGAAATTTGGGCACAAATCGATGGACGTGCGTCTTGCTGATCCAGCTCCAACCTCCATAACCAGTTACTCTGTACTCCTCCCCCTTCTGCTTCCACACCTGAATGGGGACGACAGCAAGAGAGGTGCAGCCTAAGCATAGAAGCAGAACAGTCTAAGTAGTCTAAGCTGTCTAGAGTGGCTTTGTTTCCTTGCCCAAGGAGAGATACTATCTGCATTGGGACAAAGAAGAGGTACATATTAAGAGTACATCTTGCTGTTTCTGTGATTTCCAAATCAGTTAGACCCAAATATCCATATCCCATTATTGACATTAATAGCCTATTTAGCCTAAGCCAAAAACCCAAATGTCTGAGTACCTGATGTTTGATGGGAAACGTGTACTTGACCCAGGTGGCCTGTTGTAGGGTCTCTTCATCTTCCAGTTTCTTCTCCCTCTTCTTCATCTTCTCCTTCTCCTCACGCTCCATGGAAGTCATTCGATGTAGCCTGAGGTCAAGGGAAGAGATTTTAAATACAGGACGCAAATTTAGCTGCAGGTGTATGACAAAACGAGCAAAGTGACTCTTTGGGTTGTACAATCAGCATTTAAGTGATTTTGGCTTTGGGGGCCCTGAGGAAGAAGAAGTAGTCTGAGTGTGACAGCATCCAATTCATTACCCTTGACCTTCCTTCACACTGGCCAATGACAATTCTACTTTTAGAAAGTCCATGTCCTCCCATGTTGTTATCGCTGCATGAACTGAGCCAAATGATGATCTCAGGGGACAGTTTTGTTTTGGAAACCCTTTCAGATTATTATAAAGCAATGTTGCCAAGCAACATTTTCTCACCTTGTGTGGCCCAAGGCATCCTTCCACACTGGCAGCATGACAACTGGTTTGATAGCACACTCCAAAATGGCCAGTGCCAGAGCAAACTCCCTGGCCTTGCTGCACATCTGGACTGCCTTCGTCCAGTTTAACCTACGAGTTTAAGAAAAATGTCAACAAATCAAGCATTCCAGGGTTTTGCACCACTTACCTCGTCATACAAAAGTTCAAAATCACACATACAACAGAGAAAAACCCAAATCACTGAATACACAAATTTTCACTCGAAGTAGAGACCATTTCTTGCACACAAGCCAGGTTCTAGATTTCAGCCTAGGACTAGTTTTATTACACAACAGCAAGATTTAGGAGGAATTCAAGGGGGAGCAATGGGCTCCACCTTTACCTGTGCGAAGCCCAGTTTGGGTGTAGGAAGGGAGCAGGGATGTTGTTCTCCAGTTGAATGATGGTAAGGCGCAGAGTGGAGACAGTCAGCACCCTGGAGCCATGCACCGAGCCGTTCCACTTGAACTCGCCAGCGGGCGTCATGCAGAATTTGTGCGATAGGTGCCGCCGCTTGTCATGGTCCTCGCGGTGCTGGTGCTTATTGAGGGCAACGGTGTTGGTGCTGTATTGATTCTGGTAGACACGGTACTTTCCTTCCTGGCCCAGCTT
Source organism: Tenualosa thibaudeaui (assembly GCA_027481765.1). Classification (NCBI taxonomy): domain Eukaryota; kingdom Metazoa; phylum Chordata; class Actinopteri; order Clupeiformes; family Clupeidae; genus Tenualosa; species Tenualosa thibaudeaui. Next base: position 4,317,573 of record JAIFZK010000024.1, read on the forward strand.
GAAGAAGGTGCTGAGGTTGCCCTTTGGCATCAAGTCTTTCTTAATGGTGCCAAAATGCGATGCTTCTCCGAGGGCAGAAAACTGAGAGGAGAAACAAGCTCAATAGTGGGTCCAGACTTTAGTTTGATGTCTAAATAAACCTGAAGTTGGCATCAACTGGATCAGAAAACTTGAAATTATACTTGATATATAACAAATTGTTGTTGATGATGTTATCAAATCAAACCCTAATAATTAAAAACACTGAAACACTAATTAAAACACTGTGAAAGCTGTGAACAAAGACAGCTCATATTTAGCAAATAACTGAGTACTCCTTTCTCCAAGACGGAGTGCCCACCTCTTTGGGTGCTTTGGTGCTGTCCGAGGTGCCAAGCTGACTCTTCAACTGGCTCAGCTTGCTGTCAGGGTTCCGCAGGCGGGTCACTATGCGTTGGCCAGAACCAACCTTCCCTGACTCTCCATTCCCCTTGTCCTCTCCTGGGTCAATAAAGAATCAAGATCAGTCTCAGCTTGTCCATCTCAGAAGATTCATGGCCCCCTGGGGTGACAGAGGGTGAGGGCTTGAGGCTAACACTGAACTAGGGAGGTAGTTACCTGGATCGTCGAGGCTTGTGAAGGAGGAACGGGAAGAGCGGTCAGCTAGTTCAGGTTCTTCTGGCCCTCTGGGAGGATCAGAAGCAGACACGTGGCTGCTGCAGCTATTCTCATCAACAGCCTGCAGGGCGGCACTCCCCTCCCCAGAGGATGCGTTCTCTGAGGACTTGTCTGAAAAATACAGACGGTGTTTTACTGAAACTGTACTTGGAGCGATGATGCAACAAGAGGAGAATAATTACATTCTACAAACACGCGAAAAGGACCAGTCAAAGCTTTTATTCAATGAAGGAAATTATCCGTAAAAAGACAAAGCATTTTGCTTGCCATCTGCAATACAGGGAGCTCAGGATCACTGAAATTCAAAATGAAAATCGAACAATGTTACCAAACTGGTTTAGAATTTCAATTTCTTGTAATCAGACAAAAGATACACTTTGCAATTAAATATAGCATACATTCTTCAGCTTTGTTCTTTTGCTTCATTTTTGCTAAAGCCAAAGCAAGCTTACAGCAAGATCTTTACTTGTGCCAGACATGCTCTCAATGGCAAAGCACAGGAACAGAGAGACTGCTGTTCCCCAAAACACAGGAGGAGAAAAGCCCAGCCATGACAGACTGAGAGAGAGGAAAGGAGAGAGCCAGGAACTGTTGGCAGCAAAGCAAGTGTCACTACTTTTGTGCCAGATTCTTCGGGTGTGAATGTAAAACGAGTTTGTTTGTGTTTGTGTGTGTGTGTGTGTGTGTGTGAGAGAGAGAGAGAGAAACAATAAAAAAGTGGGAGGATGTGGTTGAAATTTGGGAAGGCTATATAAAAAACGTTAACATCTTTAAACATCTTGGTTGGTTAAGATGCTGTCACAAAAGGAGATGACTGCTGGCTCTCTGGATATTCAGTGGAATCCCTGGTTGTGTTACAAAAGTCTCCATATAAGTTGATGTTCTCAAGGAGTCTGCAAGTCTGTAACAAGGATAAGCAACCTCTGAATACCTGAAAGCCCCAAAAGCATGCCTGCTTGCAAAGCATTGCTGGTTCCCAAACACAAAATGCTGCCTGATTAAACAGATGATCGGCACACCATCACTAAAAACTGAAAAAGCACTAGCCAAGGTGAACAATGTGCTCACTTCTTAGAAGCAATAAAGCACGTCTGCCAAAACACAAGATGGCCACCACCAGCCACAGCAATGGCAAATGAACACTGCAGCAGAACAGAGTTGGCCAACTCAAACAACTGCAAAGGCACAGCCTCACCTGAGTGTGTGTGTGTGTGTGTGTGTGAGCTGTGAGAGAAAGGGGGGGTAATGGAGGACATAGGTAGGTGGTAGGCAGTGCAGACAAGCATGATCACATCATCACTGGCAGGGCAAAAAGACTGGTCATGGCTGGGGTGCCTGACAGCAGTACCTTCCCGTTCCTTGTGGGTGTCGGCACTGGCCGGCCCATCGTTGCCAGCCTCCTCTGCCTGAGAGGGGTCGTCTTGCACTCCTTCGGTAGGACTGACGGAATTGGATTTGGTCGAGGTGGTGCTGGGAGCTACTGGAGAGATGGACTTGAGCTGGTCAGGAGTGCCACTAGAGGCGGACCCGCTACCTTCCACTCCAGTTAAGGAAGCTTCCGCTAGAGCAGAAGGCACAGGAAGCACCTTAGCACACACACAGCACTCTAGTGTTTCAACTAAAATACTGCATGGGCATACCATTAACCTACATGAGCTTTTTAGTCAAAACTCTTCACTGAGGGGCAAACATTTCAACATCACATTCTGATGACAGTGACACAAAACATGTACAAGTCACCTTATCACTCTTGTAGGTCTCAAACCAAATGTCAGTATCAAAATATATTCAGAGCCTCACCAGATGTCTCACCAGAGGTAGCCTCTCCAGAAGTCTCTTGTTCCGTGCCAGTAGCCGCCTTGTCCTGCTCCAACTCTGCACCATCAGTGGAGGCCTCACCGACCTCTGACCCCTGACGAGCCTTCTCAGCCTGCTCAGCCACACAGCGCTTGACCTCCTCCAGCTCTTCCTCCTCCTTGGTCTTCAGCCGCTCCATGATCTCCTCTGGAGACAGAGAAGGGAATGAAGGATGTGGTCCCAAATGGTTCAGTAAAATCCAACCTCAGCTACTCATCTACCATAAATTATAGCTGTTTGCAGTATGTTCCCACCAAACAGGAAACTGCACAAACAAACAGTACAGCATTTGCCATATCACATTGTTGGGTTAACAGATTTATGCTCTTAATGGCCAAATTTGGATTTATACTCCTATTCTTTCAAGACGACGAAAAAAAAAAAAAAAAGTTTGTCCGTGAGTCCTGACCACAGTCTATTTTCATGTCTCACAAAAGCACCAGTGATCTGAGCAAGATAAGAAGCGATCGGCCTGTCGAACATTGATATCATGTTTTAAAAGAAGCCTACCTCAACAGTTTGTTAAGTAGATTAGTAGGTGGTACAGACAGCCCACTACTTTAGAAACTAACCACCAATTTCTACACGACAGAAAAACAAACAAATAAAAGATGACCAAACCCATGTGTCAGATCAGACACAGCTTGGACCTTGACCTATGAACTAGGAAACCAAATCTAAGCAGCCATCAAACCAATATCCTTCTATATCTACATTAAGACATTAACATTTGTCAAGTAGAATCATACCACTCCAACAAGAAAAGGTTCCATAGCCTGTACAATCATACAAGCATCTTGACTCTCCAGCAAACACAGATCTGTCACCCATCCTCTGTTCCCAGCGGACCCACGCTCACCATTGGCAGCCTCCAGGTAGGAGCGGTTATTTCCCCGGGCCTTATTGGTGAGCTCCTCGGTAATGGCCATGTGGCTGTGAATCTCCTCCCTCAGCTCCTCCAACACAGCGCATAGGTCGTTCTCCCAGTACTCTTTGTCCAATACTTCAATCAACTCGGCCAGCTGGACCTTTGTGCTGTAGTACCAGATCTTCTTGTTGTCGTGTTCTCCGTCCTCCTCGCTGTAACATGAGAAGAATGCGGCTATTACACCACTTTAGAATTTTCACACCAAACACACTTCTTGTGCCAAACCATCTTGTGTGTGTAATGTTAGTAAAGTGCCAGGAGTAATGCTGTGTGTTAGCATAGGCACCCTGGCTCATACACATTTACTTGCATTTAGCAACTTTTTCAAATGCACCAGTTATCACAGTGTTAAAGGTGCAGACAGGCACGGGGGTACAGAGGAAATCCTGGCATCTGTTCTGCTCCAACCGACACAAGCTGTTCATCATGCCTCATGCCACATGACACAGAATCAGCAACAGAATCAGTGAGGGAGCAACTGCCCACAGCACCTGTGCCTCCATTGTAGTCTACATTAGGTCAAACTCCACTGGGCATACTCTCCTCAACATAGAACATAAGGTGAGAAATTCCCAACAAAAACAACGACCACACACTTAGGCTACATCTTTCCCAAACAGGAATGTCTAATAATTTAACATCAGGGTTAGCAGCCATGGCAAACCATAGGTCTTTTCTGAAGGCTTAGGCTACTTGAAAGTGCAAACAAAAAGTGTGATGCTTAAGGTGGACTTAAGGTTGGATCTGGCAGCCAAAACCTGCTCAAACTGTAACTGCTCTGACATACTCAAGTTTCCTGTGCACAGGGAATGTGAAGGAAACAATGAACACAGATATCAATGGCATGGCAAACAGTTGTGTAAGACAGAGAACATGTCTAAGTTATACTCACATAATGATCCTTCGGTTGAGGAACCAGTATTTCCGACTGTGTCGATCGTAGCCAATGGGCTCTTGGCGAATGTACGGCCGACTCTTCTGCACCTCTGTGATGCAGTCACTGACACCAGGCACCTTGTGTGCCACGCAAACCTCGCACTGCCACTCATCCTCAGGCACTTCCTCAAGAGGTGGCTTGACACACTCCAGGTGGTAGACAGCTGAACAGGTCTCGCAGCAGAGCAGGTCACCCAGCCGGTGGCAGACACGGCAGTGGTCATCATACTGCACTGTGCCCTCCGACATGAGCTCCTCACGGGCCAGGTTGGTGGTCAGGAACTGGTCCACCAGGAACTGGAGCACCTTCACCTTGCCCTCCAGTGGCTCGAAGGGGTAGCCCTCGACCTCCTGGTAGCACAGCGCCGGCCGATACTCAGGGTCACTCTCGCAGTAGGCACGCACCACCTCAGGCCAGGTCATGCCGTCGATAAAGTAGAGCGTGGAGTTGACGCTGTCCTTGAGGTCGGCTGGTCCGAACGTGGTGTTGGACGAGTCCTCCTCACGAAGGATGGCCTTGAGCAGGGAGATGTGCGTCTCTGCGATGAGCGTGCATTGCTCCTGGCCAGCCAGCGCGGCACAGAAGTCCTCAAAGCGGAACGGTGAGAGACGCAGCACGGTGCTGAAGTTGCGCAGCACCTCGTAGATGGCCGCTGCATTGAGCAGATGCTTGGCTGGCAGCAAGAGGTCCTCAGAGGACCTGGGCAGCTCCAGAGGTGGGATCTCTGCTTCCTCAAAGACAGGAGAGCGAGGGCGTACCACCCGGGACCTCCTTCGGCCTAAAAAGGGAAGTCAGTAAGGTACCATGACATTTGCAACAATATCCATAAAGGTTAACTTTTCATATTTCCCCCATATGATGCTATATTCATCAAATTTATATTGGAAACTATAATATCAATCATCATATCTACAATATCTATTCATATGCAAAATACAATTTTCCTGGAAATTGTCATGATAAAGCATGAACTTTATCATGAACATCAAGTTTATACCAAGAATTATAATAACAAATTACAACGTTGTCAAGTTAAATTTCTAAATTTATCATGCTAAGACTTTTCGTATGCCTTTTGTGCCTTTTGATTCTAATTATTGAAATCCTCAAAGGATTACATAGAAATCACTTATTCCCACATATAAACATTGATGTAACACTATGTAACACCAGGTAAACCAGCATACTTTTTTTTACTGTAAACTGAATCATTTAGCATAATTTACATATCATTATAATGATTTTCAACCAATAACTTTGTAGGAGACCACTTAAATCATAAAACAGTGTATGAATTGAAATAGCCTGGCAGCTATTTTCAGCAACAGGTGATCTGTACTACTGACGCAAGCTTTCAAAACAATGAGCCACATGGCCTCCTGTCACTGCTTGGGCTTTGCTAATGAAGTAGCTAGCACAGCATCTCATCTATGACCATGTGACTATTGCGTATGGGGATGTCTATTTCAAATTCAAAATAGTCTGTATATAACTTACAAGCTAGTGAATTGTCACCACCAGAAAATGGTAAAATGGGAACTTTTGGTGGATAAAAATGCACACCACGGATCTATCACTGGCCAGCACATCCTCAGACCACAAACTTCTCCCCAGCTACACTACCAGATATTGACAGTGGCTGACCACGTAGCTACTACACTACAGCTGCCCTAATTACTGGTCAGTGTGGGTTAGTTGACAGTGCACCCAGGTAGCAATGAGTACTAGCAGGAGTAAAGGCAATTATGCCAAAGAGAAAAGTAAAATAATTAATGGAGAAGAAATTAGTCAGGGTGATCATGTTATCACAGATCTCGAGTGAGCTAGCAAGATGGCTAACGTTTGGCTGATTCGATGTTATCAAGCATTAGCGGTAGTTAGCTATTACAGCAATAAAAAACAAAAGTGCAATACCTTGCGTTGTATATATTTAAAATATTTCACTGTGATGGATAAATAAAGTTTTGCCAGCGCAGCCAATATTGACTGCAGCTGCGAATAAGCGCACGGGTAACATACAATTGCCAGCCGGTTAACGTTAGCTCCCCAGCTAACAAGCGTTCGAGGCCTGTTCTTTAGTGCATACTCCATTTTGAGTGTTGCAGCTTCCTGCATATTCTTACAAATACCAAGGACAGTTCATTCACATATTGTATTCAGACTAACAGGAAAGATGCCAGGTACTAATTCAGACAGCTATCTGGATCATGCTGCTGGTGAGTTAAATTTGGCAAGGTGTTTTACCTTGTGCACTACCATGGCTGCTGCTTTCGGTACAGTAGCTAGCATCATCATCCTCCTCCTCGGCTATTTCCTCAAGGTAGTCCGATTCATCATCGATGGCCTCTTCTTCTTCGTCCGTCGCTGGTTCTTCCTCGACGTATTCTTCTTCATCTGATCTTAGACTTTCTGCATCTTCTTCGTCACTTTCATGGTCATCATACACGATCAGACTAGCAGCAGATCGCCTACCTCTCCCTCTTCCCCTGCCTCTGCCACCACCTCTGCCCCTTCCTCTACCCCTTGATGCCGTGGTTGATCCCACTCTCCTCCTGCCTCTGGATGAATGGTAATTTCCTCTCTTGGGAATCTCAAAATCGACCTCATCAGTACCTCTACCCTTTGCCCTTAACCCCCGTCTGGGTCTGAGACCCCGCACAGGTCCAGAAGAGGGCTCCTGCATCAGTTGGGTTTTGGGCGGCCTGCCTCTTCTCCCCCTCATTATATATAAAATCTATTATTTTCTAGATCCGTTTTTGCGTGCAATAATCGCGGACGAAAACCTGAAAATTGGGCACCGCCAGAAAGATGAACTTAAATATAATCCGTAGCAAAAGTTCCACAGAGCCCCGGACTCTGGTAACGTGAGAAAGCTCAGAACGAACGGCCGGCGTCCCGCTTCGGGTCGCTCATGGCCGCCATGTTGCTTCCTCTGTATCAGTCTACTGAAAACAGACAGCAGGCCTAGCGTTGAAGTCACGTGGTCTCAGCTTGTACAAAGTTAAGTGTTCTCGCTTGCCAGGGTGCTTGTGGGCATTTGGAAGTTCCAGCCATGGAAGTTCGAGTTTCCGATTGAGACGTTCCAGTATTACATTGTAACAATCTCTGGAATCTGGAAATCGATTTTTTGTTACTTTTTTTTGTAAACCAGGCTTGGCTGCATGTTTTCTTCCAGACTAATAAATTACGACTGTTTAATAGAGAATTGGTTCTTCTGTTTAGACTACATAAATGAATGAATGTAATAAAACGGAAAAAAATAATTTGTCAGACTTTTATTTCATTTTATTTACTTCTTTCAATTTAATACCACCTCTTACTATATGCCTCAATGTATATCAGCATGTATTCCTAACTCAAGGTAAAATGGTTGTAATACATAGCTACATTACATGTGCATTTGTTGTAATATATTCGTTCATGTAAAGTATAGTATGTCTGGGCCAAGCAGGGCCACCGCCAGGGAGGGGAAATGATAGGATTATTCTAAGGGCCTGGCACTGACAAGAGGGCAAAGAGAACATTTTAATATTATAATCAATGATTGGTGGGCCGAAAAATCATTTCTGTCATAGGGCCCAAAATTCCAGGGGCCCCTGGGGCCAAGGGAGGAGCAGTGCGATGAGCATGAGCGGAGAGGGAGGGGTGCATTGTGTGTGTGAGTGTGATGCTTAGTATGTCAGATTTGTTGGAAGGGGTGGGGTGCATTTTCCTGACCTCAGCAGTTTGAACAGTCCATCTAAACGGGAACAATCCTTTTGGACCCTCATAAGTACTCTTGCAGGGCATGGAGGTAATCAGGTTCACGACCACTGTGTCATCTACAAACTTGATGATGGTGTGACTGCTATTGGCTCTGCAATCATGAGTGCAGATGTTGTACAGCTTGTTATTAAATGTATTCATTTGTAAATGTGATTAGGCCTATTCAGAAATGTATACTTAATGGATACTATTGGATATGTGCAATATGCAGTGGTCCTCAATCTAAACGTGAGGACCTCCAAGAGAAAATTTTACCAGATATTGAAGAAAAACATATTTCTACCTAATATTCTATCTAAAATAATCTATCTTTTTTCATTTTGTTTAAAAGGATCACTAACTGCAGAAACATGTTGGCCTTATAAGACCGGTGTTGGTATCAGCTATATTTTAACATGATTCAAAAACACTCAAAGTGCTTTTCTATAACAAACATACACCATGCATACAACATTCATATTGGGCATCACGCATTGGTCATCTGGCCTTAGTGAAGAGGTAACAGTAGTACTGCAGCTTTTGTGGGCTGATAATTGTATGCCATGACAGTCCCTGATGACAGTGTTGTTGCAGTGGCTATGTTTATGGAATGGTCATGGTTATGCTTATGCTTATGCTTATGAACATTGTTTATATATATATATGTGTGTGTGTGTGTATGTGTGTATATTTGTAACACCTGATGGAAGTGTGTATGTGTGTGTATTTGTAACACCTGATGGAAGTCTCATTCATTGTCTATGGAAATGGCTGATGGCAGAAAAATGGCAGAAAATTCCAGACTTCAATCTAAATCTAATCCAAGTGTAAGAATGGAATTTATCATTCTTTCTTTGGGCAGGTTTAAGTAGCATGGTGGTGAAGGATGAAGTAGGAGGGTCAAGTAAACAACCTGATTTTTCTGGGAGGACGAGAGTTTGGAAAACTATATATATGGATGTATCCAATCCTGCTGTAACAACAGAGCAGCAAAGATGGTGATGGTTATGTCAGAAATTTTCCATTTTCTATCACGCTGACCCATACTACAATAAACAACGAAAAAAGCATAGAGACTGTGGTGTGATGTGGTATTGTATGTTAAACTAAGAAGATACTTTGAAGAATTTGGAGGCCATAGATTTCTGTTAAGGCATTTCTATTAAAAGCGCTGAATTACATGCAGTTGATCACAGTGCAAGGAGGTGTTCTACTAGTGGTCTGAAATAAGAAAAAGACTATGAGGTCAAAAGAAGTAGACCTAATACAAGATATTTTGTTGATGTCCATTTTTATGTGTTCATCCTATTCTTTTATGGCCACTTGAATGCACCACCAACAATGAAATAATAGAAAACCAAATTTATTTCAGCAATTTGATCTTATCTCTCTTAAACCATATTACCACACAGTTTCTTGGTACAAGTTTGGCTTAATGTCCAGGACTCACATATTAGCATACTCACAGAGACCGTTCCTCAAAAGAAAAGTGCTATGGAAGGGCAGCTGATGAAACATGCCTCAAAAAAGTCAGAGATGCATAGTAACTAAGTAAAAATACTTTACTACAGTACTTAAGTATGTTTTGGGAGTATTTATACTTTACTTGAGTGGTTAAAAATTTGTCAACTTTCACTTTTACTCCACTACATTTTCAATTGGCAGCACAGTTTAAGATTAAACTGAATTTGGTGGTTTACTGCGTGACTGCAACACATTTTGGGGGAAGCCAGTTTGTTATTGGACAAGTGCAAACAACAAATTCTCCATTAAACTTGTAGATGTGATGTAGGCACCATTTTTCATTCTGACTGGGGGTGTGTGTGGGGCTTGTGTGTTATTTCCAGCTTTTCTGAACATTTCTGGAGTTTGTTATAAGATACGTTTTAAACAGACTTTTTTTTTTAGCCGTACTTGTACTTTTACTTTAATTACTTACAGTACATGTAATTATATATTACTTATACTTAAGTACAGTAAATATACTTGAGTAACATAGTGGGTGACGACCTTCTACTAAAGTAATTTTTTGGTATAGGGTATCTGTACTGTTATTCAAGTGGGACTTTCAGGTATATACAACAGTGACAAAAGTTTAATTCAGTATGATGTCACTCATCCTGGATATCTAGTCAAATATGGTTCATATTGCACAGTTTGAATATGTGCTCTTACCCTACAATTATGTGTTTAGAGTTGATCAGTGCACACATGGAAAAGTACTCTTGTTGCAAATTATTATTGCAATATGCAGATGCTGAAATCAAAATGCTGGTATGAAGTTATGGTTGCTAACATCAGCTGGTCATGTAAAACATGCTAGTGCTTAAGTGCTGTCATTGATGCAGCTGTTTCATGACTGTCAGCCTTTTTTTACATGTATTTAGATCCCCCTTACTCCACTGAATTGATGACATCATGGATTGTAACCCAGGTTTACCATTACCTGTAAACCAATGTTGGCTATGCCTGAACTGAAGAAAAAGGGGCTGAACGGCCAGACATGCCTGATCAGACCCAGGTCAGGGACACAGCAAACTGAATGTATTGTAAAGGAGCAGAAATAACTTAAGGTGGATTAAAAATCAACAATTCATCAAAACAACAATGCATAAATGGATCAAAACAGACAAAATAAATGTTAAATTGAGTTAAACAATGATATGTGTTACACATTGCTTCATGGTTTCATATATTTTCCCTGAGACTGAATGTTTATGAAACTGAACCTGAGAGGATGTGCTTAGCTAACAAGCATGGAAGTTGTCCTTTATTGTTTCCATAGTGCTGGCACATAATGTCTCTCAAATAATTGCAGGTGTAAATTTCTTTGACTCTGATTGACTTCACAGCTTCACAGCCTTTACCTGTTTTAGTGCCTTTCATGCTAATGTGCAATTCAAAGTGCTGAACAGTAGACACCATTAAAGAGACTCTCCAGTGGGACATCACAGACAAATCATCATAAATACAGTGAACCTTTGAGGAAAGGTGAATCAGAGGTAGACAACATGCAGCAGCATTTTGTATGATCTGTACTTTACTTGAACGTTAGACTGGACATAAGAGTATTGCAGTAGCTTACTCAAGCCTGCTGACAAAAGTGTATGTGTCAGTTTCTAAGTATCTGGAAGGGAAGGGAAAGACTATACTAAGACTATACACAATATTTCTATGAATATACAAAAGTAATGAAGTAGGCCAACTATGAACTTAAGCTCTTTTCCAATGTGGCAAAGCAAGATGTCAACCACATAACATAACACTGGATGCCACAGTCCTACAGAAAGTGAATGATACTGGCAGAATCTAAATGGGAGCAGGTAAAGGAAGGAAGAAAGAAAGAAAGAAAGAAATAAAGAAAGAAAGAAAGAAAGAAAGAAATAACGTCTCTAAAGGAAACAGATTGGCCAATTGCAAGAACAGGTGGCCGGCTTCTATGTGAAGTCCCTTCTTGGACATAACGGTTTGCAAAAAGGGTGTAGGCCAAAATACTATACACAACAGTTCACCTGCAGACAGTGAAAATCTTTTGACTAAGTGCTTGTTCATTCAGTGGAGAGTTTTGCTGAATACTCATTGACATGCTGTGTTCAGTATTTTCAAGCTTGTTTTGTTCGAGAGGAAAGTGAAATATTACACCATTAATCCAACAGGAGGCGATCTGCTCCAGCCAATGCATTTAAATACGCCGCAGTCGCAGTGTAGGCAGAGTGCCTGGATGCATTTGGAGGCCGTAAGACAGATTCGAAATGCCCATTTTTGTTGATTTAACGTATGATGATGTATATAACAACTATGCTCATCCTGTAAGAAACGTGCAAAATGCAACAAAGGCCTACCCAGAGTAAAGTGTGACTAACCTATTTCGTTTTCGCCAAGATGTTTTGTTTTTTTGCCACAGTCTCTACTGTGCATAACTGTTTTGTTTTACAACACCCTCGGTATGACTGTAGAATAAATGTGACAAAGCAAAACTGTTGCCCATAGGCCTGCCTACCAAACCATTTGCTAAGTTGGTTAATGGTGTCTGTATGTGATATTGACATAATGGTGTGTCACTGAGCTCTTCACCGACTGTTGCAGGTGAATTTGGTTACCTTAGTTGACCTTTAGGACCAGCTGTCACACGTGGCCATTACATGGGAGCGAGCTCATCCCAGATGTGACATCACATTACCTGGCATGAGGCCTCAGATAAACAGGATACTGCACCATTGCCTCTGTGCGTTACATAAGAGATCTCATTTGCTTAAAAGGCAAGATGTTCAAATGAGCACCGGCACCAGGAGGATCTGATCTAAGCAGTAAAGCGGCGGCACTGGGGCTGTGTTGTTGCACCTTCATTCAAACATCCCATTTGAATTCATGTAATATTGTGACGAATATACCACTGCTTAACATTAGATGTGTGTGTGTGTGTGTGTGTTTGTGTGTGTAGTGATAATACAGTAATGCTTGAATTGCATTCTTGTTTTATTTCTGATCAATGACAGAAATGATGCATGATTTACTATATACAGCAAGTAATATAATAAAGTGGAAGCTGACAGCAGCAGAGCCCTAAACTTAGGGCGTCCAAGAAACGGCAAGAAAAGAAAGATGAAATTTATGAAAAAGTAAAATTAATTGGTAAATGTACTTCCTCCAAATAGTGGCTCCTCTGCAGTAATCTACCATCTTTCCAAGCTTTGCAATATATTTGATCCTCTTTGCAAAATTCCCTTGGTCAGGGACTGGAGTGGCAGGACTAATGCCACTTGGTGGCTGTGACATGGGCAGAGACACTGACCGAAGTCTAACCCTTTGCGTGTGTGTGTGGGTGGGGGGGGGGTCAGGGCCAAATGGTGGAGGTCGGACACAGACTGGTGAGGAACGTGGCCCTGGGGATGTGTGGCATGGTTCTGTGATATTCTTTGCTCTCTAATCCTGTGGGTCTGGTTTTGTAATTCTGAATTTCATTCAAGACTTGATTGTCTGCCAGATGTTGGCCGAAAATATTTCAAAAGCTGAGGCGCCATCTGCCAGAATGGGGCACACATGGAGAAGTCCTTTTACAATATTGTTTCATCTCTTTTCCTCTTCAGAAATGACTACAGTGGCGTGATCCTGAAACACCAGACACCTTATGTGCTGTAACCAGGGACAGAAGCGCACAGGAATCACCAGACTGTAGCTAATGCAATGTTGGAGATCTCAGTGAGCAGTAAGACATCACTGAGCATGGCCAGGACCTGGGGCGGCACCCCACTGCCCTCACACCGTGTTGCCACCCAACCCCCCATGTCTGAAGACTGGATATGGCTAGACTACTAAGATGGCTGGATGGGGGTGGCCATTCCTCCTTTGGCCCCAGGAAGATGCTAGAAATTATGTTACTATAGAAATATCCTTCCATACCATAACTGCAGCTGGATTGTTCATGATGGTTACTGTGCCTAATGACAAGTCAGTACATTTTAGTTCATACATTTCAGAAATACGCCACTTTGTAAAGGCAAGACAGTGTGCAATATCTAATGTTTAATATCTAATATCTAACTACAATAGTTTCATTTTGGTCTCTTAATACTTCTTTTCTAAAACCACACAAAACATGCATTATTTTCAAAGTTATGCAACACACAGTGCACAAATACACCAAAACATTGACATATGTTTTTGTAATAATTTCCATTTTATTAATTGAAAACAAAAACAAGAAGGCAAATAAAAAAAGAGCATAAAGATGAGACAAACAAAGAAGACAAAAGTGAAGGGAAACAGTAAAACAAACACTGAGTATCATCATTATCAGTCATGGGGGAAAGACGAGGCCTGACACTTTGACAGGAAAGGGGACTTGCACACTGTGGGCTTTGGGTGGGGTGTGGGAGTGGGTTGTAATAGTAGGAGCTCAAGCAGCAGGTCAGACAACTGACACGCCAGAGAAAAGGCACTATCCAGAGAGAACAGAATGAAACAACAAAAATTCGTCATCGTCGTCATCAACAACACAAAAACATACAGAACGAAAAGAAACACGCAACACTAGAAATCAAAATGGCTAACATTGAAAGTGCTCAACCACACACACCATAAAAGACTGAGAGAAAGACTTTACACTCATAGCGCTGATGTCAACTCATCAGGAGAAAAAAAAAGCAATTTAATTCTCAATGCTGTCTTTACATTATCATCTTCATCATTGTTGTACTATATATTTTCTGCAGTGCCTGTCAACTGGCTGTTATTATGCAACATTCTGGATCTCATCTGTGGGGACTGCATCCCAGGTGTGTAGTAGTGAGTTTTATGCACAAGCGTGTCCCATAGGTTTCACACAATCCTATGAATTTCATCCTGTCTACTCTTCAATATAAAAAAAAGTTACAACTCAGCTGGGCTCATGCTTGAAGTGACACCTAGTTTATATTATGAAAAGGGAAAAAAAAAAAGGAAAAAAAAAAAAGCCCTCTGACCGTACTTCCCTCATGACTGTGTCTGCCGACAGAGCAGCTACATTCTCGGCAACGAGAAGACGATGGCTGCAATAAATATGTTGGCATTTAAATTTAAAAAAAAAAAAAAAGAAAAAAAAAAATCTGGCCACCGGTCCGATTTCACATTTAAATGACCAACCACAGAATGCTCCCAACACCTTCCTAATCATTTTCCATCTATTTTATTCTCTTAGAAATAAAAAAAAAAATGCACTTTCGCACCCAGCTACAAGAAAATATACATATATAAGCAGGAAGAATTATTTTTTTAAAAAAAAATGGAATCATTGATGATAAAATATGCCATTTTTTATCTCTGTTTCTTTATCTGACTCTCTCAGATAACCCACAAAAATGATACTGACGATATAGCACGTCCCAGAGCTGCTAGATTCTCATCCACAAACATAATTTATACTTTATAAAGAAAAACAAAAACAAACAAAAACAAAACAAAACGAATCTTTAAAAAAGTTGCAAGGTGAAACAGACAAAACACATACAAATATATATAATATATATTCTTAAAAAAATGGATTCTCTCAATAAGTGATTTCTTCACATAGCCCACAGCTGATGTCCAATGCTCTTGCAGACATGATCCTGTGTCCGGTAACTTACTGCATTCACAGGACGGGTGGAACTCTCAATTTTTGTTGTTTTATTTTTTTTCCTTAATTATATTTTTTCTATCTTTACATTTAATATATATTTTTGAAATGATTTTTAACTTAAAACAGCGTTAGGATTTTATTGGTAATCCATTAAAGTGATTAAAACATGCAGTAAGAAATAGGAGAAAGCCCAGAAGAGAAAGAAAGTAAAAGGAAAAAAAAAAAGTGGAGGACATAGCAAACAGTGGAGGGAATCTAAGCCACAGGTTTGGCATTCCACTGTGATAGGACACCTGTTGTGATGCACCTTTGAAGCTGATTTCTGTTCATTCTGGATCTCTCTCCAGCTGAAGACAGATGTTTAGATGGCGCAGTGATGACAAAGCTTTCATGGAAGTTGTCAGAAAAAGACGGAAAGAAGAAGAAAAACAAAACAAAAAAAACAAAAACATTCTCAGGAATTTTTTTAAGTTGCTGTTTGTGTGTGTGTGTGTGTCATTTTGCTCTTCTCTGGAGAGGCTACGCCTTGGTCTCGTCCACTCCTCATTTTAGTCATTCTTCTTTTGTTTTTTCCATCTGTGATTCCTGTTCTCCTGCCCAATTCTCCTCTCCGGATGTGTAGGTATACATGTGCGTTAGTGTGTGTCCGTGTGTGTCCATGTGTATGTTTATGTGTGTCTGATAGTGTGTGAAGGGGGGGGGGGGGCAGAAAATGATTTAGGGTTGGTTCTGTGGGTGGGATCATTTTTTTTTGTTGTTGTCGTCGTCATCTTGTTGTGCGTGTTATTTACATGTTCCGGTTCACAGGTGTGACGTAGTTGCGGGGGAACATGCCCGTCTGACCATGGCAGGCACCTTTCCACCAGTTGGGGTCGGAGTTGTCAAGGACCTGTATGAAGTCGCCACGATGGAAACCAAGCTCGCCCTCCTCTTGAGGGTCGAAGTCAAATAGTGCCTGCACATATGATGGATGCTGTGGAAGAGAGATGTGGAGGTGGACAGGGAAAAAGATAAAGGGATTAGCATATGGTTACTTTCCACACCATATATAGCGTTGAAACTACTTCCTGGGTTTTTGGTGATTCAGAAATTGGCTTCAATGCTTCCAACTCCAGACGGACTTGCAAAGCAAATTCAAATTTATTAACAGGCATTTTTAGCATTATTCTGGTCATTGTTCCCTGCTTGAAATCTGTTAACATTCTTTTTGGCTATAAAATCTCTAAATTGATTCTTCCAAGACGTCAAAGGAGAAAATTAACGTGAAATTTACTCCTTGAACCCAAAACATTGTGAAGATCTATTAGTCTATGTTCATGTACCTGAAAGTACATTCAGGGCCATAATGTGCCTGCTGTGATGTGTACTGTGTGTGAATGTAAATAAAACTTAAAAAATGCCCACCTCTTCCCTTACCTGAGGAACCTGTTCAATGTCCCGTAAGAAAATCTGCTGGTTCCGCGACACTGAGGTAGAGCGGTGGTAGTCCACCAGCTCATTCAGAGAATTAAATTTCACCACCCACAGGAAGTACTTCCCTGCCCCGTCACGCAACACTTTGAAGTGTTGCACATCATTTCCAAACCTAGACAGAGAGAGAGAGAAAAAGAGAGAGAGAGACAAAGATAGACAGAGAGACAGTGAGAGAAAGAGAGAGAGAGAGAGAGAGAGAGAGAGAGAGAGGAGGAAGGAGGAACCCTTGTCATTTGTCTATTTGAGACATGGCGAGTTTTTCCAAAAGCCTTTGAAGACTTTATATATATATATATATATATATATATATATATATATATATATATATATATATATATATATATAAATAAAACTTCCATGTCATGGCAGGGCAGAGGGAAGTAAGGTAAAAGTGTGTGTGTGCGTGTGTGGTGACTGGTGTCGCTGTCGCTTTGATGCTTCTCGGCAGGGTGAGCCAAAGTGATGCTGGCAGTGGGCCGATAAGGGTTCCTACCGCCACATGCCTCTCGGGGGCTCCCACTCCCTCCTGACGCCAGCCTGATGGCTTATCCTCAGTAGTGGGCACAGAGAGAGGGGCACACCCTGATGGCTGATCGCCGTGCTTGGCTGAGTGGGCGATCAAACGGCCAATTAGGTAGATGCCTATCAGCTTGGGCATTTGCATACGGGATCCAGCACAAAGGGCTAGGCCGAGGAACAGTGTGTGAGGGTGTGTGTGTGTGTGTGGCACAGTGACTCAGTTCAGAGGGCAGACAGGAGACACTCTGCAGCGGAAGAGGAAACGCATCTGCCTGCGTCAGTGTTGAGCAAGCGGCTGGGGTAGATAGAGGAAGGCAAGAGCTCGAGGTGCCGCTGGGGAATCATAGGTGTAGAAGTGTTGACTGACGCACATGACTCAATTATTACAAATTACTACCGGTAATTACTAATCATTCTGATGTGAAACATTTTCTATTTTTTTGTTATTTTTATGGAGCGTAAATTGTGTGTTTCTCTGTGTGTAATGTGTGAGTGTACGTGATGGTATGTAGTGGCCTTACTTGACAGAAAGGGAGAAGTCTCCTGGCGCGCTCTCGCTTTCTCGGATGAGGAAGGCCCCGTCGTGCCTCTGTTTGTTGAGCATCTCCTCCGCCCGAGCCCGAGGGATCTTGCCAAAGAACCACCTGGCACCACAAAAAGAGCACAGCACAGGCACTCAGATGGCACAACACAGAACAGCACACACAGCGTTCCAATGTACACAGTGAGGCGGTCCAACAAAAACAGCACCAGTGTTTTAAAAACAAACCAACACCTGCTCCAGGAGGATGCTGCAGGTAAAGCTTTGATTTAGAAGCTTCAAAATGGAATGATTCTGTTTTGCATTTACGCAATTGGCAGATATTTCAACAGAGGCATGAACATGAAACAGAGTGCAATTTAGACTGAATTAGCTGATGAAACAATCACCCTGGAAAAAAAATAAAAGCAGCCACTGAGTTAGACTGAAAGTTCAAGGGGAAATATTACATGATAGAAATAAAAGGAATTATTTAATAACTAACAAAATAAATGAATAAATGACTAAATAACTAAAGAGATGGGGTGGATGTGAAGTCACACTGCATTAACTGTGACTAGAGTGAGGGGACATCAAAGTAGGAGGAAATCAGAGTGCCATAGCAGGCAAGGGAGGGAGACAAAGATGGACTGAGCAGGAAAGCACCAAGAATGCTTCAATAATTTAAGAGCCTGGCTGGGGTGGCACAGGCTGGCTAAAATGAGTGGTAGTGTAGCCAGCACCAGTGCCAGGGCTGAGTGGAGGGGTGGCGTTTGCATGTGCGTTTCATGTGGGTAGAACATGGTCCGCCTTGGGAACAGTTCCTTCTGATAAAAGAGCCGGTGGAGCAATTAACCTGGACACGGAAGGGTGCACAGACTGAGTCACACCGAGACAGTAGTGTGCGTGTGTGTGCGGTCGTATGCACACGCGCAAACACACACACACACACACACACAACCCCCCCCCCTCAGGTAGGAGACAGGAGTGTTCCACTCATGGCTTTTAATATAGTCAGAATTAACAGAGTAATTTCAAGGTTATTTCCGCGGTCACATCTGTAAACATAAACAGTTCCTGGTTTGTAGCCTCCTCCAGGGCAAAGTCTAATAGTAATTCCCAGACACAGGTAGAGATCCAATGTGACCAGTGGGTAGACTGCGTCACGTACACTTGCCTTATGGTTCCCTCTTCACCTCAACTAGCCATTCTGTTTCCTCCCATATAGAGGAATCAATGTATAATACTGCTCAGAGTCTGAATTCATAGCATGACTAACAACGCAGGAGAGGAGCAGAGAATTTGCTGGGGCATTAATGTCCTTTTACCCTCATTATCTACTCTGTAACAAACCTTAGCCATCATCAAAGCAGCAATAAAAAGCTGCTGTGATTTTGCCAACTGTTCTCAAAGGCTGTTCTCAATAGCACCATACGGGCATTCTCCTTCGGACTGCTCTTCTTCAACTACTGTTGTCAACACATTTCCACAGACCAATAACCTGATGCGCAAAGCATACAATCTTTTGAATTGTTGCTTAATCAAATGATCTGTGCTACCACGGCTTCTAATTCATTCCCTTAAAATATAAGGGACCGGAAGGATGCATTCCGGCTCAGACGAGGAATGTTGGGAAGCACAAACAAGGGATATATATCTCCAGATGGGCTAGTCAGATTAAACTAAATAGATTACAGTGGCTAAAGACATTTAGCCTGTTAGTGACTGGCAAGTTTGCTAACAAACCTCTTGTGAATCAAACTACAATCACCCCCCCACCCCCCGCACTCACGAGCCACTATATTCCGATTCGTCTCTGGGCCTGCTCATTGTTTTGTTCTCAGCGACGCAGGCGGCCATCGCCAGTCGGTGGGGTGGAAGCAAACTGGTGGCTCGGCGTGCCTGGAGCCGCCTGGTGTCACTGGGGGACCCATGGCAGGGACGTGAGGAGGGGGGAACGAGACGCCACCAACACACCCAGACCAGTGTCACATGGTTTGTCATTAGGTCCCGTGACATGACAATACTGCCCATGGTTCACACATACACTACTGCCACAGATGCATGCACATAACCTTGTATAATGTTGTGCAAGTGCTTGCATGGTTAAATATGGGGGGGTGGTGGTGGATGTGGTGTCTTGTTTACAGACTACATCAGAACACCGAAACACACACAACACGCCAAATAAAAAATACAGGTGGATATGTGTGTTGTGTATTATATGTGCATTCTGGCAAGCGCCATGCCTCATCAACATCTGAGTAAAAGAGAGACACGCAGACTGAACAGTGCCATCAGATTACCATTATTACAGTAGTGACAGAAGCAGACCTTTACCTAATCTCCAAAGCTTTGAGAAACCCATTGCATGACAGTCTGGGGTGCAGTGTTTTTTTTTTATTTAAACCCAAGTGAAATTCAAATAATCATTCACAAACCATAATGTTTTCAAATCACAAATGTAGTGCGTATACACACACACACAAAGAGGGAAGACCACTTATCCCAGCACCAGCATCCTATCCAGGTAAATTAAAAGGCTTCAGTGGTAACTAGGGACCTAGTTCTAGCTAAAGTGCGAGACCTACTGCAACCACTATAGCCAAACAACACTGACACCACTGCTGCTGCCGCATGTGGAAAGCACTGCAGACTGCCCCCATGTCTCAGACTGCTGGGAAGCGCTGGCACAGCCAATGCCCTGATCCTGACACTGGACAGTACATCTGCTTGGCACCCGCCCCACCCACCCAGTGATGCAACACAGTCAATATTCAATTAAATCTGCAAAGGCCCCCAGCATTTTATAATAGAGAGGGAGAGAGGGAGCGAAAGTACAGGGGAGAGAGTGAATGACTAAATGACTAAAATTAATCCCATCCAGCCCCCCCGACACACACCCTCCATCCATGTTTCCGCTCACGGTGCGTGTGACGCGTGACCTTAACCACATTGTAATGCTCAGCCATCCTGGGTGAACTGTTGTTCCACATGAGAGGTCGAACAAACGAAACGCCCAATCCAAACCCAGCCTTTTCCCGACGGCACAAAAGTTGCCCCTTTCATTTGAATGGGAACAGGCCGATGCGTCAGATGCTCCCCCATGGATTCATGAGCCTGTCTGTCTGTCGCCCGTTTTTGCCCCTTTGTCCGCCCCCCTGGGTGCATGACGACACAGGTAACCTTCCTGGAGGGTTTGGAAAACAATCCATTCCATTCTTCTCATTTTGAATAGCACGGCTAAGTAGCCCTTAACCACACGTGGCCTGGCCGGCTAGCGTTTGCAAAACCAGCCCATCTGTGACCACTCTTAAATAATATGCAAACTGAGAAAGCCACAGATAACAGAGCCTGGGCAGCTCCATGGCTCCAATGTGTAACATTCAAAGACTGGTGCCTTCAAATGCCTGTGCCTGTGCCTTCAAATGCCTGTGCCTGTGCCTTCAAATGCCTGTGCCTGTGCCTTCAAATGCCTGTGCCTGTGCCTTCAAATGCCTGTGCCTGTGCCTGTGCCTGTGCCTGTGCCTGTGCCTGTGTCTGTGTCTGTGTCTGTGTCTGTGTCTGTGTCTGTGTCTGTGTCTGTGTCTGTGTCTGTGTCTGTGTCTGTGTCTGTGTCTGTGTCTGTGTCTGTGTCTGTGTCTGTGTCTGTGTCTGTGCCTGTGCCTGTGCCTGTGCCTGTGCCTGTGTCTGTGCCTACTGATTCTTACACGATGGTAGGAGTACAGAAACTTGCTCAGCCTTTGGCGGTTTGAGACTTGAGAGTTGTGGGTGTGTTGTGGGGGGGCAGGGGAGCTCTTCCTAAAGTGGGGCACAGATATGGGGCTGGTTGTGTATGCATGTTTGTTAGTGTACCCTATGTGACAGGTCTAGATGGCGCTGCTGTACTCACGGATGTGCCTTCATCTCAATGTAGTTCTTGGGGATAAAGCCATCTTTGCCGTTTAGCTCTGCCTTGTACCAATTCTGGTCACATTCTTCGTTTAATACCTGGAAAAGACAAGACAAGGAAAATGGTTGCTACTTACGCACAGATGTGGAAAGTCAGCAGACAAAACAGCCGCCATGTTAAGGAAAGCATCAGACAAATATCAAACACTAACAATCACCTCAGATATTCAACCTATAAAACACATAATCCCAACAAAAGGATTGAATTTGGCACATCTCAAGATGTGCATTCCAGAATGTTTTTGCGTATCATCTTCCACATTACCCAATATCCGCTTACTATCGAGTGGAATTGCCTTACTGTGTTTCTGTTGATAGTTATCTGACAGACACACGTGTGGGGGGGCTAAAAATAATCCCAGCAAAAATTAATCTGAGTGATGAATATAAACAGTGGCAGCTGGAAGAGCATAGAGGTGATGACAGCAGCAGTGCCCCTGTGTGTGTGTGTGTGTGTGTGTGTGTGTGTGTGTGTGTGTGTGTGTGTGTGTGTGAGTGAGAGAGAGACAGAAAAAGAGAGACAATTATCCCACATAACCTTCTCGTCACTTCAATGCAACTAGTGCTGTCTGCAACATTTGTGTGTGTGTGTGTGTGAGAGAGAGAGAGAGAGAGAGACACAAAAAAGAACTAAGATTTTCCATACTTTTGAAGACCCCACTAAATAAAATAAATAAATGAATTCATATATTAAATGCATGTCCTAATTTCACAAACCTACATGGTTACCAATAGCTCAACCCAGAAACACACCCTAAAACCCCAAAATACCCTTTGCAAAGGCAACTCCTGACCTGACCTAGATCCTGACCCACACTAATGTGAAAAAGGTTTACAGCAAGGGGTTATCTTGAAAAAAAGTTCAGCTACATAGTCAAATTCAACCCAAAAATATGAGCACATTACAGAGAGAGAGAGACCGCTGAAAGAGGAGGTGGGAAGTGCAGGGGAGGAAATGAGAGAGTGCAACATCCTTCCTGTGCACAAGCCAAAGGGTCTGTAGTGCCATGCGTGCGTGCGTGCGTGCGAGCGTGCGTGCACACGAACGCATAGGCACACACACACAGTGGAAACCTGTCTAGTGCGAGGCTCAACTCACTGACAGCCTGAAGCTGGCTCCAGGATTTGCAAGGAATGACTGACACACATCAAACACACATTAAACCGGGGCAGATCTGACTAGAGAGGAATGTCAGGGCAAGTTGAGTAGTCAGAGGAAATCAGCTGAGATGTGCTCCTCAGTCTGAGCCCCTCTTGCCCAGAGAGGGCGCACCGCGTGGGAGCCGTCAGAAATCACTGAGCAGACCTTTGGTCTGGTGATCATTATACTACACCAAAGAAAACACTGGGCCTGTGTGAAAAAAGGACCTCTTTGCACCACCTAAACTCTAAACTTTTGTCAGGCTTGTTTTTTCTGTCTGTCTTTCTTTCTTTTTTGTTTGCGGCAATCTGGCATGGGGATGGGCCTCACACACACTCTGGCTGGCTGTCAGGCAGGCAGGCCGTTGCTGGCTTTACCCCAGTAGGTGTGGGGTCTCTAAGGAGATGCACAGCAGAGCTGAGCAGATGGAGAAGCAGCAGCAGCAGCAAGGCATAGCACCGTGAACGACCACTGTGACAGGATACGGTTTAGGATTTCGTCTTTAACAAACCTGTCGAGACACAATCCATTCACAAGCCATATTGGATGTGATTATTGTATTAGCCCAAAAGACAACAGCCCATAAGCCCATTTTATTAGCCCATAAGACAACATTTTTGTCCTGTAAATATTTCTGAAAAAAGAGGGGTCATCTTATATTCGTGGACCAGATAAAAATTGTGTGTGTGCGTAAATAATTTTTTATTTGTGTGTGTGTGTGTGTGTGTGTGTGTGTGTGTTAAATGAACTGGCAGTGTCTCATTGGCCTGCGACTGCCACACACGATGGAGAGGTAAGAGATTGTCTTAAACAAATTAAAAATTAGACTTGAGTGGTGTAAAAGAATGACTAGGTTTACAAGCACTTCAGTATCCTTTGACCTGGTCTTGATAATATTCGGGATACAGTGCTTAAATGTCCACAAAGCTGGCATTGCAGTGCAATGGACCGTCATTGCATGACTGAATCTTTTCCCATTCTTGTGTTATATTCGGGCCAATACAGTATGACTGCAGTTATCAACTTTATTAACTCATACGGTCTGCTTCTGACTGCATGTTCCCATTAAAAGTGCAGTAAGAAGCATATGGCCAATCACAAATTATGGAGAGGTGTATCAATTGCTTTTCAAAGATCATTGCCCGCTCATTTATTAATATAATTACATCTAGGGTGATTTATCTGATTGTAATGTACATTTATGTAACAGAATACACATGCACACACAAAGTGTATTTTTATGGCGTGCACACTGATTTTGCACTACTGCTTCCATCACAAATTATGTTAAATTTATCCATTCGCAATTATTTTATTAGGTGGAGCTCTGCAAAACATTTTACAAGAATTTCCTTGTATGTTAACTCCTTTTTTCAACAAAACGGACTGGTCAGCACAATACATTTTTTTTTTCTCCTATGACGCTCTGCACCACGTTAATCAAGCCAGAATAAAATAGAGCCATCTTCGTTGCCAACCCGCTAATCTGAATTCATAGATGGGAGGACAAGTTTTGGGTGCTTTGGGACGTTAACAACATAATGGAGGACCCTAGAGGCAGTAGACATTGATTTGACTGACATTAACAACTACCCGTCCGTCATCTTTAACCTGACGTGTGATTGGACTTATGATCAGCATCACTCACCCTCATTCAGTTTCAACCCATCACTAACTCTGGCACTCAAACTAGCCATGTAAAATATTGGCCTCATTTCCTCAAATGATTATTACAGGAAACATTTTTGGTCTTAATATATGTTTCTGGATCACATACTGTGTGCAGCATGCTCTGCAACCGTTTTATCCAACCGCAAACGACACTCCCCCGCTACCTACATACAATGAGGCACACAACAGCAGCACAACACCGCACACAGTTTGTGCACGAACACTGCACATGTGTACAAACACTGCTGAAATTGGCTCGCCGGTCTTGCGCCTAACAGCCAGTTTGCCACAACTGCAGAATCTGCAGCAACTGCAGCCTACCAGCCAGCCAGCACCCCCCCACCCGTCACCACACAAAATAAGTATAGGCTGAAGTGACTGATTTTCATGGGGCAGACAGATTTGCAGATGGAAAACTTCTTGCAGGACACTGAACTGGCCCTTCAGAAGGCCTATGTACCTGGCAGTCAGTCTGTACGCAACCTTCCACAAAGGGAAAGTTGACTGTAAAAGACTGGAGAGGTAGAGAGATGCAGGCTGGTGGTACATGGGCATAGTGAGTGTGAGTGTGAGTGTGTGTGTGTGTGTATAAACAAGTAGACAGTGGAGGCTGGAGGGCTGGGACACAGAAAGAGAAAGGAGAAGAGCTCTGCTAACAAAGGCTCAAATGCTGACGACATTTCACCAGTGGTGCACCAAGTCAAGGCCGTACCAAGTAGCTTCAGAAGGCACAGCAAACGAAAGAGCAGGAATGCCAACACCACCAATGGGTTTGATAATCATGAGACAAGTGCATCTTAATGAAAATGTTCTGTGCTCTTAACTGGCTAAAAGCTTCCTCTATATATAGGCTGTATGTGAACGTACATGCTACCACATACATCTGCAGGGAGAGATACTCTCCTGCAGCTGCATTCCACAGGCCAGATTTCAGGGCAAGATAACTGTGTGGATCACAACCTGAAAAGGCCGCACATACTTGGGAAAGATGCACGCACACACACACACTGCCTGTATTGTACGGTTTTAGCCTGCTCACTACTAGTAGGCAGGTAAAACATGCGAGGAGTGAAGCACTCGACCTGTTAGAATCCAGCCCAGGTTCACTGATGGGCTCCATCTTCAGTCACTGTGCAGGCAACAAAGACAGAATGTGCTATTTCAGCATTGGCACAAATCTCCATATTAAATGATTCAAAGTGCAGCTTTGTGTGTTCAATCACTCTCCCATTCCACATTTCCATCCAAGCAATACAAATCAAACTTCGACTTATAACTGAAACTTGCTTGACCACGTAACCAGTTCCAGCCTCAAAGCAAAGCTAGCGTAAACTCACAAGTGGAAGAAGTGTGGCTAGATGGATAAAACACCCCTGTATCAAGAGAATGATGCCTATTCACCTCCAACGGCTACTCAGAGCGAAGACTGCTTACTTGGGGGTGGGGGGCATAGGAAGAAAGGCAGGTTTGTTTCAGAGGCCAACTTTTTGGCTTTCGATCCTTTATCACATTAGGTGGTTAGCGGCCAAGCGGCGCAGACGTTAGCTGGAGAGGAAGATAACAGGTCTCTCTGATGCTCCAGCAGAGCAGATTACTGGCAATCTCTCTCACACACACACCACTTTCTGAGAAATCTCCCAAGTACAAAACATAGGGAGTAAAGAATTAGAGTAGGGTGCAAACAATAACAGGAAGTATGCTTTTGCATGCACAGAGCGGGGGTGTGCTTCCAGAAAGTACCACAGTCAAATGATTGCCCCTATCATTTTCTCTCCAGTTACTAAGGTGGTGAGTGAAAGACTTTTCTAGGACAAAGAGGCAGGTTGAGCATCTCTCCTCTAATCCCTTAGTCTTCCCCATCAGTATGTGGCTGAGCACAAAACACACAAGGCAGCAATTGACTTCTTACAGCCTACAACTAGATCTTCTATCTTCTTTTCTCCCTCTCCCCTTTCTGAACACACACACACACACACACAGCTCCCTCACACTTTCTTTTTGCTGCTTGGTTTCTGTAGGTTTTTGCTGGATTGCCTTTATCATTCAGTCCTTTACTTTATTTATTTTTTTTTTTATTATTCTTCCTCGTCTTTTAATCAGGTGGTTTTAATCAGGCCAGTGGGTTCACACTTGAGAAGTTGGCGTCTGCACGATAATCTCCCTCCCAGCTGCTGCACAGCACAAGGAAGCAAAGAGGTGCAGAGTACAAACCATGGTGCAAGTCAAGCTCAGTGGAGCAAATCACACCTTTTGCATCTACATAATTACTTTGGTTCAGACAGACCAACCGCAGTAGGACCTCCAAACGATGGGAGTGTGTTACAAAATTATTGCAGTCGTTCTGATTGGCAGCTTTATAGTTGCAGAGAATGGTAGGAGGTGTAATTCTGACAGCACAGGAAGGGACCAAATAAGGACAAAAAGCAACAGCAACAAGAAAGAAGAGAATAAAACAAGAGTGTTTAAAAAAAAACAACAAGACAGCTCAATGCAGATGTGTACGTAAAGATAAAAATGAGAAATGGCTGATAAACTGATCATGTAGACTGTGGAGAAATGGCACAGACAACCACAGTGAGAGGACGAGGAGAGAGAGAGAGAGAGAGATGCACTCTGCCGGCACCCAGAGATCCATGCTGCATGATACAGTGGGGGTGGGGTAAAGGCTGGATCCACGTGTCTGCCGGGGCGGCTCAATCCTGTGAGGGATTCAGCAGGAGCCCGACCTCACAGCTGCAGCCGGATTATGGGAGAGCATGAATTAATCTGCCAGGGTTGCATACAAAAGCTTTTTTCCCCTCCTTCTCCTTTTCTGCCCGTTATTATCTCTCTACCCCCATTCAACAGCTCCCTTAAATGTCCAAGCCTGGCATTCCTGATAGTAAACCTCCAGCCTGTCGTTACGCCTCTTTACAGATACACACAAAACTGCCACAGAGAAAAAGAGATACTGAGCAACAGAGAGAGAGAGAGAGAGAGAGAGAGAGAGAGAGAGAGAGCAAAAAAGAGAGAAGGATGAGAGATGGATATGAGAGAGCAGACGAAGAGAAAGGGACATTTGAGCATCATCAATGCATTAGGGAGCCAGAGCCTAAGCCTCAGGCCAGCCTACTCTTGCTCTCCCTCTCCTCCCTCTGGAGCAGATTCAGGGGTTACCAGAGGTCAGAATCAGAACAGACATGCGAATGGAGGCCTAGGCTTTTATGTGGCCAACAAAGAGAATGGGCATACATGCCCCCAACAAGACCTCTGTTCACATATACAGAAAGCCTCACAACCCGTGTGTGCGTGTGCGTGTGCGTGCACTGAGCATAGAGGGCCTGGCGCTAACGGCCTATGTCCACTGTGCATGGAGTTGACAGCTGGGCAGAGACAGAGAGCGACAGACAGGAGCAAACAAAAGATGGATGGGTCTCGTGAGGGGCGACAGAAAGGCAGAGGGAAACAAAATTGAAGGACTGGCAACAGAGACAGATGGAAATACAATGACACACACACACGCGCACACACACACACACACACACACGAACAAACAGGAGGGTTCTTCAGAACAGCCATGTGCTGGGGCAGAACACGCTGCAAGCTGGAGGAGGGGGTGCAGTGGGTCGTCTCAGCGAGGTGGACACCCAGAGAATGGGTTTTTGCAAGTTTGTGATTTTGTGTGTGTGTGTGTGCTTGTGATTTTGCACGACTCTGTGGGTGTGTGTGTGACTTGTGCAATTGTGTGTATGTATGGGTGTGTGAGATTGGGATTTTATGTGTGTCCGCAGTATGCATGTATGGGTGAGCGAGATTGGGATTTTGTGTGTGTGTGTGTGTGTGTGTGCGCACAGTGTGTAGCAGAGCACTCTGGAGATAAGCCATGGCATGATCCCCAGCACAGTCGGCCTGCCTCCACTGACACTAATGAAGTACTCCAGCTCAGCGGTAATTAACACACGGTTTAAGAGTCTCTTACACACAAACACACACACACTAACAGGAAGGGAGGAGGGGTAGGACCCTTCTCCTGAAATGGCCCCATCTGCCTGCTCTGCACACAGTCATCTCTCTCTCTCCCACCACTCTCTCCATCTCTGCCAGCCAAGACAAAAAGCAGCTGAGGCCCAGCAACAGACTGTTTTGAGGGGGTCGTGGGGTGTCTCCCCTTTGGCCCCTATGCCATAACTGGACCCAGGGGAGAAGGGTTACAGAACAAGCACCAGAACCACTTTTGGAGACCGAACTGAACCGGGGTGGAGGGGTGTTTAGACATAAATGAGGATTCAGGAGAAAAAAAGAAGCAACAACACTATCACATGATTTACAAGCAAGACACCACAAGATAACAGCAGATAATCGTGACGAGCAGGCCTACAAGTTCTGCTTTGTTAATCAGCTCTAGAATTAATAGCCACAATGCTATTATCAAAATACAATTTCAGATACCTAAAGTAAAAGTTTTGGCTAGATAGAACAACATGACCCAGAAGTGGGCTAAGAGGCAAACGAGTGAGTTTAATTGGTCAGAGGAAGGCAGAGACACCAAGGCCTTTCCGTCAAGCTCTCAAACGGTGTACCGCCTTTGAAATGATTTACCCCACAAACGGCCAGCAATCTCTATGAAGAGGACAAAGAAAGAGACTCTCTGCACAGACAATGGAGGGGTTTGTGCCCTGAGGATAGATTTGTGGATGTATGGGAATCACGTCACCTCAACCTACGGCAAGACTCCTCGTTTGTCATTCCATTTTTCCGATAGTCATCTAGCCACGTCAAGGACGCAGTCATGATGAAATGGTCAGCCACTGAGTTCCAAAATAGTAACCCTATTGCAATGAAGATGTTGACACTGCAGCTGTGTTGTAACTCTGAGTCAGGGAAGGCTGAACTACCTTGAATCAAGGCTTCTGTGGAACATGTGAGCAGTTGTGAGAATCTGCTCTATGTAGTTTAAATATCCGAGTTTGTATGAATATTTGTTTCGACCACACACCCACAATCTAAGAGTGTGATATCTTGAGTAGGAGGCTGTGTGTGTGTGTGTGTGTGTGTGAGACAGATGCCAGAGTTTGTGGGTGGCTACTGAGAAGCACCGTCTGCAGTCAGTGAGTCTTGGGCCTTCCCCATTAAGACATGCTTTACTAAGCTCTGCTAGTGGAACACACATCAGTTCAGCACAGATTCCAGAGTATGGCATTCTGTGTGCTCTCTCTCTCTCTCTCTTTCTTTCTTTTCCTCCACTCTCAAGCTCTCTGTGTAACTCTTCTAGGGTGCCGGCGCCGGGCCAGCGGTACAGCCTTACAAGCTGTGGTGCCATGCAGTCCACATGCAATGGCTTTCAGCAGCAGACACACGAGCAGACACTCCTGCCAGCTCTTTGATGACTCCACGATGACAATGAAGAGAAAGAGGAAGAGGCGGATGAGGATGAGGATGAGGATGATGAGATCCCAACAGCTCACCCTCGGCTTAGCTGGAGGGTGGCGAGTGATCTCATCAGCCTAACCAGTCACTCAATTACGGTTGCCGGAGAAAACATCACACGTCACGGATTAGAGTTCGGGGAGGACTAAAAAAAGAAAAAGGAGCATAGGGAAGAGCGGAGACGGAAGAGGAGGACGAATGGAAAAAGACAAAAACAGAGAAGGAAGTACTGGAAAGAGCAAATATTCAAATAAATGAGTGATATTCAAATATAAATGAGTGAGTGAGCTGTCAATAGGCAGAAGAAAAGCAAGATGAGAAGGCAGAAATCCACCCCCAAAGGAGGGAACATCAAGCCTGTGTGTGTGTGTGTATTCAGCACTGGCCAGCAAAGCATGTCCCTTAACATACAACACACACAGACACCCCCCCCCCCCACAATGTACACTCATTCACTCACACACAGAAAACACCAATCACAGAGGAGAAGAGACAGCGGTGACCTGCTTGTGTCCATCACACACGGCAACAACCGAGCCTGGAGGTAGTGCTGCACTGCCTGCTTGACTGAGCAGGGAGCTAGCCCAGAAGCCAAATGCTCTCCTCCATACAAAAGACCAGCGAGTGAACACGGCCATGCTCCTTTGTCATCGACCCCAGTCAGTGAGTGTGAATGAGAACGCGTGGGGGTGATCATGTCAAGAGGTCCCGTCAGGCTGCTTTGGTCATCACCATCAGAAGCTACAATGTGTAGCAGACAAATCTGCGAGCGAGCAAGCGTGAGAGTGAGAGAGAGAGAGAATGATCTGTACTTATTAGACCATTGTCCCATTGTACTGGGAGTCCATTACACCCCATTACTGTGATACAGCCCAATATTTACAGCATGGTCGTTCTTTTCCCTTGGATGGATTCAGGGATCCAGGAACAGGAAGCTGCTGTTTGCACTGCGGTCTGGAAGGCAGTCTAGCTGGCAGCTGATGAGGCTGATCAGACTGACCGGCCCAGCACTCCTGCCTGAGGCTTTGCTGTAGCAACACTCAGTATGAAACAAGGGAAGACCAAATGCAGCCAGGGTGGCAGGGGAGGAGGGAGTTTTTTTCTGGTATGCAATGCTTCATCTGATTCTTATCTCTTCACGAACATTCTTCACTCGGCTTTTTTACTTGCTGTACAGGGGATGTGCAGAGTACATTTACTTTAGTTGCATCTTGGCAAACGCATGGGCCATAAAAGTAAAGGGCCCAATTCAAAGTCCTTTTATAAAGCTCCATGGCAGCCATTGGGCTGGTCCTAACACACTTAGAAACGGTATCAGTCTGACCCACTTAGTAAAGCCTCTTGACATCTTCATCTTGACATGTTTCTAAACTAGTCAGTGGAAAGCTTCCATCCACTATAGCTTACACTGGCTCTTTACATGAGCCATTAAGCCTCAAAAAGACAATGTGATTACTTCTAATTTAAACTAAACTGCAGATCTCACACTACATTTGGGACAGCCATGGCCTACTGCTTAAGGCTTTGGGCTTGTAACTGAAGGCTTGCCGGTTCGATCCCCGAGCAGTGGACCATGGCTGAAGCGCTCTAGAACAAGGCACCTAACCTCTCACTGCTCTAGCAGGTAGCCAACTGCTCCAGGATGGTATGTACTTCACTTCACTGTGTGCTGTGCTGTGTGTGTGTGTGTGTGTTTCACTAATTCACAATTTGGGTTAAATGCAGAGACCAAATTTCCCAAATTTCATGGGATCAAAAGAGTATAGATTACGGATTATTGTTATTTTTAACTATATAACATAGTATGTATAACATAGAGCCATGTGGGTCTGCTTGTCTGAGCCACTCTCCATTGCTTCTACCGTAGAAATCAGTTATCTAGTAGGCTAAAGATTTGTGATGTTATCACAGAACACACACACACACACACACACACCATGGCACAATCTAGTTCCATGGTTTTCATGAAGTCCTCCTCCTGTTACAAACACAACCTTCATGGATTTCCACAACAACTTATCCAGAGTGCCCTCCAAAGCCAAGGTTTAAGTGAGAAGCTTAGGACGGAAGAGAGGGGCAATGGAGACCTCCGAAAGATCGAAGTCCACCGAGAACTAATCAATGGCTCTGTAGTGGGGAGAGATGCTAATTAGCGCCAAGGAGTGAAATCAGCCTATTGGAGGGCAAGAGAGACCAAAGACAGCTTTATGTTGAACAATTGCAAATAATCCCCTTTTCAGCAATCAGGAACGTTTGGCCAAAGTATCCCTGTTTTGATGCAGTTGTCCATTTTCAAAAAGAAGACCACAATGAACCATGAGCACATCTGCAAACCATACATGTGGGTAGAATAAGTATGTTCTCATACAAAATAGTGTGACATTATTGTGTGTGGTATCAAATGGCTCCTTCAAATCAAGATTAGCTCATTGTCATTCTTAATTGGCCTAGTTTTTGGTGAACACACTGTGGCATAGCAGTTCTATAAAACAAACCAATAAACCAATTGTCCAAAACACAAAAGGTTAACATCCTCAAGGCAGCTCACGTGACTGTCCTATATTTTGTTGTGGTCTGTTCTGCTGCGTATTATATGAGCAGTTGTACTTCTAGCTGAACGGCACTGCAAGGGTCTGCCAGACTTTTTAAAATTTTGATTTTTTCCAGGGAGTAACAGAACAAGTTCAACCCTGTTCTTCTACATGCAACCATGGTCTACTACACTCCTGTGTGCAACTTTCTTTCTCTCTGCAATATGCTGTTCCCTGCCGGGAACTGTTTTATGCTAACCCTATGCTACCTTGTACTGGGCTCTGTGGTTCTTGCCCTTAGCATGCTAAGCTATGTCACGTTGTCTGTACTCTCCACTTGGCCAGTGGAGGCACTCTGGGATGTCAGGGGACAGGAAGCTGTTGGGGGGTGGACGAGGCAAAGAACAGGAAGTGAGAACAGAATGGTGGAGGAGAGCAAAAGCAAAGTTGACAGAAGAGAAACACACTCTTACCAACCCTGTGGAGGAGTCACCCCCCACCCCCTCAAAAAAAAAAAAAACTTGCTCCACTCATGCAAGGCTGCTCGAGAGGGAACGCTCAACTGCTTACGTAACAACGCTCTGAAATAATATTAGGCCTCCAGTGGGTTGAGCCAAGAGCAAGCCCCAGCAGACCGGCCAGCCTAGGCTCAGCTTCAGATGGTTCGTACATGTATGTCTGCCTGCCTGCCAGCTGTGAGCAGTGATGCTGGTGCATGTTGCCAGGATAGTGCACACTGGAGCAATGCAGCAAGCTGCCAGAGAGTACAGGAAAGGCTTGAGTAGCAGAGTACCTGACACAAACAGCCAATCAAATATGCTATCAGGAAGGGCAACGAGAGGGAAGAGGGAGGGGTCTGTGTGTGTGTGTGTCAGGGAGTGAGTGAGTGTGTGAGTGTGAGAGAGAGAGAGACAGAGAGAGTATGTAAGATTGTTCTGTCTGTACAGGCACAGTTTAAAGATCTGTTGACAAGCGTTTGCCGTGCCAGCAGACATAAGCAGCCTCTGTATGTGAGTACATGTGCATGCATGAGCATGAAGCCTGTGAAATTCACACAGCACATGGCTCTGCGCCTCACCACAATATGCTTATGTGCATGTCTGTCTGCTTGTGTGAAGTAAAAAAAAAAAAAAAAAAAAAACTGAGCTGTGATTCAACACTGTTCTACTGACTAGGTCTAACTGAGAACTAGTGTGTGTGTGTGGGTGGGTGGGTGGAGATACACCTTCAGCGGAATTTCACTAAAGGCAAAATGTGACTAATGTGATAACCACAATGACTGGGCCCTGTGAACCATGCTTCTCTGCCTATTCAACTGGTGACCAGTTCTTCCTCAGAAGCAAGAGTGTGATTGCTGAGGACAGCTAGGCTGTCTTGGGTCTTGCGTGTTATTCTGAGAAGCAGCCCCCCGGTACTGCTTGCATCCAATATGATCTGCCTGCCTGCGGCTTGTGAATTATAGAGGAGAGGCGGAGAGCCGACTCAGCATGAGGCCTGAGGGCTCCTGAGGTCAGCGTCGACGCCAACAGAGAGGGAGACAGAAAGAGACATGAAGGAGAAAGAAAGAAATGAAGAGGGAAAGGGAAAGAAAGAGAGAGAGAGAGAGGGTGAGGAAGAAAGAGAGGTGGAACAGGAGTCAGTCTGCTAGTGTCTCACGCTAGAGTGGGACTGTGGGAGGAACAGGAGGCGCTGACACCACCACTGTGGGCTTGTAGGTCGAGCGCACGGGAGGATGGGCTCTGGTTGATTAAGGAGTTGAAGGCACAGGACAGTTGGGTGCGTTGGTTAGAGTGGACTTCCTTACGTGGCCCTTCTGCTTTTTCTCAGCACTTTGACGTCAAGTCACGAGATGTGTGTATTTTTCACCCATCAGCTTCCACTCAGCACTTTCCAGAAGCTAATAAACTTCACAGTAGATTTCTACCATTAGAGCAGTGAGCCAAACAAGGTTGTCAACTATCATTGCTGTACAAAAGAACACATCAGAATTTGGGATCTGTGTGTATCGCGTGGTGGAACTGCAAGTGTTGGAACATGCAAATGTAAAACAGTACAGAAAAATCACTGATCACAGCATGTCCAGATAGCAGGATACAGGATAGCAGGACTATGATCCCCCTTTATGCAGACCAGTGGGACCCATACAGAATATCTAAAAAAAAATTATATTGTGATGTTACGCGACACTCCAACTTATGCAAACCAAAACTATTCACGTTTGCTCCCATTGTAACGTATTATGTTGCTCTGTCTTGGTCAGTATTCAATGAACTTTGACATAGCACTGCTCATAACACACACACACACACACACACACACCCCAACACTGTGGTCAAGATCAAAGCAGGACTACACCAGTGTGGCTTCAGACTGAGCAATCGGTTTGAAAACCCCTTTCTTTCAGAGGCCATTAAGAGCCGAGATTAAAAAAAATAATAATTTCCTGTTATAAATCCAAAAATACCAGACTAGCCATAAGCATAAGAGTGCTGTATGTTTATACCATGACAGCAGATGAAGCTTTATTCTGACTTGAGGCCCACCCCATTATAGCGATGACATTTTAAGAGGCTCTTCATAAAGATCTTTAATGCAAAATCCATTTGGCAGACAGGATTATAAAAGCCCTTTCTATTCTTGGATATGAAATCCACTGACATGAGTACAAGAATCAACAAAAGGCTTTGGCCTACGATCGGGCATTATGAAACAAAAGAGGGTGGCCCTCAGTGACACCCCTCTTCACTACACATACACACTTATATATATATATATATATATACACAAATATGCATACACACACACATATACATACACACACACACACACACACACACACACACACACAGGTCTCTGATGGACTACATGGGTCCACGCTGCACAGATGCCAAAAGACCAACAAAAGGAGAAGAAATTGACCAAGTTACAGGTTTTGGCTTGGGTTCCACATAATCAATAATAACGAGCCTGAATCTGATAAAGAGAATTGATTTCACCACATAAAGAAAAGCTAGCGAGGACACAGCAGTTAGATCATGCAACTTCTGTGTGTTGGTAATGTTTGCCGTGTGGTTTATACACAACTAGGCCTAGTGATGGGGCCTTCTCAGAGGCCCACAGCCAAAGAATGAGGCTGAGTAAGGCCACTGCAAGGGCCACCTCTGGCAAACCTCCACCTCTGTGCCTCCATGCCCACGAAATCCTCTGGTGAACAGTATCCATCACAGAGACAAGTGCACGCAAGTCTTGATTATGAAGGAATTTGAGCTTGGGTTTTAACCGATACCGTTTCTAGCAAACGGCTACAGGGAGATTGTTCAAATGTAAATGTAAAAGTATAAATGAATAATAATAATAAAAATGTTTAATTGCTCAGAAAAAAGAAAAAAGTAATATAAACATATAAAGCATGCCAAGCATAGGCATTCCTATGCTTTCATCAGGATGGTCAGTGAAGCAAAGCTAGCACAAATTGTCTGTCTGGCCTAGAAACAAACGTATTAAGCCAAACGGGTGTAATCAGAAATGTCAGCCAGCAT
The DNA here is from genome assembly GCA_027481765.1 of Tenualosa thibaudeaui. Taxonomy (NCBI): domain Eukaryota; kingdom Metazoa; phylum Chordata; class Actinopteri; order Clupeiformes; family Clupeidae; genus Tenualosa; species Tenualosa thibaudeaui. The sequence continues at coordinate 4,353,543 of JAIFZK010000024.1, forward strand.
GTCGGCTGAGCTGGCACTCACAAGTGTGAGTGACTCGGTCAGAGAGGCAGTGCCACAGGACTACAGATATGACACCCGCAACTGACTAGCACCATCAGCTCAATCAACTCAACTTTTCACAATGACATTTTCCCCCACCACACATTTCAAGTTAAATCAGACAACAAGAAATCAGTACATATTAGAGCTAGCAGTGTTGTGTCTGTTATGCATGAGAGAGAGAGAGGGAGAGAGAGAGAGAGAGAGAGAGAGAGAGACAGACACGTGTGCTTGCGTAATGATGGAGATCCAGAGAAGTAATGAAAAACCACCCCCCTTTTCTTGCCTGTGGGGCTAAGTGCAGACATGCTTCACTGACGTCACCGCCTGCACACTGATTCACTCTTGCACCTCTCCATATTCCCGCTCATTCCGTGAAATATTTAAGATGACTTCCATGTGAAACTTCAACCCCTTGGGGAGCAGGCGTACAGCCGGCCATTAATAGTTCAAAGGGAGGAGGGGGAAAAAAATCCTCTCAGCCAAGTCACATTCAGAGCGGTGGGACACAATTTCTCAGACTCCCTCTGCTTCTCTCAACCCTCATTCTCCCCTCTGATGCAGCACCGTGATTGTATTAGCGGTCCGTGATGATCTTCTCCGAGGACCAGTCAGCAGCGCCTCATTTGGACACCTATTAGATTGTGAGGGCCAAATCAGATTGGGCGTCAGTGCTCGCCATCCATTCTGAGGAGAACTGGCCTCCTAATCCTCTGGCCGTGCTCCTCAAATGCAGCAATCAAACACGCATAAGCTGCTGGTAATCTTCCCTGGGGAATAAATCAGTTAGGAGGGGTCAAATTGTATTAAATTCTGTGAAATCGGTCAGTGTCCTAAGCCTTCTAGGTACCACATAGTTAAAAAGCATATGGGGAGACCGCAAAGGCCCCCTTCCCCATCCTAAGACAGAGAGACTAATCATTAAGGGTTAACTGAAGGGCATGTTCATTAGAAAGGAAAAATCTTTATGGATAAACCAGAAGCTCAAGGGTGATAAGTCAGTAAATCATAAACTCCAAATAGAGCTAACTGTAAGTAAGTATGCAACCATGTTGTGGCTACTTTCTCAAGTCTATGGCTGTACTGCAACAAATACTTGACTCAGTGAGCACAAGAGGGCCTTCAAGCTGCAAGTCTGTTTGTCTTCAAACCTGAAAAACAGCCAGTAAAAAAGAAATATAATTTGATGTATAGAATATGACGTAACGCTGCCAGTGATGGAACAAAGTGAAGAGTTAAAAACCTGTTTAATCCTGCTCTCACTGCAGGAAGCTGAAGCTTCTAGAAGTGAACTCGAACCGACTGATCTCTACAAGATAATGGCATGGACCAGAAGAGCGCTAAGCCACTTCGATCCACATCTGTAACTTGGTCACAGTAATTCAGGGAAGGAATGACCATCATTTCAGGAGTAGGGGTTTACTCGCTGTTCCTCTCAAGTCTGGGGAAATTCCTGTCGATGAAGCCATAAGAACTGGCAAGATGTAGCCCGGGTCCTGTCATGACATGAGCACAGTCTTGGAACTCACGCAAGCCCGTCTCCCTGCCACCAGTGGGATGAAGACAGGGCATGGGCATCATCCAACAAAGGACCTGATTGTAGGGGTGGAGTTCCAAGAAAAGGTGATGCTGAAAAATGTCAAGGGCCAAAGACCACTGATCAAATTAAAAGGCTTCTACTAGTTGAAGCTTGAGAGCTGATAGGTGCCTCTACCCCTCTCTCACTTGGTTTCTTATGCATGTGACTGCAAATAGCCAATAGCTCTCTAAAAAGATAGACTTTTGCTTCTGTTGCTATAATCCTCACATCTGAAAACAAAATCCTTCTCATCTTCACCACTTGTTTAGCATAGCAAGGCAATATAAAACAATAAGCAAGTCAACCAAGGTGGAATCACACATCCACAAACATTGCATTTCTGCTAAAACAAAAGCCTACAGCTATGACCACAACACTACAAAGGTCACACAGAACACTAAGAAGGTCATACATGAACTTATTCAATATATGACCAACTCACATTGACTCCTCATACCTGGCTTTGCTCTCACCATATTAGTGTCAATGAGGACCTTCTAAAGAGTGAATGCATAAGCTATGGTTTACGTGGGCCGCTGCAGTCAGCAGGACCCAGCGTCAACATGCAACTCGCTCCGAGTCCACGGTTTCTTGTCCCCACAGCAGAAGAACAAAACGCATGGGCCGTTTGCTGCAGGCATCAGGTGACACAGCTGGAGAGCTGACAGGTGAGAAGACACTGAGTGACAAAGACATGACAGGGGAGAAAACAGCTGGGGCTACTTCAACTTTATCCTGCATTACATGTGGCCCTTTCTTTATCAATTCTACTGTCTTGTACAGTATGAACTGCAAAAGCTGAGAAAGCGTGTGGCTTCTGCCTTTGGTACCATTGGCTCCACTAAAAGTAGGTGTGTTCCAAGCACATCCTATTGGTTTAAAATTAGCCTGTGATTAAGCCAAGCTGCAACACAGTGACCTTAGTTCTTGGAAAAACAAGGGGCAACATCACCCGGCTCAAGCCTTGGGGGAGTCTAAAAAATGAAAGAAAAAAAGAAAGAAAGCCAGCAAAAAAATAGATGTAAAGCAGAGAAAACAGCTGTCTGAGTTGCTTCTCTGTCAACACTCACTTCCTCTGTGTGCGGTTAGCATGCAACAGCAGAGGTTTGCCGAGGCAAAAGCATTAGTGTTCTGAGGTCCAAGGCACAGGATCAAAGGACATCAGCAATCCAAAGGTGACCACGCAAAGAAGCCACACATGGCCACATTTGTCCAATAAACACTGTGTATAGCCCAAGATGCAGGACACGCTTCCATTCGTTACGTCTTTCATGCCACACAAAGAGATGAGTTTAGCAAACAAAAAGGCTGTAAAAACTGCTTGTGAGTCTCTGAAAACTCGTATAATCAGGGGGCTGTCAGAACATCTTTTGTAAGGCTGGTTTGGAGTGGCGGGTTATAATCAAGATAGATTACACTAATTCAATTCTCCTCAGACTTAAGAGACCAGCTCAGTGCAACAATATCACCGAACCTGCATGGCGCACCTGTTTTGACACAACAGCGAGACAGGACAGAATAAGTCTGGCAGAGGTCAGAGGTCATTTCTTCTCAAGGTCCCTTCTCACAGAAATGTACCCATCTTTACGATTTCAAATGGTTCTGCAAAAATAACATGTACACACACTACCAAGAGAAAACATTATTCCTCACTCTCTCTTACCATGTCTATTTCCAGTTCAGACTGACCTACAATAAACTACAAAGGTATCCAGAAGGTAATTTTCAAAGAGCTGTATAGTAGCAAAGAAAAAACCTGACTTGAACAGTGTTGAAATGTGTATGATAATCTATATGTGCAATCAAATTACATACAAACAATAAAGAGAGCTCTTTAAATTAATCTGACCCTGTAATCTTGGTATAAAAGCAAGTACCCATGTTCATCTGAGGGGATTATCACAACTATGATTAAACCTCAACGCGATGGAGCTGGAGGAAAAACTGTCCTCCTAGCTTCTTGAAATCTCATCTGGTTAAAATGTGAGAACACCGACCCCCCCCCCCCCCCCCCCTCTTTTGGTGAAAAAGGTTTTGACAATCAGGTTGGAGTCTGAACATCCAGTAGTATTCAAAATGCCAGTCCAACAAAGACAGAAAGAAAAACATTTTTTACAGCCATTACAGCCAGTATGCTTCACAGACCATCGAGTTATGCCACTCTAATGACAAAGTAGGCCTATGCTTCACTACTATGATGCAGCATCCGCTTCATGGTTAAAATATCTTAACTGTTGAGGAAACATTATCAAACACATCTATATGTATATTTATAACATTTATATTTAGTACTGCACCTACACTGCAGTATCCTCAAAGCTTTACTGGAGAAAGCAAATGTAAAACTCTCATAAATGTAAGCTTAACTTTTAGGTTCCCCAAAAACAGCAATAGCATGGAATAATGAGGATATGATACTGATAAATGATACACACACCATTCCAATATCTGCAGTGTCATTATAGGCTACACCAGGAGTGTCTCATCATGACCACCTATGCTGGTCTATTTATCTACATGTAGCCTGCGCAACGTTTTTCAAGAGATAATTTAAAAACACAATATGCATCAATGTGGGCCATGATATGTGGGCCAAACAAATATCCATCCATGCATGCATATCGTCCAAGCCAAGAAGTGTTGTAGACTAAATGTAACAGTAGTAAACACTATCCACTACGGGTGAAAGGGTAGTTTAAGAACATATAACATGATTAGAAATGAAACATCCCTGAGCTCCCAATGAAAATACAATACGCCACATTTAAACTACAGGCAAACCAGCCAAAGCCTAAACTTGACCATAGTTACCATCCCAACATACAGCACGTGTAAAATAGTAGCAAAATGGCAATGTTTACCTTCAGGATTTCCCCCCGTTTGAAACTTAGTTCGTCCTCAGCAGTTGCTTTGAAATCGTACTTTGCAATCGCTTCCATTGTTTGGTGAATTCAACGTTGAGCACAGCCTGGGGTGCAGATAGTTGACGGCGTTTGCCTCAGTTTCCGAATGATTATTCTCTATTGTCGGGGAATGAACACAAAGGCTCCAAATAAAAGCTCAGCTATCAGGATCCTGCTGTCGGTCGCTCCGAGTCTCTCCTCCCGTCTGTGACCCGTTCCCCTGCGGCTAAATCCTCACATAAAGGTCAGAGCGGGGAACCTACAAATCATAAAATAATTAATCATTAATCTTGAATACAGTTTCTTAAATGGATAAAAAGCCGAATCGATTACTAGAAGCTAACGTTACAAGCTTGCTTCTAGTTTAACACAGTTACTGGACCGCGCCCCGCAACACGACTGGCGTTTCACAGCGAAAGCTCTTCAAAAAGAGGAAGGAAACCGTATGGCTGACACTTCATGTAGCCAACTACCATCTGCGTTTGTCAGGGACTGTCCAATCAGACAGCACACTGGGACGGAACTTATCCAATAAGAGAACCCAAAATCGACATAAAAAACCAATAGGATCCAAACGCCTCGATGTTCAGCATTATGAAAGATAAGCAAAGCAGTCTTGGATAACGTCATCGCCGACAGGATATGCAGAACATAAAATATTACTAGGCGAATTTTTCATATATAAATCCCGTCAAAATAATCGCAAATCTGATTAAAACACAGAGGCATCCTAACTGCATGTGGGCAGACACAAATACACTCACAGTTAATACAGGCTTTCAAACAGCTGGTGTGAATAAAGTGTGAATAAAGTACTCTCTCACAAAATAAATCTGTTCAAAACCATTTCCAGCGCGTTCTCTCATCATAATATAAAGGACCCACTGACGAACCCCAACGAAAGGACCGACATATAGCCAGAACAATACGATCTAGCACCAAGACCATAAATGCAGCTTGTTTAGTATGATGTGTAAAATTAAAGACTGCAACAACCACTGCAGTTACAACCTCTGTCGGGTGTTGGACTTGATTTTCTGGCATCGCCGCTGCAAAACAAAGGTTAACGTATTCCTTTGGAGGGTATATATGGTGGACTACCCAATACTCATATCCAGCAGATAATGTCTACATTTCCACGAGAAATAAACAACGTACAGGTGGTTCTATTGCTTAAGACTGAAATTGGGTGGTCGGAGGGGAACTAGAAGTCAGTCCACCCTCCACGCTGCAAACCCCCGTCTAGGACCAAACCATGTCCGTCTAGATTTTTCTCTACAACGTAGCCTATCCAACAAGCTGGAAAATAGGGACACTGTTATTCAAGTTAACGCTTCTTCTAGAACAGCAAATTGCAATAGTTTGCTAAAGTATAGTGTTGATTTAAATTACAGTAAAATCAGAAACCTTGCCAAAAGTATTTTCAGTGACGATTTTTCTCTGACAGCTAACATATCACAACACTGGACGCCTGAAACAGCAACATTAGCCAATTACCTTCTAACCATAACCTACAGGCGAACCCAGATGTGGATGGTCGGTCTGATCTAACCTTACGTTTGATTATGCTAAATGTAAATCGTAAATCAGAACGTTGATTTATGGAGCGGCGCCAACACTGACCTGACTGAAATCTTAACGTTACTTTGTCCTGTGAAATACATCTCATCGTTTGATCGAAAATGGATTATAACAGGCTATCTAGTATAATGTTAGACCAACATGCATTTAGATACGTATGTATGTATACGCTATGCAAAATGAAACTGCGATGTAATCAATGTATTTAAAAAAAAAACAGGCCCAACGTTACTTTGGCATAACACTAGTTGACAGACATACCCACATGTTCACATTCACAAGCAGAAAAGGTAACTTGTCTTCAAGTGGACCATTCAGCATTTGAATACGATTCACATTTCTGATGGAAGAACATCACTTTTGACGTTATATTTGACATCTTACTGCAACTTTATTATTCTAATTCGTCCAGTGGCAAATAACGTAATTTTATATCATGCTGGCTAGTGTTTCGAGACTGGCTTGTTAGCTAACGTTAACTCTCAACTTTGCTAATGGAAAATACCAATATCTTTCAACTATCTGTGGAAATTGAATCCATATTGACACTTACCTCTCCTAAGCAACAGCGTATAAACAAACACTATCTTTTAAGAACAAATATACTCTTAAAATATATTTTCGTGGGAAAATACACTGTGGCCAAATTAGTACACAGTAACTACTGCAAAACTAGCATAGCATAAGGTGGGTTACGGAGAAATACGAACGTTCCTGGGGTCGCGTAAATAATATAACCCTTCATAATAAAAGTTCACAACCCTGAACTGATCCACACAGACGTGTCGAGACTTACATAAGAACACAGAAAGAAATTGACATCAACCCGCACGGAAATGGCTCGTATTGAGTTACTTCAGAGCCTGTGTTTTCACACCGTTTATTACAAAATCTTACGCTGTCAGTGGATTTTAAACGTTGACGTTTGTTCTTTGCTGTCCTGCTGTGAACTTTAATTTGACACAACGAGGAAGTCAAAGCAAGCGCAAAGTGCAGCAGACGCATGCTAGACGCACGGGCAGATGACTTTACAATTTCCGTTTCCTTGCAGATGTTCAGTAAAAACCTAGTTAAAAACCAAATAAGCGTTGCAGTCATAGTAACGCCTTTTACACAACCACCATTAAAATGCTTTAAATGTTGGGTATGCACCATGTATGATACACTGACATTATTTATGCCCGTTTCATAATTACCAAGGCGCCCAACAAGGGCAACCTACCCTAAAACACCGAACAGCAAATTGTTTTCCTGACTGAAGAAACGACAATGTTATAAAACAGTAAAAGCCGTGACATTTTCAGACCTTTGAATTCAACACACAGGAAAATGCATTATTCTGTAAGTATGCGTACAACTCTGCTGTAGTCTAAATAAGAAAAGGGCGACATCCTCTGGACTAAAAGATAATAGACCAACAAGGACAAAGCAAAGGGGAACGGGCTATGAGCGTATTTTACATTCATCATACTGATGTTTAGAATGTTTTTTTTTTTTTTTTTTTTTTTTGCAGTCTAAAAGAACATTTTAGATGTTCTGCTACTTCTGAAACAAGTAACTCTTACCCTTACATGGCTAAACAAGATATTGCCTACCTGGCTAACTCTTAGCAAAAAACGTCTGCTGGCACGATTTAACTCGTTTTAATTCCAAATTTTTTCTGAAAACATGAAATTTACATGAAATTTTATGTTGGTTAAGTTGGTGAAATTTTAAGTTTTATAGTTAGTCACAAGGAACCACACGGGAAAGAACATAGTCCTTTTTGAGAAAACATCATGGCCAGGGATCTTTTCTATTATCATTTTTACAGATTGAATTTCTCATAGCTGGTGGTCTGCCTTGGGCAAGGGCTGGTTTGCCAAATCTTTTTGAGAGACCCATTGCCACACATCGCTGAAAGGCCAAGAGGTCATATTCACTCCCCGTCACTTCTCTGAAGAACAGCCAGCTGTTCGCACTGTGAAGGGTCCAAGAAAAGATCATGCAGATCAACACCCCCATGTTTTTGTCATATTCAAAGACATGTGTGTTGTAGAACTTTGTCATAGCATAACTTTGTCATTTTTTCTCCTTATTCCACCTGTTGACACGAACCACAGAAAACTTCCCTCCAGAATTTGATGCTGTGGTTACCACACTGTTGTCTTTCCACCGTACTAAAGGCTTCTCTTGCTCAGTGCTTAACATCAGTTAAAGGAACATTGTGCAGATGACAATGCCTGAGTGTACCAAGGCAACCATAACCATGCTGTGTCATCTCATCAAGAAGGCTGAGAGATGAAAACAGGTTGTCATGAACAAAGTGGCACCCAGGAGGTACCTCAGCCTGTTTAGCAAGACCCAGGACAACACTTGGCCCCTGTCCAAGGCCTGTATCAGGAAGGTGAGTGTACTCTCCACAGTAGGGCTCCATATGGTACATGTACCCTGTAGGTGATGCAAGACTCCACAGCTTATAGCCAAACTGGATTGGCTTGCCCTTGATGAACCCTCCACGTTTGTTTTCCACCACATGAACTGAGGCCATTGTTTCATCAAACCTATTCCTTCTCATTGCATTAGAGATGGCTTTGTTGTAGACATCAGGGTCTAATGACCAAAACATGTGCCGCCGTGGTATAGAACTGTTCCCAGATGTAAGCAGGACTCCACCATCCACCATCCTGCACCATTTGTCCACTGTCCTGTGCCACTGGTCTACTGTCTCATGTACTTTTCTGTGCCACTCACTAACTGTCCCACGTTACCCGTACCACTATCCTGTTACAATGGAACTGTAGCATGGTAAAGTAGAAGAGGACAGTTGACAAGTGGTACAAAACAGTAGGTAAATCACAGGAGGCAGTGGGTGAGTGCTGTGGGACAGCAGGCAAGTAGCACGAGACTATACTGTTGTTGGTGGCTCACACCGCTCACCCACAGTCCCATAGGTTTTATGTTCAAGGTTAGGTTTTATTACAACATATAATATTAGGCAAGTGTCAAGGGATAGTGGTGCGGGCCAGTAAGTATGTGATAAAGGTCAATGCACAGGACAGTACCAGTAGTAAGAGTAAGACAGGACAATGGGCGAGTGGTGTGAGCCACCAGCAGTAATATAATACAGTTTTGTTTTTCCTGCCTCTCCAGATCCTTTAATAAAAATGAGGCAAAATGAATTTATCTGCAGGTTCAATTTTGTTGGACAGATGTTGGGACATTATAGACCTGTTTGTAATGGCACACAGGGTATTTGGATTTATGACAAAAGAAACAAAGCACACCAATCACAATATTTTAGGTTAGACTGCTTTTGAAGAGGTTTGTAATAGCGTCACTAGATGTCACCGATTTCCCATTTTGTCACAACTGAAACAGAAAGTCAGTCTACGTGGCTCAATGCAAGTCTGTTTTATAGGAGCTCCAGGAGGTTGACCTGTCAGAGACATCTCCACCCTCGCTGAGAGGGAATGGTTTTGGGTAGTAGCCCTTGGCCTTGGAGTCACTTTCCGTTGGTCATTTCTCAATGGGGTGGTACAAGGTGGAGCGATTCAACAGGAATCGTCTCAAACTGACTTGTAGCCTAAAGCAGTAGGTAAGTACGGGAGAAATATGGGAATTTATACAAAAATGCAAAAATAAATATTATCGAAAAAATAAATGCAGTTGCGGGGACAGGTGAGTGATTCATTCACTGGACGGGATTATGTACAGCATATACATCATTATGAGATTAGGACGAAAATGTATACTTGTCTTGCGTGTAAAAAACAACAAAAAAAACCTCTCTCAAATACTAGTTATTTTTGACGTATCTCTCTGGAGCCGCTCATATGACATGGACAATGTAACCGAAAACGCACAGTCAGGTAAGAAAAGTCACACCTTATTTTTTAGACTTACTATAGTGTTATAATCGCTAATTTTGGAAGGTAACGAACCTTTTGGTAAACTTTAGCGTATAAAGCCACATAATTGCAAAAAATATTGATTGACTCTGGACTAGATCTATCAGGCTGCTCTCCTCCTCATTTGGCTAATTTTCATCCACTGTGTAGCTATTAAGTATTACAAAGTTCAGACTGCAGCAGTCACAATTGCATTAGGCTACTGTATTACTGATTTATTACTTGCCCGCTCTGCTGTTCTCTTTTTGCTGATGTAACTCATAGAGTGAGGTATGTGAGGCATGTCATTACGTTTAGTCCTGCAGAACTGAAAATGAAGGCAATATTTTGAGAGTCATGAGACTTTCTGCCTGCGCAGACTTCAGGGAGAAATTGTCTTTTCAGCGGTAGTCTATGATCAAACTAAGGAAAACTCACTCATACAAATAGGCAATGCTGAGCAAACGTCAGTGATTTTCGACAGGCCAACACCTGTTATTGTCGCAAAGAAAGGTTGTAAATCAGTTACTGTGTGGTGGGAATCACATTATGTTTGAGTGGCTGGAGCCAACTCCCCCCTCTGACATGCAAGCTTGTAGTCTCTTTATGCAGAGCTCAGGGTAATCTATATGATTTTCTGCCTTGTAGATAGCCTACAATGTATGGCAAAACTTTCATAGAAAATTATCATTTATAATTTGCTATATGAGGCAAAATTTGGTCTTCAAAAAATGTTTTCTTTTTTTCCCCCAAAATGAGCCTGGAAAAGGGGAGTCGTATATTCAGGATCGTCTTATATTCAGACCAATATGATATTTGGGAAAGGTAGATCTGAACAGTGAAAGATGCATTCAATCTTGTTGGAAGATCTAGTATCATGTAGTGCTGTGTTTATTCCTTGCATGCAGACAGAACGGTCAGAAGTTACCACAGTGCTCTAATGCCCAGCCTCTTTGGCACCATTTGTCTGGTTGGCACTGTTGGAAACTCCATTGTGATCTACACCATAGTGAAAAGAAGCAAGTTCCGTGCCCAGCAGACTGTGCCAGATATCTTTATCTTCAGCTTGTCAGTGGTGGACCTGCTCTTCCTCTTGGGCATGCCTTTTCTCATTCATCAGCTGTTGGGCAATGGCTCCTGGTGTTTCGGTGCCACCATGTGCACAGTCATCACTGCGCTGGACTCCAACAGCCAGACTGTCAGCACCTACATCCTCACGGTTATGACGCTCGACCGCTACCTGGCAACGGTACATCCCATCCGCTTCAACCACATCCGCACACCCCGGGTGGCAGTCGCGATGGTGGTGCTGGTGTGGGTACTGTCCCTGCTGTCCATCACTCCTGTCTGGATGTATGCGGGCCTCATGCCCCTTCGCGATGGCTCAGTGGGCTGTGCCCTACTCCTGCCTGACCCGGCCCGAGACATCTACTGGTACACACTGTACCAGTTCATCCTAGCCTTTGCCCTGCCACTGGTCATCATCTGTGTGGTCTTCTTCAAGATACTTCGGAGTGTGGCGTCCACCGTGGCACCGCTGCCCCAGCGCAGCTTGCGTGCCCGCACCCGCAAAGTGACCCGCATGGCTGTAGCCATCTGCCTGGCCTTCTTCCTGTGCTGGGCGCCATACTATGCCCTGCAACTGGCCCACCTGGGTGTCCAGCAGCCCAGCTTTGGCTTTCTTTGTGCCTACAATGTAGCCATCAGTCTGGGCTATGTCAACAGTTGCATCAACCCGTTCCTCTACATCATCCTGAGTGAGACCTTCAAGCATCAGCTCCTAAGAGCCCTGCACCTGCCCCAGCGCAGCGTGAGGGTAGAGCCAGGCACTGGGGATGGAAGCCTCAACATGCGCCTCATGCCTGATGGAGGTGTCCAAGATCAGGAGCCTTTCTTCCAGGATCAGCTACTCAACCATGTGTTGCCTGTGACAGCTACAGGACACTAAAGAGATGTCAACCAGGAGAACTGCAGTTGTCCGTCTGTGTCTGTGAGGGGCTATACAGGTTGTAACACAAGTCTGGTCACAGTAGCCGGGTTTCCATCCAACTTGTTAGTAAGCATTTTAAGTTATGCGAATAAGAAATCCTAACTTGGATAATCCTAATCAGTCCCCTAATGTGAATATAATTTTGATTCGCTTGAGGGGGTGGATTAACTCTTGATTCTAATAAGGCATAACACGATTAAAGGTGATAGAATGGATCATTCCCATATTTTCGCATTTAGTACTTTTTTGTCCTATTGCAACATTACATTACATGGTGATCCAACAGCTGGTTGAATTATTTCCATGTTTAATTTGCATTACGCAGTTGATGGAAACACGTGCAAATGCACATATTCTTGAGCAGAATTTTCATTAATGTAAATGAAAATGAAATGTGAATAAATTGAATGGAGAAAATTACTGTTACTGTAAAAAACGAAACACTGTAAGACTTCCCAAGCACAAAGAAAGCTGTTACCATAGGGGAATGTGTCCTTGCTTAAATCCTAGCATACAAACATTTGACCTTTGCAGGAAATTATGACAGCAGTTGGTGACAACAGTTGGTGATAATTTAAGACATACACATAAACAAATTACAATATTGTGTTCATAGATTGTATATGTCAATCATTTTTAAATTATTTATTGTGAATGATTGTATGAGTAAAACATAAATTTTCCAGTATATGTATCTGGAATACATGCCTTCAATTCTGAAACAAAGGCTGAAATCTCTCAGTGATGATGCACATAATGTATTCTTTGTTATTCAGATTATGTCAGATTTGTTCCAATTATTTTTATTTCTCAGTAAGGCAAGCTTAAAAGTGTAGTGTGTCTTACCTGTTCTTGTTCATGTTAGTGGTTGTATTTAGTTTTCATTACCTACTACCTAGTAAGCAATGATTCAAACTACCTCAAACTATAATTGTGTTTAAATTTTGTAATCTGAGCATCAGCTCATTGAATGCTGATCATTACAATACTTTTTTTACTTTTTAAAAGATTTGTGAGGTAATGATGTGGATGTGGATGTAATGATATGGAAGTAATTCTAATTGGTTAGTTTGTGGTTTCTTCAAAAACCACAATATTTCAGACTGTATTATAGAAAGTGGTTATGTGTGTGTGTGTACTGCACAGATGATTTCTTATAGCCTGACCTCATGTCCATTTCAAGGTGTAATTTCTACTACACAGATTTGTGATTTGTCTTTTTTCATGTGTTTGTGTACAATGTCAGCTCTAATTTGATTGAGTTGTTTTGTAATGTACTGATGTACTTTTGATGAATATGAATATGAATATGTGTCAAAAATAAATTGCAGTCTCCACAATTAGTCAGTTAGGATAGCATGTAACTGCTCAGTACATCTCAGTTGCAACAGGCGCCTTTTCTTTAGTTATTGTTAAAAATTTAACACTGTCTACAGTGCCATTTGACCATGTGCAGGTTCTTTGACTATATAATGTACGGTATGTATAAGCTGGGAGATATGTGTCAGCCATGCCGTAAATCCTGGCATTGTTCCTGTTTTCCTATTTTGTTTCATTTGGTGGTGTGCAGAATTCTTCTTATCCTACTCTACAGGAGCCATGCCTGCATGCAGAGCAGTGCTTGGGATTAGGGATACCAGCATACCAATTTCACAGATATAGCCACTGTGTTGCTGATGGAAAAAACCTACAGTAAAACAAGACCCACCACCATAATTACCTTGCTGCATGAAAAAAGCACACCTTCGTCAAGAGCCACACTGCACATCAAACAGTGCAGTGCAATGCAGTTGCCTTTAATAGCAGAAGTAATGGAAGTCTAACCAAGAGAGGGGGCAAAGGATAAAAGAATAAATAATAGGGTGCTGAAAGTCAAACGGATGTCAAAAAGGAACGGAAGGAATTTCCTTGATTATTCTGAGACCATTGTGCTTAAAGGGTTATTAGTGGTGCTGTGTGACTGGGCTAGTGGTCACGTTACATGGCAGGCATGCATTAAATATGAAATTAGACAGAGAGCTGGTTTTTGCCCTGGATTAAATGTGGTCTATGTTACTGATGTCTGATGAGCTCCTCTGCAGTCCTGCAGCCCGGGATTCAGAAACTAATCACTAAAAGCGCATCTCGCAAACTCCACCAATTGATCCCTTCTTGCAATTGTTATGTATTTGCACCAGCAATAGTCATGGCCACCGGCTTTATGCTTTCCAGTTCAGTTCTTCCATTAACTGTATCTGTCAGTCCTAATATTGTGAACATGGGAACATACTTCTAATTTGGTATGAATGGTCAATGTGTGACCACAAGTGTGTCCCACCCTAGTGAAAACAATGTGTCAAGAACATGTCTTACTCCAGGGCTAGATTTAATGCTTTATTGAAGCATTCTGTTTGTGTTGTATAAACAAAAAAACGTAAGTGTATAAGCATAGCAGCTACAGTTTTTGCTGCTTTCTTTTTGGTGTGCATGTTAACAGAGACAGTAAGAAACTTCTAAGAGTCTTCTATTTTTTTATGCAGGCAGCGTGGGATGCATATGAGGGCTACTGACCCCTGGTGTAACTACAAAGACACAAACTCACGGAAACCACACAGCTACTGCGCACACACTGTGCACACACTGTATGCAGTCTGAAAATAGAAGGGACACTTTGCGCAAACAGCATGCAATCTCCACAGGTTTAAAACGGTGCCTTACAGCAGCATCTTCGTGCTGGGGATGTTCCTGGTGGTAATACAAAGTCACAATTTTCAATGTGTATTTTTTTGTGAAAATGTTAACAGTTCCCTCAATTCCCTCAGGGAACATAGTCCTGTCCAGCTACAGACTCTTCCATGGAATCATGCATGCTTATTCTGACACCTTCTACAGCCTACCTGACCTCTGTTTGAGAGAGACCCATAAACACACACACACATGCACACAGACACATAGACACACACACACACACACACATACACTGACACAGATGTACAATGAGCCTACAGCTTTTAGCTTTTGAAAATGACATATTGTTATGTGTGAGAGACAGAGGCCTTGAAATACAGCTTCATGTCAATTTCTTTACATTCTTTGTTAATTTCTTCTGTTGCCACAAAAAGAAGATTTTTTCATACACCTTAGCCATAAAAGGCTTGAACTGCATTATAAAGCACCCTGCCTTGCACAATGCAAGTTCTGGATTTGAAAAGTAATGAATTCCACTTGATCAATTTCTACACCCTGATAAAAGTCAATTAACTGCATCTGCCTTAACTGAATGCCCTGACATGAAAAAAACTATCCTGTTTTCAGAATTAAGCTTGCCTGTACAAATTTTCAAGAATTTTGTTTCCCTTCTTTAATTTTATGCCAATTTATTTACTTCTTTTATCCCATGATTGATTCCTATATAAAACACAGTGGGTATTCAACACTCATTTATTGGCTGTTTCATTACAGTTTTATCAATTAAACAAAACATTCTTAATTTTCATATTTAAAAGAGAAAATGAATGCCCTGGCGAAGACCATAGCAAACCAAAACCATAGCATTATCCAAAATGCCAAGAACAAGGGGAAAGAATTAAAACACATGGCTTAAAGCTAATTCTGCTGTGCTCCTTTTGTAATTAAATATTGTGGAGGTTGAAATGTTGGCTTGATGCCAAACCAATCCAGTAGAGCAGTAAAGCTCTTTCCCCTTTCTTGGTTAGTATGGGTCTTTCAGCATAACCCTACTTATGTGTGTGCAACAGTAAATGACTTGATGCTCACACCTCCTTTCCAGACCAGAATGTCCAGTTAAAAATGGGAGAAGCTTTCAAGCCTCATAACACCATCCCACCTGGGGGTGACAGCATCTTGTTATGGGGCTGTTTTGCTGCAGGAGGGGTCCACCTCACAAAACAGTGGCATGATTAGAAAAGAAAATATTATGCATATATCAGTATTAAAGCAACATCTCAAGATATTAATTAGGAAGTTAAAGCTTGGGTGCAAGTGGGCCTTCTACATGGACAATGACCTTGAGCAAACCTCCAAATTAGTGACAAAGTGACTCAAAGACAACAAAGCAAACCTCCAAATTAGTGACAAAGTGACTCAAAGACAAAAAAGACAAGGTATTGGCAATCACATAGCACTGAGAATTTGTGGGCAGCACTAAAAAGGCCTGACCCATAAACAACAAGTTCTGTTAAGAGGAATAGATAAAAATTCTAGCAAACTTTTGCAAGAAACTCAAGGAAGGATACCCAAAAACATGAAACCTACTAATTGTATGTAATGACTGATGGAACTAATACAAACAAATATTTATAAATTTCTTTCTCACTGCAAAAATTATTTGAATATTTATTGACCTAAAAAAAAGTTTATTCTGATTTAATGTTCAACGGTGAGGAAAAAAATATTACTGTCTTTTTCTGATGTGTATGTAAACTTTGTGACTAACAATGCCTCCACAATGATAACTGAGACATTCTCCCTTTTAGCACCAGTACATACTGACAGTAAAGAGGAGAAGCATGACGAGATTTCTGATCTTGATGTGGTGAAAATTGAAGAAGAGACAGTCTACTTTCTTACTAGAGAGATGCTTGTGCTTTGTCCATTCATACAATCTGTGGTTTGTTAATGCCATGGATGAAAAAGGATCCACAAAAAAACATACTAGGCGAGGTCCATTGTTAAAGTCCATTGTGGCGAGGTCCATTGTTTCATTCATTGGTTAAGGAGAACAATGCTCACAAGGTCTGGGAATGCAATAATGTTTCCTTTAATAGTTTTGTAATTTAATCTAAATTAATTCAAATTTTGTGGCTCAGCTTAACCCATGTCCCGTAATGCAGATTCTAGGTATGCCAAACGCTAAAAATGCCTTTTTATGCCATTTTAGGGAGTGCTGTATGAAATTTTATAAACCCTTTTGAACTACCTAGTTTTCTTGTAGTGTTTTGCTATATTTGGTCATTAAACCAAATCTGTTCACAGGCAACCTAACTAACCAAATCTTGATCTGATTTCCATCTTGATCACAAGTATGGTGACACACAGTGTGCTAAAGCTAACACCAAAAAAGAAATGGTAACGTTACACATCTTTTGTCAACCATGGCTGGTTGAACCTCCTTTGGCAGAAATAAACTTAAAATAAACCCACGGCTCATGATAACTGTGAATTTGCTCTGCACAACCCTGGCAGGATGTTTAGGAGGTATTTTGGTTCATTCTTCTTCCAGTTCAGTCTTATTCTTAGGATGTCTGTGTGAATGCATCTCTGGAAATGGGTCTGGGATTAGGTGGACTACACCAGCAGAGCACTACCCTCTGAACATACTTGCCCTTACAGGCCCCCCTCAATAGGACTGTTTATGATGTGTTTGGTTATCTCTGGTCAAACTCAAAATGCCCTAATTTCAGCATTACGGCACCCTCTGGCAGCCTAGCAACGCAACATACATTTACTATCCTATATTGTCAGGATGTGTTTTGACATTTCTACTAAGGCATTTGAGTATTTAGCTGATTAAATGCCTTTGTAGTTAATGTAATAGTTTGAGACTGATTTTCTGTGGATATTGTGCTCTCAGGGAAAGCATATTTACTTTAGTGTAACACCAGATGACAATCATATATATACAGGGACAGGTTATGGTTTTCACCCCCTTTCCCTTGCATAACACATCCTGAAAATATAGGATGGTAAATGTATGTTGCGTTGGTAGGCAGATGTTTCCTTGGGGATCAGCTGTGCTCTTCCACAAGTAACTGAAATAATGACTATAGCCAGTTTTTCAAAGTGAAGGCTGACATTTGAGTGAAGCAGCCATTTCCATTCTTATGCAAAGTCCATTAAGGAAGGCAGCCAACATGACTTGTTCTTTTTGACCAAATACTATCACAGTGGAAATAACCTCACTTTATTTATCTGAACATTTCATTAATTTCATTTGCTTGCTAATGATCTTGCTATAGGCCATTATAATGTGCATTTTCAAATATTGTATAATTGTAGTACATGTTTCTCAGTACCTTTGGTGCTGTTTTCAGATCAGAACTTACATGTTGAAAATTACCAGTTCAACTCATTATCAAGCCAAATTTGCACATCATTAAAGTGATTTCTCATTACTTTGAGTAAACAGTCCCTTGCACATGCATCTGTCTTTTGTTATCAGCTGCTAATGTCTGGTCAGTCAAAATTCAGTATACATTGTATTATACTAATGTGTGTCATGTATCAACATGTATCAAGTGTATCAACCTTAGTCCAAAGGTGCTTCAATCTCTGGCTCAAGCATGTTATATACCAGCAGGAAGGCTTGTAAGCATGCATTTCATTCATTTGTTAAGGAGACCAATGCTCACAAGGTCTGGGAATGCAATGATGTTCTTCCGACTGTAAGCATTCATGTGCTTTGCTGTTAGAAAGAGGGAGAAACATGGACAGCATGATCAAGATCACAACATACGCACCTTTACTTTTGTTCAGAAGAATGGTGAGAGGGGTTTGTGAAAGAATATATTGCATTGTTGACAAAAATGGCATTTTGGTTTTCCATGTGTGTATTCAAATGGCTGAACAAGAAAGTCCACACGGTCTACTACAGGAACTATAAGGTGACAGACAATATGGTTAAACTCACTTTCAGTTTTGATTGTCCTATGTCCCATTCAGTTAACGTAAGCTGCTGATTTGCTATTTGGTTTATGTTGTATAATATCAAATTTTCTGGTTCTTTTTCCAACAAACATCTTTCAGTGATCTCAAACAACAGGGCTAGATTTACAACAGATTTCTCCTATAAGGCTCAGTTGTTGATCTCCTACAGGGAAAATAATTCAATGTTGGCTGCATGCTTAGAGAAACTGTATGCTATCTGAGCTCAAAGAAACTAGTTGTTACCATGCTGCAGGGACAGCAGAGTGATCAAAATTATTTGGGTGGCTGCTGCTGTTTGGATCCGGGTGCAAGGCAAATGTGTGTGCACTTCAAATTCGAATTGAAATTATTTTATGCAATGAAGTTAACAAAAATTATGAAATGTAAATATTTAACAAGTAAAACTGCACTAAAGGGTCTAAGAAATGTAAATGATGAAGCCAAAGCACCAAACTCAGAGATGTAATGGTTTTGATTCATTAATTAAATATTTATTTCACCAGAAATCATAATGAATATGAAATGGAATGAACCATATTTCTTTTTTTCTGTTGGCCCTTTGGTTGTGGCCAATCTGCTCACCTCTTTAGTTCCAGTGCAATGATGCCTTACTTTAAAGTGAAATGCAGTTGCTGAAGCAATTCAGGGCACTATGGCAGGCACATCTAAATAGCTATTCACTAAGAAAACTTCAAGGAAATTCTTCTGATTGCATCCAGTCAGTCATGTAGGAGCCCTCTATTAAACATTCTCTGGTGGTGTTAACAGGAAGATGAGAGTAGGTAAGGTGCTTTGTTCACATTCTTTTTACTAAAACCTGTGTTCGCCAACAATATTGCCAGTGCTCAAGTTCATGTGAAGGGACCTGATGATACTACAATTGAAGTGTTCTGCTATGTCAAACCTTCTTAGTGGTTTAAAAAAAACAAAAAACAAATTTGATGTCATTTTTGGATGTCATTTTGCTTGTGCAGAAATACACCCTAGAGTGTCTAAGTGCACGTTATGGAGAGCTCTTTTGTTTGAGCCTTCAGTTCATTTTATTGTCCCACAGGGGGAAATTTGGTTTACATCAATGGTTAAAAAGACATAAACAACAGAAAATATAACAATACATGACAAGATTTGAAACACAAGGGTGACACACAAACATGTTTATATAGCGTTGTGAACAAGGGTGTTCACAGGCAACCTAACTAACCTCAGCACTGGGCACTCCACTATTGCCAGCCAAGGGCAGAAATCTCAGGGGGTTGGGGTTCCTTAGTAGGCTTAGGTAAGCCTACTAAGGAACAAGAATCCTTTATCATAACCTACTTAGCTATTATATGGGATTACTGAATAGACTGCTATATGGTCTAAGCTTAAGGGTAGTAATGACTGATGGAGTTGGAGCTGAATTCAAGGAATTAATTTACACCGTTCATTTTGTAGTGGACATAATTGTCATGTTGCCATATTTAACACATGATTCCACTTTTTAGAGAAAAATAAAATGGTGTTTGCATCCCTTAAAGAAAAAATCCGGAGTGAATCAGCCAACATCCCTGTTCTTTGAGGCTGCTGAGTGCTGTTGGTAGGTGTAAGAACGACAGCATTTGCTACAACGTATAACAAATCTGTGAATTGGCAGCTAACGCTAACAGATGGGGGCATATAAAAACGAAACTTCCTTGACCTCATCTGTTAGCTTTGGCTGCCGTTGCGTCTACTTCGCACCAAATTTTGCCATTCTCATACTGACAGCACTTGACAATGTGAAACAACAGGGCAAATTCAGTCCGGATAATCCCCTTAATAACTCAGACAGCGTGATCACACATGAAGATATAGGATATTGAGCTTTGCTTGTATTTGGATAAACTAACTGATTGACCATGAATATGGTTTACAAATAGCCTAGGAAATTGTTTGAGAAATCCATGGATAGCCTACAGATGTTCCTCTTAGTTCCTATTATTAGTAAGGGCATAGATATTTCACTAATCTGCCAAATAGATAGTTACCAAACAATTTATTCAACAATGTTTGTCGCTCTCCTCAAAGACGACTTTAATAAATGATTTCTGATAATCAAATTGACATACTCTGTCTTACAGAAACCTGGCTAAAACCTGATGAATACCTCCCACTAAATGAAGCTACCCCCCTTAGTCATCTAAATTATCACATACCACGTCGTTATGGCCGTGGTGGTGGAGTAGCCACAATTCACAATTCAAATCTCATTATGGTCCCTAAGCTTGATTATATTTTTAAATCTTTTGAAGTTCTTGTCCTTAACTTGATTCATCCTGATGGGAATGGTGCTAAACCCTTAACAATTGTAACATTATATAGACCTCCAGGCCCCTACACTGAATTCTTATCAGAATTCTCTGACTTCCTGTCCTCTCTAGTCATTAAAACAGAAAACATAATCATATTAGGTGATTTTAATATCCACATCGGTGTTGCAAACGATAGCCTGGCAATTAGTTTCCAATCTCTGCTTGATCACATTAGCTTCTGCCAAAATGTAAACACACCTACACATCAAGGTAACCACACCCTTGATCTTGTTATGACACATGGAGTACAAATAGAACAACTTACAACCCTACTTACAACACTCTACACTAACTGACCACTACTTATTAACTTTAAAAATCACATTAGACTATGTAGCACCTAACTCAGTCTACTACTACACTAGAAATATAACTCCCAAAACTACAGATGACTTCATAGCAAAAATTCCATCTCTCCTTGAGTCTCTGCTGAGCCAATATAGCCCTGTATTAGAAGGCTCTATGCCAAGCCCAACCCAAGTTGATCAATTAACTGACAGTGTTGTAAATGTACTATACTCCACATTCAACACAATTGCACCACTCAAAAAGAAAACTAGGAAGCAAGAAAAAATTGCCCCATGGTATACCACATAGACTCGCTTACTGAAACAAGCTGCTCGTAGACTTGAAAGGAAATGGTATGCCACTAAACTTGAAGTGTTCCGCCTTGCTTGGAAAGATAGCTTAAAAGAGTACAAGACAGCACTTAACAATGCCAAATCAGCATATTATTCCTTACTTATACACAATAATAAAGATAATCCAAAATTCCTTTTTAACACTATATCCCATTTAACACAAAAAGCAGGATTGAGGTGTCCCATTCCATTCCAATAAGTCTAAGCAGCAAGGACTTCATGGACTATTTTAATGACAAAATTGAATCTATTAGACTTAAAATAAACAACTCCCTTGTAACCTCAAATCCAGTTGGACCACATGTAATGGTTACAGCTAGCTCTAGTCAACCTGTAGCATACTTTGATTCATTCATACCCACCAATATATCAGAAATTACGTCTTTGATCTCTTCAGCTAAAGCCTCAACATGCTTATTGGACCCTATCCCAACTGATCTTCTTAAGGCAGCTCTCCCTCTATTGGCTGAGACGATTCTTAAAATTATAAATGACTCACTCATAGCTGGGCATGTCCCAAAATCTTCTGTTATTAAACCATCAATTAAAAAAACAAACCTTGATCCTGATGTCCTTGCTAATTACAGACCCATATCTAACCTCCCATTTGTTTCAAAAATACTTGAGAAAATAGTGTCTAAGCAAATCTGTAGCTTCTTAAATGACAATAATATCCAGGAAACCTTCCAGTCAGGCTTTAGAACTAATCATAGCACAGAATCAGCCCTAGTTAAAGTCTTCAATGACCTCCTTATCGCATCTGATAATGGATATATATCTATATTAATCCTACTGGATCTTAGTGCTGCCTTTGACACTATTGACCATGGTATCCTACTACACAGACTTGAACACATGATAGGCATCAAAGACACTGCATTAGCCTGGTTCAAATCATACCTCTCTGGTGGCTACCAGTTTGTACACGCTCATAATGAGTCATCAACCCATACCAAAGTAAAGTTTGGTGTACCCCAAGGCTCAGTGCTAGGTCCCCTGCTGTTCTCCCTGTACATGTTACCTTTAGGATCTGTTATAAGGAAACATGGTATTACTTTCCACTCCTATGCTGATGATACCCAGCTTTACCTTTCTATGAAGCCTAATGACTATATGCCAATGACTAAACTTGATGCATGTGTCCTAGACATCAAAACCTGGATGACTAATAATTTCCTTTGTTTAAATTCTGATAAAACTGAAGTTATGATGATTGACCCTAAACAGTTGACCAACACTCTACCCCATCACCAAAACTTACTCAGTGGCCTGTCACTGTCATGTAATGCAAAAGTTAAAGACCTCGGGGTAACTATTGACCAGGACCTCTCTCTAAATAGTCATGTAAAACACATTTCAAAAACATCTTTTTTCCACCTACGAAATATTGCTAAGGTTAGAAAGTTCCTATCCTTTGAGGATGCTGAAAAATTAATACACGCATTTATTACTTCCAGGCTCGATTATTGCAATGCTCTGTTCTCTGGGTGTAGCAATACTTGCATCAAAAATCTACAACTAATACAAAATGCTGCGGCCCGAACCAGGACTAAAAAATATGAACATATCTCTCCTATTCCTGCTTACCTACATTGGCTCCCTATATAAAGTCGAATTGATTTTAAAATACTCCTCCTAACCTACAAAGCCCTCAAGGGTTACTTGTCCCTTACCACCCTCCTAGAACCCTAAGATCCCAAAATGTTGGTCTCCTTGTAATCCCAAGAATATCAAAATCTACGATAGGAGGAAGGGCCTTCTGTTACCGTGCACCCCTCCTGTGGAATAGTCTCCCCCCTCACATTCGACAAGCGGACACTCTCAATACCTTTAAGTCTAGACTTAAAATCTACCTTCATGTGTCATGCCGTACAACTCTCTCTCTCTCTCTTTCAGCTCTCTCTCTATTTTTATATATATATGTGTGTGTGTATATATATATATATATATATATATGGGCATGCCCAAATTACTGCTTTCTGCTTTTTTTGCTTTCTGATGTGTGAGCCTGGCCTAATTCACTATTTTCCTCTGTCCACAATTATCTTTGCTGAGTGTCATCCCTGCCTCATTCCGGTGGACTCCTCTCACCCTCCCCTCCTGAGTGGACTACAACCAACACTACGGGAGGCCCATGTCAGGACCGACTCCCCATCACAGAGGACCTTCCTGGACGCCGATGCTGGGCCCGACTCCCCTTCCTGAGGCTTTGTGATTGACCCCCCCTCACAATGGCGCTGTCAAATGGACCCTTACTGTTACCCCCATGACCCATCTCATTCCTTTGAGTTTGTCACTATGCCTGGCCGCTGCTACATTGTCCAGCCATAATTCCTGATAACCACCTATAGACTGACTACCATGTAATGTAAAAGTGGGATAATACTCTATTATGAACTATTATGAACCTTAGCTAAAACCATAGGCAACTTATAGTCTGTCATGGTTACTACTGATTGTAATTTTTCTCCATGACCCTTGGCAGTTGGGTTAGCCCCTTGAGTCATGGATCTGCCCAAGGTTTCTTCCTAGATTAACTGAACATAAGGGAGTTTTTCCTTGCTCCTGTTGCTCTTGGGTGCTCCTTCTTGTAAAGGTGTGTAATAACATATTAAAATGTTGAAATTCAACTCCCATGGAGCAATAAAGCCCTCATGATGTTTGGAAATTCTAATGTAAACAGTTGAGTTGTCCTTGAACACTTTTCAATAAGCATGTGATCTGTGGAATTAAAATTCAGGCCATGCTATGGATTGGATTAGAGTGAATAGTGTGTGTGTCTGTGTGTATATGTGTGTATGTGTGTTTGTTTGTCAGTGTGTGAGTCTAAATGTGTCTGTTTTGTGGGTGACGTTAGTGTGCGTGTGTGTGTATGTATGTTTGTTTGTATGTCATTACAAATTGTTTGTATGTGTGACTGAGTCTGATGTGTATAATCATGTAGATTAATATGTCTTTGCATGTGAGTCTCTGTGAGTGTGTGTGTATGTGACAGGGAGACAGACAGACAGAGACAGTAAGTGTATGTGTGTGTGGTATGAATAATTACATTTGTATGTGCAAACCTCTACATGTGTGTCCTACCTATTCTCACACTGTCATCTTAGACATCTGAAGCACTCCTTGGTTGTGTCCATATACAATGTGTGTGTGTCTGCACATGAATTTGTGTGTGTAAGGCCATATGGTTGTATATAGTATATATATGTGTGTGTGTGTGTGTGTGTGTGCCCGCGTGCATGTATATGTGTGTGTGTGTGTGTGTGTGTGCGTGCGTGTGTGTATGTGTGTGTGTGAGTAAGCAAGCCCGTAATCGCGAACTTGTATATTTATAATTGTCTTGACTATTACTGTGAAACATAGATCCAAACAAATAGGCTACAGAAGAGGATTATCTTTTTACACTCTGAAAATAGTGGGCAGGTAAATAGTGGGCAGAGTCAGGGGCATAGCCAGGGTTTGAAAATTACAGAGGTCCATTAGGGTGAGTAGTTAGAAAATTGCACACAGAGTGCTCAGCTACAGCCTATTAGACTTTCACTCTCAGCTAATGAGAGATCATCTGACAGTTCACCCATTTTATGTATAGGCTATTTGGAAAGAGCATAATTGCATCTGCATTGTAATGCATTGTGCATCAGAGCCATGTAGGCCAGTAGAAGTCCAAGTATGACTGGACATGAACTGTAAAATACTATATGATAGTGCAGACTAGAAGCAAATGGAGGAGAATAGAGCTCTGTATAATGCATATATAATATTAGAGCGATGTATAGATATATACCTATATTTCTTAGCCGTTTTTTTGTGGGGGGTGTAGCACTTGGAAGAAAGTGTGAAATTGGCAACCCTACCTGTCACATATAGGGAACATCTATATGGTTTAAAATATAACACACATGATTTGTTTCCACTGTCTATGCATGAGTATATGAGGTCAGGTGTGTGTGTGGTTTATCTGTACATGTGTGTTTGTGAGTGTGTTTAAGTGTGTGTGCATGTGTGTAGATGTGGACCTTCCTCATGTCTAACTCACAGACACATGTGTGTGTATGTATCTCTTCCCACTTGTGTGTGTATGTGTACATGTAGTGCTTCCATGTGTCTGCACAGCTTTATGTATATACCAGTGAGGATGTGTGAAGCCAGAACCCTGGGGAGTTCACATACTCACCTAAATGAAATATGATGACCGACCTTGGAACAAAATCCAACGGAAGTGAGAAAAAAAAAAACCTGTATTCCCACTTGGTGGCGGTATACCAGTTTGGCCTAATATTGGGTGTCTAAATATAATTTTTTCCTTTCCTAATGGGTGTCTAGATATCATAATCATATGATCGAATAACTATGATTTCTATTTGACCCCTCACAAGTTACTGAAGGCGTGATTTAATAAAATAATTAACTTAAGCAGGTCCTTTTTAGGGTTTTCCCCACATTAATACATATTATTACACACCTTTACAAACATATTGGTGAGGAAATTGTTTGGTAATAATTTACTTGGCAAATACTCATATGTTTCCCTTACTATATCGGCAAAGAATCATGAAGGTCCACAGACTGGTGGAGAAAACAATAGAGAGAGCAAAATAGTTAGAGGCAACCTTGCTTGACCAGCAAAACGTTTCACAATATTTTGTAGAAAAATATATTAAGAGCATCTGTATGTTGCATTCAGTTGTCACTTTACACCTGTGAAGCACTTCTTTCAAGCCTCTTTGGAGAAAGTGGTATCTAAATGTCAGTGCAATGACTCACATATGAGAGGAGCAACAGAAGCCTTTTACGGCCAATATCTCAGACCTGAAAAGGACTAATTCATGACGGGACAGAACACAGATAACATGCACAGGCCTCTGTGCTGTAACAAACATGGATTTATTACAGTCAAAGATTGATTAGAACAATCAACTGCCTCTGTGACAGATCGTCTATGCTCTTTGCCTTTAGACCAGAATGGATCACCATAGGTCCTACTCACTTCATTACAAAGAAGTTAGAAAATGTAGAGTACAAAAATGTTTTCTATTACAAGGTTTCTACATGGGCCCAGAGGGACATTCAGAATCTTCCAGAACCTAAGTGCTCAAAAAAGGATGTGATTTTCAAAAAAAAAAAAGAGAGAGACGGCGAATGCCTTTGACTTTGATTAAATTCACCTAGATTGTGTTTTTCGCATGGTAATTGGCTAAGCAAACGCATCACACAGAGCAGAGAAAACACAATAAGAATCTGGATGATTGCAGTGTACATATGAAGTTATCAATTCAATTAATTAACCCAGTAACATGCAATGTCAACAATGCAAAGCATGTACAAAGATGTTACAGAATTCAAAACAGAATGCTTAATATATTTTTAAGAACAAAAGGTAACACTTTATTTGAAAGTATCTACATAAGAGTGAGCCTGTCATTCGGTTTTTGTAACGTCTGCACCCTAAACAGTGTCAACTTTTCATTACAAAACAGTAATGACATTTAATGACAACAGTCACAAACATTAACAAAAGTCTCAGTCTCAGTCTCAAAAGACAGGCTCATGTCACTCTTATCTTAAAACCTTAAAATAAAGCGTTACCAAAAAGAATAACACGTGAGTTAAAAGCAGGTTCCAAACATTCAAGATGGTCAAGGAAGCCTGGAATAAAAGCAACACAAGTCATATCAACACTTATCTCAGGATCACATTTCCTTTAAAGTAGACATTGGATCCTGCACAGCAGTCTTTACAAAGGCATTTTGCAGAGTCATTTCAAGAGTCATTTCATGGTTATAATAGCACAATGTAGATTTTATTTATTTGTTTATGTGTCCTTAAAAATCAAAACATCATAAAAAATATAAACAAGACTACACAGGGGTGCGTTTACCAAAATCATAGTAGCTAACTAAGTTACTTTGTTGGTTGCAATGCAATTTCCCATTGCCAAACAGTTAAGTTGATAACTGGTTAGCAACTATGGCTGTGAAACCAGGCACAAAATAAAATGTGTCTTCTTGTAATGTAGTTCTACATGTAACAGTTGAATCAGAGATGTGTGTGACCCTATTGACCCTAGTTTAATACACATGGCTGACAGTCAGTCCTTGGGTGTTGGGGCTGGGGTTAGGGTTAGGGTTGGGGCATGGGGCTAGGGGTTATGGTTAGGCTTAGGGTCTGGGGTCAGGGTTGGGGTCAGGTTTGAGGCACGGGCAGGTGCTGGCAGTGGTTAATTGTGTGCTGGGAGTAGGGCTGGGGCTGGGCAAGCGTCTGACAGTCAGTCTTTGGGCGTTGGGGCTGGGGTTTGGGTTGGTGCACGTAAGTCGGAATCCGCTAAGGAGTGTGTAACAACTCACCTGCCGAATCAACTAGCCCTGAAAATGGATGGCGCTGGAGCGTCGGGCCCATACCCTAGTTTAATAGATACATACAAAAGCCCAAGAGCATACACATATAGTTGAATCTATATTTATTAGTGACTCCTCTTAACCAGATTGATTGACCAGATGAATTTTGAGAAGAAACGAAACCTTGATACAACAGCGCAGATCATTCAACCATTTCACTTATTGCCCTCCACTTGCACTTTCATTGCAGTTCGCAAGTGCTTCTTGTCCATGGGACAAGCAGAAGTATGTGTGTCTGAATGAAGGCTACAGAGAAATGCATTGCCACCCAAGTGCATACATGCAAAGAGATGAAGCCTGTCTGTCTTTCAAGCTATGTGAAGGTATTGAGAGTGCACATATGGAGTGAACATAGATGGACGGAGTGTGGACTGAACTGTATGGACATTGTATGAATACACATGCAAAGTGTAGCTTGCAGTTATAGCACCTATAATAGCAGACCTTTTACTTCCTTTCTCTCGCTTCCTCCATTTCCCTTGTTTCTGTACTCTGGGAAACTGTGAGCTGAGCCAAATGTAATTTTCTCTGAAATGAAAACTATGGAATGGACATTGGTAATAATCATAACAACCAGTCCAATGTAATTACACTGTGGTCCATACTGAATCAAAATTGGAGAAGAACTTCCATTGTGGAGCAAGCCTGAATTACAATAACAACAGCCTGGCAGTCTATGAAAATTAATTCAGTGAATGCTGTCCTAAAATAGCTGGGTGCGTGCTTATACATTTTTTTCTATTGTTTAAAGGAAGGGTTTTCAGAAGCATGACTCCGGCACTCTCCGGGGCCTGCCCAGGGAGGTGGTGCTGTAGCGGGTCCGTTGTAGCGTAGCATAGGATGGCCTGTCCATGACCAAGGCCTGGTGGGGCACCGCTGATGTCCCAAAAGGGCCATTCCTCTGAAGCGATGCTGTCCTCCGCAGACTGCTGTCCAGCTTCGGCTGAAGGCTTGTGGAGCTGTGAGCTCGCTTTATGTCTGTGTTGATGGCGGCAGAGGTGACAGTGCTACTTTGACACTTTCTGCCACTGGGCATCGCCCCTGCTTTGCCATGCTGCACACAGTGCCCTCGGGGGGGCAGAGCTGAGCCATTGGCTCGTTTGTTCTCCAGGGCGACACCCGTCAAGGAGCCGTTGGAGACTAGGGGCCTGACAGATGAGCTCCCGTTAGGGAGCTTCTCCTCATGCTCTCTGGGCCTGTGCGGACCTTGGTCTTTCTTCTTCTGAAGGAGGGCCACAGAGCTTTTCAGCTGGACCCCTGCCTCCTCACTCCTCACCCCAGTCTGGAGCTCTGCTGCTTGGGCTGGAGCCTCGGCCGGTGACCCAGTTCTGCTGAATGCATGTGGGCCCTGCTGGACCTTGGCCCGCCTAAGAGTCGAGTCCCTGTTGGACGGAGCCATGCCGGCTGTGGTGGTGGGAAGATTAGGGTGGGCCTGGCTGAGTTGCGGCCCAGCCGAGGAGGCTCGGGATGGAGGCTGAAGGTCATGGGCTCCCCTTGTTCCGACCCTTCTGGAGCTCCTCCGTCCCAGAGAGCCATCTTCCCTGCTTACCGCGCAGACTTGCTCTGGGCTGCTAGCCGGCCTCCGACACTGGCCCTCTGGGACTCGCGGAGATTCTGCTCCCTGGCTCGGACTGCTCCTGCTCGGGGAACCGCTCGACTCTGGCTTTCGGCGGAGAGTCTGGGCTTTGCCCATGGGTGGGCTGGCTACGAGCGGAATGATGGGCTCTTTGGTGCAGCGGGGTCGTCTTCCAGACTCCAGGTACTCCACCAGCTCTCCGGGCACGGCTCCAGGGGCAACGGGCTTCTGGCGGTCCTTGGAACCGAAGGACCAGCGCAGGGGCAACATGCGACCCAGGCCATCTCTGCTGGGCCTGGTGGGGGAACGCATGCTCACGCTCCGGCCTTGAGTCCCACGTGTTAGTAGTCTGCTCTCAAAGCCCTCTAGGGGAGATGAAGGGAGATGAATGAGAACATGAAGATGGATCTCTTGGGTTGTTCCATTTTGTTTTTGTCTTTTCATGTCCACATTCATGTCATGTTCATGTCAAATTGCCCTAGCTAAAATAATAACCTAAAGGTACACAGTACCTTTATTCAGGTTCAGTTTCAGACTATAGTTTATGATATTAAAGTTGTATTAGTAAATATATTGTGTTGGCATTCCAACCAAAGAGAGATGGTGAAACTCACCCATGTCTGTGTTTGCCAACCTCTCTTGAAAGACTGGCGAATCAGGAGCAAGGGGGCTGTCCCCTGCCAGTCGAATTAGCCAGTGGTCTGAAGAGCTGGAGTTGCTAGAGCCTAGAAAGGGATGGGTGAAAGAGTGATGGTGACATGAGGACAAGAGCAGGAACAAGGTGCAGATAGAAAGAGGAAAAAAGCAAGTTAGAGAAAGAGAATAGCAGGATCATTGGGAGAGGAATAAAACACATCAATCAGAATTCTCAGTCAGCTGAAGCACCAAACACACAGCAGATGCTGCACCATCTGTGATGGAAGATGGAAAACATCCTCTCTTTGACAGATGAATTACAAAAGGAGTTAAGTTGAATGGTATTTACATTTTTACCCCAAAGCAATGCAGCCTTGCAAAGGTGGCTTCAGGATTTGAACCTTAAAGTCAACACACACCAGAAAGACCACAACACTGATTGAGCGGCACCGTTGTCTTGAGCTCCCTGCGTTACCTAGACAATTTGCGCTGCATCATAAATTTGGTTTATGATGCAGCCTGTGCTAGAATACCTCTGGCTGGCATTAGTAAAATTCATCTATCCATTATGTAGCCGTAAACAAAACATCTTTAAACATAGACTGTGTGATCATTTCTGTGTTTGGTAGCAGTTGCCAACTCTCAGGCATCTCAGCTCATGCAAGATTTTTAAGCAAATAATCTTGCTTTAACCAGAATATTATTCCGAATATGCGTGTAAAGGTATCACTGTTATCAAAACAGTATAATTTCCAGCTTGTTAATAGTGGCAAAATCTACACTGCATTGATTACTTTAAATGTATTTTTGACAGCCTGTTGAGAGCTGTGATTTTTCTCCTTAGATAATGTAAAGGCCTAAGCACAATGCCCTTGCGGACATTTCACTTATGCATGGCATGGGGTAGGCTACATCGATTTACAATAAATAATGATAAAGAAATCTGATGTGCATAACTGACACTGCTGGATACATCACACCAAATGGCATGAAAAAGGCTACAAAAATAAGAATAAAAAAAAAAAAAGAAATGCGTATAACTGGACACCACGCTCAATGCATCATGCTCAACAGGCTAATAGTTCTTTGTGAATGAGCCTTCAGATTAGGATGAAGAAAAATACAAGAAGCCAAGACAGGGGTGGAATCCAATGACTATCACTTATGTCAGTTATTAGTCATGCCAAAGTACTTAGGCCATACAGAAGGAATTTTTCCGTAAGAGCCATGACAAAACTTTGAATGTCCCACTTGTTAAAGGATAGAGTAGCCTTGAGGCTAGAGTAATGAAAAGCTAAAGTCTAAAAACTGTGCAAATTTGACGGTTTTCTGCAATGTTACCTCCACTATCATTATTTTTGCTGACAAGTGTAGTGACAAGCCAAGGAGCCAATGAGAGTGATCCCCATTACCAACGCCTGCCTGCTCATTCGCAGCTGATTCACCATGTTGAATCAGTTGCAAACAAGCCAGCAGACCTCCAATACCGGCAGTGCAAACCTCACAAATTTCACACTAACAGACACTCATCAACAGCCCCAACACTATTAGATGCCCAACAGGCCATTTTAGGGTGAGCATGCGAGATTGTGCTGACCTCGGAGTGAACTCCTGGCTGACCAGTGAGGAATGGTGTTGCGGCGCTGGTAGAAGAGGATGTAGGCCCCCCGTGTGCACACCTCCTCATCTGGCACCGTCTCCACGCTGCTGTCGTCATAGCTGTACCACTGGCCATCCACTGAATTCCTGCAGTAAGCTGGGTTCACAAGGATGTCCACACACACACACATGCACACACGCGCACACACACACACACACACAAACACAGTGAGATGTATGCTTGAATGGTGGTTCTGACCTTTAAATGATGACATCTTCAGCAACATCTTTCAGCAAGCCCCCCCCTCCAACTGCATTCTGCCTACTTTAGTGTCATTCCCCACATTTAGCTATCAAACCCATTAACTACCCCTCTGCCCTTTCTCCATACCAAATCATAACCTTTATACCTGCCCATCTCTACCCACAACCCTCCTGTATCCCCTGCCCAACTTCCCTCCACTGCACTATATGCACTTTATCGCACCCCGTCCCCATCCCTGCCCTTCACTAGACAGGTACCCCCCCTCCCTGCCATTCACTAGACAGGTACCCCCCCCCCCCCGTCTAACCCCAGCAGCATGTAGCACATGATACATCTATCATCTATCATATACATCTTACTTCCAGCCTTGCCCACCTCCCCCACCACCACAATTTCACTAGATTTCTTACACCCAGTAGCTATACCTATGCGACAATAAAATGTCCTTGTATCCTTGTAGAAACTGATATTTACAATCCATAAATACATTTCATGGGACATTAGGTGAAATACATTCCTCATATTTACACATTCTGTACACTTACATGAAAAACATATTATACCATACATTTCTAATATGATTTGAAAATAATAGATGGACGCTTAGCAAACCTGTGTAGTGTCCCCCATGCATGCCTCCGTGGTGGTTGCACACAGCATAGAGGTCATAGAGGAAGTCCTGTGGCTGCTGCTGCTGGTGCTGCTGTTGATGCTGCTGTTGCTGCAGCTGCTGGGGGGGTCGCTGATTCTGCTGGTGGTGTGGGGCTGCCGCTCCCTGCTGCCTCTTCACCACATGAGGGGCCATGTTCAAGCCAGCCAGGGGGAAGCGCACCTGCGTGGACAGCTTGTTGCGGCGGTCGGCCACCTGTCGGAAGCGCTTGAGGTGCAGGATGAGAATGTCAGGGAGCGTCCATAGGCTCATCTGGACCATGCCCTGCTGCAGCTGCTGGCAATGTGGGCATTTCCATGCATCATCAGGTGCCAGCTGCCAACACACACACACACACAATCAATCGATCAATCAATCATTCAAGAGCAATCAATTTTTAATCAATGTCTTAATCATCAAAAAACAAGGCATATGGAGCCACACTATGCAACACTTTATTTTTAAACTATTATTTACCAGTGACATTTAGCAGTGGTTGGCACCTCCTGACAATTTTTGGTGAGTGTTACTTGTTGATTACACACATGAGACACGAATGAAAGTGTCTCATAAGTTTTAGTCATCTCTATCTGGACCCTGCAGAGTGGCCAGCCATACAATGGGTTTACCATACTGTGTAGTGAGGGCAATGTGAAGAACGTATTAAAAAGCAGAAGACAAGACTCTACATAATGATCAAAGCTTCACTACTGTGTCTGTCAAGACGAAGAAGCAGTCTAAAGGGCCATGAGAGTCCTGCAGTAGAGTCTTTATTTAAGCATTCACAACAGACAGAAAGCACAAAGGCACCTCTAAGCATGTGCACAAAGCAGATTGCAGTCCTCCTCTAGAAGTACAATGACAGTAAATGAACCAATCAAAATCACCTACACAAAGCTTCCACCCACAACACAGTACAGCACTGACGACCAACACCAGCACCTTCACACTACCCCTCACTAATGGGCAAGCAGCAACAAAGGTCAGAGGACAGATCCAGCAGGCAATGCATTTCACATTCCTCCTCCTCTTTCTCTCTCATGCTCATCTTTCTGCCTGTGCCCAGACACAAAGGTATTCATTAAGATGAGCCATGAGCATTCCAAAGTCAAATAGTTTATGATTGGCATGGCAACAGGTGATTATTTATCAGAGTGAAACACCTTTCATGCCCAGAATGCATATGAATGTTTTACAGTTTCCTAGACAACAGACACATATATATGGACAATTCCACACAAAAGTCAACCTTATGTTTACTTAGGTCTATATTTTATTATATGATACACCTTCTGATGGATATGTATTTGTAGATGATCAGGGTGGCTGGCAAGATTATACGAGACTCCTCACACATCCTGTTCTCTGCCTTGTCTCTGCCCTCTGAAAGACGACTCCGCAGTTTAAGCTGCAGGACATAGAGGAGGTGGGCAACTCCTCAATTCTAAACCTCCCTTAACCACCTCACTGCCTTCGTTACCATGACTGTTTTTTTTTTCTTTTTCTTTTTTTCTTCCCCCTGTCTAATTTATCTGTTTCACTTTATCATACCCATGTCCAAGAGGCTCTCTACACTTTGTGTAGAGACTTTGTGCTGTGAGGGGACGCGCAACTAGCACAGGAGCACTTTATAATAACAAATTTGTTTTTATTGCATTTATTACTTAGTTTTACCTATTTATCATTCTTTTGATTTTTTTTCCTGCAGCGCAATAGCTGCAAATGCCGATAGTGTTGCTCAATGGTTACTGTCAACCTGTAACAATTTTATGACAATGAAGGGCTAATTGGACAAGTCTGCTTGAGAGCCTGCACCTGTTGGTACCACTGCTAACTCCTTCTGCTAATGCAATGCTATTCAAATTAACACAGTACTTATAGGATAACTATTAGGTTTTGTGACCTCCTCTTTGAAAGACAGCCTTAACGCTACATGCCCATCCAGGCATCAAACCTACTATTTCAATTGTTACAGTTTAAAATTCACCATTCACACTTGTTGTGTATAAACAAAGCCTGGTTTAGACATGTCACATCCATAATGCAAATATGTCACATCTGTAAGCCACTTTTCCCAAAATAGCTCCAATCAAAAAGAACCGTTTTTTCTGTGTTTAATTTATATGTATAATGCAGCCTTGTTCTTGTTCTGTTGCTCTTTGAGCTTTGGGAAGCGACAGCTCATTAGATTATTACATGAAGGTTGTGAAATCAACATCAATCTTCTGATGGCAGAGCCCGTCTGACATCTCTGCTCATTTTCATTTCACTGGGTTATTAGACTGGTGCTAGAATATCCTGCACTGTTTCCCTTGCCAACCAAGATGCCTAGCCAATCAGAATCCAGATGGGATGATGATGTGACAATCAAAAGCGCCAGTGGTAAGTCATGCCTGCAAACATCATAGGTAGAATTGCAGTGGGCAAAAATGCATATAGTATGTATACAGCAATGTATACAGCAAAGGGAAATATACTGTTTCCTTAATGCTGATGCAATTGATCAGTTTGCAAGTGTTTGCGAGTGAGAAGTTACACAGATCAGCACTAGTTTTGCTGGTCTTTCCTGTAAATTAATTTCCCCGCTACTACATACACCTTACTGTTGCTTCTTCAAATGTCAAATCATTTGGCAATTTGACTGGAGGTTTTGCATAGCAGTTTTGTTACTGTTTGCATATACTGTCATAACCAAATAATTAAAGTTGCAAGCTGCAAAATTCTCTCCATACAGGTTGGCTACTCTTTGTTTGCTTATGTTAATCAAAAGGCATTCTAGACAGTGTTGTTCAAGTTAAAACCTAACGAAGTTAGCTCCAAATTCAGTTCAGACAAATTAAAGCAAATAAATTTATGTTTGTGTTTCTCCATTTCATGTTTTAAACTAGTTCATATTCAGTGCATTTAAAGGGGACATAGAATGGATAAATTTGGTTCTACATATTCAAATTTGATTTGCTGGAAGCTCTTGCTGCATACAGACACCATTGATATCAACCAGGTGATGTCACTTAACATCAGACATAAACGCAATGGCAGCCTACAAGCCCTGCAAATGAAGGGATTTTCTAAAAGTTTTAATAAAAAAAGCATTTTGAGTGTTTTAAATCCTGTTAAATATAGCTGATACCAACATCAGTCTTATAAGGCTGGCATGTATTACCAGTCAGGGATCCTTTAAATGAGAGAAGGCTTGGCTCTGGCTCTCTGAGGGGCTGTGGCAGAGCTTGGGGAGAGGGGGTGAGGGGCCTGGGCTGTGGGTTTTACCTGCTCCTCCTTGGTGTAGAGCTGGAAACACTCGTCCAGGGTGCAGCTGTACTGCTGTACGTGCTGCTGCTGTTGCAAGCGCACACTCTCCGCATCCTTCACTACCTCCTCCTGGATGTTCCCAAAGAGGCTACAGGCAGACACAGAGAGACAGTATAAGGACACGATTGCTAAATCTTCGCTATTATCACCTTAAAACATGGTGTGATATGTATGAACCAACAGAAAGCCAGACCATAAAACCAAAGGCAAATCCCTATGTCTGTTTGATTTTGAAGTTGTTACGGCACAAATATTTTATTTTACTATTTTACTTTAAGTGTAGAGAGTAGAATTAGCCTACTGTCCAGCAGCATCTCTCTGTTTGATAAGATCATGTACTAAGTATCATATACTAAGTTATGTCCAATACCTAAAATTTCCATTTTGTTTGTGGTTGATTCATATCAACAATGACGCAGCCATGTTGATACAATGATACAGTGTAACTCCAAGATGAGCTTCAGGTTTGGTGAATAGGATGTGCAAGGAGAAGCTATAGTAGATGGTTTCTATGAACTGGCAAATGCAATGTTAACAGCATCAAGTACATTTGGCCCTGAGGGATGTTACTAATGAATACAGGGATTTTTGACTCACCAGTCTTTGATGTGATGCTCCCATTCTACAACCAACTTCACATGGCGTGGTCCGCCAGAGCCACACAGCTTCAGTGCTCTGTATACACCCACATATGGGCATAGGCACATGAATATGCACACACACACACACACACACACACACACACACACACACACACGCACACGCACACTTCACTTATTTATTGACAGCCTTTTGCTCTATTTTGTAACACAGTAGAAAACGGTCACATTTGATAGATAGATTTTTTTTAAGTGTGCCTTGCAGATCATACTGGACCAAATCAACACACTTGTTACACAGAGAAAGAGCTTGAGGAAGGTAATGCCAAATCTTAGCCACAAGGTGTCAGTCTGTGCAAATATATAGTTTGCTATAAGTTGACATTTCATAAAGACTGACCGCACATGGTTGTTGTTGTTGAATCACTTTCATCAAACTCAAAACTTTCATCAAACTGAATGGGCCAGTATCGTTCATCCTAATTTTCCTTGGCCCTTTCATGAAGTGTTACCTGACAGTTTGCTAGTTGGTTGTAACACATTTTTCCTACAAACTCCACTTAGTCTCTGTTGCAATCTAACTTCAATCTGAGACGCCTGTAGCCTGTAGCCTTTTTAGTATTGACGTAAAAAGGCCCTATGACAACCTTTGTGCCATGTGCACTAATTTGAAAAAAAATATTGCTTTTCAGTAAGGACTAACCTGTCCTTCTGGCTTGGTTATTCAAGGTTACAGGTTAAGTCTGGTCTGTAAACCCATGGATTTGACTTATCCAACATTTGTCTGGATGGGCTTAAGGTTATGTGATGGCTGTGTAGAAACCACACCAATTGTTTCCAACTAAGAGACTGCTCCCTGAATCCCAAAGCTCAAGGATGCACCTCAAAAGCAGGAGTCTAAGAGCCATTCATTGAAGGGAAGTGAATGGCTTTTTTGTTTGTGTGTGTGTATTTCCGTGTGTGCACTTTGTGTGTGAGTGTGTGTGCACTGTGCAGGAAGGAGACGAGGCTGTGTGTGTGTGTGTGTGTGTGTGTGCGTGTGTCTGTGTGTTGTAGGAAGGAGGGAGAAGGTGGTGGTGGTGTGTGTGTGTGTGTGTGTGGGGGGGGGGGGTGTTAAGCACTGAGTTCCACAGCTTCACTATAGTACAGAATGCCAATTAGCTGTTTTGAAAGCTGTAGACACCCAATTACCTTCCTATTAACAGATCTCAACCTGCACGCTTGGCAAAGGATCAGGTGGGTTCAGCTTCGCTCCATATTAAAACCCATTCATTCACACATACACCTTTCAAAGAAAAAAGTATAAAATGCCAACAGAAGGAGGACAAAACTTAATTGGGACTTGCTTTAGACAAGAGGGCTTTAGAGAGGGCTTCTGTGCTCAGGGTAAGGGTTACGATGAGCTTTGCTCAGCTGTGCTTCTGCTTTATAGTCTCTCTATGATGGCTGCATTCAGAAGCCTGGCTTCTTCTGTTTCTGTAGTTCATCTACCCAACAATCTATCCAAATGGCTGCCAAATATAGTTTTAATACATTTTTTAAATTGTTTTTCTTGTTGTTTTATCAGAGTTAAACCATGTGGGTAGAGTATTTATTAAAAAATAGGATATAACTTTCACAGAACGCTGTGCAACTGGTGAATAATTCACATGTTAAAATAATGCTGTTCATGCCAGTACATAATATGAGCTTGTTTCTTTGAGAGGAGCATCTGCATGTGGTTCATGCAAGGTCATGTGACGCACATATGACGCAGATCTACGACTACAAATGACAGAGGTGTCTGACCTCTTAATAGTGAAGTTTACATAAGGGTTAAGATTTGTGTGTGTGTGTGTGTGTGTGCATCTGTGTATGTGTATGTGTGCAGGACTGTACCGATCCACAGCTGGATGACAGAGAGGCCGTCCATCCTGAGGGCAAAGGTAGCTGTAAGAAGCTGATCCTCCCACAACACGGATCCTGAACAGCACCCTGGAGCTCTGCTGGCCACAAAACACACAACACACATTTACTCTCATTCGCAATGAGCACACGCACACGCACACACACACACACACTCACACATACAGCATATACAGTTGTTTAGGGTGAACCACATAGCATTGAGGTCAGGACACTGGTCACAAGGAGCTAGTAAGGATATGGCTTTGGACAGGGCTGCAGAGGGGGTTTAATATTCAGTATCTGCTGCTGGGGGTTCTTCCCCCTTAGGTCTGCCAATGCTTGCATTAGCTCACCTCATGATCACCAGAAGTTTACAGCCTTACTGTGACTGAACATTAGCCATCACAATACTCCACAGGGTCCACCAAAATAAACAGTGGCTACATATCTAACCCAGATTTTCTTACAGCTGAACAGAACAATTACTAGACCTTTCATCACTGCTGAACCCTATCAAACCCAAACCCATTACTTTCAGGTGTGTTGGTACAGCTTAAAGTACCAGTATTTTACTGAAGTTGGCCTCATGCTAAATGTCAGAACACAGGACATGATTAGAGGAAACCTGAGACAAGGAGGGAGGGATGGAGAATAAGAGTGAGTGCTCTGAGAGAAACAAACAAACAAACAAATAAATAGCATTGATTTCCACTGCCTTTGTTCCCTCCGTTCCAGTCCCTCTGTTTGGCCAACAGATAAAAAACATGCAAGCGAGAAACAAAGAGCTGTGATTGGTGTGGCGATCGGGGCTGCGATGGAAGCCTGAGAGCTTCCGGAGCCTGACGGGCAGAGAGGAGTAGCCGGGGGAGGGGGCTCCAGCTCTATAGCACTGGTTCTGGCTCTGCCACTGGCTTAAGGGACCCCGTCATGAGGGACAGATTGCAGCGATGCACCAGATATTGCCTCAGACAGCACAGTCGCTCCTTTAATCATGGCACACTCAGCAAACGTCTGTGCAAGCTGTTTACATAAACACACACACCCACACACAATAAGGCTGATAATAACACCATGTAAGAACAAATAGTTGTGAGAACATATGACTGAAACACCTTTATAGTGATGACATTTTAACAGAATTAAAATTCTACTTTAAAAGAATTAAAATGTAACACATCAGTGATGGTTGTATTACTAAAAATGACCACATAGAGGCACCAACTGACCACAAGATGTTATGCTGACAACAGATGATCTACAAATCTGTTGGTTACTACATGATGGAAATGGTGGGGAGGGGGGGACTAAGAGGAAGCTAAAAATGGCATGCACACATACATTTCTGTGCGAAATGATGGGAATGAACGAGAGAAGAAGAAGGAGGAGGAAGAGTGTGACCGAAAGCAATAAGCAAGAAAGAATTATGGAGAGAAAAGACAATGTCACTGAGTGACTAAAGACAACCCAGTAGACAAGGAGAGAGTGAGAGAGAAAATGAGAGAGAGAAAGAGAGACCGAGTGACCGAGAGAGAGAGAGGGATGGAGAGAGATCTCTGCTATAGTGCTATGCCTGAGCCGTACAGGTGGAAAATAACTGGACTTTAGTCCAGAGACTTATTTCACACGATTACATGTTCTCTAACAGATGGACTGGATTTGGCTGAGCATTCAGGTGAGATTTCTTGGGATTCCAGGCTTTCCCCAATTCAGTAAACAAAACAAATGAAAGTAATGCTTACATCCCACGTGAGTGATATGGCTGATTTAGAGAGCTGATAAAGAGAAATGAGGAAATTCACACACAAATTTCTCTGGGGCATCTGCAAAGGGGCTAGTTATAAAAATGTAATGGTTATGGACTACAACCAAGTGACAAACACAAATCAAGACTTAAAGTTAAACTTTCCAATCCCTTAAAGATAAAAAGCCTCTTATTATCAATGTCAAACATTATTTCCAGGTGTACTGAAGTAGTTTCCGTTTACAATAATGCTAATTAGCCATCCAGAACATTCCAGTTAGCTTGATCACATGAATAGGTTAAGCAAGGCTCCCAGGTCACAAGGGGCCCTGGAGGTATAGACCTAGCAATAGATATATATCCTATCTAATAGATATGTCCAAATATGGATTTCAAACTCAGACTGGACAGAATCCTCATCCCTGACCTTAACAGCATGTTAAGCCAAAACTGTGTACACAAACACATCACAGAAAGCCTGTCCTCTGTTCCTAGACAGTCAGGCAGTGAACTGGTAAGGACCAAAGCCACCTGTGCCATTCCATCCACAGCACTCAGGTCCATTAAACACCATTCTAGGAGCAGGGCAGGCAAGCAGGGGCGAAGAGCCTGGCCATTTTCTGGTATAAATAGAATGCTATTAGGGGCCACTGTTTGTCACACAGCAGTACCTAGCACTCTCCTTGCCTCTAAACATAAAAACTCAGAAAAGGAAATGTGTGTGTGTGTGTGTGTTTGTGACTGGGACAGAGGAAAAAGACCCAGCATGCAGTTCAATCCACTTTCACAAGTGGTACAATGAACTCAGTGATATTTATGTGCCTCTAAAAAAGACACATCTCATATTGCCATTTCATAGATCTCTTGCGTTTTTGTCTTCTGACATATGTCTCAATTAGCCGATGGCTGCACATGCATATGAAGTGAGGAATCGTTTTACACACATGCACACACACAACCACGCTCCCGCACACGCGGGCACACACATATATGCATGAACACACACACAAAGACACGCCTATCCTCATACCTCAGTGGGCTGTGAATGGGAACATATGGGGACACCCAGTCACCAATCATATCCCCAGTCCCATGTTGTTATACTGACTTCCCCTGGCTGTTGTCATGATTCAGCTCTCATGAGAGCTTCATAGAGAACTCATAATCATCTCTGAGAAGTTCCCCTTCTCCACACTAAATATGAAGGAAGAACGAATTGAAAAAATGTCCGTCAGGCAAACTATATGAACACTCTTGACGTGCAGATGTCTCTGCGGTCTGAGAGAACAAAATATCAAAAAGAGATTTCTAAGATGCATCTTTGCTGATCCTCTTTGTGAAGGCTGCTGTGCAGCACACAGTGCAGTTTAATTACATGGGACATCTGGGAGACTGGATGAGAGACAAAAAGAAAGGCAGCCTGATGGGCAGCCTTGATGTCCTCCTTATTCTTGATATAGAGAGACATGGTCTGTGTCAAGAAGACTACTTTGCACACACACACACACACACAGAGAGAGCTCACATAGCTGCATGCACAGACAAATACACACACACACACACGCACACACACACACACACACACATATACACCTCACTCACTTCTCTTACCCATCTCTTACTCTGCACAAATAAAACCCTTTGCCTGGGGAAGCACTGCCCCTAAATTAAGTGTTCTCAGTAGGACAGGCCAGTGGCTGTGTCATTGCGATAGATGAGATGTGCTAATTG
Organism: Tenualosa thibaudeaui; assembly: GCA_027481765.1. Taxonomy (NCBI): domain Eukaryota; kingdom Metazoa; phylum Chordata; class Actinopteri; order Clupeiformes; family Clupeidae; genus Tenualosa; species Tenualosa thibaudeaui. The sequence goes on from JAIFZK010000024.1 coordinate 4,395,507, forward strand.
GAACATGACTTTACGCTGTGATTCACTGCTGTTTGTCAGCAATCAGGGAGCAAATGGAGACAGCACTGAGGTAAATAATTGATTTGATGGAGATACATAGCTGGGAACATTTAAATCTCTCTCTATTTCTCTCTCTCTCTCTATGTGTTCCTGAATATGGATGCTGAATGAGTATAACTCTGTGTGTGTGTGTGTGTGTGTGTTTGTGTTAACTGACACAGTGCCCTGAACCCTCTCAGCCATACAAGTGTGGCCACATCTGCTAAACACCTCCTAAATACATAAACACATATACCCAAACCCACTCCCACACCCACCCACCCACTCACACAAACACACACACACACACACACACACACACACATATCAGCCCACCATCAGCCCAAGTTAAGGAAAGTACCTGAGCTTGGGCCCCGTTGATCATTAGATAGTAGAGCTTGCTGAGGATGCTCTGCTGCAGCTGGTCCCAAGACACCGATCTGTCCTCTCGCATCAGGAACGGAGGGCCAAACCTGAGGGCCAAGAGGCAGGAGACAGGCCAAAATAAAATGAGAAAAGAGAGAGCACAGACCTAATGGCAAAAAATGATTCACAATCTGTCGGCGTGACAGTACATGGTGTCTGCATGACTTTTCTGATGTATGTGGGTCCCTGCTCTGAGGAAGTGGATGATGGTACATGTGAGTCAGCACTCATATGCTGATGGGAATGGCACACTCTGACACCAATCTTGATGCCAGTGTTCTTTTAAATGTCACACTGCCGATCACAAATGTGACGGAGGCCTGTTTTTTTTATTTGCTCTGAGTTTGAGCCTTAGTCGGGAGACAGCGGTGATGGTGGATTCACATGTACTGCTTGGCCTCAAGGAACCAACCCCAGCCATTACATTATTATGGCAACCATGATATCAAATGGACCGGGATTAGCACAGTCATTACGCTGTGGCACAATCATTATTGTCATTAGAATCCATGCGACTATGCTTCCTGCTGTGGCATACCCATTTCCAGGCTTCAAGCATCATTCCTTGCTACATGTACAGCATAGCCGTTAAACTATCCACAGGAAGCAAAGAGGGGACAAACGTAACACAATTACCAAATTGGACATTTAATTGCGGAAGGAAACATAAACAGCTAAAGCCGTGCTTTGATTTTCCATGCGAGGAGCCTGTATTCCTGTGTAGTCACAGTGGAGCTCACATTCTCCTGGTAGTGATTTGTGGACTTGGGTCTTTGGGGCGATATGGAAATATCTGTCTGACTATATCTCTGACATACTTGTGCTTTCCTTCCTTTAGGAAATTCTCCTGTTTTATTTCTTCCTCCCATGGGTTTGTTTGTTCCGTTGCGTCTGGTTGGAAGATAGCTAAAGGTCACCAACTTCCAGGTGGTCATCACACAGTGAGCTTCCATGTTGCTAGCTGAACTATACTTCCTCTACATGGCCTTGTGGAGCACCACCTGCCCTTGTGGGGACAACAAATGACTCATCCTTTGTTTTCTTTTATTAAAGACGGAAAATACCAGGAGAGCAATGCAATGAGACTGAGGACTGAACATATCCAGAGCCACAAACAGATAGTGACTGTGACTGTGCTTTAGTGAGAACAAAGTAAATGTGAAGTGAGAAACATAGAAGAATTCATAAGAGATTATCCAGATATTAGGTCCAGTCGAACCTTTGAGCAATTTCTGGATTGGATGAGATGCATTCTACACATCACTAGGAGTGAGGATATCCCACGATATACCGTGGGTGGCTCTTGGGTGTGCTAATAATCACTCCACATTTTCCATTGAGAGAACTTTGAAGCCATTGATAACTGTTGCATTGGTTGGGAATGGGAGATGCAAAACTAAGCATAGAACTATTTTGGGGGGCAGAGGATGAACAAACATAAGTGAAAAATAATCAGCTTTGTGCCTGCGGCCAAATCACATTTGTGAGGATATCCACTCCCACTTGTGTTTTATTGCTTAATTAAGATATCATCAATAAGGTTACGGATTCAAACACATGCCATACTGTACAATAACAAACTACAGCAGACTTCACATATAATTACGATCAACTGATTTGTTCTGTTGAATTTCACATATTGTGAGATTAACTAATCTAATTTCTAGATTTTAAAGTTAGTGACTTTATAACTGCCATGCATACAGATTACTACATAGGTCAAGGAATGCAGAGAATGTTCACATATTTTCATGCTCAGTTACAAATGCATACAGTTTGACCTTGAAAAGTTTGAGAGGTGCTATGTGCCAGCCTGCTATATCATTAAAATCATTAAAATACTCTTGAGAATGCTTAAAGCAGCAGACCCACAAACTGTCTCTCTAGCAGCGAAACGCTCACACGGAACCCCACCTCCCTCTGGCCAGCGACCTCGTCTACGTCATCCAAACCCCATTAAAGCCAGTGCCTTGAAGTCAGTCAAGGATAGAATATCAAACGTACTTTCCTCGCTACAGGGCCCAAAATCTCCCAGGAGATGCGATGACAAATAACACAAGGTCTGGTTCCAAGCCCCTGATTTCATGCTCGTGGAAACTTCCCTGTGTCAGATAAAATGGCTGCAAAGTTGCCGAAGAGATAGAGATAACGAATAAAGCAAAGAAGAGAAAAGAGCAGAGAGCAAGAAGGGGAAAGGAGAAACTTGTCATGCATCGTCATGGCAAGTCAATTCATTAACAGGAGACAAGGTGATAAGATCATCACGCGGAAACTAATAAAGGCCTCAGCTCCTCTCTCTTTCTCTCTCCCTCCACACCTCCACACACACAGACACCTCACCCCTACCCCCATCTTCTGCATCTCATCTCTGCAGCCCATCTGTCTGCCCATGTGGAAAGAAAGGCCAGCATCAAACTAGGCCACTGTCAGATCTGTTTGTCACTGGAAGGAAGAGAAAGAGGGATGGATGAAGAAAGAGATAGAGAGCGAAGGCAGTGAGATAGTGTGTGTGCTAGTTGTGACTGTGTGTGTGTGTGTGTGTGTGTGGGGGGGGGGGGAATGATGATATCACTGAAACTGGTATATATTCCAGTTGACTCACAAGCAATAAGCTGGAGGAATCTAAATTAGTTTTCATATGCATCTGAGGGGGGTAGAAGTGCAATCAGAGTACAAAAAATTGTGCTATACGTGCAAATGTGCTCTCACTGTGATGCCAACACACTACATTCTGTTCAGTGCTTAGAACCTTGAACCTCTGGCTGAAGACACCTCAAAGGTTTTGGTGCTCCTGGTTCTGAATAGACCAAGGATAGCCTTGGCCAAGGGCAAATGTCAAATCTCCCACCAGAAAAATCAATTTAATTCATTTTCACTTAATAAATGTGCAGACAGCGTTCTCGTTTTTGTAGTGTTGCAGTGTAGCAGTGGCAGTAGCGGCTCTGTGAATCCTCCACATCTCTTTCTGCTTTGCAAGGCAGTGATGGGACTGTCACAGAGTCCTGTCTACCGAGAGATGGGAAGGGGCGGCCAATCAATACCTCCCTGTCCCCCATGTCCATCTCTAATCTATCTCGTTTTTTTTTCATAGAGCATAACTGAAGTCCAAAGAGGGAAGACTGGGCCACATAGACACAGGTGCCACAAATCCACTCTAAATTCCTCCCCCTTACTCTGGGTGGTCCATGTTGAACACTTGGAACTTTCATCTCTGTCCACTGAGATGAGCTTTTCACTCATGATTAATTCCCATCAGCAGTCTAGCCAGTCCTGAAATTGTCAGGCCTCACACATGATCCTGTGTGCAGTACTTTTTTTTCTCAAAAACACATTTTACTCCCCTTTCGGTATTAAAAAGCAAAATGTTTTGTGCATTTCTGTGTGGAAATGTGCAAAATTTGTTTGACATGTACATTAACAATGGGAAAAACATTGAGAGAAACGACATGGCATTGTCTCTGTTGGCATTCTTCAGTGTGACTACTGAAATTTCCAATCATGACAAAACAATAACTCTGTTTACGTGCACCTCAGTATCCTGAATATGAAGGTTATTCCTGCTTTGATTATATTCTGGATATTTACATGGACACAGAGAAACAAGGTTAAGTAAGGGATAATGAACGACATGGCATACATATATCATATCGGTTAATATTACATGTTTGAGGTGGTGATAAGGGTTAGGGTTAGGGTCGCAGAGGGGCCTTTACATCTCGATAAGGTGTTCTAAATGGATGGTTGCTATGATCAAAAATGGGTCGTTAGTCTGATCTGTTGTCGTCAAGCATCATACCCAAGCTTTCTATACCATCTCAGCTTTTCTAGAATCACCTTTTCCCATACTCCTAAATGCAGTGTAACAGAGTTACAATCCATCTCAGTCACAAGAACATGTTGCTCTGCTGCGAATGTCGGTCAGCCCTGTGTTAATGTGACAGTTCATTCAAACTTCACAGTGAGTTGGGATTTAAGACATCTGACGTCTTTATTCACGGCAATTCATTTCCTTGGCTCAGGGATTAAGGGAACACTAATGGAGGATGAAAAGAGACTGTAACATGAGGAACATGAATGCGAACATGCAGGATGCAGAAAGCCTTGTTTTTTCCACACACAGAATAAAGGGCATTTGTTTTTCATGATGGGACACGTAGCTCTACTGAAAATGCTTGTGTACATCCAGCACCCTCCAATTCTTAATTGAAAGTAACAAAACATAATACCCTTGTGACATTGTGAGCTCTTGTGTAGTTACCTGACAGCTTGTTGGCCTGCTCCAGCTGCATTACAGACCAGGAGTAGCACCTTCCCAGGGATGCCCTGGTTTAGAAACTCTGATGAAAGTGCTCCAGAGGCAGGTAATCTTTGACCTTCAGGCCCAGAGGTGGAGTAGGGAGAGGAGGGGAGACTGTGATGGTACCCTAAAACAGGGGAGGATGGAGAGAGAGAGAAAGAGAGAAAGAGAGAGAGATTTAAGGAACATTAACAGTCCACTGGTTAAACTCTCCTCTAAAAAGGTAATGATACATGGGACAACTATTTGATCAATGTTGCTTGGCAACCACTGATTCCATTCAGTAATTTGATGACCATGATAATTTACCTACTAATTTGTCCATGATTAAAGTTCCTTCAAAAAAAAAAACATCACTGCCAAATACCAATGGGAAGCCAGCAAAACAACAACAGTCAGGACCATTACCTAACACACACATGCAGAGTAATGAGTGAGTAGATGGGGGATGGGGTTTGCTTCATCCTAAAGATCAGTGCAGAAGCTTGAGGCTTGGCAGCAGATGGGAACAAGTCCAACAAGTGAGCGAATGGTTCAACCGGCCAGCCTGCAGACTCGCGCAGTAGGACGTCTTGTTTGACTAGAGACTCGCACTGAGAGACTGGCTGCTGGGGTGCCAGCCCCTCTCTTTCTTTCCCTCTCTCTCACTTCCTCTTCCCACTGGTCTGTCGTGACTAGACCAAATATCGCAGCTCAACTCGGCCCCAGCCGTCTCTGACGTCACCCTGCTGCCAGCTCGTGTCAGACAGACTGGGAGGATTTACACAGAGGGTGGGCAGCAGGAGTGGGGTTGGGGGGTTCGGGGGTGACATGAAACGTGACATTGTAGCACCTCATTCCCTATGGGTGGGCATGGTAACAAATCATCCCCCCAAGGGATGATAAACGGGTAGGCAGATGGTGGGCAAGAGATGGGCATGTATCGATCCCTCTGGGGCAGAGCTACTCCGCTGCTGGGTGAACTCTCTCTCCGCTTCATTACACTATGACGCATGTGTCCCTAGCATCATTTATCACCACCAGCAGCCCAGTGTCAACACTCCTCTCCTAACTTTCCACTGCCCAGCCACTGGGTGCTGCAGCGTCTACACTAATGCCAAGCACTAAATGTGAAGGCTAGAGGCTGACTTCAGACAGCAATTTAGACAGGCTTCGACTTTTTGCACTTCGACTTTTTGAAGGTTGGCAAAAGGTTGGATTGCTTTTATTTGCTGTTACATAGGCATTACAACACATACAGAAGTTTAATTGAGCAACTGATGGTACAGAGACTATTAGCATACATGCACTAAATGCACTATGCATGCCTCATCAGTGTGCAGAGCTGTCGCTCAAACATTTCAAAAAAGGAACCTTGCTTTTAAAATGAGTCCTTTAAGACACATTCATCATTTTGAAGGTAAAAACCCATAATAATGAGCCGTAAAACATATTCATAAAACAGCGGTAAAAGACTGTAAAGGTCACCTCATGGCTTGTAGGGCTATGATTGATGCTGTGGCAGAGAGGAGGAGGGCAGTTAAATCAAAAGAGGGGTTTTATGGGCAAACACCAGGGCTGCAGGGTTTCCAGGTTTCCCTTGCCAAATGTCCTTCATGTCTCTTTAAATTACAACCAGTTTCCTGATACAAAGCTGAAATCCAATCTTCAAAATGGGGCAGGGAAGCGGCATCACGATGACCCCATGCAGCCAATCTGTGTTATGTACATTCAAGAGAAAACCCATGCATGCATGCATACGTAAGTGTACACCTGCATATAGAAACATTCATGTTGGAGACACGTGCACATATACCATCATTAATGTGCTCTCTCTTTCACACACACACACACACACACACACACACACACACACACACACACAAACACCTATTTCACTCTATTTTGTTATCTATTGACCCTCATCGCTTTTTATAAATGACATCTATTTCCATGAGTGTTAATGAAAAACCACCAGGTAATGTATGTGATGGTGGGGAAGTGATCGTTCTCCTGTATTACAAAGTAACACAACAAAGCACAGACGGATCTATTCACGAAAAACTACAAAACACTATAATGCAGATATAGCCTGGTAGTAAAGCCAGAGCTTCATTCTTGTTTCATACAGAGGGTCTGGACATTCGGTAGTGAGATTTGATTGCTTGCTTTCAATTGCTAACCCTGGTGTTTAAATTTAAAAAGATTGGATCAGTTCCTGACTGATAGTTTGCCTTGACTGATAGCCTTCTAGCTCTGCATTCACTACGCCTCCCTCTGTTCGCTGATTGGGCAGGTTAAAATGCCTCCTCAGTCAACGAGCTCAGTGGGATCAAATCCAGACTAGCACTGTAGGGAGATGATAATCAAGCAGAAGAGCTAGAAAAGCAAGGCCAGGCTATTTCATATAATATCCAACACTTTTATCTACAAAAATTGTGTTGGAGGAAAGATAACATTCTTCTTCATTTCTGTGGCAATCAGCAAACTAATTTTTTCTTTCATTTGGTTTAGTTTACTTATTTTGTTTTCTTATTTTATTATTAAGATTATTATTGTGTATTATTATTATTATTATTATTATTATTTTTATAAAATACATAATAAAAAATTTGTAAAGCTCATTGAACTGCCTCTGTGTATTAAATATGCTATATAAATAAACTTGACTTGCTTTGCCTTGCCTGTTTGCTCATATGGCAGCATCAAGAGAATCACCCCTTTTATCTTGGCAGAAACAACAGGCATCTAACACTCCGTCTCCAAATGAGCTGGGATAACCCTGTCTGCCACAAACAATCTATATGTCCAGTACAAACACCTCTGTCTGTGAGAAGCCTGCTGGATAAAAATGAACTACCTCTATCTTCACTACATCTTCTTCATGACGAGGCTTATTGACACTTCTGCCAATACAGCCAGTCAGCTGAATAGTCACCTAGAAAACCGAGAACCATAAGAATCCACTGGAAGCTGACTGAAAAGAAGAAGATCTGATGAGGTAGAGGTAGAATAGAAAAGGCCTTCATTTATATATTTCGTATCTCCCATGTTGTAGCATCAGCATACTGATACATGCCATCTGGTCTGGTACACACAGTATTAGTCCTACATTACCCATTAACACAAAGATGTAAAACTGAACAGCTCCTTTATGTTTGAAAGAGACAAAAGGACGACAGCAATCTGTCAAGGAGTCCGTAGTAATCTGTTCCTTGATTTCTCCTATTGAATCTGGAAGTTATTACTGTCATTTTAAATGCTTCACTATATCTATAGCATATTATACAGGGTTCCCACACCTTGGTTAACATCAAATTCAAGGACCTTTGCAGGACTTTCCAGGACCAATTTCCTCAAATACAAGGACCACACGCGGTGGCATTTAGGCAACCTACTGCTACCACTGAATATGTTATCAAACAATTTAATACAATGCAAATTCAATAAAAGACTGTGAACAGAACAGGGGGATGGCCTTTTCCTTGTACTCCCATTAAAAATGTCCGTCATCAGCTCTTTTAAAAATGTCATATTATGAAGAATCTACAACCGTCAATATGCTGTATCTATTCTGCAAATGTCAAACACAAATTCATTCATCCCTGGACAGAGCTCTCGAAATCTTAACAAGAACTTGAGACTAGGTTACTGTAGACTACTTTGCCATGTCATGTCAGTGCACATCAGAATTGCAGTCAACCTTCAGATAAACACAAACAGCTGTCTTTGACTTCGCTGGCTTTGCACGTCATAGTCTCTCGCAAGGGTTTCATGGCAATGGTTTTATAGTTCATATCTGCACTAAACAATTGTTGCATCTTTTTATGCCTGTTTTCAAAAAACAGACCAATCCAGGGCCTTGAACTTATTTTTTTCAGATTCACAAACTTTCAAGGACTTCAAGGGCCTGTGGGGCGCAAAACAAACGTCATTGACTGCTGTCAATAGATAATGAACTGTTCTTGTCCACTGTAAAAACTCAAATCACAATATCCTCATCATATTGTGCTCAGCATTTCAAGGCAAAACATGTCCATTCAACTCAGTGATATGGCTTTACAATGATATAGTCATGTGCAGGACATTTGATTAACAGTAGCTGGTTCAAGAGAGAGACAAGTCATATAGGGAGAAGAACAAGCTCTAAAAGAACTCGCAAGAAAACCAAAAAATGAAAACCACAGCTGGGCACGATGCAGATCAGTAGTAATGTTGCTTCCTTACATTTACACATTTAGCAGACACTTTTATCCAAAGCGACATTTGTCAACTATCAGCTACATGAAGGCCAATCCCCCTAGAGCAATTTAGGGTTAAGTGCCTTGCTCAAGGGCACAACAGTGGCAGCCAGGATTCGAATCCACAATTTCCAGGCTACTAGAATTCTAGCCAGGTTAACAACTACACCACCACTGCACTTCCTCTGATACAGTTCACCAAAGAGCATGCCAAAGAGCTACTGTATGTGTGGTTCTCATAGAACACAGCTCTTGAGTCATTCACTGGCATTGAATTTTAATCCATGCATGGTACAATGTGATATTACAGGAAAGCTTGACCAAAGCTAATTGGTTTGCATGCTAACTTCAGTGGATATCTGGACTACACAGTGCCTCTGTGTTTTTGACATCAATATGGTTGTTTCTTCACATTACATTGCTGTGTCAAAGTCATTGATGTTATAATCTAAAAGTATTACATATAGTTCCTTTAATGTCTCCAAATTAGGGCTCAAGGTTGGTTGAGGAAGTTGACATTTAAATTTTGTATCACTTGTGCTTGAGTGTATTTTGGATAGATAGGTACATGTATAGTTACAGATGTACATATAAGAAGCATATGAATATGAACACCAAATGGAAGTCTGGGGCAGGTGACCGTTAAAGTTCAGGAGTGGATTAACACTCTCAAAGTCAAATACACATGATAGAAAATACAAACACTGTAACACCTCCAGCCAGTGGCAACTGGCACTCCGCCTGACTGCAGTTCCCCTTTCCAAATATGCTAATAAAACCCAAATAAATTCATATCAAATCCTCCCCTGGCTAACCCCTGCTGTCTAAAATCTGACATATTCCATACATTATGTGTAGTAACTCCAGCATTGTTAAAAACACTCCTAGCTTTTAAATCCTCTAACTTCTCTGAAAGAAGTGAGTAATTAAGGCCAATTAGTGGATTTGATAACAAGAATATGTCACATTTGATTTATTTTACATCTTTTTCCAAGCTCTGTAGAAGGTGATACATTTTGCTGAGGGAAAGCTAAATTAAATGAATGAATTAAATGGCTTTAGTGGAAGAGGTGGATGAAAAATAGACTTTAATATCTCTGGAAGCAACAGAGCATCCTTTGTTGAAAGATGAGGAAAACATGAAGGAGCTTAAAAGAGCTGAACATCAGTCTGGTGCTAGAGTACTAGAATATCTTCCTAAATTTCTGTCTGTACAATAACAACAAATCCAAGGTGCTCTAATTTCAGGAAGCTATTATGCAACAATTCATGACTAATTCATTTTGTTTTATTTATATCAATATATATTTTACTGACAATGCCATTATTAAAATCATTCACTGTGTGTGTGTGTGTGTGTGTGTGTGTGTGTGTGTGTTGTGTGTGTGTGTATGTGACAAGCACAGAGACAGTATAAGAACCTTACAGGACAGGAAGTATCACATGAACACTACCCAGCAACTGGGCCATCATACTGACAGAGCTCAAGGGACAGGCTCTCGGTAGACTTAGCCTATCCTTAGATTGGTGACTTATCCTCTATATTAAAAAGGCATTTGTGACAGAGCCAGCCACACTTTCTTGATATCCAATTCAAATAGCCTGACTCCATCATACTGGCACAGAATCATGTGGCATTGTAGACATGTAGTAGTATTTCCCTAGAACTGAGTCTATGTGACAGTCCTGTGTATGCAGGTCTCTGCTATTACCTGAGATTCGTGCAGAGCCACCCCGGATGTAAAGGGGGGAGGCCTGGAAGGCATAAATGATGTCATTCTCTGCGATGCTAGTCAGGTCATCTTCATCAAAGAAGGATCGCTGAAAGCCAGTGGAGTAGATTTCTGCCAGGATCACCTGCCGAGACAAGAGCAGAGGGAGAGCCAACATTAAATGAATTGGCACAACTGACAAACGCAAAAAGACGGCTGAATTGGGGTGGATAGATACATACATAAATAAAATAAATTGATTAGATTTACAAGTAGAGCTAGCAAATTCACTGAAAGTGCATCAGACATATGTCTCAAATTGTTTTCTTCAAAGGTTTAACTGATGGAGCCTAGCTGATGTAGTTACTACTGATCATGCAAGCAGCAGTACCTGAACTTGAAAAACTAGTACACGGAGAGAGGGAGAAAAAAATCTATGCCACCAATGCTCCGTGGGACAATATGTTGAACCAAAAATACCCACTGGAGCACGGGGGGAAGGGTTCTAAAATAAGACCTCCTAATTTTTACACTTGCTAGAAGGTTCACTGGCGAGGCATGGTATTTAATTTGCCTAACAAGTCACAGGGCATTGTCAGGGACTTTACATCTGTCTCTGAAGCCTACAGTGCTTCCTGTGGAGTGGATTTCGGCTCATAGTGGAGTCTAATATTAAAGGTAACAGTATACAGTAGCATTCATTCCAGGAAAGATGGCACTGACGGAAGCACTGATATATATCTATGGAACAGATTTCCTAGATTAAATGTATCAATGCAGCTTTTTATTTTTGCCATAGCATGTTCATAGAAGGTTTTCCGCTGAGGCGTAGAACGTCATATAATCTGCACTCCCGTTCTATTCCATTTGTGGAATATTGAAAGTTTGTGCACTACAGGAGTATACACCACAATACCTCCGAATCATTATCTTCCCCCCTTCTGTGCCCTACATACAGCGAACCACAGCAGGTGTTAATGCAGCACCAGTCCCATCTGGAGGTGTAGTGCAGGACAAGTTGGCTCTCAGAGACGGGCTTTAATGCTGCCGAGGCTCTGGAAAGTTTTTTAAGCACAAGGCTGCTTATTTTTCTCTTCCTGCAGAGGTGGAAAACTTTGGTTACAAAAAGTACAAGTCCTACTGTGTATTGCAGTGGTTCTCGAACTTTTTTTGGTCATATCACCCACTTTGGTGATATGGAGTTTTCAAGTCTCACCTCTCCCCAGTCGTCCCAATATATTGGCAACAACTTTAAAACACTATTTTAGCAGTATGGTCTCACGGCAGATTTTTTCTCCTGGTCTCCATGATCAATAAAGCCATAACTACAGACAGGCACAAAAAGAAAAAAAATCCCCCATTTGTAAATACTAAATTAAATATTAAATATAACAAATTCAACACTATAGCAATACATATGATACTTTATAAATATAACAAATATAAGAATAAGTATTTAATCAGAGCATATCCTCTCTGAAGTCAAGTATCCACTGGTGTGGCTTGTGGGAGCTGAGCTAGGAGCTGAGCTCAGAAAATAAACACTACAGCACTGAGAGAAACACCTGGTCTGGAGAGATCTTCCCCTCATCAGCCACAATCCTGCGCAGGCAGGCCAAGGAGCCGAACAGTGGCATGGCCAGTCCCACACGCAGATACCGCTGACCTTTAGTGCTGAACACCAGGGTCACATACACAGGCCTAAGCACAGAGGACCAAAAGGAAAGGGGAGATAAACAACAGTGTTATACTTATAATCAATGACAAAAATAATACACATTTCTGATGATATGATGTTTAATGATTTCAACATATTTCATCTCATTTTCTGGGTGAAACGGTGACAACATACAGACATCAAAGGTTTACTGCTGTTCTTTTTACTTTTTATGGGGGAGAACAGAGCAGGTCATGAACTCTATCATTCATGCAATTCCTCCTCATGGTTTAAGAAGGACACACGATTTTCATGAATAAATCAACATGCTTAGCATCAATAATAAATCATTAAGTCTGTTTTCTTCATGTTACAGAAATAATGGAATCTATACTTTCATGCATCTTTAATAGCAATGTGCCTGGTTTCAAACCATTGACACGTTCACTGACAGAGCCTGGGAAACAGGAGGATAATAGCTTAAACTGGCAGTATCAGCAGGTCTCCTATAGAGTTAACTGCCTGATGGGTGAGGAGGCAGAAGTGCTGTGAATTAGAAATGGCTGCCCTTGGAATGACCTGATGATGTGCTACTACCATGTGACGTGAACACACCCTTTAGTGTTGGTGAAACAGGGGAGAGGAAAGGAGAGCGAGGAGGAGAGAAAGAGGGGGGATATAGAGATAGATAGATAAACAGAGGGAAGAGAGAGAGAGAGAGAGAGAGAAAGAGAGCAGTATGTAGCAGAACACAGCTCCAGCTGGCTGAGGGATTTCTCTTGAGATCAGTTGAGGGACAAAAGAAAAGAGTGATGGTTTTGGGGTGCTCTGGTTGGTATGTAACTCCATATCAACTACTGCCAACGTGAATCACATAAGCACAGTGTTTACACAGAGGGATTGCTGTAATGGACAAGACTCATGAGAGAAAAATAGGACCTCCCAACAGTCCGTAAACTGAAAAATGTCAGAGGTGTTGTTACACTGACAAGGGGATTACAAGATATTCCTAACAATGACTGATGCAGTGTAATGCCAAATCACTGAAAGTTTAGCTTGAAGAGGGTCACAGAGTGCAAACCACATTACAATTCATCAATTCATTACTTTATCTTTTCTTGCCAAGCTGTATTGTCCCATTCTGGAAAACACACCACTAAAGAAAACAGTAGGTCTGGTGTAGGCTAGGCCACTATCTGTAAAGCCTGTGCACATGAACTCTAATGTTTACATTCACAGTAAATCTCCTGCTGTGTCACTTTATTGGGTTTACTTCCCTACTGGATCTAAGAGTACTACAAACTGTGGCCTATTTTCAACATCTTTGCTTACCTCAAAAAAGTAAGCAAGCTCAATTTACATGGCAAGTTACTGTAAAAATGGTCAGGATTCACTGATTATCGTAGGCCATTTAAGAAACATAATAATAGTGGGGAGTCAGAGCCGTGCCCATACACCACGGCCTGTGTGTCCTTTTAGGGGATGTTTGAGTTCCTAGAGGGAAAGCTGGTGTGTGTGTTTGTGTTGTACGCTCTGCAGGGGGGAGGGGGGGGTTATGGTGCCAGGCCCATCCTGGTACGGACATAAGCAAGTGGGTGGAGACAGATGCACATCCCTGACACCCTTGGCCAAGAATGGGGGGGTGGATGATGACGGAGGCACTAAATCCCTTACCTCGCCCCCCTAATCTCAGAGGCCGAGCAGAACAATGCAAATGTACAGATCCGAGCATTCATGTACAACCCATGGCTTGGGTTTCAGAGAGTTCAACAGGAAGGGCTCCACTGCGTGACCCACCTCCACAGTTACATAAGGCCATAGTTGAACGCCTGGCATTGTCAAGTCCAAACAAAGACACAGGGCTGGGAGGGACGATGTGTGCTATTGAGATTTGCCCCCTCCCAGTTGAAGTATACCCAAGCCGTGGCATTAGAGAGTCAGCGTGCAACTCTAGCCAGGTTTCCATCCAACTAGTTGATGCACATTTAAGTTATGTGAATAAGAAATCCTTGTTGGAGACACATGCAAAGTTGCATCAGTACCCTAATGCAAATAAAAATTAGATTCGCTTGAGAGGGATGCATTAACTCTTAATGTGAATAAGGCATAATGCAATTAAACCCAACAGAAAAATTTGTGTATTTGTGTATATAACTGTGCTGCTGTCCATAGATGTTGTACGTTTTGATCCCACAGCTGGTTGGAACATGTCACTTGATTAGCTTAATGTTAATTTTTTATCCACATTACACAGTTGATCGAAACTTCTTTTTTTTTTGGTTAATGTACATATGCAATGTGAATACATTGAATGGAAACGCCGTCTCATTGTCTCATTGAGTCTGAGGTGGGGTTTCCACTCGAAGCAGAAGCATTTGGATCTGATTGTTACGCGGCTTGCTGCAGATCTCTATCCATCTCCCCTGAGGGGGCCCACAGTCACTGAGTAATGCATCTCCATTGTTTAGTCTGATGTTGCTGCATGGTTACACGTGCCTCTGTAAATGGAAACACTTTGTAACCTTTGTGTTGGATTGCTTGTAAATTGCTCTTCGGGGAGGTCAGTGCGGTCACTCGTCACTCACCTGGTCTGTCGTAGCGGGATGGGAAGAGAGATGCAGAGGAAGGGGTCGAAGGTGTTGCTCTGTTTAAGGCAATGAGGGCACGTCAGCGATGACCTTTGGGAGGATGGGAATACATACAAAGGCAAAAGGTGAACAACTACAGGCCGAGGCAAAACCTACCCTGCGTTTAACCCAGTTAACTATGAGAAACAATTGTCTGCCAGTTTCCAATTCATTACATCATGCTGCCTGTACGGATGTGGCTTTTTTTGCTGGATGGGGTTCACTGGGTATACCTCTAAGCCAATTTCCTGATTTACACACTAATCCCAGGTCGAAAAGTCGGTTTCATTTAAAGACATGGACTATAGGAGAAAGCCCGGGAGAGTTTCGGTGGTCAAATAAGCATTCTCAGCTTCTCAGCCTTGCACTTTCATACACATTGGCCTTTAAAAAGCAGATAAATTCTCTGCGATGGAGTTCTAGAGAACGGGAACATCCATCCATCATTTAGAGTGGCTTGGTCATGCACTTTCTGACAGTTAGACTGCCATATGTTACATGGCAGAGATCTGCAATGTGAAATAAAGTATTTCATTCCAACAATAGCTGCCTGCTCTTCCATAGCCTTTAGACCCTGGACATTGTCTAGACTACAGCAAGCAGTGCAGGAGCTCACAAAGGCACATTTTCTATTGTAAGGTGTCCAGTGTTACCGGTGACAGCAGTGTTTAGTTGTCTCCTCTCCACATAAATCCTGTTTCAAAAAAAGGAATACTGAAAAAAGGATGTGTCACTGCCAATGTCCTTGTGTTTGCACCCATGGCAGATTTTCTATATTGTGGTATTCAATTACTTTTTATTTCTCAAGAAAACAAAAATGACTGGTGGTCTCCCCTTATGCCAAGTCTGTCTGAAAGGTATGCTTTAGCATGTATGCACCAAACACCCCTATTGTGATTGCAAATAACCTTGCATTTGGCCCTGCACTGACTTCAAAAATGCCATACTCTTTATGTGTGAGAGAGATGTGTATGTATACAGCTGAGATATTTTATATAGAAATGTTAGCACTTATTCACTTGTGTTTTTTTCTAGGAGCCAAGAGTGAATAGCAGTCAGTGAAAGTTTGCAGTCCAATTGCATTTACATTCAAGACCAACCTTTATTTACAATACCAAATGGGCTGTGTGATGCATGCTACCACCACAATATCTGATTTGTGCTGATTGCGACAACATACATCTGCCAGAACAGCTAAATGATTCATGGTCTGGGCAGTGAGCAACATTAATTGTACAGATGGCATACAAGACATTACAATTGTGACAGCCCATGTTATATACATAAAAATCTGAAAGGTGTTGACAGATGGACTGTTTTTCAAAAATAAGCAAGGTGTACCAAACTAACACTTATTATATACTTAATATTTATTAAAAGTCGAGTTGCTTATCTTAGCTAGTGTTTGCACACCTTGTGTATGTGATACTCCTGAGAAAAGTGTTAATGGAGCGTGTGAAAGTATGACAACAAGTCAAACAAACCATATCACATACATGCACAACTGTGACCTAACCATTTCATTCTCCCTACTTTGATTATTAGCCAATGATGTAAGAGGATTCGCCATGCAATTACCAAAAGAAGAAATGGCAACTTGCCTATGAGAGCAATTATACACCAACTGAGAGCCATTCTGGCATTCCTTCATTTATTCATTAAAGATGTAGAGCAGAGCATGAAGATCAGCACCTGCTGGTCACAGCCAATGACCGAATTCCCTGCAGAACAGCTACCCAACCTACTTTGATCCTGTAGGTCAACAAAGATCACCTTGAAAAGGACCAGAGTTGATCTTCTCTTGATGCTTAAGAAAACAGATGATGCTGCCTGCACAGTGAGCTAATACTGTGAGGGCAGGACTCTCCAGGGTGTACAGGCGAAACACTGTCAGGTAACTGAGTGCTCACTATCTGACATGGACTTTTTACCTGCTGCTACATTCCTGGCACAGCTAATGAGACAAGTCCTGCATAGAACACATTGCATCACTGTCAAAATGCCTGAAATGATGATCAACTCACTAGCGACACACAGACAGCACACAATAATAGAGATATTTTAAAAAAGAGGATGAATGTTTCAGAGATTTAATAATAGACATTTAGGAGATGTAAATGCTTCTGAGAAACTAGTGAACTATGTCAACTGCATTGTTTACAGAGATTTCCAAAAATAATGGATAGGAATATGTGAAGTAAACTGTGTGGAGAGAAAGGGAGAAGCAACCAGATGGCAACTGAAGGACTGAACATGCTTTTGAAGCAAGATGATCATAAGTGCCAGACTCAGTGCCTTCTTTCAATCTATTTTTCCCCAGAAAAATCCTAAGAAGCATTTCTCCTCAGAAAAAAAATGGTTTGATACCACATCATCATCTGAATATGTAACAACTGAGAAAAGGTATTTTCATTCATTTGTTATATAACATGATTGGTTGTACTTAAAGAGATATAGCCTGAGCTCAAGGAGCTGGCATGCTGTCAGTCGAGGCAGAGCCATTATACAGATGATTCTTTGGCCTGTCAGCTATGGCCAGCAGCACACTGCGGTAGATGGCCTAGGATAGAGACTGCGCTCAGCACTCCTCTCCTGGAGGTCCAATGGGACTGAGGAACTCAGTCTGAATTGAAGCAGAGGATGAATTCAATGAGGCACTTTGGGAATGTCTTCATGATTCTTTCTGAAAACACATTGCCCACACATATGTGTAAATCCACTTTCATGTCCACATGCTGTGATGTAGGACACCCCCACCACCACCACCACCGAAAAACAAGGAAATGGAAATGTGACTTTTCAATCACAACATGCAAAGCGGGAACCATTGTGCATGCAATGTGGAGGGAGAGAGAGGGGGAGGGAGGGGGCCAGACATTAAGATTCTGGGCAGGAAGAGTCCCCTGACAGCAGGACCATGAATCACCCGCTTTCCCACATCTCAGCATGGCACTGGCACTGGGCACTGGGCCTTTTCAACAGAGCTCTCACACCCGAGTGTATGCACCGGAGATATCGCGGAGGATAACCTAAAAACTGTACATCCATCTCAAGCCCATTCAAAATACAATAAAAACATTTAACGAGGACTATGTTGAAAAAAACTTTTAAAACAAAAGATCTGATAAAATAAAAAAAATAAAAATAACTAACCTCACCATTGAGAGAAAAAAAAGATTTAAATTCAGGTAGTAAAATCCTGAATCCAGAGAGATGTTTTCTCAGTCTATCGCTGCCTGAAGAGAAAGACAATAAGCCCTGGCAGCATAGACTGCTTCCTAAACAGGCAGAAAGAATAAATCATTTGTCTGCTGTTTGGGAGGCAATTAGCAGGGGTTTTGTTTGATGTATTTCTAGGTAGATGCTGAGCTGCCAATGTCTGAACGACCTCAGCAGATGGGAGAACGTAGCTGCAGTTGGAAAACCACTTCACAATTTGGGTAAGTGCTTGGACAATGTTATCCGCGTGCAGGAGGCTGGCACTGATTGGAGACATGCTACTGCCCAGAGATTTGATCGCAGGCATTTATAGACACGGAGAAAGGAGTCACTTCAAAGACCTGGTGCACTGAAGTTCAGCATTTTACTTGGTCATGTTTTCCTTAAGCAAAAGGTCCACGCAAAGTATATGCTATGTTTTTTTTGGTTAACAGAAAACACATTTCTTGCCCTCAATCGATATGGCTTATTATCAAGAATGCTGGCACCTCACAATGAGCAAACAAACAACAACAACAAAAAAAGCTGTAGATGTAACTTTTCAACACTGAGGAATTTTAGCCTACCACAAAAAAGCCCAATAATGTCTCTGAGCAAAGGATCTGAGGTATGAACTATAGTCCAGCTGTCAGATGTCTCCATTTTGGGTGCCACCAGGAAGCACTTCAGTCTCTGACTAAGCTGTTCAGTCTTTCAGTTTGCCATTGGCAGGGGGCAGAATTTTAGCAAGCTTCAGAGGCTAATAGCGTCACATGCTGAAAGGAACCACAGCAGGCTAAAGCATTCCCTTTATCTAATTTGGAAGTCCCCAGGCCTAACATACATTGGTTCCGAGCAGAAGCACAAAGCTAGCAGAATTTGCCCAAGTAAATTGGGGGCGGGGAGGGGGGGTAACATCATTCCTGTGCTGCAAATACCTTCCTACCTATTTACTCTGTTTTTTTTCAACTACATCTACTGACACCCTTCCAATCCCCTAAAATCTTCCATCTTAGAGTATATTATTGCATTTCATATTACTGCATTTTTCCTCCCCAGATGCTCACTTACGAATGTGTGAACACTGTCAGGCACAGTGAAAGTGAAAGCCTCTTAGATTGTATATTCTCTTATGATTGATGTTCCTGGGAGATTATTACTCATGAGGCAGGGGAAAAACTGATGAAGCCCCTGTGCAAGGTTAATCTCAGGGGACTGCTGCGCACACACACAGCACCAAATACGCTGTCTCAGCTCTCGCTAAGGTGTCATATTATGCAATTAAATTCTGACTGAACTGATGAAAGTCAGTGTTATGGCAATGGCAATTTTAGACAGATTCAAATGAGGGGGAAGAAACTCTCAGAGATTAGCTGGAGCCATTTGAGTTGGGACTACATTATCTTGTGCAGGGGAGATGTCTGGCTCTGCACTGAGATATCCTCAAAGGGGGCTAAGCTGTCAGTTGGAGGCAAAAAAAAAGATTCCCCCCTGAACAAGAATGGTTTGGCCGCTTGTCCTGACTTTGGTGTGGAACAAGAATGAACAACTACAAGAGAATTTCAATGAGGAGAATCCCGGGATACCTTTAACAACCTTCTTTATCCTGAACAGTGACCAGGGGTCTTCCCTCTTCACCTTCCTTCTGTCTCACCACTAGTTTATGAAAAGTCAACACCATCAGCTTTGCCTTTGTTATTTCAGAAGCACTGCCTTTAGTACTCTACAATATAAGAAAGAGAACTTTCTGTTCTGACAACACTTGTGTTCTTCTCCTCACAGCAGTGGCAGCATGAAAGCCTCTGGCTTTTCAGAATCTTAGCAGTGAATAAAATCTATTCTCAGGCTACTGAAAAAAGAACAACCTGTTTGTATATGACCTGAATATGAAGCTATGAATAAACATGGCAGTATTAAGGAAAATCTATTGCCATTTTTAATCATTTTTAACTGCTATTTTCAGGTTATCTCTAGAAATGTGACTTCACAAGGGACACAAAAGGGAAAAGCCTTCAGTTAGAGATCCCACACATTAAAATGACAATCAACGTTGATTGACAAAGACATCCCCATGGGACAGGAGCTTA
This sequence comes from Tenualosa thibaudeaui, assembly GCA_027481765.1. Classification (NCBI taxonomy): domain Eukaryota; kingdom Metazoa; phylum Chordata; class Actinopteri; order Clupeiformes; family Clupeidae; genus Tenualosa; species Tenualosa thibaudeaui. Next base: position 4,415,770 of record JAIFZK010000024.1, read on the forward strand.
CTGTGTCAGTATAGATGAATGCGTCTAATTAACTTTTCAACGACGCACAGAAAATGGCTGACACATTATGACATCAATTATGCTAAAACCACTGGTCATAGGAAACCTGTGACCCTGTGTGTCCATGATTGTGAGCCAAATCTAAGCCAGATGTGCATTATCCATCTTCAGAAGGCTAATAGCCGTGGAGGCCTAATGTCATTATTGCCCGGGTGTAATGATAACATGTTGTCAGTCAGAAGGACAGGTCATGGGTGGAGAGAGACATATTTCATGTACTGTATGACCCCTTCTTTCTGAGCATTAAGACATTACACGTCCTACATATCCATGCATTCCTTTTTTGAAATTCACCCCTCATTTAAAAGTTTGGGAAAACAGAGGATATAAAATAGACTTGTTTAGTTATACAAGCTACCCTCGAGTAGCCAGGCTAGCGCTACCTAGTGCTTCCGTTCAGTTTCTCATTTAGCACTCCAAAACTGCATCAGGACTCTGTCCTTAGACTCAGGTTCACACCGTCTCTGAGCTGTGCGGGCCAGTCAGCCAACAGAGGGAGCTGAAAGCGATAACATTAAACTCAAATGGTGCGTTCCAATGCATAACATATATCACAACCAACAACGATTGGTTGAAGCAGAAAGTATCTGCTCGCCATAGAGCGAACGTATGCCAGTGGATTTCAGACACTTTGCACAAAGTGAAATGATGTGAAAGCATTTCATGCATCAGGCTAACCCTCAAGACCAACCAAATAAAAAAACAATCATACTGTATCTCACTTGTACTGTGCCTGAAAGTGCTCCTGCACAAAGCTGTGGCGCTCTCCTGGCTGTGGAGGGACCTTTGTATCTCCCGTTGGCGCCCCCTCTGGTTCTCCATGGCCCTGGAATAACAAAGACACATCAATGACTCAGCTTCAAACCACTCAAAGGCATTTATAGGCACATTAGATTTGACAGAACCATTCTGTCCACTGACAACTCAAGCAAAATGTCTGTGATAATAACCTTTTAAATGCAGAATCCTATGAAGCTATTAAATAGTATGGGCATGCCATGTACTCTGAAATATATGGGTGATAAAAACAGATATTATAAGATGGTGCCAATCATAACTCAAGTATCTGTGGCCAGGACTCCAGACTAACCTTTCCATTCCACTATGTCCTTGGTAAATATGAAGGTTGTATGTATGTTTGTATTATAGCAATATATCCTGCAAATAGTCCAATAATTGCTCAACTGGGAAAGTCACCAGAGACTTACTGGCTGCACCACTGAAACAATTCACTTAAATTATGTCTAGACAGGCCATGGAAGCAAGCTAAAGAGCAGCAACATTGAAACTGACCACAGACACGGATCTCAAGGTCAAAAAACAAGTGTGATGACGAAGGTCGACCACAGGGGTGACTTACAAAAGGACACCAGAGCTGCACTTTCCCATTGCCATCAATTTTTTCACAACACATTTAATCACCAACGCCAGGGACACCAGAACACAAACAGCAACTTCCATACAATAGTTTTCATTGTCCTTCTATCAGTCAAACCATGCTGTCTGGTTAATGATGCCCCCTAACTAATATTATCAAACAGTAGCTTTACTCAGCTCACTTGTCTTTCACGCTTCACCACAGGAAGTGCTGTGTGGAGGTAGCTAGGCTTAGATGCATACAGCTTACAAACAACAGCCTTCAAACAAAAACATAAAACAGAAATGAGGGTACATGTGGGTATTGGTAGCCTATGTCTTTAAAAAACCAAAGTTAATAACTTATTCTCCAATATTCTCATACATGTATGTTCTCTGTGAATTATCCGGCATCTAATGTATAAATATGTATGCTTGTCACTTGTTTTATCAAGCACTGGTTATAATAATATAATTCTCTCTTTCTCTCTCTCTCTCTCTCACTCACACACACACACATCGAAGGGTGGGCTGTGCAACTACAACTTTCCCTTCCACATAACACTAGAAATTAACATAATGTAGACTTTATAGCTAGTGATTAAATCAAGTTAATTAAATATCGATTTCTTATGAGCAGAAACCTACCAACAGAGGTTGTATACTAAATCAGCTCATTTTATGTTTCACTTGGAAGGTTTGAATACCCAATGCGAACATTAACATAAGAACTATAATTACAAGAACATGGGAGTATCACATGAACTAACATAAAAAAATTGATCACATTTTGTTGTAATTAAATACTGACATGATTTTCTGAACTAAAATGCCCAATATGTATAAAAGGCAGGTCTAGTCAGCTGGAATAAATGGTCTCCTGGCATATCTAATATGTACCCAAAGTACAAGTCTTGAACCACAGCCTTTTGCAATATCAGTAAAACTGATATTATGTGATAGAACCTCTCCACCCAACTAAACTGAGTTAAAACAGGATGCCTCGTCATGCTTGTGTCACACTAAACATTGCCACACACACGCACACACACACACACACACACACACACACACACACACACACAATACAGGATGTTCACTCCCACAATTCTCCTCCTGCTCTTGCTGCTGCTTTCACCCCTGTCTGCAGTTCCCAGGCTGCTGGCTGAGGCATGACCTCTCCTCCACAACGCCGGTAAATGAAGGTTTTGGGTTTCCACGGAGAAAGGAAAGAAAAGTGAGAGTGGTCTCCCGAAATGACAGGAATGCTGCACTCCTGCTCTGATTGGGTGAGAGGCTTCCTCCTGTTCCTGCCTGGTTGGGAGCACAGGAGTCTGAGTGGGATCGAAACATAACCCTCTCCACAGCACAAGGGGCTATAAGCAGCCAGAAGAATGCCCCTACCTTCTTTGTCTTTTCTTCACACTCTACCCAACTTTCTCTCTACTTCCTATTCTCAAATTTCCACCTTCCCCCTTTACCATCTTCTAGAATTTTCCATACCCGTTCTTTTCTCCTTCTCAAATTCTTACATGTTTCGTAATGAGAGGTTTGAATTTCATTTACAATTGTTTGAATTTACCCAAAGTGTAGCACAAAGGTTTTGTTTGTGAGAGGGAGAAAACATCATAGAGGCTACCATCAGTCTCCTCAGTCTGGAGGAGGGAGCAGAGCTATAGAGAAGAGGCATTCCTGTGTTATCTCTTGCGTCCTGTGGTGTTCGGAGAACAGCATGACTGTTACACTTATGAACTGCTTATCACCTGTCAGAATTCTCAGGTCAGACTGAGCTAAATCAGTTTGGAAGTCTGACTGTTCTCTGGAATTCAGACCACAGGTCACTTTATGAAAAACAGAATATTCAAGAAGAAATACGGCCAATGGAATGATCACTCATAGCATTAAGGCTAAGGGTTGGATCAAGGCTCCAAAGACCTTGGGCATATAATGCTCAGTGTGTACACATCAGCTCTGGGAGGGGGAAAAATAAAAATAAACCATGCTTCACATCATTTAGAAATGAAGCCTGAATAAAACGGGACCAAATACATGTGTAACGGCTTTACTGCTAGCACTGCGACCTGGATTCTTGAGTTTATTTATAGATCTCACTTAAGATGCACTGGCTTAAAATAGGAATATGGATATATTTAAACACATGGGCCAATTCAGTGATAAAGTACCATAACTGAAGTCAGTGTTCAAGTGTTCAAGGCTTCCAGACTTTCAGTTTGATGTAGGAGTGATATCGCTGACATCCACCGCCAACTTGTCCATGTAAAGAAGAGTTAAAAAGAATACCAACAGAAAAAGTGTTGGCTTTGTGATAAAACTTTTCCCGTGTTTCATGTTGGACATCATAAGCATGAAGAAAAAATTGAGACAGACAGTCTAATAACACAAAGAAGTGGCCAACAAGTCTCTCTTCACCACTTGACAACAAAAGCATTCCCTGCTGCCTTGAAAATCCTTAAATCTAATCAAGCGCTGTGATGTTTCCACCTCCAGTCTGTGTGATGTCTGTCAGCACTTTGGGATAATGCCTCCGAGAGTCAGGCAGACAATGGACTCACATGGACACAGGGGCTGAGACGTTTAAGAATTTAACATGAGGGATTGAGAAAGAGAGAAAGACCAAAAGATAGAAAGAGAGAGAGTGATAGACAGACATGCATGGAGAGTGAGGGAAGGGGTTGAGAGAAAGAGAGAGAGAGAGAGGGAGAGGGGAAAGAGAGAGAGTCGGTGGATTCTTCACTGCTGACTCTTCTGTGTTGTGTTGTGCTCCCTGAGCTGAGCTGTCTGTATGTGTGTGTGTGTGTGTGTGTGTGTGGATGTGTGTGTGTGTGTGTGAAGGTCCATTCAAAAGGTCCATTCAAAAGGTAGAGCGTAAACCTGCCAGACAGTCAGCACAGCTCATTAGGGGAACCACAATTCTCAACAAGTCATGTCACTACACTTTTAGAAGAATCCTGGAACATATCTTGGGCGATAAATCACTCCAGGGCTTTGGGGAAAATACTCCGATGATTGTTTGGACATTTCTGTATGTACAGCATATGGACAGCGTAAATCCACCAGCGTATGGAGATAATGGTGATCTGTCTCCTGGAGAGTGCCTGTCATTACTTGTAGGAGTCTGCTCTTACATCTATACATTCTGCATGACAGAGAGGGCCTAGGTAGAAAGAATGAAAGAGAAGAGTAGTAAGTAGTAAGAGTAGTAAGAATGAAATGGAGACAGTACTGTAGACTAAACGAAGACATTATACAAAGTAAAGAAATGAGCCTTATCTGACAATCCAAATGCACTGAACGCGGCCTTGGGCATTTATTAATGCTACATACTGGGAGTGAAAAAGGTCACGGTCAAACTTTTTGGTCATTATCCAAGTCTTGGAACCAGCAAGAAGTTTAAACATGTGTCCATGTTCCCTCTCATAGGCACAGTCCAACTGCATGCAACTCAGAGGAAGCCTGCAGCCCCACACAAACACAGTTAAACAAGATGAGGTTAGGAATTGGAGAGAGGATATCTTCACCACAGTTCTGCCAACAACAGCCCAGACCTCACCATGCTGAAAGCTAACACGAATAGACACTTAATAACAGGGATATTCTGTACCTTCTGGAAGTGTCAACAACAAGTAATCCTAATACTTGGACTGCCAAGACAGAATACACTGTGTGGCCTTAGAATGAATTTAGAAACAACCTCCAATCCTTCCACTTGGCACCTTTCAATGGCCTAATTGAATTTCAGGGATTTAGATAAATGACAAAGATTGCATGCTGAATTAAGCAGCATAGGGACTAAGGGAGATATGGTCTACTTGTGGGGATTATATCAGAAGGTGTATATGTGTGTGTGTGAGGATGGTTTTACTCTTTATATTAAAGCAACAAAGACTATGCAATAATCAATCACATTTTAAGGTTTAAATGTCCAATTACTTTTGGTAATATATTCAACTAAAAACTAGGTAGAGACAACTGGAGATAACAGATCAAACAAAAATCCAACATGGGGAATATGTGTGAATGCATGCTAGTCCCTAACTCAACTAGTTGCAATTCCATGCAACATACTAACCCGAGAACACATCTGCCTTGAAGTAGTGGCCCTATAAAAAAAAACAAAAACTCACTTAGATGTCACTGTGAAAGCACTGCCAGTCCCTTCCTATACATTCTCCAAGACAGTGCTAAACACGACAACAGTCCTTGGTCATCTCTAATTCAATTCCATTACCTCCCTCCCCCCTCTGGATGGCAAGCACACTGATTAGATATTTTGCACATGGCACCAGTGATTTAGTAAGAGCTCAGACGCTGTCTTGTTGCGTGTGTGGGAAAACCTCCAGGATAAAATCAGTAATGCTTAATTCTGGAGTCGCCAGCATTGATTGTACACCCAATCTGTGGTAGGAAGTTAATCTCTCTTGGATGCCCTAGACCTTGCAGGAGGGTGAAAAAAGGAGTAATCCTGCAATTCATTCTGGTTCATCTACTGGTGGTAGCGGAATCAGATTGAGGGGTGGGTTGGTTTTTGTGTGGGGGGTCCTGTAGACTGATTCCAGCATTGTCATGGCAAACAGTCCGCAGTATATTATTCAGCTGTTTATATGAGAGGTCGCCAGGAGTTCTCAGCACTCTCCCCAGTTGAGGAGGGTATCTTTAAGGGGATAGAAAGAGTGATGGAGAAAGAGAGATAGAGAAAAATAGAGAGAGGTAGAGGAAGAGAAAGAAAGAGCTATACTGCAGTCGCACTGAGGGCACTGTATAATAATGGACTCTCTCCACAGAGGTATGGAGGCTGTGCTATAAATAGCTGTTTGGCAGAGGAGGCAAAACCCCTCACACAGATAACACCCTAGAGACTTTCAGCAGATTTTTCAAAAGACTAATATTCAGCAGAAAGTTTCTGATTAAACTTAAGAAGCACTGATCTACCATTATAAAACAGGACCACTAATCAGGAAGAGGCCATGGAGAAGACCAGAGAATCATTCATTCTAATGATTCTGCATTATGACAGACTTTTTCCATCACTCTCTCTCTCTCTTTCTTTCTCTTTCTCTGGTTGTGGAATTTAATCCCACACTGAAACAAGTGAAGAGGAACGAGGGCAGACAAGGCACTGAACAATCCCAGTCGAATGGTTGCTCCACGAGCACATCCAGTGTTACTGTCCGAATCTTTGTTGTTTGGCTGCCCACGTGGTGGCAGGAAGGGGAAGCCCCAGGACCCTGGGTGGTTGGAGGGTGAGGGTGGGGATGGGGTTGGAGGGTGAGGGTTGGGTTGGGGGGTGGGGGGGGTTAGGGTTGGGGGGGTGGCTAATGTTGTACTCAGTCAGGGAGCCATGGTCGTCAAAACAACACGCAGGACTTTGGCGTGTGGTCAATACCGCACCTGGAGGTCGGCTGGGGGGACTTGACAAAACAATGTTGATGGGTTTGCTCAGCCGTGCTGCTCCTCGGCTTGTCTTCTGTGTCTGCTGTCTTCGCTTGTCTCTCTTCTTGTCTGTCTCGCTCTGTAATGTGGCTCCTACTCCACCCCCCCTCTGAAGCCTCCTCTGAGCTGGTGTGGAGAAGACTGGCTCCTTAGTCTGCATCACCCTTCTATGGAATAGATGTGGGAAAAGACCACTGGGTCACTCAAGGCCAATCCACTCCACACTGATGAAACGTGTGCCCAAGAAGTCACTAGTTGCATGCTGTTGATTTCACTGCTTGACTTTATTATTGTTACTTATATAACTCTACACAATGGTCAGATGACAATGTGATAGAAAAAGCATGTAAACAAAGCAAGAAAAGACCTACATGTAGCGCACCAGTGCACAAGAAGCTAAAAGCCTCTGTAAGGATATTTATAATTTTTACTGCGTACCTACATGTCAGTTCACCTGTCAGCTGACTTCAAAATAGCAGTAAACAGAATTGCAAATTACTTATAATAGTATAGGTGGTAAAAGTGGGGTTTTTTGTTGAAAACAACACAATTGCAACAGTAATGGGGCCAAATCAGAAAGCAAAACAGGTAGGCAGAGCAGGAAAAAGTGAGAGAAAAAGATGCCATCTGTGGATAAGTTTGACAAACTCTCAGAACCCCCCCCAAAAAAACAGCAGTGCATCATCCGGTTTTAGCGTTGCTGTCATCTGTCAAAACACATCACTTAGCAAGTTAAAATAAGTGTGTTCTAAACATAGCTTACCTCTCAGAGACAGCCCCAACAGACATGAAAATGAATACTAATGCCAGTTTTAATTAGTGGCAAAAAAAGTTAACAGTGCAGACAGATACTCCACAATTCTGACAATAGCAGCACATTCTGGAGGTGACTAAATCTGGGAAGGACAAGGTCATGAGACAAAAAGATAATTTGTACTGATCTGCCCATGCACACTGCTGAAGAAGATCTCAATTACTAATGTGCATATCATTTATCAAAAATGGTATTCTGAATATGCCTTATGCATCAGTGGTCAATGGAACAACTGATGAGACACATTTACTCACTCCTCAAAATGCTACGGTGAATCTGCAAGAATACTGGGCACATATTAAAAATCTGAATGATACGCATCTCCACATTACCACCATTGAAATCGAAACTGCATCCAATGCATTCATTTGCCAGCAACTGGCTCACGTTGGCTCTATCTGTTCTCTGTCGCCCTGCCTTTCAAAACAGCCTAGGACGGTTGAAGAACGCATTTGAATCAGTGATGAAAGGATGGAGCCACAAGTGCTCTGCACTGCTTGACCCTGACCAGCACCGTAACGGCCACGCATGAAAGAGACTGAGGCTGTGAGACAGTCGGCGCTTAATTGCCTTGCTGTGGGCAAAGTATGCCGGCGGACTCCTGATAAATGAAAAGGTCTTTTTCAAGAACAAAGTTCCGCACCAATAAGAGGTGATGGATTGACATTAACCACACTGGTGGTACACAGCGAGAGATATCAAACAATATCAAACACGTGTGAATAGAAAGGCAAACAGCCTGTCCTGATGTAACCTCTTGTTTTTCAGCTTTTAACATCTAAAGGGAGAGGAGCTGAATGTATTAAAGGCAAGTTGTTCGGATGACGGTGCATCGGATGAGGGGTCAAGTCAAGTGCACGCGCACACACACACACACACACAAACACACACTACACTGCACACGTGTTCTTACAGGCTGCTTTCTCTGCTCGGGTGGCCCCAAGCCACAGGAAGCCATTTGCATCCTGCAGGGCAGGCGGAATCAAAAGAAGGGAAGAGGAAACACAAAAACAATAGGCCTGCCCTTTGCCCTCTTTGTCACACCACATGGTTGGGCCAGAGGGTGACACCTCGGCTGTGCTAGTGAGGATGTAATGACATGGTTCCCGTACTACTCAAATTTATGAGCATGACCCATTCCATTCCCATTCCTCCTGCATGAAAATTCAAGACTTGCTGGGAGTCACGGGCGAAATATTCAATTAAATCTTAACTGCTTCTCCTTGAGTCAGGTTCCACTAGTGTAGATTGCAGCAGTACAGTGAGCCCACAAAATGTGATACAAAAATGCCCATATTCACTAATGCCTTTGATATTATGGTCAAATGCTGCATACTGGAACTTATGAACAGTCTCAGATGAAGTCTTGGTGATTTTCAGGGCTTCATTCAGATCTTGCAAGTATTCTATTCAGCCTTTGCTGTGCAAAGATGAGCTGAATTCCAGGGACAGTTTTTACCCCCTGTGTATGCCTTGCCCCAAAGATGAACCCAAGTTGTGTGAAAACATGCACACAAACACACAACCACAAACACACACACAGCCACACTCACACACACACACACAGACATTCTTGAGTGCTTGGCTGCCTTTCTCTCGACAGGAGAGCTTGGCAGGGGTTCTCTCTCAGAGCCTAAATCCCATTTTTTCAGGTGGGATTTGATTTCCCTCTCGATTCTACAGTCGATGCAGTTCCTTGGCCCACCTCTGACCTCTCCCCTTCTGCTCTATGCCCATCTGTGTTGTGTCCTTCCCACTGATGATGACAAACTCTTCCCAGAATCAGCACTGACTGACTCTGGTTCAGACTCACTCATTCCATCATGACCCTACATCCACATCCTCAAAGCCATGCCATTAATAATTTCATTACACATGAATTACATATGATTATTATGGGTGTTTCATTACCTCAGTGCCTGAATTGTCACAGGAAACCCAACAGAAATAGCACTTTTTTACAGCGCCTTTCCATAGTGCTGAGACAGTCTGGAGGGTGGTAGAATGATAGTAATATTCATTTTGGGGGGAGAAACTGCACAGTCAGCCTCATATCCAACCTTGCATAAAAACGGATATATTTCTTACAAATGGCCAGTTCCATCTATTTATTGGTGCTGAGTGTTGAATTTTTCAGGAGAGTCGGCTGAGGAAGAATTACTGCTGGGTGGGTATGTATTAACACACAGCCTCTCCATGTAGAAGGTGCCTTAAAATAGGATGAGGCACTCATCCTATTTTGCTGTACATGCTGTACGCAGTGAGTACACCATCCTGGGATAATGACAATGCTCATTTCAAATGAGTCATTTTTCCTCTAATTTTTTTCTCTTATACTGCTTCTTTTCATAGGAACTCCTGCTCAGTCTGACCAAATAATCACACATTATATCCTAAGGAGCGGCACTTCTTGGAGTCAACTATGCTGTCAGTCTGTGTGGGAGAACCATGAGGTCTTTGGCACTTTTGATAAGCATAAAGTCAGACATTTTCTCACAGATTCTCTGTCAGTGAAATACAGCTGCAACAACTTCAATCCTCCTGCAGCTCAGATCAGAATTCAGTGGAACATGACGTAGGAAGGACAAGGTCATGAGACAAAAAGATAATTTGTACTGATAAAAGACAGTCTGCCCATGCACACTGCTGAAGAAGATCTCAATTACTAATGTGCATATCATTTATCAAAAATGGTATTCTGAACTCCTGAGATATGGCTGATGCATCAGTGGTCAATGGAACAACTGATGAGACACATTTACTCACTCCTCAAAATGCTACGGTGAAATTTTAGCGGTGGGCCTTGAACGACAAAGTGATGAAAACACTTCCAACTGACACATTTGCTTCAGTGCTATGTCAAAACACCTTACTGTGCTAGTAACAAACTGATGGTGGTGACACATCTGTGACAGGACTAATAAACATGGGGTGACACCTGCCAGGATGTCAGAGCCCAACTGAGATGTGAAGCTCAACACTGACAGCTTTGGTCAGAGAGGCGCTCAGGCAGATATGTGGTTACTGTACTGGTGCCTCTTCTCTTTCTATGGAATTCCATCCTGCCCTGGGCTCTGTGGCGCTGCTGATGCGCTTCTCACCTCTTTCCCCTCATGCCCGGCTTGGCAGAACAAGCCCCTCTTTCTTTGCCTGCCTCACAAAAGCCCTCATTCATCACAAGGCAAAGATGGCACGATGGGCACTCACTGCTCTGTCACTGCAGTTATGCATGTTCAACAAACAGGGGAGAAATTAAAGGGCCCCTGAGTCTGTGTGTGCGTGCATGTGTGTGTGAGTGTAGTAAATAAGAAGGCATGCATAAACACCCACATAGAGAGTGTGTGTGTGTGAGTGTGTGTGTGTGTGTAAGAGAGAGAGAGAGAAAGAGAAAGAGATTTCCGATCATGAAGTACTACGTTACTGTATCATGTGTGTCCTTGTAGTGTTTTGAATCTAAGAAAAACATTTAATTTCTCTTTGTCGGCAATAAAATGAAACTGAGTAAACTGACACCACTTCAGGATTCTCGTCTGGGTGGGCCAAGTGTGAGAAGCAGTGGGATTCCTCCTCAAACCAGCAGGATGCTCTGCCTTGTTCTCTAAACAGTGCCACTGACAGACCCAGAAACCCTGGCTCTCTCCGGAACCTTCCCTGCCTCGCTCCAGGGACATGTAAAGACTCACAACTCCAGCCAATTCACACACTGTTTGCCCCTGCTGTGACCCGGACTGACTCTTTCAAGGGAATCACTGCAGTGTCTCTGCCTCATTCAAACACTCTTAGTGTTATGGGGACTGTTTTCCAAATAGTCAGAATGCACTGAAGCACTATTTCTGAAGCAACACTTGGTATGAAAAGAGCTGAACTTTTCACATTTGTGTACAAACAAAACCATCAAATCCAACAAAGCCATTGCTTTGAGTCTTGTCAAAACTGTGAGAGAACAGAACTTAGGACTAGGACATTAAAGATACCAATTTGAACAAAGTCGAGGGAGAGATTAGAATGTCAATCATGTGGGTCGTGCAACAGTCAAATCCTATTTCATCTGCCTACTTCCCATAAGTCTCCATTGTGGACTGAAGGACCTAATCAACAGAAGCAATAGAAAGCCATCAAGAAAACAATTATGTCTCTGAGGCCCTCTTAACACTGGTTTAACAGTTTTAAATGGAATCAGCGGCAACTCATCCATTCGAACCCATCAGAAGCACTCTAGCCAAACTTCAATTGCATTATAGTTGTATTTTGCAGAGTAATTATGACTATTTAACTGATATGTGAAAGAAGCAGCGTGACCCCAGAATGAACCCCACTTCTCTTTGAGAGAGTTTCAGATGGCAAACTCCTCCATTTACCACTGACTCCTAACCAAAGGATGGGATGTCTGTCAGAGGTTTGCATCCATGTGAGCCAAGCTAGGGCAAAGTGGGTTTCATGAGTTCTTTATTCTGAGATTGTAGCAATCAGACTCTTTTTATAGCAATCAGACTCTTTCACTCTGAGACTGTTTTATAACCCTTGGGTGCATATTCAGTCATTATGTGTGACTGCACGTGAGAGACAAAATACTGAGGTGGTCACAAAGAATGTAAAGCCTCAGGATATCCCAACAACCACAGCCTACTGAGGAGTTAGCGACACAAATGACACAGCACACGCCCATAGGCTTACAGTCTTCAAAGCCACAGAAGAGTTCCACAGAACCTCTCTCTCTCTCTTTTGCACTGAGACTCTTCCCTTATCTACTTATCTTTGTCCTCACTGCGATGCTACAGACTGGATCATGTGGAAAAGAAGAGAAGGGGATGAGGCGAATCACACACATACAGCACATACGAAGCCTTGTGAGCGAATTGAGCGCCTCTCCCTTCGGAGGCGAGATCCCATTAGACAGGACAGAAGGTGAGGGGCTGAGCTATTTTTCTCAGGGCTTCCAAAGCACTGGACCATCAGGCGGCATGTTTTCATGCTGATAAAAATAATATCCATGGCAACACTTGTGTCCTTAGTGGTGGTTTCGCGAGGGGTGGGGTGGGGGGTTGGCCACGCATTAGAGACAACTGTCAAAAACAATTTTCTCTCCTACACAGGGGTACCACAGTGACTGTGTGTGTTTGCCACATAAAGGGCATTTTCAAATCCAAGTTACAAGGAGAGTTCTTTGTGTCCTTCTCTGCTAACCAGTCAACTGGCCTTCGTCAGATTTTCACATGTGACCTTGGACTGGGTCACACACACCTGACAGTTCTCTCCCTCACTGTATCCTTCCTGTTGGGTATATATTCTGCCAATCTCCATTTAAAACAAACCCATCTTTATGCTTTTTTCCCATGCAAGCACATCCATCATGTCCAGAATGATGTTGTTGGCAGGCGCCTGGCAGAATGGAAGCTCACAGCTCTGCAGATGGATCTCAGACAGTCTCAGTGACGTGTTGTGTGTCTTCTCATGCCGGCTGGACTGACATGATGTTTCCCCAGAGAAACACCGGGCCTCTTCAGGCCCCTAGTCGCACCAGAGTGATATGAGTTTTTCTGGTCACATGCCAAAGCTGTGGCTCACAATGGGGATGGCTTCCGAGGATTCTCACTATGCGCCCCAGCTGCGGGGAAGTGGGAATGTTGACGTTGGTTTTTGCATTTCATTCATTTATTTACACAGGCTGAGCAGCGCTATCACTCAGGAAGAGAGCCTCAGAATCAATGGATTCTTGGTTCAGGTCCAAAAGTGGTGAAACACAGTTGGAACAGTTACAATTCATCTCAATATATTTGCTTTGTCATAGCCAAAAACATGGCCAAAAACAGAACTGCTAAGTTCCTGCTCTCTGAAGAAAATAAAATAACAACTGATCCTGAGCTGACAAAGACATGGGTCCTGACTAAACCTTACTTTAGCCACAACATAGGATTAGCTTCAGGATTTAGTTCCAGTGTCTTTGGAAAATATGTGACCTTCTCTCTCTCCCATGACTGTGTCACTAGGACTGCAGACAGTCCTTATCTCAAGATGACAAGTTCCAGACCCTAGGTTTCTCCTCATCCCTCTGGTCAGAGCAGACATGGTGGCTTGACACCTTTTCTGGCTTCCATTGTCTGTTTCCATCTTTAGTCTACACTATCTGAAATAACATTAGAACTACCCATTATGGTCATAAAACCATAATACAATAAAACTATTACTTGAACTGTATTAAGTACACCATTAGTACTGCTTACATGCAACAGTCTTGTGTTCCTCCAATAATGTGAGGTAACACAACAATCACTTTTGTCCTTTCTGACTTCTGTGTTTATTCTTATGTCTGGAAGTGTTTTTATTAGGGCTGGTATAGCATAATTTAATAGTGAATTCCACTGAACAGTGCTAATGATGATGCAGAAGGGTTTAGGTTAGTTTTTTTCCAATGCACATCCAGAAAAATCACACACAAAAGCACACACACACACACACACACACACACACATACACACACACGCAAACACACAACATGCAAGTTTTAATACAATTTCTACAGAAATAGTGACAAAAGCACAAATCAAAGCTCTACCCGGGGGGGCTTCAGGCTTCAGAGTAAGCCGTGGGTGTTCCTGGAGGTGCATGAAGAGAACACAGCCATCTACAAATGGCGTCATACATAGTAAATCCCAACTACAGTATAAAACAGTGTAGGTGGTTAACTTGTTTGGCACTTGTTTTGCCACTTTTTAACAGCACTGCAGTAAAACCCATGACCGTCTGTCATATTGTTTGGGATATTGGACTCAGTGAGAACATCAGGTTTAGTAGCAAGAGGGATTATCAAGTCAAAACAAAACATAGCCTAGGATCAGGGAATTATTATACTGACTTAGGGCCTAACATTTTTCTCTCAGGCAAGAACACCACTGAAAATTTCAAGACAGGCCATCCAAAATAGACACTTCTTCGTAGGTTTAGAGTCAGAGGGAAAATATACACCACTGACCACTCAAACATCTAAAAAGACTTGCATTCTTTCTGTTTCTTATCACCATTATCATTCTCTTCCTGTGTAACAGAGATATCTAAAAGCCATTGATCCAGTGTGATAGAATATTAGCATTATAGCATTAAAATAAAACATTTGCTTAACTTAACTAAAGTATAGCTTTAGTATAAAGTATAACTTTTAAGTGACCTTTCCAGTAGCTTTGCACTTGTTATGGTTGTTTGTGCAGGTGGAGGGATTGACGTCCTCATGAACACGGTCCAGGAGCCAGAGGAGGAATTCCAGGGCATCATGCTGGGAATTTCCCCGGAACTGAGAGCCGTATTTGGACACAATACTCTAGACAGAGAGAAGAAAGGGAGAGGGTCACAAGAGCCATTTAATGATCTTTTTTTCAGGTAAAAGATGACAATAATCTACAATGGAAGAGTGGCCCCAACTTCCAAACAAAAAATTTATGGAAAGTCTCTCAAAGGATCATATGATGACACTGCACACATAAATGTACTTAAATGTACATAAATACACACACACACACACATACACACACACACACACACACAAACAGTGTTTCTCTTGTGTTGTGTAGATCCCCGCCATGATAAATGCACAAATGGAATGATTTTGATGACGGGCACTGACAGCATACAGGGATCAGAGCAAGCAATCAGCAACAGCTGGAGCATGGGAATCACTTAGTGCTTTTGAAGACTGTTTCAATCCATGTTTATCACAGCCACTGCGTGAAATTCATTGGATCTGTGCACATTCACCACCTGTGATCACACATTCATTCACACACATAGATGGCACACATACCTTTACATACACATCATACATGCCACCCTTCTTACACACATACACATACACACACACACACACTTTGGTACCCTGTTCCTTCTTTTGCATCAGTCAGATGGCCGTGGCACAGTAGTATGCTTGAATTGCAAATTGGGCTTAAGCTCACACAGAGCCATTTTGTTGCTGCATCATACACACATGCCAATAGCTGTTGCTTTTTCAGCCTTTCCAACGAGTCACAGCAGTCCAGTTACAGAGCACGTTCAGATGATCAATGGCCATTTCACAGGACTTTGTTTCTAGACTAGGAATGATGACAACATTTTCTTCTGTAAGACTGTCAGAGTTGTCTGTTGTCTGTTGCTGTCTGTTTATTTGGGACACCATCACCATTGCAGAACAAAAAAAAAACAGGCAATGTCAACTGCAATTATCCTTTATTTTGCTAGTGACACTACTGCTCTGGTGCACTGCTAAATTGCTTCATTACACTTTGATGTATTGCTCCTAGCACATGGTCCAGCTGCAGTGGTACTGCAATGGTAATACCCTGATTTTGAGGATGCATTCTCCTTCTGAGCTTGGCGACTACCCTAATTTACAACAGCTGATTCAGCTTTAATTACGCCCCCTGTGGACACTGGGGACTCAGGCAAGGTGAGTTAGATCAGTTCGGGTTCTGCAGGCGGCTCTATTTTCAAGTCTTTCACCTAATCCAGAACAAAATGTAGAACACAAACATATACACTGGCTGCCAATGCTTGGTCAACACTCCCTTAACTTTTCTCTCCTACTGTCAGCATATCAAAGCCACTCTCACTTCTCAGTACTCTGCTCTTGCTGGGTCTCTCCTATGGCATTGGATGTTCACTAGATACATGAGGATAAACATTTGGACCACAGAGATCTGAACATACTTTCAGCCCCAAAGCAGACCATCTGTCTACGTGCTGTGTACTAACCACTCCCTCAGAAGAAATTATGGTTTAGAGCATAATGGATGTGCATCAGAAATGACAGTTTATATAAACTGTTATTTAAAAAAGTGTCCCAAATGCTTATAGAACGGTGACTATCTGACAGGTGAGCCATCTTATTATTAAGGGACCCGCCTCTTACTGACTGTTACAGAGCAGCCCTTGGAAACACATCTTCAAAGACCAATCACAGCACTGGACCGTGTCCAAGGCCAACTTCTCACCTATACAGCTTGGGCTAATTATAGGCACTCGAGAGAACTTGTTGTTTCATCACAGCATTTCAAAGAGGGCAAGCTGGTGGGAGTTACACTGTGGCAGAGTCACACTGTGGGTGTCCTTTTCAGGTGAGGCTACATCTGATGCTACTTTGCAGATACACATACAGAAGGTCTATACACCTCCACACGCCATCAAAACATGTATGGAGGCCTCCCTTCCAGTCTTGATGCTTCAAAGTGATGGTCTGCGCAATGTAGCCGTATACTGCAAGAGGAGTGGCTCCACAACAGACCAAAAAGACTTTATGTGATTTCAGTTAGCCTGAGCAAGGAAACTGTGAGGACAAACGGGTAACATTTGTGCACAGCGAAGAGTGACCTGCCCTTGAAAGTCAACCAAGTTTAACAAGGCTCATTAGAGATAATAACACATGCTTTGCAGAGAGGCTGACAGAAGACAATGAACCTGATCAAAAGATCACAACTGTATGAAACATAATTTAATGGGGAAGAATATTAAGGGCCTAGACATGGATAAAAGCTTTAATTTCTTTTCATCCATCCCACATTGGTCTACTGAAGCCTGAATTATACTGATTCTGGATCTATAAGAGACCTTCACATTGGGCCCTTTGAAAATAAAGTCAAACGACTGCTGACAGACCCTTAGCTAAGGGCTAACTTCAACATTCAATCAGTAATCCAAGTATTTAAATCTTGTAACAAATGTGAAAGTAATAAAAGCAGACTGTGGAAGATGAGATAAAATTAAAAAAATAATTAATCCTGCAGATGCAGATCTAGAGGGCCTGCAAAAAAGATTTCATGGGAAAAATAAGTATAATGAAGTTACAGTGAAAAGCCAGAATAGTCTAAAAAACACAACTGCACCCTTCAGCGAATGTTTATTGTAAAAATGTCAGTGGGACAGATCACATGGGGTGATCAACACAATATCTGTGAGCCCAGCTTTCATAACAACATTGCTACGGTGCTGCTGTTGCCACAAACTCAAACCAGACTCTGATCTGATGGCATCCCACTGAGAGACATTCCTCACAACTCACAACAGCATAAATAAACAGATTTCACCTACCTCGTATCAGGACAACCCAAGTTCATTTCTGATCGAGTTCCCCTAACTGCTCATGTGCTTAGATGACACAGCTACCTTCAAGTTCTAAGCACTGATAAAGCCCCTTCATGAGCTCTTTGAACAAGTAAGGATTATGGAAATAATGGGATTGCACAGATAAAGCATTAAAGGTACGGTAAAAACTGCCGCCAGTATGCAATTGCACATGGATCAAACACTGGCTTCCCATTTTTCTTGATTTTCTTGATTCTTACTGTGACTCACTAAACAGATTTACTGACCGAACATACTGAAGGAACACCGGAAATGGACAAACAATCATAGAAATATTACAAATCTAAACACTGAAAACTACATTTCTCCTTGAAACACTTCAGGAGAAAATAACTTTGTTGGTCCATGAGCTACATAAAAGTGTCTTCATGCTATGCAAAGCTGCAGGTGTAGGGCTATACTGATCTGGGTTCATGCTTTGGTCCAGGGTAGGCAGACAGAAATGTGGTGGTTGTGTAGGTGATTTAGCTCCCAGTTGCTACAAGCCCAAATATTGACACATTCCTTAACTCTGGTTTTGGTGTGCCTCCCATGAGTCAAACACTCCCATACATACATTTACACACACACACACACACAAATGTGCACAGGTCAATAATTAACTTGGACCCAGACTCAAAAGCAGTATCACCCTAGCCTCTATGTTGCATGGATACTGCTTACTACAACAAAAGTCTATGACTGCAATTAAGTCATTTTATTCCATGCTATTTTGCCTTTCTATAGCACAAATCCATTTCCTTATCTACAGAATAAATGACAAAAGATAAGGCGTTTTCTAATAAAAGAAAATGAACTTTTTGACATCAGGCCATTGATTCAACTGATAACAGAAGGGGAAACAAATATTTTACACTGTAAGGAATGAGAAGAAAATTCAAGGCTGTAGAACTTCTTGTTAATATTAAAAGTGTATTTGGACTTCTCAGACCTTTCTGTTCTGCTGGGTGTCTCAGTGCTCTCTGAGGACAATGCATTAATTTGCCATAACTAGGGACAATTCCATTTCTTCAAGGTCCTGAATTTGTTGTGCCTTAAGCCTGATGAGACTTGCTCTGCAGACTTGCTCTAATAATTACTAACTTCACAAAATGCATGTTACTCTCAGAGGTCCTGATTAAATTATAGCCTAGGTCTACAGCCCTAGACTGTTTATGGGTTGAATCTGCAGACAGATTCAAGAGAATCATTATGTCTACTACACGAAACCCTGTGTGACAATAGATAATTTAGTCGCTCTGCATGTTTGAAGGTCCCACTGAGATGGCCTGGGCATTGACACAAAATAACAACACATCACAAGACCTGCAGACCAGACACAACAAAGGGGCTCTGTCTTCTTCAACATAAAGGGGAGACTTTTCATTACATTTCATTAAGGCCACTCAATTGTCAGTTTATACTACATTAAATTACATTACATTTTTGTCACAGAGTGAAAAGATGCTGTGTACAACTGGATTTCTGAGTGTCATGGTGATAGATTTACATCACCATATGCCCCCCACACTTTCAACCAAACAAGGTCTCGGTTATGGTGATGAGGTACACCTTGTTTATTTAAGTGTCATTATCTTGTCAGTGGTCACCTATTCCAGATAGCCTGTCGTCTTTGGTTGTGGGAAGTCAGGGTCAGGATAATGGTACAGGACGACAGCAATTTGTCTAAATAACCATTCATTACCACAATGACAACATGTAAACACCCACTCTGATAATGACCACCCAACCAATGATTTATCTTTGACAAAAGAATAGTGTGTTGATGTTTTACATGTTGTTTTAAAATCGTATTTTCATTTTATTCCCAAGACAGGGGAATAACCACAACAATAGAGTTCCAAAATGTGAGTGATTTGAGGTGTTCTTGTGCAAACATGAGCCTCAGATCTCCAGTTCTTCTGGAGTGATCGCCATTTCCAGGAATAACACAACACAGACTTTCTCCCCCTTTGTTCACATCATCCTCCCTTCTCTGCTCACACCTTGAGATACAGTATGAAGCTTAGCTCCAATCCAGAGCTTAGCGCCTTGGGCAACGGAGCAGGCTGATTCATTCTCTCTGCTCTTCAGAATATGTGGGCAGTGCGGAAGAGCCAGAGGATTTGGGGAGTACTGGTCACATGCTTGACCAATATTGTTTTCAGTGGGCCTCAGGAGTACGTAATCGGTCTCTATACCATCTATACACATCATCCAGACCAGAGGATGCCAAGCCTTTTAACTTTATCTATGGATTATTATTGAGTTCAGGAACACTGCAGCTTATCCCTCTCTGCAAGACTCAGGAGTTTCATGCCGAAACCCTGGCCAAGCAGACCCATTAATCAGTCACTTACAAGGGAGAAAATCACTCCCTTCAACAAGCATGGTCACGTCAAGTGACCATGTCTGTCCACAGGGAGTCTGACCGACAGAAATACATGATACACTGTACCCACCACTATGAAAGGATGTGAACAAAAATAGAATGGCATATGACTCTCAAAAAGTGGGTGTCTGTGATAGTCTTTCAACCTGGCTGCATCTTATGCATGCCTGGTTATAACTAGACCCAAATGAATTTTTTGAATGTAGGCCAGCTATACGTGACTAAAGTATGTTTACACATCAACAAAAGCACTACAACTATATGCATAAATAAATTTCACAAAGAATAAATCAGCTTTCACAATGCATTTGATGTATGCAAGATCCCTGCCAACATTACTGCACATTAACATGCATATCACCTTAGATAAGAGCTGTGAACTGTTCCCAAACAAATGACTCCCAGTGGCCTATTGTGTGGCAGCTTAAATACTGCTGGTCTTTCATCTTCCAGTCACGGCTGAAATCACAATCACGATAAGACCACAAAAGCCATGAGACGCCGAAATATGAGACAGATCTGCACTCCCCAACTCCTGAGGGCAGCATGTAAGACGTCACTCTGGCTAATTTTGGCCGACCAGACTTGAGTGGCATTCTTTTGTTGAGACTCAGAGCGCTTCTTAGATGGCTTTGTGATGCTGTCCTGCTCAGAAGAGACTGCCGCCTCAGCGCTTCTGCCCAGACACCTGGTGACCCTATGCCCCTGGGCTCGGTGGCACACCACTGCTGGCCGCCTGCAGCATCAGCATTCAGGGAGCAGTACATTCAATAGGCTCTCTGTCCCCAGGGGAGGACTTTGTGTTGAATCCTGCTGATAAGCTGCATAAACAGCCCCGTTGATAAGCCCCTCAAGTTTCGTATGGAAAAACTTCCTTATCAAAAATGACCCTTAATTCAACAGATTTTGATTGAAAACAACAGATATTTGTCCATCTTATATGATGGACGTTTTCTACTGTTAAGTTCAGATACTGAGAGTTCAATAATATAATACAATACCAATGATCTTATTTGATAACTGCTTATTGTGGTGACAGAAATTAAATATGTGAAGTCTGTACCAGTAGAATTGTTCTTCTGCAACCCCCTGCATCGTCTTGTCTGTTTGTAGGCTACATTCGTTTTCAAGTTTTACAGAAATCTGTACTCTTGCTATCTCACTTATGGCATCATGGCATAGCACTGAACGTGGCACCATGGCACAACACTGTGCATGAAAAGTTGATCATTGGTTATTGAAATTTCAGTAGAACTGATGTTAGCAAATCATGGGAATTCCACACTTCATATCAACTGAGATTCCAGAGAAACTATAGAAAGAGCTATAACAGGCAATGTGGCAAATGTGTCTTACTGCTGTCAGGCACTGTGACTATGGTGGCT
Organism: Tenualosa thibaudeaui; assembly: GCA_027481765.1. NCBI lineage: Eukaryota > Metazoa > Chordata > Actinopteri > Clupeiformes > Clupeidae > Tenualosa > Tenualosa thibaudeaui. The sequence goes on from JAIFZK010000024.1 coordinate 4,437,329, forward strand.
CTGTATGATTTGGAGCGCTAACATGAACGTAGTTTTACCTTAAATTCCACGGATAACTGAGGAGTGTATTCCAAAGTCCATAGCGCCCTGACAAGAGACGCTAACTGTTCAGTAACCTCTCCCTGGGCAGAATGTACGTCTTCAGTCTTAACAATTCCATTAATTCTCCTTTCACTGAAATCCAATTTGTACCGTTCAAGGCAAAGATATTCCGCCAGCAAGTCCGTATTACTTAAACACTGCACAACTGCATTCATGAAGCAAGTGTTTCCGTGATTTTTCAGACCCAGAACACCTGGAGTTTTGTCCCCATAGGACACGGACAGTTTCTCTTTGAGTGAGTGTACGTTACGGGATGAAAGCGTCAAAGTTTTTTTCGTCAAGCGCTCGGACGAGACCTGGATATCCTCTTTCATATAGTTCGCACTGAGCGTGCAAGGTGTTCCGTCCCGAAATCCCCCGTCATCATCTTCTCCATCCACCAGTTCAGCGTCCCCGACGTGAGCCCATGTGCCCAAAGTTTTCAAAATTTTATTCATAAGACTTCCCACTGACTTGAATGATTTCTTTCGAAACAACTTCGCTGCCGTTTGTTTCTTCTCTTTGCTTTTGGTGGTCTTGATTTTCATTGATTCGTCTTTTGCTTTGGTCTCCCTCGTATCCATGGCTATCCAGAGATTCTTCACTACTCACACAGACAAAAACGGGAGACAGCTCTAACGGAAGCTTCTCCACCTGTCTGCAGTTAAGGTCTGTCAACCCAAAAGCGGGACAGCACGGACAGAGGTTGAACTACGGTGGCACAAACAAGCGGTGCCAAGGCACGGGGGAAAACAGCCGTGAACATTTCCATGTCCCGAGCATTCCGACAGTTCAGACTTGCGTGAGCTGTCACTCTCCGTCAGAGGGACGCCGCGCCCAGTGTTTTTACGTCGTGATCCTCCCGCATGTTGTGCTGAGGTGTTTGTAAAGCACGCTGAACTGACAGTGGGCTTCACCTATATTTCACCTCAGGTCAAGCGCGAAAATACCAACCTCCTTAACCTAACATTTAATCGCTTAAAGGCATTTACTTAATGCAGCAAACTATGCTACAATTGCTTTGATTTACTTGATAGGACCGAGTTAAATTTTCTAGAGTAGGCTACAATGATTGGGCACTGGCTACAATCGTTACAGGAGGTGTGCACTGTGAGGTTCTCACAACTCAGATGTTAGATTAAATTCGCAAACGAAGGCTGCAATCAATCACCAAGCAACTAGAAATTACAGAATTTTAATTCTTTATTAAGCTAAAAAAACAAAACATGAACGTGTCTTAAGAACCTGTATTTCTTAGTACAAAAATATAATTAATAATAAACATGACAATTAATGTTTATTTGAAAGGTCTGATAAGTAGACTGGTCATGCTTACTGTTCATTAGTCTGCCTGTTGAAAGTCAGAACTCAGTGAGCAGGCTGAGGGTACCTCCACCTCAGCACTCCTCCATCTTTACTGGTGCTAATAATGAACTTGCTGTTGGGGCAGATTTTGACAGTGGTGATGCTGCCACTGTGTCCAATGCCAACATGCGTCATCTCTCCATTTTCATATGCCCACAACTTCACCAGCTTGTCATCTCCCCCTGTGTGCAGAATGACATTGACAACACCTCGTATTTTTTTCTCAACTCATCATCACTTTATCTCCACTTTAAAACTAAGTATTCAGGTTAAATTCCTCCAAGGCTACTAAAGGCTAGTTGTTGTATCAGGGTATATACAGTATTATTATATACAATGCATCAAGGAGTCTTTCGCCACTGGTTAAACATAACAAGGTCTGCCTGCCAAGGCTGCCTTAAGTGTTCACATTTTGCACAGGTGTCAAGAATCAACAATCAACAGTATGAGAGAAGATCAAATTTCCCATACCTGTCACAAAATGCTTTCCATCAAGGGTGATGTGCATGCCATTGATGGCACCAGAGAGAGATCCTTCCAACACCCTAATGGCTGACCCATCATATACCTCCCAATAAGAAATCTACCAAGAGATACGCCATTCGACAGTCACGTATAGATACATCTCAGACAAACTTAAAATTGCATCTCTCCAATAAGCTAGCCACTACCTAGCTACAGCCAGACCTAATTTGTGGTGGTATTGTGTCATTGCTTAATGTCAGTCATTTCCCTATAACTAATTTGTACTTCCATAGTGAAGATCTAGGTAGATGTGATGCTCATTGAAAGAATCCCTGACCTGTTTTGTCAATGGCCGTTTTTCAGTGTGTCCTCTATTTGACATAAGGGGATATACAATGTGTATAAGCATCTAACAGCAAGAGAGAACTCACTGCTGGACCGCAAACTGCAACCATCAGTTTGTCCTAATGAGTTTCCCATATGCAAATAAAAAAGCTGGAAGTGTCTGTCAAACAAAACAAGATATGGCGTCTAAGCACATGTTTGTGCCTGTGAACGTGCCCGTGATTGTCTCTTGGGTTGGCAGCTGTCTCCTTCTGATGCTGGTTTCTCTTACTCCTTTACTTACTGCGATTACTACAGAAGTTATTTTTAGCCAGAACCTTCATATAAAACACAGGTCCTGTCCTTTATCTTAATGTGCTGCTATCTTGGTATTCAGGAACACACAATATGGAGTTTCATTATTATTATCAATGCTGGTATGATTGTCATCCTCATGCATGATAAAGCTTTTGGTCTAATTATGTAGTATGATGCCTACTGATGCACTAGCTTTCCTACCCAGGCTTAACAAAACCACAACCACTTTGATTGGATAAAACCAAAGAGACCTTTTTCCATTTGCCATTTTCCTTTTTGGAAAAGAGCAGACCTTTGAGTTGCTTCAGCTTTGTCTCTTACCTGGGCTTTGTGATAAATTGTCGGCAGAAGGACACTTAACCCTAATTGCCAATTTTGTACTGTCTGTTCGACTGATGTTGTGACACTGATGTTCATCTATAGTGCTATTGTATTAGATGCTAATTTTGTGGTATGGCACATTAGTATACACATGAGTGCAATCTACCTTCCTGTCTGTGCCACTGGTGATGATCTGATGTTCTTCAGGATGGTAGCAAACAGATCTGAACAAAGTGTTGGCCAGCACCATCTGATTTCTGACAAAACGCCTTCAGGAACAGTATGCCAAGGTCACAACATATGTAACATTATGAGAGACAATCATGATGGAGGAAAGTTTAACTCAACAGATCAACTAGTACAATATGTGGAGCAGTACAATACATATTACAAAACTGCTTCAATCTTCCTTAGGCAATGACATGAACATGATCATAAAATGAAGCTGAAAATAACTTTAACTGTACAAAACAATTTGCTTATGATACTCAATTTGTCCAGGTTATCAAATATTTCAATACATCTGTCATTACAAAGTTGCCATCTAACTCACACTAAATCCCAGATGACACAAGTACCATCAGAGCTGGCAGTGACACACTCCTTATCATTACTCCTGATCTTTATACAGTTGACAGACGCTTTATGCTCCTTCATGGTCTCCAGCAGTCTGTGAGAATCAGCCAGGATCTCCCACACTCGAACCTCAAAACGACAAGTAAAAAAGACGAGCTTAGTAATAATTTTAGGCTGTGTGCTACAATACATTATGATGTGTATAGTATTACTCCATGGTGAGGGTCTAGAATAATAAAATTATTAGTAAAGATAAGATAAAACAAAACAAATAACCAACATGAAACTATGATGTGGTTAGTGGCCACATACAGCCTCACCTGCCCTTCGCCACCTCCACTGACGATCCTGCTACTGTCCTTGGCAACAGCAATCGCTGTTACCCCGATTCTGTGGGCATTTTCCACTGTCATCTTCAGCTGCCCTGTTTCAGGTGTGAAGGCTCGAATTTTGCCATCATTCCAGGCTAGGGAAGCACATTCAACCATGTAACTTTATCATCTAACATTTACAGTGTCAGTTAAGAAACAGGTAATGCTCAACACCTAAACTCAACACAAGTCAAGTAGGTTTTATTGTCATTTCAACCATATACACCTAAACTAAACTGAACAAGAATTCATTAATCTGTTTAATTATGGCAATATCAACAATGTCAGTGACTCGGAGCCTTAACCCCAGTAGAAACAGCTGGAAGGTCTTGAGGATAGGCAACCTACCACTAATAATGCTTTTGCCATCTGGAGTGAATGTGATGGCATTGCAAGTCATGTTGGGTACAGAGATCCGCAACAGCTCCCTCGATGCCTCAGTGTGCCACACTCTGATGTCGTTCTCTGAGCAGGTGGCAAAGAGCTCAGAGGTACCACTAAGAGATAAATAGCAGGTCACCCCATGTTAGTTGTTTGTTGTTGTTGTTTTTTTTAAGATTAGTTTACTGCCCTTTTGCTTGAGTTCAGATAGATAGGACAGTGGATATAGACAGGAAGTGAATGGGAGAGAGAGGATTGGGAAATGCCCACTGACCAGATTCAAACCTGAGTCCCCCTAAACACCTGAGCCATTCATAGTATTGCCGTTGTATCTCATTGCTTCACAGCAATAAAATATTTAACAACTATTAAAACAGTCGAAGTAAAGTGGACAGCATAAACAGTAGAGATGAATGTCACTATTACCATTGCAAATGCCACAGCAATGATAGAAGACCCATGCGTAATCTATGTGACAACAGTTAATGAATCAGTTTAGTTGCATGCACACACAAATCCACATAGCGTCCCAAGCATATTCTTCAGGATCCCTTAATACAGCTTGCAATAAAAGCCCCTTCTACCTGCACCTGCTACATTTGTCATATTCTGTCCCAGAGCGCCCTCTTTTGGACTTAACCAGACATCACCAAAACAACAAAACAATCATGCAAGAGGAACTCACTAGGGGAAAGCTACATCCCACACTGCACAATTGTGGCTGGTGACAATGACCTCTTCCTTGAAGTCCACGTAGTTGAAGCGGTAAATCTGAGAGGCCTCTGTGCCCACAAAGAACTGCTGGCCCTTGCCTCGCAAGGTGACAGAGGTCACTCCTCCTTCCAGCTGCACCTGTCTGAAAGACACACAGTCAATCTTTCAGTCAAGCCAAACTATTTTGATTCACCAAATGAATAATGGCTAGCTCTAGTTTAGCTGTAGTTTATTTAGTTTAGCCTTGATGATGGTTTTCATGATCCAATAATGAAATACTTACTTCAAAGCTTTAAAGTTGGATTCAGAGCACAATGTAAATATGCCATCTCCTGACCCAACGAGCAAGTCACCTGTTTTCAATTCTTTTATAGCATTTACTCCCTGTGCAAAAAATTAATGAACAAAAAAATAACTTAATTGCTGTATGACTGAATCAGTGAACGCATTATATTTCAAAATGAATCACACAAGTCGTCAATATTTGCTAAGAGAAGAGTCAATCAATACAAATATCAGCAATCATGAATGCATAATTATGAAATGAATGCATAATCATGAAATCTGAGATATCTCACTTTGATGAATTTTTGTTTTACAGGCCCAAAGCTGTTAAGCAGTCTGGTCTTCATATTAACTTTCAGTATGTCACCACTGGTTGTGCCACAATAGAAATAGGTATCGTCGTGACGAACCTGGAAGTGAATTGTTACAGATAAATGGTTAGGTAGAGATTCTGTTCTACTTGTTGTAATCCTTAAATCAATCTGGGAGACAATCATACAATCAAATGATTGATGTCATTTATCTCACCTCAATACATTTGATAACCCTCTTCATTTGGCCTGTCTGACACTCTGTTCCACGGATTTTTCTGTTGGCAAGATCTAACTCCCAAACTTGAATAGTTCCACTAATTAAAAAAGAGATGACCATTTTAGTTGGTTGGGCATAACATTATCTTCTAACTATATGTATTTCTGTTTTGCACAATCTGACATGTCTTACTGGCCAGCAGACACAAACACATCATCTGTGTTATTGCAGAACTGCACGTTCAAACAATGGCCTACACTGCTGGCAGATGCAGGGCTGCCACAGATGGCCTCTTTGGTCTCCACATTCCACACAACCACACTACAATGGCATATATAAAAAATAGTCATATGCACTTAATGCACTTGGCAGTGTTTCATAATTTGTAAATGTGACACCGAGGCGAAATTGCTCTCAGTTTCTAGGCTTACGTGCCGTCATCTTGGCCTCCAAGAGTAACTAGGTACTTTTCTCCAGGAGAAAAAGCTAGCGCTTCAACTTTAGCCTTGTGCAATTGAAGACGAGCATGAATACATCTCTTTGAAAAGTCCCAGATGATGACGTCTGCCTAGAAAACAGATGATACAGGAATCAACACAACTTGCTGAGCTAAAACTTGTTTAAAATTTGTTTAGTCAACATACCTTAAATCCCATGAAAATGACCTGTCCAGAGGCAACGTATCTCCCACTTTTTGACACAGCAACACAAGAAACATTGTTGGTGTGGCCGTTTAGAATCTCCTGCTTATTAGTGAGAAGACTTTGTATAATGATATTGCACCCAAGGCAGTAAACAAGATGCTCCCTGTCAGGATGTGCAACCATTCCGGAAAATATATGCCCTGGAATCGGGAACAGAAGTAAATTACGCCTTTGAGTAGGAACTAATGATCGTTTCAAATTATAACTAGGTTATACTGGTTAAACTGCTTAAAAACTTCCACTAACGTTGTAAAGTGTTAGCCACTGGAGATAGAGGTATGACAATGTCTCAACATTGAGTTTACAAGTCTGCATTCAGCTAATGTTAACGACTTACAAAAGCGAAAGATATCTATTATGGCTGTAGATATTGCCACGTAGCATAGCAATAATTTGTTTTAATGTAAGCTAACCTGCACAAATGTAGCAAGAAGTTCAAAAAATAAAAAAATATTTTACCATTAAATCCTAAAACAACTTGAAGTTCAAGTTGCGGGGCTTTCTCTGAATCTCCAGACATGGATAATGAGACAAAGATTGCTATTTATAGGGATCAATTCTGTTTGCAAATACACTCGAGGACGAGGTAGATGAGCTACGGTATCGATGGGTTAAAATATCTTTGGAGTAACCTAGCAACATGGTCAGGTTCTAAAGTTCATTATGGAGGACCTAATGATTCATGTTATGAACCGACCTATTGCAGAATATTCATATCACATTTTTGCCTGCACCCATGAGGCAATATCTGACTTGTATTTTGCATATGTTTGGGCCTCTGACCTCACCACATATTTGAAAAAGTGAAAGGTCATTCTGAGACAGAATAGGGTCTTAGGGTCACATATTGCCAAGACCACCCAGCTGTGTGTGGGTGCTTATTCATGATGCTGATTTGGGTGAGGTAGCACTCATATGAGTTATGGTCGGAAAATGAAGAGTGCGAGGCATAAACGTATGCATGCAACTGGACAGTTGTCCTCCCTTTTTTTAGATGAATTAATCCTTTCAGTCAGTAGAAAAGAGAACTGTTGTATTACTGAACATGCGGCGCTTCTGTGGGACCCCTGTTGTAACTGGTAGAAATGTTGCATATCAGTTGTACAAAGACATGGCTTAAGGCCCACTTATTTTTTATGATTTGTTGTAGCCCTTTCAAAAACTGTGGCCTATACTTAGAAGAAGTACAGTTTTAGGAGGTATTATTCTGGTAGCCAAGTAAATTGTGTAGTCACAGCTAGTATTATAATTAGCCTATGACTGGCCAAATTGATACTACAGCGGGTTAAATTGAGGTTTTTGCTGATAACCAGTCCGTCACTATGTGAATATCCTGAGGGGGGCAGTGTTTAGACAGAAATGAGCCATGCACTGATCAGCTTACTGATGGCAAATCTGGTGGTATGTGGTGTTATCCTTCAAATAGAGTACGTGTATGAGTGACACTCGTTGTTATTGCATCAACTATGGTTAAGATATGGTCATCCATGGCCCCCATTCTAAAAACACTTGTATGACTTACTTGCCTTACTGTGAGTCATATCCTCTTTCCTCCTCTCAATTCACTGCTCTCTTTAAGAGGCTAATGATGATGAGAAAATAATGATGATGGGTAATCGGCCGAATGTCTAAATGATCTGCTAAGTAGTTTCGCAAATCCAGATTTTAAGGGTATCAGAGACTTTATTTTGATTTGATCTCCACAAGGATAGCTTGGACCATCTCCAATATGGAAGTTCCATTGTTAATCATGGGGGCGACATTACAAATTGGAGGCAGCCCTGACAGTGGAGGGAATGAAAAACTCAGTGTGAGGTCTCTGTGTTGGCTGTGATGCTTTTACTCACGGCTGACTGATCTAAGCTTCCTCCTCTCTCTCTCTCTTTCTCTGTGTCTCTGTCACTCACTCTCTTCTCTCTTCGCTGCTCTTCTCTGGTTCTCCCCTGTTTTACGTGAAAGAATCAAATAGTTGATGGGATAAAAGGGACACAACTGAGGAAATCTTTTCTGTTTGACCCAAGTTGTCGGTGCTGTGCCCGGCAACACTCCAGGATGACCAGACTTTTTTGAACTGCCTGATAGGCTCAGAGGGTGCACAGTGGGTCATTAATAGGATAAGCCTTTAATCTTCCCGTTAATAAAGAAAATAAAGCCTGCATCTACAGAGCCACGTTTTAACACAGCACTGGGTCCACTCCTCAAACAGAGGATTCATAGGCAGGGATTTGTACTTGAGGCAAAAATGTGAACAATTTGAGTTTTACTACACTTTGAAATAGACATAAGCCCATACTATACTTAAATAAATGTCAGGCCTACTAATACTGCATACTATTTATAGTAATACTGTCTTTATAGTAAACTGTTATTTTTGAAATATAATGTATGGCCATTTGGCTCCATATACAGTGAAATACTTGAAGTCCAAGAACTGTCAAAATATATCTTGAAGTTTGTCTTAAAAACTATTCAGTAATGAGCTTGTAGATTTTGTAGATCTCACACAATACTGGGCATTCCTTTTAAGATTTTCACATGGTAAGACAGCATCTTGGGTCTCTCAAGAGGACCACAAGAGCATGTGGAATTCTTCTTCCTTTTCTTTTTTCTTCCTTTCTTTCCTTCTTGCTTTTTTTTATAAGTTCCTTAGTCTTTGCCATGGCAAAGTGTTGCCCTGGTATGCAGCCTCTACTGATGAACACGCACAAGCATGAGAACTGCATTGGTAATGAATCCTTCACAAGCTCTTCACTGTGCTCTCATAGCCAATCAAATCATCATTGTTGAAGGGCCCTCGTAATTTTGCTTTCCAATATTAGGGCTGACAGATTTATTTGTTTTTTACTTTTATTTCAAGAAACAAATTACACTGGATATCTGTGGAATTGTAGTCAAAATGCCATACGGGTTGCAGATGTGACTCAGAATCAAAATCACACACACTTTTATGCAAACAAATTTCTTCTGATAGTCACTTTGTGTTTATCATGGCAAGGGAGCTTCTACTGGGATTCAGCTCCAGCCTGCCAACACCGCTGTGTATTCTGTTAGAATATAGGGCCTAGCCTAGGCACTGAGCTGTATATTACGTGAGTGCACTGTAACTGAATCCTTGAGCTCCCTGAATAAATATAGTTGTGAAACATGCAGTCGTTTTACCCACTCCATCCTCTTATTCCCTGCTGGAGACTTGCAGACATATTGCATTTTGTGGCTGAGGTTGAGGCTATGGGGGGTCGAAATAAAACAGGTTATTGGCGGATTTGTTGAAATAAAGCAGAGGTTTACTTTGCTCTTTTCTCCTATAGTGGGCGTCAGAAAGGCTTGCTGGATTGCCGGAGTCCCTGGGGATGAAACCAGCAATCTACTGCAGCAGGGTGTCAGTGCTGGTATGTAACTCAAAGTAATATTTGATCTAATCACAGCAGAGGTCAGAGGTAGCTAATAGTGTCTACATACGTTGCAGACTGCTTTCTTCTTCTTTTGGGAAGGGCAAACCTCAACTCTAGAGCAAGGGCAAAAGAGTTCCTCACTTGCACCCTGAACTTCAGATGTGGACCTCACAGACTTTGAGTTTGACATTGTCCATAAGAGATCCTACACCACTACGGGATGTGTTGAATATCCATGTACATATAACGTATATATGTACATTAGCTGGATCTTGTTCTGACACTGAACATACCCATCGTCCAGATCTAAGTATATTGTGAAGTTTAAGACGTTTAAGCTATTGGCTGGGTAAGTGGAGCAGGCGCGCAAAGTCATACAGACACACACCAGAGAGCATGTCAGAAACTCAATCACCGTAATGAAGGTAGGAGTCTGTGAGGTCCAGTGATTTGGCTCATGTAAGCTGTTAGAGATATGACCCAGGCCATACGAAAGTTTTGTGTTTGAAAATATTTTTTTTTTTTGTGGAAGCACTTATGTTTTGCCAGAAACCGAGCTAAAATAGTTGATGAACAAGCCCGTTGCAGCGGAAATGGAAGTTGTACTTTAAAAAGGAAACCGCATGAATGGCGCTGGGTTTATCCACTTTCCTCTCTTGAAAAGGTTATGATCCAGACACACGTCAGTGATAGCAGAGGGAAAGGGCTGTCACACGCTCACAGAAAATAGAAAAATGCCATGCCATGACTCAGGAAGTACTTTCTCAGAATTATCATTGACCCCTTTCCAATGTGTTTTGTAACATTTTCCTTATTTTTGTGAAGTAAAATTTCCACATATTTTTGTGATTAATGTATCTGTGAATCAAATGTCAATCTTTTTTTCCCTTTTTTTTGTAACGCCGTTTCCTTTTGGGATATATATTTTTTCCTCAGCAGACAGCTTTAAATATATCTGATCTCTTGATTGTCATGAGTGTGCATGGTCAGTACACATTTTACCTACAGTTGCACTGGAAATCTTCATTTCATTTCATTACATTGACGTGTATAGGGTGGTTATGAAACAGATTTTCTGATACATTTCACCCCATAGCACATCTGTGTGTTGATGTGCACCTCTGGGTGCTAGTGTGCACTGACTGTACTGGTGTGACTGAACCCCAGAGCCAGATATAGATTGGTGAGGGGGTGCTGGAGAAGTGCAGCTGTGGGCTGAGCCAGAAGCTTGTTCAGCGGTAATGGCCAAAGATGATGATGATAATTACAAGGGTGTTGGAGTCACTTCTGCAGGTTCGATGGACTCTCTGACCTGCTTCAGAGAGCTGTTTCGGCATGAGAGCAGGAGGAAATAATGAGAAATAGAGATGGAATTGGGTCATTATTGCAATAGAAACAGGGGTGGGGAGGCTGATGGGCAGGAAAATAGTAGGCCTTGCAGGTCCCCATCTCTCTGTTCCTGTCTGTTCATAACTCTTCATTTTGCCTCCTCATTTCTCTGCTCTCTGTTGCCTTTCTTTCTAGCAACATCGAATGCTGTTGGTCTGCCTTTTCTTTTTCTTTCTTTCTTTCTTTCTTTCTTCCTTTCTTTCTCATATAGGAAGGCTATATCACACTTGTCTTTACCTCACACCTGGCATTGCATTGCCCTTTAGGAACTGTGCTCATCACGCTGTCTGCACAACAATCACCACAGCACTTATAGACCACTAAAAGAACTTGTTCCTCTGATGCCATACCAGGGATCACAAGGGCTCAAATGTTCCATGTCAACCGTGTGCACATGGACGAAAATGTACCTTACATATGAATGTTGTCATTTACTTAAAGGGTACTTTATCCACTGATGCAAACTTGTCAAAATTTGGTAGTTTACAAACAAGTTGCCTTTTAGAGAATGTAATGTTGAGAGTGGTTTCATAGAAAATTAATTCATTCATATTTCATACACAATTTTAATGCTTTGTGAAACGTGTATATAAGAGGAAAATTTGACCGATCATTGAGCAGCTGATTGGAGGGCGGGTATGTGTGGTTTACAAGGAGCTGTAAGAGTAGGGGATAGAGAGAAGTTTGGAATCTTGGTGTATTTTCATCGCATAGTACTGGTATACACAGCATCATGCTGTGGTCATATTAGTAACTGTGCAGTACATCTAGTAGTTTTGAAAGTGTATACAGTAAGTTGTTAATTCTGGATTGGTTGGAAAAAAAAGTTTTATGAAAATCTGATCTGTATGTTTAATATGCAGTTTAATATGCAGGTACTTGTTTGTGTAAATTCTTCATGTGAAACCAGATAAAGAATGCAGTTAGTAATACGTAGTAGAGTAGTTATGACGGTGCAAACGAATGCAAAATCATCAGTTTCAAATGTTGACAGATCCTTTTAGTGTTCAGAGTCAATGCATATCACCTCAATCTTGATTGCCAATCTAACAAGCATTTTGGTCCATACAAATTATAGGGTAGAGTGAAGCACTTGAAACACCATTTATCATGATGGTCTTTAATGAACCTGTGGCTTCACTGCCTTGGTAGCAGGCTACAGTAAAGTCAAGTTATTGGAGATATGAGCCGCTGTTTTCCTCGCCGTCAGCACTGGAAAAGACGGAGTGCAGAGCCTGGAGATATGAACCCCTCGTTTGCTGCACAATTCAGTGCCAAGAGTGTATCAGTAAAACAAGCAGTGGCATGACCCGACCTTTTTATGAAACGAACTTTTGAAACAAGTGTAAAAAAGTCCATGTGTAAGTGTGTGTGTGTGTATGTGTCTGTCTGTGTGTGTCTATGTGCATGAGAGAGAGTTTGTCTATGTGTGTCTATGCTCTTTAGTGTTGTTTATGCTCTGGCATTGTAGTACAACATTTTTTTTGGCTTTCGACTTTAGATTCACCACAAGCAAGGCGCAGGCTGCCAACACAAGTGTTTCCTCAGCTGGTGGATAACCTCCACCATATCTCTCTCTTTCTTTCTTCTCTCTCTTTCTTTCTCACCCTCATCTCTCCATGCTCTTTGCCTGATTACATGCACCTTCAGTGTTCTCTCTGTCTCTCTCTTTCTTTTCCTTGTGCTGTTCTGTCCTGTCTTTCCAGTTGGTATCCTTCCTGTTCCGATCTGCTGGAATTCTTTTGCGTCTCCGTGCTTTTCTTTTCTCTTTTTCTGAACTTCTAATGCCCCCTCCCCCTCCCCATTAATAAGTGACTTGCAGACCATTTGTTCATGTACTGCTGCTGGGTAAGACTCAAAGAACTGTCAGGAGGTAGGAGGAAAAGAAAATATGTTCTCTTGTAATCAGGCTCATCCAGGAAATTGTCCTTATTACAAATCTAATGACCTCAGCACGGCAATCAGATTGAGATCGCATTCATGCATGCAAACTGCCTTATATGTCTGGGCTTGTTTTACCCCAACATTGTTTACTTAGTAATGTACAGTAATTAAATAAAAAGATTGTGTGGTTATGTGGAGAATGCAGATAAGGTGAGACTTGGGGAAGTCTGGGTCTTTTTATCACTCCCTGGCGACTGGTGAGCCAAAAAATTATTTAGAAAAAAAAGGTTTATTCATTATAAAATATGACTTATAAGTCCTTCTATTAAAATTCACGAATGGTGGACGGGGGGAAAGGCCATTCATTTCTAGACTGAAATGCCAGTGGGTTTACACTCATAACTTGGAAGGAGTGTGTATGTCAGTCAGTCCTGGCTGGATATCAAAGCCCAGTCGGCACAGAAAGGTCAAAGGTGAAGGGGACTTGACCCCTCAGTGCGGCATGCTTCACATCTGTATTGCAGCTTTCCGAGACCGCACACCTCTCTGGAACAGTCTCACCGTTTGTTCTTTAGTTGCATCCAAGCCCAGGGTTAAGAGGAATCGATTGATGGGTGCTCTCCAGTTGTTTGTTGTTGTTCTTACTTGGAAACTGCTTTTAGGCTAAATTGGTGGCTGAATTTAATATATTTTTGATCCAATGACTCAGAACTTGCCTTCTAGCCTTAATGGAGAAATTTGGGCTTAGTAAGGAACATTTGGTTGACTTCTGCAGTCAGACAGTGGCGGCTACCGCGTTAATTGCTTTTATCTGTTGGCTAAAGATTATGCAAAATCAGGTGATCCAATACTCCAGGAATGCAGTATGGCATCTATTTTCTGAACGTGGACTGACCATCACTGCCTGGAAATGTTACTCAGTCATTCTAGCCTCCTTCTTGGCAGGGCTGAGTTCTTGCATTAAATTGGCCAAGCCGCTTTGCCGCCTTTAGATCTGTGGTTTGTCAAGAGCAGCCTTCTCACTTTGTCTCAATTTTCCTGGTCCTGTGTCAGTTCCATGTCTCAGCTCAGTCATGGTCGATCGTGATCTATCACATGTGATGGCAGCTCCTGGACCAGTGTGTTTGGCAAAGCGCACCGTATACACACACACAAAACATGTTGGCTCTTTTCTCTCGTTCACCCCTCTGTCCTCTCTCGCTCTCTTTCTCTCCATCCCTTTCTCTCTCTCTCTCTCTCTCTTTCCATCTCACCTCGGGCTTTTGAGTGAAAGAGTGCTACGTGGCAACAGTTGAGGAAAAAAGCCAAAGCAAGGTGACGGCACTGGTTTTTGAAGTAGACAAGAAAAGGGGGAAAAAAAAGAAACAGCAAAACAGCAAAAGTAGGTGTGGGTTTGAAAAAAAAGGTGGAGGTGGTGGTGGAGCTACAGAAATCACCTGCCATAAAGAGGTCTAGAGGTGTGAGTAAGCGGCAAGCTATTTGTTCTGGTGCCTGTGTGGTTATGGGTCCTCGGGGACGGGCCCCCGCTGGGGCCCCTCTGTGAGATGCGATCAGTGGGGATCACGCCACGGCCCGGCCTGGAGGTGGAACTAATAGGCCCAAGTGTTCACAGACACTTCTGAGGACCAGATGCTGCACAGAGGGCCTGGAATTTTCACACCACAGCCTCTGGAGAAAAAGAGGAAGAGAGTAAGGGGGAGCAGAGAGAGAGAATGAATGTAAGGGAGAGTAAGGGAGATTGCTTACCAACTCTCATGTGTGTTTTGATTTTTCCAGTTAGTTACGCTTACCTATCTATGTTTACACATGTCTATTATATGGATGGTATATGTGAGCTATAGGTATAGCTATAGCTATCACTTTTATGCTCACATATACCGAGACACATTGGCACGCAGTGTGTGTGTGTGTGTGTGTGTTTCCTGCTTTTTCTGGTCAGTATAGCTGCATTTTTTTCATTGACATGTGCACGAGAGGGGTGAGGCACACCAATAAATTTGACTCTGGCTAATGTCTATCTCTTCCATATGATTTGCCTGTCCCTGTAAAAGTCACGCACAGGCATCTTGCCGCATTGGGTACAGCCTGTTGCTGACTCCTTTGTCAACCTTATGGATCTGACGTCTTATTTGAAGAGCTTAATTATTACCATACCGCTGTTGCAGTTGCTGTGTCGTAAATCCCTCCAAGGTGGCAGCACGATAAAAAGTGTGGGTCACTCTGCGCTAAAGGACAACAGAGAGAAGTAATGACCTAAATAATGAGGTGAAATCCAATTTACAGTCATTTCTTTGTCAGGGGTCAGTGACTTCGATCCCACCAAAACACCTCCAGAGGCCAAATCCTGCAGATTTGATTATTTCATATGTCCAGTCTTTTGACAGCACAAATGCTACAGCCATGATGGATTACGTCTGCTCAGATGCACTTGTAACGGAGGCTACTGCAGATCTTTTGGGGGACAACAAAAAGCGTGCAGCTGGCCAGAAATATGAATCTGCACGGTCTCCATGTTTTTTCTGTGTCAAGATGAGAGTTGAGCACTGCCACAACTGCCTGATCTAGAACAGGGCACAGAGCCAATTCTGGGCAAGGCTTTGCCTGCTGCTTGTTTTAATTTGGCTTTGATATGCTTACATTGTTTTCCCCTCTTCGCCATCCCCTTCCATTTGTTTCATTTTTACACACTCCAGGTCAGTGTTTCCACATAAACAAGACGCTACAATGGTGTTTGGCAGCGTCAACTGGCAGGATTTGAAATATTTCGATACTGAGCAGTCAGCTCGGCCAAGCTGGGGTCAAGAGTCAGTTCATAAGCTTAAAGTAAAATGCTTTATGGCACTTAGAGGTCTAAAGACACAGACTTTCATTCCATATGGCACAGCAAAACTGGAGTGAATGAGTGTAAAAATGTGAAGGGGAAAAAATAGTCTACTACTAAGACAGATGTTAATGACTTAAATGCATAAATTACTCCCATGAGTTGCTCTGGACTGAAAACATTTACATTTGGCAGAGCTGTGGCATAGCTTGCTGTTGGGCCACCAGCTTTTCCAAATTCACTCTGAAGCTTTGGGATGGTGTGGGAATGGGAAAAAAATTTGATCTCATGTAAAGTCCTTCTGGACATCCCTGGAATCCTCATCTATCCAGAGCGGAAAGCTGGATTCCAGATAGTGACACCGCCCTTTCCTACCTCCCCACATTCCTCTGGATGGCTTCCGCAGGTTTCCATGAGGATCACAGAACAAAGTGCCCCAACACACATCCTCTATGAGAGGGGACAGGGATGAGCCGTACTCCCATGTGTCCACTCAGAAGAGACTTCAGACGACCAGAAGTGGTCCAGCAGAATCCGGTGACAGGCCCTCAGAAGTCAGTTTTAAGAGGCCTGTTTGATGCAATGCTGGCAGCTCAGAGAGAGAGAACGGAAGGAGAGAGGGAGAATGAGGGAGTCCGATGTCAGTGCTCATCCGTGGTTTTCATCCCACTCAAACATAGGTTTGCCAAAACCACCCACATCTGTACACACACACACACACACACATAGCAGAAGGTGTCAGGGACTGCATGTGCACTTACACATGTGCAACAAAAGTGAGCATGCGCTGAGTATGTTCTTTCAAATACTCCTACATTGTGTTTATGTCTGACATGGCCCCTTCTACATCCCTGGATTAAAGAATACCTCTCACTCCATGGTCATATTTCAGCCTCTCTCTCTCTCTCTCTTTCACACACACACACACACACACACTCACTTTCTCCCTCACACACACACACATACAAATACAGAAATAAAGACAGAGAGAGAGAGAGAGAGAGAGGTGCTCTGCTAGGTCCCTGGACTGGAGAACCCCTCTTTCTGTGGTAATGCTTCAGGCTCACAATCCAGACTAATTGCTGTGTACTTAGAGGATGTGGCCCTCAGCTCCTCCTTTTTGTTTCACTGTGAAATCCCAGCAGGAAATGTAGATGAACACACATACTCACACACACACACACACTCACACACACACACACACACACACACACACACACACACACACACAAACACAAAACAGAACCAATGCACTTCAGTCCTATAAGGATCTTGTGTAAACGTCACACTAGGTGCTTCCTTAATTTTCTTTCTTGTTGTTCCTGTAGTTAAATATAATTGTGCCTGATATACTTAATTTAGGTAAATGAGCAGTCACTTAAAGTTATTGCCACAAATATAGACACACAATACATCATGCCCGGTTGTAGCTGACATGTACATGCATCAAAGTTAGTTTGATTGACTGCGATATGTGTGTGTGTGTGTGTGTGTGTGTGTGTGTGTGTGTATGTGAATTATGTGTACAGATATTAAGACCCAGAGTGTATTTGTGTGTGTAAGTGTATTCCTTAGCTCTTACATGAGGAGAATCTGCTCACTGTCTGCTGACAAAGCCTGCCACCCCCCCCACACACACACACACATACACACACACACACATACACAACACACGTCATCATTTCCCTGGAATGTTTATCTCTCTCTCTGTCCTTTGTCACAGAGGCAACAGACACATATGGGAACCATTACTACATCCTTCATTCTCTCTCTATCTCTCTCTCTCTCACACACACACACACACACACACACACACAAATATACGCATGCATACATGACACAGCCAAGTGTAAGGGTGTGACAGTGGATCATTGTGTCAGCAGGCTCTCCTCTCCTCTCCACCCCTGACACACTAATGACAGTCATCAGCAAGGCTCCTGTCAGCCTCCTGTCACAGAGATACTGCAGAGCTCGGATGGGTGTCCGCACAGGGTGGAGCCCCGGGGTAACGACATGGTGGAGGCAGGCCCATCACTCCACAGCAAAAACAGGAACCGTAATATCAGTTTGCCCCGACATTTATGGCCACAGTGTGCAGACCAGACTCATAAAATATATATTCAATACATAAAAAATGGGTATAGGCTTCAAGGCCATGGAACATATGTTCTT
This sequence comes from Tenualosa thibaudeaui, assembly GCA_027481765.1. Lineage (NCBI taxonomy): Eukaryota > Metazoa > Chordata > Actinopteri > Clupeiformes > Clupeidae > Tenualosa > Tenualosa thibaudeaui. The sequence goes on from JAIFZK010000024.1 coordinate 4,455,423, forward strand.
ATGCTCTAGAGGCTGGCATTTGTTTTAATGGGATTTATTGAAGAAATGTGGACGACTTAAAGGCCCGACCATTTTTCTGTATTTGGGTGATGGTGGTGCTGGTGGACTCACAAGATGAACTTGCATGTAACACTTGGCACAGAATGTTCCCTGTAAACAAATGAGGGCATCTAGCTATGCTTTCAACTCAAAATGCTGATACTATGAAGACACTTTTATGACTTTTCAGAATCTGTTGTCATGTACCAAAAATGAAGGTCAACATCATGCCATCAGACTGTTTAATAAGGCTTGTTTTACAAGCACTCAGGAATCAGCTTAGTAAAAGCACATAGAGTCAAGAATAGAATCATTCAACTCTTCAGGAGACCATGAGGCTTACATGATTGCCTGCCTTGCCATGCTGTTCTTAACTCTCTGAAAAGCACCTGCATCTTGGAGTGCAGCAGAAAATTTTCAATCTTCCTCCTGCGGTGTCCAGGCTTAGAGTCCTGCTTGTGGGCTTGGCAGCCCAGCCCTTGGCCTTCAGATTGCAGGAAGCATGGCGTGCTTCATGAAAGGCAAAGGTCTGGAATTGGTCTTCTGCTCAGCCGGTCAGGTTGAAAAGATAACACCTGACCCTGCTCCCCTGCGTGTTTCTGTGTGTGACTGCCCTGCTTGACACTGGATTTGATTGCTTTTTGAGCACTTATTTCTTTTATCACATTTTATTTTTTTTATGTGTTTTTTTTGTTCCCTCTCCTCACTCAGCACTGAGGGAACCCTGGGGCATGTCCTCTAAAACCCGTTGTCAAGGTTACAATGAACTGAAATCAGCAGTACCTGGTTTCATGGCTGTTGACGGGTAGTGCTTAGATGTTCAGGTAAAGGATGGAATTAATGAACATAGATGTCAGGAAGAAGTGTTGATTTCTGTATAATATGGCACCAATATGACTATTTGTTTTGGTAACATTTTAGATTAGGGCACACATATTCACCATTAATTGTTAGTCATTACAAGTTGCTTATTAATACCTTATTCTGCATGATCTTATTCTACCCATAGTAGGCCATTAACTAGACTCTCTCCAATATAAACTCCCAGTTACTGCTTATTTATAGTAAATAAGATAGTTGTTAATTTTGATCTCAACATGCTTTGCTCTGTAAGGAGCTTGTAAGGTGGCAGTACAACAGGAACAGTTCTCAGGAACAGTTATTCTCAATCAAAAAGATGTAATTAGGACACTATTAGGTACTTGTAGTTTTGGGTTTTGTTCCGATGAATAGGCCATCTTTTCTAAATATTACTGAAGGAGAATAACTGCTCCTGTTGTACTACTGCCTTATAGGCCCCATACTGACCAAGGCATATTAAGATCATAATTTATATACTACAACTGACTTACTAACTATGGATAAACAGTAATTAGCAGTTTATATTGGAGAAATTCTTAGTTAATGGTCTATTATGGGCAGAATAAAGTCATCTGGAACACGGTATTAACAAGTGATTTGTAATCACTAACAAGTGACTAACATGTTACTAATTTGCATGTTAAGAAGCTGCTACCTGAATATGTGTACCCTAATCTAAAGTGTTAACGTTTTTTTTTTTCTCAGAACACAGGCATTTTGAGGAAGGAACTGAACATAAGTAGCTATGTTTATAAAATCTTCAGGTTAATATTGACATGATGGAAACACATTTAATGTCTTTGATGATTATCAATAACTTGCTTTTATGTCAGAAAAAGATTTGTGAGCTGGAGGAGACCAAACTCTCTTCTATCATAAAAACCGTTGATAGATTTCAAAGGGCTATTAACAACAATATTAGCAGACAAGCTAACGGATGGCATCTGAATGCCAAAACCTTGCTCATGAAACATTTTTGTCGCCTCACTTGCTGTGCAAACCTTCCGAAAACAGTGTTAACAGCCTGAATGTCTGTTACAGCAATACAAATCCCAAATGTAGCTTGAGTCAAGGACTACTTTTCTCAGTTGGCCCTAGATCGCTCTATGGGGAGTAATAGCAGGCAAGTGGCAATGGCAAAACCAGATTCATACTTGTAAAAATGGAGGGACAGAATTTTAAGATTTTTCTGCCATTCATGTATTTTATTGATCCCTGTCACAAGGCAGGCATAATGCCAAACCCAGACATTGAAATGCTTACATCTCCCCAACTGGTTGGAATTGGCGATAGCCTGTTTTGCTGTTGCACACTCCCACCCTGAGCTTTGGTGATAAGTCTGCTCCTCCTAACTCCATAACAGAGGCCACTCTCATCGCTTCCATCCCATCCAGCACTGAGTTGCCTCTTCTTTTTTGGAATGGGAAAAGGGGGGCATGGGGTGGTGGTGGTGATGGGGGGATTCGCAGTGGGTAGGATAAACAAAGGCTTGAAGCAGACGGGTGAAGGCGGAATGTGGGAGCCGCAGGGGCATTTATGTTTGGCAGAACCAGGTCGTGTTTGCTCAGTAAACCCAGGGGCAGGAGTGTGTATTGCTGTGGGGGAAATGCCCACATTGTTGGGCTGGGAGACCCTGGTGACGCACCCCGCGACAGGGCCTCCAGGCAGGCAGGACTGGAGGTGGGGGGGACAAGAGCAGTGAAGGTCAGCTAATATAGCGGTTAATTCCACTTCCCAGTCCCCATGACACCCAGTAGGGGGTTTATTTGAAGATCCCAGACCTCTGAGCCACCAAGCACTTTGTTCAGTGCCTTCACTGAGTGCCTTCACATCTGTGCCAACACTTGAGGATATTAATGTATTCTGATGAAATGGGCTGGCGAGGGATAGTCGGTGGTGTGTGTTTGGATGTCTGTGTGTGTGTGTGTGTGTGTTTGTGTTAGTGCCTGTATATGTCTGTATGTGTGCATTTGTCCAATTGGAAAAATTCCACTGCTCCAAATCATTCTGTTGTTTCTGTCAGCTTCCTAATTCTTTTGCTTTCCTGCTTATTGGTTGTAAAGTTAGCTTAAGAATGCTGAACTATAATAAGAACACAGGCCTAACTTTACTTACTAGATTTGCTATGTTTCATCATGATCATCACATCTTTATCACTGATATATTTACTCCTGTTTTCTGGATATTCACTTCTTGTATCTGAAAGACTGACAGAGGCTTATTTCTCGGCCTTTGACTGTATGAGCACTCATTAGCGTCGCTAGTCAATTCATTAGCGTGCCATCTCAGCAAGTATTTGCCTTAATGTGGTGAAAGCAGTCCACCAGAACAATGATGGGGGAGGGGGGAGTGAGCAACATTTCTACACGTTGAAATGTATATACCTCCCCCTGACCCAAGTGCCTTAATCCAGTATGGAAATGCTAATGAGGTGGAGGCCATGCCATCCCAAACATCTCGCTGTGTGCTCCAGGCTGCAGCTAAAGGATTGGGTTCATGCTCCTTCTGGAGGGGCTTCACCCACATGCACAAGAGCCGCCATTGTGCTGGAGTCTCGTAAGCCAGAAATAAGTGGGACCTAAATGGGTGAGAAAGAGAGACAGAAGTGTGAGGAACCAAACCGAGTGAAAAGAGCAAGAGGAGGAGAGCAGGGAGAAGTGAAGAGGGTGCTGGTGTCAAACACTGAGATCCCTTGTTTGCGTGGATGTATCTATGTGTGACAGAGATGGATACGGTGGATGGCTGAAAACCTGTGAATTTGATATGATTTGTTACCGAAAATTCTTTTGGACTCGGCCTCGGCCTAGAATCAAAGGTTGTTTGGGTTAAGCAACCATCAATGAAGGGTCAGAAGATTCTCAGCCTTATTCAACAAGTGTTCATATGGTCTCCAAAGCAGAGACAGATATTAAGGTCATTCTCAATGCTAGTTTATTGTGTATTACTGATAAAGATTTTGTTGGGGAAATTTACACTGTGACCTAGATGAACCATTCTTCCAAACATTCCATCCACAAATGGTGCTGTGTTTCCTAACAAAGAGGTTGACGGCTCAGGCAAACAGTATTTTCTCAAAGGTCTTGTCCCAACGCCATCAGAACTACATTCTGCTCTGATGTTTGGCCTTGAGGCACATGATCTTGGGTATTTGGGGGCTTTTAGGGGGAAACATCAACGAGTGAGGCGACTATCCTACAGTATTTGTCAGAGAGCAAAGAGTACTTGACAAATATGTTTAGTCTGCCGAGAAGACACTGGACGGTGTTGTTCTTGTCTGAATCGACCTTGCCGAAGGCAAACAAATACACCGTCTGAGATGGAGCCCTGGATTTACGTTAATGACTCAGATCAGGGGTCCAAGAGGATTCCAGCAGAAGGGAAGAGAGAAAGGATCTTGATTGCATGAAGTTTTATTGAGACAGAAAAAAGAGAAAGTGAGAAATAAAAGAGAGAAAAAGAAAAGATAAAGACATTGAGGGCCACTTAGAATCCCCTGGTGGACAGCTTTAGTGGCCTTGTTTTGATGGCTTTCATAGTGCCACCCTGATCATAATGAAAATGTGAAGTCTTTTTAAAAAAGTGGTAAATGAAGCCTTTCTCTCTGAGTCAGTGGCCCTCAAGCGCAGGGTGAGAAAGAGCGAGGGGCAAGGAGATTAGCTTTCGGGGGTCTCTGGGGCACCCCTGCTTGTCAGCAGCTTCAGGGGGATGAGAATGGTGAGAGTTTCTCAGGGTTGGGTATCTCTACTCCCCCATCCACCTCTGGTTCAGTTAATCCACTAGATGACAAATGAGGGAAGAACTTGGAGTGGTTTGTGTGGTAAATTTGTATTGTAGAACTTCAGAAAGCATTAAGGGATTACAGTTTATAAATCAGTTGTACCCGAGTCCAGATAGTCTTCAGATAGTTCTTTTCCGAGAGAATCGCCCAAAAAAGTTACATTGAATTGCAGTTTATTGAAATTCATTGTTTTCAGATTTCTGATTTTGCATCAGCCTCATATCCTTCAGTATTTGTCAGATGCAAGATCACTTCTCTCAGAAAGCTTTAGAGACGAATTTAGAGACTATTCTTTATACAATGAAACATCGTCTGTGGCATGAACATTACCAGTATATGTGGATATGAATTTATTGTGAATTCTGCCATCCTGAATGAATGTTAACATCAGTTGTGTCATGTCAAGAAGTAACTGCATTAGCCTATCACAATTATTTCTTGTACAGCCACTGTTGTGACCTCACAGTCAAACGGTTGTCTTGCAATCACTGTGAGATTGGTTGGAGCCTGGTTACTGAAAAAGCAGTGTGATTTTCTTCAAGGCCATGCATAGCTGCGGTCTGTTGGGTTCCAGCCCTTTCCTGTTGCGTGCTCTCACAGGTTAAGAGTTCATTGTTTTAGGAAGGAGTCTGATGACTGCTAACTGGGATACAATGGAGGGTGATTTGGAGTAATGTTTGTAGGGAAGTGTTGGACTGTGTCTGTGTGTGTGTGTGTGTGTTAGCTTGACATTAACCATGACCTTGATGTCCAACAGTAGGGGAGGCAGCCTCTTGTCAGTCTCCACTGTTCTTGCGTTTTGGAACATAGCTGTGTTGAAATGTATCCTGTTCCCAGACGAGTTTCATACATTGAGCAACCAATGATACAAGACTAGTCCTGTAGAGAGTAAATTTTAACCTTTTACATGTAATATGTATATCAGCACTGGAACTTAATTTCTTTAAATTTAGCCCTTTTGTTTTCTCTTCCCTCTCTTTCCCCCTGTTTCTCATGTTGATTTCTAATGGGATTTGTTCCTATGATTGTAGTTTGTGTGTGTGTGTGTGTGTATGTAAGTATACAGAGAGAATATTAGGGTAAGTTAGTTCATTAAGAATCAATGAGGTCTGTGTCATTAAGCCGCATCAACACCAAAGCTGTGCATCAGTATGGCTTAATCTTCCAGTCTGGGTTTTCAAAACAAGTCGTCGAGTTCTCTCCCTGGCATTTACTTGTTCTTGTTCTTGACCTCAGACCTCAATCTGCTGCAGCTCTAGAATTTTCTTCCCAGTTGCTTACTATGCTAACACTCTGTAGCCCACAATAGTCAGCTGATGAATGATGGTGCAAACACTGGTGTTTTCAATAAATCAATCCTTTTGTTATAGTCCATGTTACTGAAATACAACCAATGTCCAGTAGCAAATATTTACATTGTGGCTGCCTGTGTGAAACTACTTATGCCTGGGTAATAAAGTTTATAAGGAAATCAGATTTCTTTCACAAATGTATTGTAGGTTAGGGCTGTTCCCGACAAGCATAGGAAATAACAGTAAGTAGATATTGGCTGAAACTTTCCTTTCTTTTGATTGTAATTGTGAAGATAATATTTTTGGACAGAGTTTGGATTCAGGCGGCTTTTTGCTGTACAATCTAGTGTTCACTCAGATGATTCCTCTGTGACTACTTTCATGAATCCAAAAAGTCTCTGTATTTTATCAGTTGTGTCCATATTGATCAAAAGAAAGATATGACACACATTTTCACATCATTAAATATATCCATTTATGATAACCATAATATATTAGTATGCATTACAAGACAATACACAACATTTTTGCCCTGGACACAGCTAAACATTCTTTACTGTACAGACCAACTATGAACAAATGACAGGTAATTTTCAAATATCTGAACACAAGAATTCTCCAAAGACTAGGAAAATTTGTCTCAATATAAAAGTATGTTGGTATCACTTACAGGACCAAACATTCCATATACGGTTCCAGCTGAAGAGTTTATGGTACTCAGTTAAGTAAATGAGGGAGAAGGATGGTTTTCATAACCAGTTTGGCACAATTTGAGTGTGTGTGTGTCTGTTTGTGTGTGTGTGTGTGTATTTATGTTTATGAGTGTGAATGTGCCTTACTAAAATAAGATTCATAGTGTTTTGTTTGTTTGTTTTTGAGCTTTCTCTAAGACATTCCTGTCAATAAATGTAAACAAGGAAAGTTAATGTTCCGTATGCCCACTTATTTAAATCTATGGTTCTCAAACCTCAGGTTAATAGCATGTGTATACAATCTAGTTAATGTCTTACAAAAAATAACTATACATCTATACAATTAACAAAATCAACAGAGAAGTATCACCAAAAATAAAAAAAGAAAATTTAAAGTACCAAGTCACTTTTTAAAAAATAGACATTTACACTTCATAGATGTGTTTCCATGAGGGCAAGTTAACAATAGGAATAATAAATTTGAGGGTTTGACTGAATTACCACAAATTCAACATGATTTTTAACCAACCACAGTCATATGCCTTAATTAGATTAAGTACACTCAGTTGAATAAAACAATTTTTATATGGAATGGATTTGTTGTATAATGCATGCATTTTTAGGATTCCTATATTAAAATTCAACAATGCACAGAAAAGAACACTCTAGGTGTGTATCTACAATACATTTCAGCTTATAGTCCTTTGAACTTTGAATACTTTGAACTTTGATAGCTGCGATGACTGTTAATACCACCTGGTTTAGGTCTGATTCTAGCTGCATGTTAAATAAAAGATTTATAGTCATGTGAAGCAAAAGGTATTTTCTCCTCACACCAGCAGAAAATTGAGGTTAAATGCTCCGGTGAGTCTTTCTATTAGATCCATGTTCAGGTATTTGTGTTAGCAAACAGTCACACAAGAAAGCACACAAAGTGTAAACCACACATAAAAGTATTAAGTAAAGAATGAACGGTGACCCCCGCTGTCTAATTCACTAGCTGCTCCTCAAATCTATAAGATATGATTAGAGAAATGATTGAACTCGAGCCCCCCATCTCCATTGTTTTCCCCTTAAACTGAAATGATGCCTTGCTCAGATATGCATTTCAACGATCATTTTACAGGCAAGAGAAAATGAGGCCGTGTGTTTATGAATTCAACTACTCAACACAAATGGGTCATTTTTTCCCTTGTAGGACCTGGTTGTGTCATAATATAAACAGAAAATGTAACTGTTACTGGTGAGGTATTTATGAAGTTTTAACATTAAGGCACAAAGTAAATGTAATAAACTACTTCCATCCCCATCCCCAACCGCCATAGTTTTACCAATGTGAGCAGAAACCACAGCACAACCACATTTTAATGAAGAGTTTAGTGTGTTAACACTTCTAGTGGCAAGTGGTTTACACCGTTTCACTGGGTCTTGGTCAAGGAAAACAGCCACCCAAGACTGCTTCAACCACCAGCTCTTCTCGGTCACCTTAACTCTAAGCAAATGACAAAGTACACACAACAAGAGCCAACTTTGACTCGGACATGAGATACAGTAGCTTGTTTCTTGTAATCTTGTCTTCAAAAAGATAACAGACTGGTACAATCAATAACACCTATTGTGAATGAAACACAAAGGACTTGTACATAGTATTTTATATGCCGGGTTAGGTGCAAACTTTGCAAATCCACAATGAAGAAACACAACCCTTGAGGGAAGAAAACAGAGACTGTAACACTGGACTCCTTCACAAACAATCCTAAAGATGAGGAAACGGAGGAGAAAAAAAAACATTCGTTTATAATATTGTCAGTATGCCTCTACCCATGGTAGCGGCATTCCAGTTCTTTTAAGCCACGTCATCATCATCAATATCATCATCATCATCATCATCATCATAAGCATATCTGTGATATCTCTTTCTTCCTTTACTTCTTTTCACACTTCATTTTTTTTTGCTCCTTCTTTCTTGCCACTTCATCCCTCTGCCAGACAAGGGTCTAGCACTTGCCTCTCTTGTCTCGTTGCTGGAACTTGCGAAGGCGTCGTGCCCACAGGTCTTTCCATGGAATGAGCAGACTGCCTTTGTCGGCCACCACGCCGCTCTGACCACGCGAATCATCCTCGTCAGATCCCAGCAACAGATACTTGCGGCCAGGCTTAATCTTGGGGCAGCGACAGGCTACATCCTTTGCACGGACCCACAGCAGCTGGTCCCCACGTCGGATTCGCTGGCCGCCCTGCTTGTAGACTGAGATGACATTGATGGTGAACTTCCACCACTCACCGGCCTTGTCGCCCTTCAGCACGTGGACTTGGAGCGCTGTGGAATGAAGGAGACAGATGAAGCTCAGCTTAAGCTGTTTGAACGTCTTTTGTCAATATTTTGTGAATGGCCTTATTTTAACCTGACATTCAAATTATTTTTTCAAGACGAGAAATAAATAATTGCTCCCAGTCTTTTTTCCATGTACACATTTTTGAGAGCTGTTGGCTGAAAACTAAGCATTTCAGCCGAATTGATATTGGCAGTAACCAATGTAAATATCAACTGTGTTCTTGGCCCTAGAACTTCCGATTTCACATTTTGACAAACGTTTTGCCAAAAGACCACAAATCCTTGGAAAACGAAAATAAATTCAGTATCTTTGAACTTTTAGCGTGGATAACCCACAGATGGACTCATTTTGCAGGGCGTTTCTAGACTCTTCACACTCACGGACCTCCAATCCAGTGACTAGGCTACCCACCACGGGCAGTGCGGTCCCTGAGAACGAGCTTCTCCCTCTGCCTCTCCCCCTCCGTTCCTCCTCCATCACTAACCTCTGACCCCGGCCCATTATGCTGCCCAGCGTGCTTAGTATTGCGGCAACAGTTGCCATAGAGCTCTCGGTGCAAAGACAATGAAGGACCACAGAGAGCATTTAAATGTGCCCCTCCCAGCCAAGTGGGACTCGCTATAATGTTTGACTACAGTGGACGTATCCTTAGAAACGCTTTCCTGCCCTCCACCGACACAGTTTTAAAAAGAGGGGAGGGGGCATGACACATGATACTACTGAAGTGACTGGGATATGAATGAACAGCCATACTTAAATATCCACCAGCAAAAGTAGGGTACGGGGTGGTGAATGAGGTGAAATTGAATATTAAGTGTGTGAGGGGCACATTGGTGCATAATGCTCGCGGGAATTCTGTTTAATGTAGCCAAAAAAAAAAAAATCTTTTCAAACATGTGTGATACCTTCCCTTGGGCGTCGCTCCCTGTGTGCATCATAATCAGGTGAGATTCCTTTGTAGTTACAGAGAAAACTCAGGGTCACTGAGATTTCAATGTGGCAATGTATTCTGGAGGTGGATTCATTAGGCTAGGGCCAGAATCTACCTCAGGCACAGGGAATGCAGCCTGGATGGTTGTGGATTTCTGGGATATTTCTGGGAAAGAATGGAAATGATGCCTGTCTATAGAATGGGTTTTAGGAAGGAGACTTTGTTGTTTGTTTTGAAGATGTATCAATAAGTTTAGAGCATTCTTTCTTCTTTATTAACCTGATAAACTGCAGGTTATGTCATAAATGGTGGAAAAGTCTCATTCATTCTTTTGGATGTTGGATGGACTCTCTCTCCCTCTTGCTCTTTCTCTTTCTTTCTCTCTCTCTCTCTCTCTCTCTCTCACACACACACACACACACACACACTCTCTCTCTCTCTTTTTCTCCTTCTCTCTCTCTCATCCTCACTCCTGCTGAATGACATCTTTCCTCTCTAAGAGATGGGGCATTATTTTCTCTGCTTCCACAAAAGCAGCTTGGAATGTTCTGATTGAACAGCAGAGTGAGCAAATTGCACACAATTTGAGAATGGGGAGGGGGGAAGGGATGTTGGAGTAGGCAAGGGGGGTGCAGAGGAGGTAAAAAAAGAGACTGTTGGGTCTGAGTCGAGCACACAATCTCACAGCCCATGCCATTCACTCACAAAGAGTCCCTGGGCTGGAGCCGACTTGTTCGACCAGAGGAATAAAGAGGATGTGTGTGTGTGGGGGGAGAAGGGATTGAGTGAGGGGGTGGGGGGTGTTAGGAGAGAAAGGGGTGGGGGGGTGTCACACTATTTATCTTCCCAGCCGCAGAGAGCCTTCCAGAGGAATCTTGACGTGTTTTTGACCTCATGAGCAGTACCCGGGGGCCTACTCTCAGAATCCTCTCTACTTCCAGAAGAAGCGGCATGAGAAATACGCTTTTGTCTCTCTTTCGTCTTTCTCTCTCTCTCTCTCTCCACCTCTGTGCCACTCAGCTGGAAGTTATGAATGCAAACTGTCACAGTCAGCACCTCTCAGTCTACAGTGGTTTGAGGTATGAGTGACAGACAGCACAGGCGATACTCTGTTGTAAACTCACTGCACTGTCTCAAGGAGCAGAGGGCAGGACAGTGGATCTGGGTGTCAGTAGCACGGCTGCAAACTGTAGCCCTAAGACTAGGGGCCTCATCCTGACAGAGTGAGAGGGCCATGCCCTCCCCCCCATCCCTATCTTACCCCTGGAGAAGTTGAAAGCAGCTCCCTTTCTTCTTCACTGGGGAGGGCAGACAATAAAGTACATCCACCAGATCACACAGATAGACATGAAGCATGCGGGACAGTCACAGAGAGAAAGAATGGGAGAGAGAGAATAAGAGTGAGTGCAAAAGAGAGGAAGGGGAAGAAAATGGGGGGAGTGCACAGAGGGCTGCCAAGTCTCCCGCTGGGTCGTCTCTTTCTGAGCGATGCGTGAGGGGTTGACTCGCATGCCGCCGAACAAGCAGCACCTAATCAAATTAGTGCGCCTAATTAGAGCACTGAGGCCCCCTGCGTTTTCCCTGCTGAGCATATCACACACACACACACGCACACACACACACACACACACACACACATATACATACATATCCTTAAACACATGATTATAGAAAGACACGCATACCTCACATACTTTCACATATGTGGAAACAGAGAAAAGTACATAAAAGTTCGGTACACTGGGTATGAACACACACACACACACACACAGACACAGACACAGACACATACCACACACCCAAACACACACTCACACATACACACATGGATGGTGTCCTAAACCACATGCCACACATTAACTGTGTTTGATTCATTGTCCTTTTGATGAAGCTGAATGTCAGTGCGACATTTTACTCCATTATGCTCACTGTCGTCTTAGATACAGACAACAATGAAAGCCATTGTTATGACATAGTTCTGCTCTCCCAGTGCCGCTGCAGCTGCCCCCTTTAGTGCTTGCTCCCCAGTTTAGCACCTGATGCTCTGCTGGAGCATTGCCTCACGACCACACCCCTGTGTTTGTAGTGCAGGACCTCCCGAGTGACCCCCATAAACCCTTGCCCCCTCCAACACACACACAGGCACACACACACACACACAGCCAACACAATCAAAAAGAGACATGGACAGGTTTGAAGGCCTCATCACAAAGACAGGCATCACACACAAGCTGACAGCTAGTTTTAGGAGCTTTAGTTCTGTCTGACAGAGCGGGGGGGTTGGGTGAGTGGGGAGGTGTGGGGGTGGGGTTCTGGCACTGGCCTGCCAAAGGACAAAACAACGCATCTTCTGTTTCTCCATTCAGAAAAAAGAGGCACTCTGATGCTGTGATTATCCACGGACAAAAAAACGTCTGGTGTGTTTTCAAAACACTACAAAACAAAAACAACGTTCTGGTCCCAAATTTGAGAATTATACACAATGTGAATGAAGCTGACAGCTTGGTTACCACAGACGGGTTACATTAATCTCTCGTTTAGTTTTTTTCGTACTCAGCTGCAAACGAGGAAAGCAGAGAACTCTGGGACTGTTCTTTTATTTACTTGGAGGCGGTTAAAAGTACCTCTAACTTCCCTTGTCCCTTGTGTCATTGGTTGATTGATGGGGCTATGTGACAGTGTGTATGTGTGTGTGTGTGTATATATATGTGTGCATGCATGTATGTATGACAGGAGACACACTGAGCTGTTTGCAGATGGTTGTATGTTTCTCCACTACCTCTGACTGCCCATTGCTTCAAGACAGGCTTCTTAATATCTTTCCGTTACTGGATTGAAAACAACATCCATCCCCAGTGAAGTGGTCAGAGTCAAACTTAAAGCAAAACACTTTTGTTTATAGGTGATCTGAGAGTCAGGTGCTCTGGAATTTTTTAGAAGTGCTGAACAGAACAACTAATCGGAACAACAAGGTATAAATCTGGATGTGGTGGGCAAATTTAAATGAACATCGTAGACAGAATGACATTGTGGTCTAGGTCAGATGAGTTTCATATGCAGTGCAGTTTTTTACTCTGGGAAAATGGACTGGGTTTTTGGCTTTCCTGACATGAAAAATAACACTTAAGCTTAGAGGATGGTATTGAGGCAGACCTGTGCACACGAAACACACACGAAATATAAATACATGTATCACACACATCAAACAAACACAATCTAACACACATGCCCACACATTCTCACAAAAAAAACACACATTCAAGCAACCTCACACACACACACACACACACACACACCAACACATACCCATGTGGTCATGCGGTGGGGAACCTCACTTGAATGCGTGGGAGGGGTGATTTGTTCTGTGGTTTAGGAGACACAAATCCGCTGATAGGATATCCCCACTGCAATATTGCTATGATTAATGAGGACTCAGAAATCCACAGAGAGAAACTGTATGCGGAGGTATGACAGCTACACGCAGGAGGCAGGACAAAGAAATACTATCTCTATCTGGGTGAACACGGACTGGAGCCTGGGAAAAAAAGAGTGCCATGGCCAGCAATGCCAGTCACTTTCCTTCCTCTTATTTTATTTCCTTCTCTCCATCTCTCCACATTCTCTGTTCCCCAGCTTTTCTCTCACTCACTTCCTGCCTCACTCTTTTCTTGTTTTGTATCCACGATACTCCCTCTTTCTCTTACGCTTTGTCTGATTATTTTTTAAATCATTTTGAGTAGCCCTTTCTTACTCACACTCCCTAGCTGTAACCTTTAAGTTTCTTCTTTCTTGTTTTCTTTTTCTTTGTTTCTTTTCTCTCTCTCTCTCTCTCTTTCTCTCTCTCTCTTGCCAGAGGTAGCCAGCCCAGGGTGGTGAGGCTCTAGCAGTGAAAGGTTTCTGGGGTGTGTGTGTATTTGTGTGTGTGTGTGTGTGTGTGTGTGTGTGTGTGTGTGTATGTGTGTAGGTGCTGGGAAGGTTGGGTCTGGGGTCTGTGCCGTGAGGTGCATAGACGGAGCATGGTGGGAGAGAGGAAATGACCCGTTAGCTGTAATTGAGTGGGCCCACGAATGAGAACAGCGGGGGGTGTGAGGAGAGGTAGGGGGCCACCGGGGGAGGCGCTGGGAGTGCGGAAAGCTGGCTAAGATCAGAAACCTGGCTCTTCACCAAGTAGTACCAACCCCACCTCAAAGCTTCACCACTACCACCCCCCCCCCCCCACACACACCCCTCCCACTCTACACCCACAGTCAAGCTACCAAGATCCAGCTGAGCCCGTCTACAAGCTAGCTTTCGGTTCTCAGCGGTTGACTGGTGGAGTTTAACTGGTTGGCTAGGGCCGGGCGGACTACTACAGAGCTATGTTGAAAAAGTCGGGAGCCTGAGAAACGTCTGGGAATTACTACGCTACATTCCCCATAGCAGAGACGAGTGAACAGGAATGAGATCAAGATGTTCAACCATGAAGTTAGCTATAAAACATCTGTCTGTCCACCCCAGGCCGACCCCCCTCCTACCTCAGTGAAGGTACACTGAAGTATGCTGTTAGCTCTCTTCCAGCCAGACCCTCTTATGTGCCCTGCATGAGGTATTTGCTCCCATGAATCTTCAATAACAGTATCCCACCATAAAACACAAGGTGAGGGAATGTTTTTAAGTTCTGTCAGCGGTAGATGTTCAGGAGAGAAATCATCACCACCATCGCCTCAACTATGTGTGGATGACGGTGAGACAAATAGCTCAAGCATCTCCTGACTCTTCAAATCCCTCTGCAACAGCCTTTTCTCTATCTGCTCTTGAAGTTGCCTTTGAGCCTACAAATCTCCCCAAGCCCGCTACACTCTCCCTTCTTTTTTTTCAGCAATGGAAACCACCTGTGAGTGTTGATCCACATGGTGTTGTAATGTCTGCAGCCAGCACTGTCAGGAAGGACCCTGCTGGGCTGTGGGCTTTGATAGGGTGGCTTTAATCCTGACAGTGTGAGTGAGCCATCACCACAATGCCTTTGGAAACAGAGGTGCGGTTCCGAGGCAGATAAAATAAAGATGTCTGACCCCACAGGTCTGGTCCCAGCAGGTGGTCAGAGAGACACTGAGAACAGCAGGGGAAAGAGAGGGGAGCAAGGGGGCCGCTCACTTGCTCACTCACCATAGTGTTTCTTGCAGTACTTCTTCATGTTGATCTTCATCTTGCCCTTGGATGCCTTGCAGTGGGTCTCACAGTCTGCAAAAAGGGAAAGAGTGAGAGTTGAGATAGGTAGAATGAGAGAAAGAGAGAGCACATAGAGTAGAGGAAAAAGGGGGGAAGGGTTGAGATAAAATTTGAGAGCTATAACTCTGACAAGCAGTCAACTCTCCTCAGATGTCTGAGTCGAGAGAGTTGAGAAATTTGGCCTCTGGATATTTATGGGTTTGCCTCTGCTGCATGGCCCTAAGTAATATGGTTTGTGTTCTGTAACACAGTTTATATGTAGTATAGTTTAGCCTTAAGCGCTGTTAAGGCACCACATGGGTATATATTTTGTGCATGCATGTTTGTATGCCTCTGGCTCTACATCATCTTCAACAAATCAACCAGGGGCTGGACATCCCACCAACTCTGAAAATGAAGCAGAAATTTGTTCAAAAATCTGATCACATGAAGATAACTCCACCTCCTGTCCTGTTCTAAACCAGAGGGCCCCCCCAATCCCCATCCTCCTGACTCCACACCAGCTCTGGCTGTGGGTCTCAGCTGTGGTCGGTCAGTGCTAACAGGTTGTTCGGAGTTTATTTGTATTGAATCGTTGGAGGTTACTGGAGCTCAGTGCGTGACTCCTGTGAGGGCCTGCTGTCCCAGGATGCATATCAACGAGTGACCTCACTGATGGGTCCGGGCCGCTTCTCCAAGAAGATGACTGAAGATCTCCCCATGCGTTGGCCGAGGCCTACTGGCTCGGTGGTCCTGGAGGTCCTGGCTGGAGCCACCTCCAACTGAGTGATTGATCACTTCAGTGAACCAAGTGGACCATCATTCAGACAAACCTGCCAAAACGCACAGGAGGTGGCGGGTCCCTGACCTCCTTGATTTTTTTGCTCTAGGAACCACCAAGGCATATTGAAGGATTGAGATGGACACGTAAGGCCAGTGAGAAACGTTCTAGAACATTCTCTCATTTGTTTGTTTAGACTTGAGACTGGAAATCGAGAGTCTCCTAGCGTGGTCACCTGAGTCATGTGCAGTGGTCTCAAGATGTGTATGTGAGAAAAATATTTATAGAATAGAAATACGTATATGGGTGCGTGGGTTGAGAAAGAAGTGTGTGTGTGTGAGAGAGAGAGAGAGAGATAGAGAGAGCGAGAGAGTGAGTGGTTGGGAGAGAGTGGGGACCTTTCAGCCTAGCCTGAATATGGACAAACTTCATTATTTTCCCTGGACCCTTCTGTCCGTTCCTTCCCCTTTATGTTCCTTTCTGTTCCGTGTGAATAAGGTTGCCTGGGTAACAGGAGAAAGGGGGAAAAAACGCCTCTGCATCCCCCCCTCTAGAAAAGTTTGCGGTAGCAATGATGGTGGGATTGGAGCCTTTTTGTTTGTCGAGAAAATATTTTCTGCTGAAATGCCTCAACAGTGGGAATGGTGGTCTGTTGAATGATGGACAAGAGGAACTATGGGAGTTTCGTGTGTGTGTGTGTGTGTGTGTGTGTGTATTTGTGTTTGTGAGGGAGGGAGGGGTTGTGGACACCCCACAAAAGCAAATGAATTTGATGAATCCATATTAACCATGCCTCATCAACACGCAAAAGGAACCAGACCAGGGTCTAAGCAGGGGTTGGTGGGGGGTGGACCCCTGTTTTCATACAGTGGCCCCCAGGGACCTCAAGCCTCTCCCTGCTTTGATGACGCCTGGTAGTGTGAAGCACCACAGCACCCTCCAGCCCGTCATTAAGTAGACTGCAGATGTTTTTTGGGGGGAATTATACGCCCTTTGTGGAGCTCTAGGAATCATCATTAACTCATTTATCTAATAATATACCAACTAAAATGTAGAGGGGTATTCAGAGGTATTTCACTACTTGAGTTATCACCCCAAATGATCGACCCGATTAAAATTTTAAATGCAGAAATAAACAGTACGAAGGTAAGACAAAAACACAGTTGAATACACTCTGTTCAGTGATGCCATGAAAACCTTCCTCTGTCCTTCCCCACTGGAAACAAACCTCTCCAGCTAACTCCTTACCGGCCCTCTCTCGGCTCCTTGTTATTAAAGAACCCCTTCTGACAGCTCTGAGATCAGATGGGGAAAGAGAGCCTGCCAAGTAGTGTCTGTGTGTGTGTGTGTGTGTGTGTGTGTGTGTGTTTCTGTGTCTGTGGTGGCTTTTCTATAGTTGGCTCTGTCGGTGGGAGAAACCATCTGAGAGGCAGAGTGTCAGTAAGACCTGCCTCTGCCCTGGGCCACTCATACTGGGCCCACCGTGGTGAGAAAATGTGATGGTGTGAAAGGGGTGTCACAGCCTTCCTGACATCTTAGTGAGCCAATTAATTGAATCATTATTTACATTTACATTTACATTTACATTTACG
Organism: Tenualosa thibaudeaui; assembly: GCA_027481765.1. NCBI lineage: Eukaryota > Metazoa > Chordata > Actinopteri > Clupeiformes > Clupeidae > Tenualosa > Tenualosa thibaudeaui. Next base: position 4,472,912 of record JAIFZK010000024.1, read on the forward strand.
CATTTAGCAGACACATTTAGCAGGGCATTATTGAGGTCTGAACTGGTAACAGAGAATCGCTTTGCCAATTAAGTGTCTTTAGTTCAGTCTTGCAGTTAGATATTAGAACAATGACAAACAAAATCATTTAAATGTTTTTGTTTTTACATGTCTTTTGTTCATTTCTTACATTTGTGACGTTATCACACAATTCAATACAATCAATCAATGTAATCGATCATTCTGATGAACATTTTTAATTGATTGTCACTGGTAAAATGCCATACAGCAACACACCAACGCACACAATACAGCTTAATGTAAGAGTTAAGAGTTCATCCGGCTGACGGAATGCCTCTCTCAGTGTTGTCATGGCAGACGCTCACCTGTGGGTTCTTCTGAGCTGCTGTAGGAAGTAGTAGGTGACGCCACGGGAATTTCTGTCAGGAGAGTAGAAGCACAGGATAGCAGTCAGTCACAGATGCACGGCACTATTCATAAACTACCCACCATTCATTATGGCCTTCCATCTTACGTTTCTCCTCAAGTGGGTCCTTCCACTGTGACTCACTGTCACTTCTGTTATTGATCACTGATTAGGATATGAGGGTTTAGGTTTCATGAAATAAGTAGCCCATGGTTCACAAGGCATTCCTTTAGAACTGTGAAAGGCCCTCGGCACAGTAAGGTAAGACACCACCAGGGGCCGGGGCCTTGTTAAAGTGTCTGCTGGCAAGAGGCTCGATATCACAAAAATTTAATATCAAACCGTAACATATTATCTCACAGGTCTACGAGAAACCAAATATTTTTCCACTAAATCTGCAGGACCTCTTCTCCCCCTCCAGTTTTTGCAGAACATTTGTAACTTTCCCAGCAAAATTAAGGAAATCCAATTCCAGACGGGTTCATAGGTTTAATTTAGCCTGGGTGGACCAGGGCCAAACATATCAGCAATTCCATATCCGCCACAGCTTTGACTGATGTCCAAATTCATCTTTATTGACTACATCGACTGTTATAGCCCATGTTAAACACAGCAGCGCTCATGCAGCGCTCATGTTGTGTCGCTTGTTGTTGTCCACTGCTGCCTGCTACCTTATCTGTGTTTGGCACTGGGATGGGCTGGTGCCAACCTCTCCTTTTCCATTCAACTCCTTCTCTTTGTGTGGTCCTGACATTTATCGCTGGAGAGGCAAGAACCTGAGAGCAGCCTGATAGCGCCTGTAAACATGCTGGGCCCAGCCTCAGCTTCCTGCGGGACAGATTTATAGGGGGGAGATGGCAGCGATGCCGGCAGTGAGGGCAAACAAGGGCAAACCGGGGCATGTCGGTGTTAGCACCTCTCGCTGGTCTGTTTGTTTTAGCTCAGGTCAAACAGCAAACTGTCCGTCCAGAGCAATCGCACATCAGAAGAGAGAGGAGGAGCGGAAATGAAAGGGACCAGGGCCATGAATACATGCATAACAAAAAAGCTGGGTCCATGTACCGTGAAAAGGCTGGACGATACGGTTGAGTTAACGACAAGGCCTCAGAAAAGGAAGGGGGGATTGTCAAAAGTCATGACCTGGGTCATTGTGGTGGCAAACAGTGGAGTTCAAGATCAAATGGCCTTGAAGTGAATGTTCTTGGGAAATGAGGGAATAGGGAGACCAAGGGCCCAGAATGTGCTTTTTAAAATGGGATTATGGGTGATAATTTGGTCAAATGATACACCGAAAATGTTTTGCATAGGGGAAGCTAACTGTAGCATATCAGTGGTAGTGACAGGTGAGTCAAATAAGCCGTGTTGACAATGGGACAGTCCTAGGAAGAAAGAGTGAGATGTGAAAGTGGTCTTACTGATGCAGGGGGCAATGGGGGAGCGGCTCTGCTGGTAGCCCTTGGCGCAGCGGTTGCAGGTGAGCCCGGTCACACCATCCTTGCAGGGGCACTGTCCTGTGGTCTGGTTACACGTTTTGCCTGCGGCTCCCACTGGGTGGCAATCACAGGCTAGCACCAGGAAGTAAGACAAGAGGAAAGACAGATAGAAAAGAATTTAAATATGTACACACACACAGACACACTACACACCTTGTAAAACTGAGATATGTTTTACATTAGCAAACACAGAATGAAGGTACCCACAGACAGATGGAAAAATAACGGTGAAAGTCTAGTAAATTTGAGTTCTACTGGGTCACTGAGCCACCGGTCTCTCACTAACATGAAGGTTGGTCTGTGGAACTTAGTGATTGCAGAGTGGTCTCTCCTATTCCGTGTTGGAGAGTTCGGCCCCAGATGTTCGTATGAGATGAGCCCAATGAACGAACGACCTCCAAGTTAATGAAAATTCCTCCCAGCACTCAATAAAGGCCAGTGCCGCACGCCCGAGTAGCAGTCACACCCGCCAGCAGAGAGACCACAAATGTGATACGGACTTTTGAACTTTCCCTTTTTTAACACAATCATAAATGACTGCCTCTGGAACTTCTCTCCCAAACCCCCCAACCCCCACCCACACACGCACACACACACACACACACACACCTCACCTCCTTTCATGCTCACTCACTCTCACTCTCGCTCACCATGTGTGTGTGCATGTGAGTATGCTGAAGAGAGAGAGAGAGAGAGAGAGCTGCTTAATCTTGAACATGTGCGTGAGGGCGAAACCATGTATGGGTGTACACCTCAGTCCATGCATGTTCAGATGCCCACAGATGTGTCTGTGTGTCCTGTTCATGTGACCCGTTGAAACACGGTCCTGAGCTTATGCATTTTCTGTATGCATGCATGTACGTATGTATGTATGTATGAATGTATGTATGTATGCATGTATGTATGTATGTATGTATGTATGTATGTATGTATGCATGTTTCTGTAGAGGGTGTAAAAAATTGCGTGCTGAGCAAACATTATGTCCACGTATGTCTGTCCTCAGTGTGTCTATAAGCATGTGTGTGCCACGCCACTCCAATCGAGTTTCCAGCTAGCGTGGAGGCCCTTGGCAACAGTGGTGCAGGCTGGGCAAATGAGGGTCTGAATAACACTCGCCGTTAACGGGAGCATGGGGCACAGCTTCAAAGGCCGTCTGTTTAAGCTGTTAGTCCAGAGGATCGCGCATTTTCATGTGAGCGTTTCTTCCTTTGCGTGCACTCGCTGCCAGGCGTTTACCATAAAGATGGCCGTTTGAAGTCCCAGCCCAGCCCGGCCCATTAGGCCTGCAGGGTTTCATTTTTTTTTCTTTCTCTATCCCTTTCTCTTTTTTTTCCACGGGGCTGTTGAGTCGTTTGAGAAGCGCTTGAAGTGTGCGGCCGTGGCGAGGGTGTTGAAACATTAGTTGAGACTGAGTGGGCTTCATGAATATTAGAGGTCGCATGTTGAAATTTGATGAAAGGAAATAAAACTGTTTTTTTTTTTTTTTTTTCAACAGGGGCATTTATCCTTCATTCTCTGTCCAAGAGAATGGGCCATAAACATTTTCTGAGGGTGAGCCTTTTATGGTTTTATGTATTCAGCTTTTATTTAAGTGTACACAAGGGGGTGTCCCGTGTAAACAGGAATGCCACACTTATTTGATGGCTGTCATAAAAAAAAAAAGTAAACGAAAACAATGCAATTGCAAAACAAATATTCTAAGCATGGGTATGTATGAAATGGTCTGATTAGCCAACCCCTCTGCTTACAAAAACTATAATTTTCTTATAAGGCCAAATCTAATGACTCGATACACGACAAAATGTTCCACTGAACTTAATGGAATTCAACATAAACTCCACCAAATTGCCGTTTTTGTGTGGGTGTGGTATGGACAGTGTAGTCAACACACTGGGGTTGTGTCAAGTTCAGCCCTCAGAGCATTATTAACTGCTTGGCAGCAATGTACGCTGTGGTGAGTTTCTGTCACCATCCAAACCAAAAATAAATAAAGCAAAATACATTTATTTCAAAATACCTCAAATATTTATCTAGACTATCTAGTTTTTTTTCCTTTGTATGAGGCATCTAGTGAGTTCACATGTCTAACACATTTGCTCCATGGCAATCCAGATACATTTTTTTCAGTGGTATAATTGAGTTGGTTGAGCTGTGATGAGAGCATGGGCAGATGGCGGGGGCCCCCAGCTCCAGCTCTGGCTCCGGCGTGTGAAGTGGGACTTGAGAGGCAGCAGCAGCGGTGTGAGATCAGTCACCCTGACGCATGCCGCCGCGTTGCGCACCTCCACTTCAGATCCGCCTCCGGCTCCCCACTCCGGCTGCGCCTCTAACTGCCCAACTCGCCACACCTCACCTCACCACTTCCACCCCTACGCTCTCCAGCCACCACCACCACCACCTCCTCCTCCTCCTTCTGTACCTAGGCACTCCACCAGCAGCCTCCCGCCCTCACAGCCCACGGCAGAGGGGCCCTTGCTGAACCGCTGCGCTGCCGTGAGCAGGCACTCATTTTTCCCTCATCACGTAGATGGCCCAGCGAGAGGCCGCTGAGAGGCTGAGAGAGAAATGAAGCGAGAGAGGAGGACAAGGAAGAAAAGAGAGGAAGAGAAGAGAGGGAGAGGACATAACAGAATAGAGAGAGAGGAACAAGTGGTTCTGAGTCCCTCCATGAGCAAATTGAAAGGGCAAAAAAGCAGCTGAGAGCCCTGCAGGTAGCAGGGGAGAGAGAGGGCGCTGTGCTGCTGGTGGGGGCGAGTGGGTAAAGCAAACGGCTCAAGCTGGGGACAGCGAGTGGGGTGTTTACACGGCGCTTGATGAGGGATGAAGTCGTTAATCTGGGAAATAAAGCATGAGGCATTTCACAGCACCACTAGAGACAAATTCACCTCAGCACTAAAACCTCACCGTGTGTGTGTGTGTGTGTGTTAGTGTGTGTGTGTGTGAGAGTGAGAGAGTCCCTGCCTGTACCATGTATAACTGACTCTATGTGTGTGTGTGAGTATGTGAAAATCCCTATGTGTACCGTGTATAACTGACTCCTTCTGTGTGTGTGTGTGTGTGTGTGTGAGTCCCTACCTGTAGCGTGTATAACTGACTCTGTGTGTGTGTGTGTGTGTGTATTTTGTCTGTGGTGTAGGGGACATATTTTCTCTCTCTGCCTATTATTTTTTTTTCTGTGGCCCACTGTTTGCACCAACTGCTGAAGGTGATCCCTTCTCTCCCTCTCTGGCTATTCGCTGGCAGGGCACGGTGTCCCCTGTCTGAGCCAAGCCGGGGCGAGATGGTTGGCTGCCTCCAACAATAAATACCAGCGTCCCCTGAGTGATGTCAAAGAGAGCTGCACGCCGTCACCTGAGTAACGCTGGGCACATCAGCCAATCATCTGCTGTGTTTTTGTTTTTTTTTGTTTTTTTACATCTTTTTGGCCAAGAGCTCAAACGCGCCACCCTGGCACTCAGTGTTTCTCTCCCCTGCACCTACCATCCAAAAACTGCTGCTAAGGTGTATATGGTAATCTCATTACATGCAGACCAGGGAAGAGGAGAGAGACAGATGGCCCGAGTGCAGGAGTGTGTGCAGCAAGGAACAAAGAAGTGAGAGTCTGAGAAAGAGAGAAGAGTGAAAGTGTTTGTGTGCCTGGACAGTTTGTATGCGTGCTTGACAAAGAGACAAAAGAGAGCGACTCTTAAAAGAGCAACCTGCCCACGTCCTCTCCTCCTCTGCACCAAACTTAAAAAAAACAAATATCCCAAATATAGACTGTATAAATGTTTGGCCTGGCAGAGCAGCGAGTGGGCAAGAAGCATTGCTGAAAAACCATTTGTAACCTCCACAAGATCCTTCCCCCTCACCACCTCCTCTCTCTCTCCTTCCCTTCTTCCCTTCCTGAGGCAGGCAGGCAGGCAGGCAGGAGCGTGGGGGTGATGACAGCCAACCAGGGCCAGTGTTTGCCATCAGTTACAGTCGGAGCTGGGGCTCTTGACAGCAACGTGAAAATAACGGCCCCGTGCAAAACACCAGGCGGGCGCTTAGTCCAATTAGCCGCTGCGTGGCAAGCCCTGTTGATACTTTGGGTTTTTTTCGACGAGGGGGCCGCCGCTTGCGCCCGTCTCCAGAGGGATGGAGGGGAGCGCTGTAAATCGTAAGTCCCCTCGGCGCAGTGGAGGAAACGTTCTGCAGCGGTGCACTTCCTGTGCCTGATTGGCTCAGGGGCAGGGCGGGCAGAGGAGAACGGGGCACCTCTCTGACACTTGATTGGCTCAATGGCAGGGCAGGAGGAGGAGAACAAGGCACGTCTCTGACACAGTGCCAAAGTCGGAACTGAGAAGGAGAGCACTGCTGCAACCATATCCGTTCCTCCCCCTGCTGAAATGAAGTTTGAGGACAGACTGTCTGTTTGCAGGACAGACTTCAGTGCCAAAACCATTCATCTACGTGATCCTGGTCCTGGTGTGTGGTATAGGAAGGGAAGGCTGATTTGATGGTTCAGTACTAACCGGCCTGTTGCTTTCACATTTAAACTGCATGAAGTGGAGTATTCAATGATCTCTGGCTGTACCCTCCCTACCCTCCCTACATGCAGCACTCCAGAAGCCTAGTCTGTACTCCACCTCTCCCATTCTCTCTCTACCTCCATCAGTTATTTGCTCTCTTTCTTACACCCTCTTCTTCTCTTCCTCCTCTTTAGGCTCACCTGGTCTCAACTCACTCTTATGCAGCTTGATTCATTATACTGCTCCACTGTTAGGTAAATGAAAGGTGTCAGAAGGAAATTGCTTGTTTTCTTTTTTTTTTGTTCTTTTTGCATAGTGTACTTGCATACTTTTTAGTACCAGTTCTAAAGTATAAGTTCTTTTAGACACCTGTTATGTGATTTGTGTACATAGGTGTATGCATTCAGGTGTCTGTGAGAACACACTGTATATGAATTAGTGCATGGTCTTAATCAGTATACAAATAAGCAGCTAACATTAGCTCCCTTAGCTAAGAGTGTTGCATTTATATTTGCCTCTCTTGACAATGAGTTTAATTGTACCTGTGTGTGTGTATGTGTGTGTGTGTGGGGTGGGGTACTATGCCTCTGTGTGTGTATGTGTGTGTGTGTGTGTGTGTGTGTGTGTGTGTGTGTGTGTGTGTGTGTGTGTGTGTGTGTGACAGAGAGAGAGAGAGAGGGAGAGAGAATTCTCCTGTGTCTGAATCCCTTTAAACCTAATGGGGTCTTAGGGCTAAGACAAAGACAGGTGGGAGACAGGTGAGGGGGTTTGTCTAATCTGTCTCTCTTCCTACACCACAGATCAGGGGATTTATAGGGACATATTGCTCCCAGTGTTTTAATCCCTTTGCACACTGTGTGTGTGTGTGTGTGTGTCTGTGTGTGTGTGTGCCTGCTACTTAACTTTAATTTCCAAAAGAAATGACAGGCACTAATGAAATATTTTGTTGGTGAATATATAATACTCTATTATTAAATGTAGTTTATAGTGTTATAAACCAAAAGAGACATATTGAAGTTTAAAAAAAGACAATGTGGGGTTAGAATTAATATTCTACTCTTGTTTACTCAGTTTAAAAAAAAAACAATCTGGATGCTAGGCTATAATGTCAAAAATCTGAAAAATCAAAAAGCACTGTGAGTATGTGTATGTGTCTGTCCCCGTACAGAAAAGCTTCTAGATTACTTTTGCAATAACATAGGGGTGTATGCAGGCGTTACCTTTGCAAGCTTTGCGATGGGAAATGGCCTTGGACATGTCACGGTAGTAGCCCTCCTTGCAATAGTGGCAGTGTCGACCAGCTGTGTTGTGACGACAGTTGAGGCAGACCCCCCCACTGCGTCTGCCTGACAGCTTGTATAACTCCATGTTGAAGCGGCACCGACGGGCGTGTAGGTTACAATGGCATGCTGAAAGAGAGGTGGGGGGGGTTGTTGGGGGGTGAGAGTTTAACATCAGTGGACTCTTCTGGATTCCAACCTACTTGAACGCTTGATTACAGAACACACACACACATGCACACACATTCTCAAACTCGTTCTTACATGCAAACGTAGCACCCACTTCATCGAGTGCTCTCTGAGATGAACAAATAGAGGGCGGAAATTGATTTGGTTTGCTTTTTACTGTGAACAAGCATTGAATAACAAAATCCCCAAGCCGCCAGTTACACCAGTTTATAACACACCAAGACTCCCAAAAACTCTGTGGCTTTTACTCAGCCCCTATTACAGGTAAACTGAGAGTATCACCAGTGGTTGAGTAGCATCCAAGGTTCCCGTGGTAACATGAGAAAGGACTGTTATTGTAATGACATCAGCGAGCTGTGGCCTGGGCTTCTCAGGATTTCATTAAGGGACACTGGGTAACTAAAGCAGCAAGGCCAGGCTTTGAGGGACCTTGCTGAACTGAGCTGCAATTTTTGGTGTGCGTAGAGAGACCTTTGACTGCACCTGCAACAGGCCACTGATCCCTGGTGGCTGCCATCAGGCCAGACGCTTGGTTGGTTGTGCTCGTCTTCACTCGATGAATCTAATATGCTGTCACATTATCCATAGAGGTTTAGGATGGTGGTACAACTCCCCACAACTAGGGGACAGCACTAAACTTTTGGAGGAGAGAGAACCAAAGGTGGAAGAGGAACTGCCTGTCTTCCACATAGACTACCTTGCCAGATGTTAAATGTATATGCCAAACCTGTAAGATATCATGTTTGTGTCTGAAAACACTCACCCTGACATGTTAATCCACAGCTCGAATGGCACTTGTACCTGTTATGATTCTGCGTGGCAAATATATTCAAGGCTCACACACACACAGGCACACACACACAAGAATGAGGAGTCTGTCAGCACTGAGAAGCTTATTTGAAGCCCACCTCACCTTCAGGCTACTCGACATGCCATCTTTTCTCCATGCACTCCCACCATTCTCTCTCTCTCTCTCTGTCTCTCTCTGTCTGTCTTATTTTTATGGTGCCATACAGTACAGTATATAAAAAATTGTGTCTTTTCAATCAGTTTCCAATCAGACAGTTTCTCCTCATCCCCCGCCTTTGTCTCTGTCTAATGTCTCATGGTAAATAGGTTGTTATCTAGCAGCTGTCCTCAGTCTCTTGTAATGAGCGCTGTGTTATCTCACACACACAACCCCCCCTGTCCAGCCCCTCTTATCGCCACCCTAATTGTCTCTCAGTGCCAATGGCTTTGCTCTATTTAGATCAGCAAACTCGAAATGTCTCACCAAGCATCTGTCACACATTGTGTTTTTGACAGCCGCGTGTTTAACGGGGTGAAATCATCCAGCCAGTCTGAGCCAGACATTTCTGACATCCCTCCCAGCTGTAGTCAAAGTAAATGGATTTTTTTTTTTAAATGAATGTCTTTTCTTCCCAGTTGTTTAAAATCACACGGGGGTTGCAATATCCACATATGGGAGTTTGAATTCCCACACAACAGTCACACAACATTTTTTTGTTTGCTCTGTAAGGCAGAATATGTTGCTGCAGTGTTTCAGTACCAGTCTATCCAGTTTCAGTTAATTTTGCCATAGTCATCTAATCATCACTAGATCGCAATCAACCCAACCACAGCATTTTTTCTCCACAAGGGAGAATGTGTCCCTGCAATCTTTTAAAAGCAGTCTGTCCAAATTATCATCAATAGATTATTCCTTTCCTTACCATGTCAAATCTGCCTACAGACCAAATAATTTGCCAGGAGATAACAACAAACAAATTTGTCTGGGATTTATTCATTAGAATATCAAATTGCAGTAATTTATTAATCTTTTAAATTATGGTATGCCATGTATATCACAGTTCACAGTCACAGTATCACAGTTTTGATCAACTGAATAAGGCTTACTGTTCTTCTCTGTTCTCCAGAGAAACATCTAGCTTCACCATAAGAAAAGGTGTTCCTGTTTGAATATGGATTTCATGCTGTCTGTTTATTGGATAATATAATGAGTAATACTGTAAGCTCAACCAGTCTTTGTAGCACACAGCAAATGCAATGTCTGGCACCAAGCTAAGTTAGACTTATAAATTGAATTATGTTTCAGGGAGAGAAAAAAAATGAGCTCAGAAGTGCTTAGTGAAAGTGCTCATTACCAAGCCTACATGATGCTCTCATTGCACTTGCGTAACACTTGTGTAATGTGTGGGAGATGTGACAGAAATACCCCTTAAAACTCAAGAGTGCTGACAACAACTATTATCTCATGCTTGTCCACACTGCGAAAATAATATGAGGTATCTATTTCACAACGGTGTTAGAATCACCGGAAAAGAGTAGGGCTAGGATAAACGAATGCAAAAGAGGAGTAAAGAGCATATCTCATTGGTTTTCAGCTGGAATCAGGTATACTGACTGCACGTCCATGTTCAGGCTTCCCTAGTCCCCTGCATGGAGTCGGCGCTTAGTATCTGTGAAGACTTCCACCTCTGCCCTAACCAGTGGAATCTAAGCAGAGTGTAAACAACAGAACAGAAACCCAAACGGTGTTGATGAAGTCCAGAGGAGCTCCTCACGCCATTACATCAGTCTCACTGATGCTATATGCTGTCTCCTGGCCACATTTACAACAGAGGTTCTGTCTCTACAGGAGCATTTGGATGGCTTTGGATTTGGTGTACTAAAGGGCATGTAATAAGGCAAATGCGACGGTGTACAGTCAGCCTTTCCCTTTCGGCACACCTCAGGAGCAGCTGTTGCTTTGCTGGGAGCGGGTAGGAAAACACCCCTTATGGTTCAACCTCAGCGATGATGAGAACTTTTTACGACCAGCCGCAAGGCTTTTGATGACGAGTCTGAGGACGTTAAAAACATGGACAGAAAAAACGAAGCTAAACTGTGGACGTCTGTTTCTATAGAGGGAGACGCAATTGCCTCATTGTTGTCAGGAAACCCATCACCCTGGCATTCAGAAAACAAATAAAATGATGAAGAGAAACCTACCAAGCAGCAGCTTGTGCTGTGCAAGAGCATGTCTATGACAAATAGAGGAATTTCAAAGAGAAAAGACAGACAGACGATCAGAGAAATAGAGACAGAGACACAGAGAAAGAGATGGCAGTACATTTGTAGCCACAGACTGGACATTGAGTGAAACAAGACACATGATGTAACATTTTGATGTTGGTCCAGCATCTTTGTTTCTCCCTCATCATGGTCAAGCCTTGGGACGCAGTCTATGAGAAAGTGTTTTTGGACTAGCAACAAAAGTTAGTTTTGCAGGATTCTTATGGTATGCCAGAAACATGCAAAAGGGCAGATGTAGGTCTCCAATAAAAATGAAAATGGTCCTAATATACAGTCATTCCAATCAAGACCAAAGCCAAAGCATACCTCAATTTATGTCGTAATTTATGTGTCACATAATTCATGTTGTTGGCATCAGCCAATATATCATGTCAAAGCAATGGAATGACAGTGTTCAGAAAACCTGACAGGTGGGCCTTTGAGCTAGGACATGACTACCTTGGTAATATTTCTAATAAATTGGTAATAAATGTCTGAAATCCTCATGATTCATAGCATGATTCAATCAATTGATAAGAAGTTAGAAACAACCACAATGAAGCAAGGTGGCCAAAATTTTCTCTTCTCCCTCAGGTCTACATCCTTCCCAATGCCTAGGGAACAGGTAGACACAAAAGTATTAAGCACATGGCACATTCCTCTCTGTATCACACCATCTCAGGATAAGCAGAGTGTACTGGGTTTAGTGTGGCAGAATTCAGTCATCACATCTGATCCACTGATTTTATAAGAACCTGAGCAGAGCTGGTCATTATTCAGTGTGGTGAATGGAGAGGAGCTGCTGCTGGATTACGAGCTGTGGCACCTTGGAGATTTACAGGGCTTTATCTCCCCAGCAGAGGCCTGAGGCTGGACTTAAGAACAACAGAAGACACCTAATGAGCTCCTGCCTATACTAACACCCTCAGTTCTGGTCCTTTGTTGCAGTGCCATTACTTGAGCAAGTAGTATAATCCCTGATGTATCTGTAATCTGAGTGTAAAGACTAGTGCTCCCAGAATAGGACAGTATTCCCTTCCATTGTGTAAGGGAAAATAATGCACCCCCTGGGTTCTTCAAAAGGAAAAATGCAGAGGCAATCAGCCCAAATCCCTGTTCATTAAGGCTGCCGAGTGCTGTCGGTTGGTATTAGAACGTCAGGATTTACAACGTAGACCAAATTTGCAAACTGCCAGCTAACATTAACAGATGAGGGTTAGATAAGAAAATGAAACTCCCTTGCCCTCATCAGTTAACGTTGACTGCCATATTTGATCTTCATTGCACCAAATTCTGTCGTTCTCATACCTACCAACAGCATTTTGTACAACCTGAAACAACAGGGATTGCTTCACTCTGGATAAACCCTTTGGAGATGTTGGGGATGGGGATTGCTATGAGGCAAATCTGACGCTAAGGGAAAAGCAGAGTGTTGCTCTCCCAATGGCAGCTGGGAAGAAGGCATCCTGCTGTCCCCCTGGCGTCTGTGATGTAATGGTTTTTAAGGGCCATTTTTTGTAACAAGAGGGGCTGAGGCTCAGCCTGTGATCTCTAGCCGACTTCAATTAGCTGAGCAATCGGACCTCCCAGCATTGCTGGATGAGTCACGCCTCGTAAACCAGTGTGGTTGCCTAGGCAGAGTGAGCGATGCAGCGTCTCAACAAAACACAACATGGTTAGAATACTGGAGAAATTAACGCACAACTACGTTTGTTTGACGTGGCAATATGGCATTTTCTCACTAAGTACACCATAAAAGTGTCATGTTGCCCGAATGTTGAAGCTAGGCCTACCTCTTCATCCAGTTATGTAAACAGTCAGTTGCATGAGGTGAGGGTGGCATGGACTTTATGATTACAGACCAAACTACTGTACATTTTATTGGTTACTGAGTCGTGGCCCATGATTTAAAAGAAATGTATTATTCCTGGACTTCAAATAACCTGGTTTGGATGTTATGTGCATGCATACCATGCACCATAGCACATGACTGAACAGGGTGATGAGTCCACGCTGTCATAGGTCCAGTATAGTGACCCGAGTCAAAGCATTTTTAAATCATGTTTTGGCGAGTTAATGAGTGTGAATTCAACACTGTTGGTTTTGGGGGGTTTGCTCCTTTTGTTGAAATGATGTCACCAGTTTCTTTTTGGACTGTTTTGTTCTTGTCAGCATGTACTGCTTGCCTGCATGTCTAAAAGGTCTGCTGTCATTTTCTATCATTGTAATTTAGCTTGTTATGGGCTAGATTAAGCAGACTGTGATGAAGAGTAGAGCACGGTGAAGGCTCTAACCCAAGGTTCAACTTGGACTGACGATTATGTGCTCTACCTTGTGCCTAGCCTGGCATTCAGAGGCAGAAAAAGAGCTTGACCCCATGAGAGCTCCAAAAATGATATGGTTGTGCAATAAGCAATGACTGCAACTCTTGCTGAGTACCATTCGCACACTGTGCCAATGATAATACATGCTGGTCTAGTGCCAGAGTTTCACAGCATAGAACACCCAACACCCAACCATGCATCCGACACAAAAATGGGAATAACTCTATCACAGGAGGGCCCTGAAAATTCCACAGTGTTAATGAGCATGATATCAGAAGAAGCTGGAGAGAAAGAGAGGTGCTCTCTCAATAAAAGAGCCCTTTTCTCCGTCCCTAAGCATGCACCCAAAACAGTATGTTCAGTGTGCTGACACAACCTGAACCGCCCTTTCAACTGCATCTATTCTCTTACTGTGCTTCTGGGAGAGAGTTAATAGCCAAAAAAGGTCAAGTGTTTGCAACCCAGTCATCCCTCTTGATAATAATGATTATTGAACACTTCAGCTCTTCTAGCTGGGAGGTCCGTTTGGGAAAAGGTTCTGCTATTATGTTTCCTAGTAAGACGAGTGTTACTGACATTCTTGATACCACATGATAACTCAGTTAGCTTCTGAGTGAGGGAGCAAATACCCAGAATGGTATCAGTTTAGAGAAAAGAGGTGTCAGTTTGGACATGTCATTTCCTGTCCTGTTCAAAGCAGAAATGAAACCTGCGTGGCAAGATGAAAGCTCTGCTCCAATTCTACCCACCGCATCATAAACCCATTTCTGAGTAATTTGTTCACCACTGCCATGTTTGTTTTCTTTTTTTTAATCAGGAACATAATATTCTTGCAATGTTCCAGTCAACCTTCAGCAATCTTGACAACACCTCTTTTCTCCTCCCCATACTCAAGTCTAGATCTGACTGCTCACTGTACTAATGAGGGTTCTGGAAAGTTCTGTCTGTAACACAGTGAGCTCAGAGAACAGAGATCCCAGGAGCTCCTTAAAATGGATGTGGCTCTCCCTTAGAGCTGGAGAGACAACAGAGGCACCATTGGGTGAAGCCAAGCACAAAAACTGCCAACAAAGGACTGGGGCCTAGACCAAAGACTCTCTGTGTGACTCTGTATGTACCTCTCAATAATCAAGGTCAATCATCTTTTGTCTCTGACACTGTAAGTGTTCATGCGACTGAGGTGATTGAGTAAGTGTCGTAACATGGCATCAAAAGACGTGACGTTACTTAAGATAAAATCATCCTGTAAGTGACTACAACTAAAATGGTGAATTGAGTGTCAGGTCCAAAGTCAAAATTAGATGACCTGTCCTGGGCCAGAATATGTATGATATCAGGGAATATTTATCTCAGTGAGGAAACAGATGTTTGTGTGATGGATGGTTAATTGAACTCTTCAGGCAGCATAAAGTGAGTTTTTTTCTAACAAAAACACTACCCTGATTTCATCATTTTGCTCTAGTTGTGGTCAGGGACTCTTAGTGCTTAAACTGATTGCATCAATCATTACAGTGCTCCAAAAACCACAGACTGCTTTTAAAATCCCATTGCTGATTTAACAACACGGCCTTGCACGCTCAGGTTCTCCTACAGGGTGAGATGGATTGATCAAAACGCTGTCATGAAGGAGAAATTACCTCTGAGATAACGCATGATGGTGCCAAGCTGACAGAGACAGAAAGCACAGAACACAGAACTCTCTTAGCCAGTGGAAAAGATAGAGTTGTCGGGACACCAATGCTGAAAAAATGGAGGGTGAATGAATGTACATCTCTCCAGGCAATAAATCATGTCTCTGAGGACCACACTGTCAGGCCTTCCTTTCCAGCCGGCATTCCTGTATCTTTCTTTTTCATTCTCTCTCTCTCTCCCTTTTTCTGCCTTTCTCACTGCAGTCCATAAATTTCTTGCCTTGACCGGCGGGTCTGCAGATGTGTGGCCCTGGGTTCCCCAGCCCCAGTCCTCTCTCTGAAGCATGACAGCCAAAACCTTCCAGACCAGCTCCACAGTCACAGGTGTCATCACTGTGCACTGTCGCCTATGGCTTCTGTTCACAGGATTTAGGGGCCTTCGGAGGGTGTTAATAAGTTCCCCCCTCCCTTCAAGCCACTCTACTGGAATGCAGCCCAACAGTGTGCGAGTGTGTGGGTGGGTGGGGGGTGGGGGGGTGTGCTTCTTCACAAAGTTTACTGGGTGTGAAAATGATCTGGGTGACAGAGAAAGAGCAAGAGACAGGGAATAGATGAGAGAGGTTCCTGGAGACGGCTGGCTGAGAGGTTTGGTGTGTTACAGGTAGCTGAAGTGTGATGCATCACCAACATTGTTTGAATGAAAGCTTAATCAGCTGCTGTTTATTAGCCATTGGAGAGCTGGAGCACATAATAAGGATGCATGGGAGTAATTGTAACAGGGCCCATGGCATCTTTCCTCTACAAAGCCCTAAATGAATACATTTTATTTTATGAGAATAAAATGGTACCGTTCCAGGCCTCTACAGCACACGAGGCATAATGATGAGAAAAACATACAGACTTGTAAAAATGTTCATCATCATTATCGTACAAGAGCCATAGCACAAAAGCCCAAATTAGTTCAGCTGTTTTTGGAAACGTACAGTATATACACCCAGTGTAAGTGCTCTTCAAGAGAAGGGGAAAAATGAGGATTTTTACCAATACAGGCAGAAAATATGTTCTCCATCCACTGGGAGCTGATTTGTGCAGATTGACAAAATGGGAGACACATGCTTCTCACACATTGGCGAGGCCTGTGTCTTAATACTGCTTACGGTGGAGATATGGAGGCACTATGGGGTATCTGTTCCATCATTAGCGCATTATTTTCTCTGGCCACATAGTTTGACACTGTACTTTCCCACCGTCAAAAACCCCGACCCGAGCACGTCTTAACAATCTCTGGCTGTGCGTATCGGAGCGTGTGATTGGCTGCATAGACTTTGGGTGGGATAGGATGCTTGGCTAACCTCTCTGTCATCTCTTCAACCAGCCTGTGTTCAATGGATGCCCATAAAGTTGCTAACATTAGGGCTTAATTGGTGTGTCCTTGGATGTGTTGAGGTAGGCTAACAAGCAGTGGAAAATGAGGTGACTAAAACTCCCCAGAGTCATGGGGCACATGTGTTTGTGCTCACTGATGCAACAGTTGCGTCTTGATTATGACAACTTTTTCATATTAGACAAGGGTCGATGCAAAGGCTTATAACTGAGTTGTGCTTAATGTATACTACATTTAACACAACCCGCTGGCCTCCCACAGAGTCCCCACAACATCTTTGACAAGCTAGTGCCTAATAGGCCTCTTTTTATCCATAGATCTTGTTACAGCCCTCATCAGTGGGTGCTGCCAAACAGAAATGTAGGACCTGTCATCCGTCATAGTACCCGCTGAAATTGTTTCATCATAGGTTATTTTCTGTACTTCTCAGGTAGTGTCTTTAATTTAATACATAAAAATAAAATGTAACCCAACATACCAGCCTCAGCAACAGAACTAGACTACAGTAAGACATCTGTACAGTAATTACCCTGATGCATCTTTTAATTTTAATAACATTTACACCTAATGAGAAAGGACAGCTCTCTAGTCTAGAGGCTTCATTGAGATGCTAATGTGCCGTATGATTTTAAAACCAAGAAGGGCTTTGGCCCTTTCTTGATCAGGTGCACATTCGTTAACTGGTGGGGTCACCCAACTGTAATATGCTGTTGGCAGGGTCCGTACAAATTTTAGTGAGTCGTTAGCACACATCAGGGGGTTTCACACCACCCAGAGAGTCTGCTCTGGTCTTCAGAACATTCTCCTGCTCAAACATGTTGACGTTTGTCAGAATTAGAGTCTGTGTACTTTGGACATTGTTAGCAGTATAGGGACAAAACAAAGAGTTTAAGAGTTGTTAGCACAATCACTGTACACCACAAGGTTGCGTTGGGAGCACAGCTGTGTTTTAAAGGTGGCAGCAGCCAGTTAATTATATTTGTGGGGGTAATTTCCATTCACACACCTCTTGTGTATGACCTGTTAAGTTTATGAGTTTAATTTATATGCTTCTCTCACAGGCAGGCAGGCAAGCAGACACACACACACACACACACACACACACACACGCACACACACACGCACACACCATGGGGAACAGTAAAGAGCAACACTCCTTTGTGTCGCTATTCAAACTAATTGTTTTCTCTGTGGTTTCAAATCAGACATGAAAGTATTAAGTTGCAAGTTGAATGGGCTTTGAAAAGTATGTGTGTGTACTGTTTCTGTTGGCATGTGTATATAGTAGAGGTATGGAAGTTATTTATATATGAATCTGGCTGTTCGTTGGGTTTTAGGCTAAATGTAATCATAAAATCATGTTTTCTTCCTGTTTTACTCCCGTCTTCACAAAACTGTACTCAAAATCCTTAACACACTGACATATACAACACTTATCAGCCTTCTGTGTATTAACACTAGAGACTGCTGTTACCCTTGTCACTGTGCTGACTGAAACTAACCTCCTGCTAATGGTATATGTTCTTGCAATAAGCTCTGACCTTTGAACTCGTCACCTAACCCTCTCCTAACTGAATTGTGCCTGCATGCGTTGCTCAGCATCTAAGAGGAATTGTTCAGCACAGGGTCAAGAGTTCAGCTGTAAGGCAGCTCAGGCATAACAGTAGCTCTGGTGAAAGTAATATTTGTAAATGTGCTTTGTGCTTTATGTTGTTTGTTCAACTGGACCTCATGTTGGCTTTAATTGTTTATATCTTTCTTTCAACAGCTGCAGCGTAGAAACTTTCCTCTCTGCACAGGGTCAAAAGTTCAGGTATCCACCTGCTAATGTTAGACTCCTGGGGCTGTATAAAAACTCAGCTCAGTTAGGACATTTTTCTGAAGAATTTTCCATGCATTTGTTAATCGGTCTATTTTGTATCAAATTTTCTTATTCCTTTTCTTACAGACAGCACTCAGTGACCTCAAACAATAGTGCTATGGATTGAATCACAGTGGATTTCTTCTTAAATATATTCATGAAATCAGTTCTAAAGTTCTCCTGGGGTCATGGGCTATTGGTGCGGGCTATGAGGTCCAGCTCAGGGCACAGGTTACATCATAGCAGTGAGCTAGACTGTGTCTATGGCCAGTGTTTGTTACTGAGGGGCCCAACTCATTCCTCTTCCCACCCATCTGAAAGGAAGCTAGATATCCTATCGCCACACAGTTATCCTGCGGAAAGTGGCCTCACAGTCTGTAAAATAAATAAATAAATAAATAAACTCTCTAGCTGGGAGATGAAGGCAACTCCTCATTTGTGCCATGTCTAAAAAATCCTCCTGTGCGACACACACACACACACACACACACACACACAAACCACATACACACATACACACACACACAAACCACATGCACACCACACACACACACACACACACACACACAGACTGTATTAAATGCAGTGAATATAAAGAACAGGAAAGAACAAGGGAAGACTGGCATGTAGGGAGTGGATAAAGGAAGTCACGCCTGGATGGTTTCAACTCTAGGGTGGAGAGGGGAGCAGCTACTCGCATCAGCCCAAGAGACATGGTAGGTAGTGGGCTGCTGTGTGGACAGACAGCTGGCACTCCTCCCATCAGCTCCTGGGGCCAGAGAGGAGTTATGGAGACCTCTTCATCCCCTGCTCTCCCTGCGAAGAATATTAATGACCACGGCATGACAGCACCTGGAATGAATGGATGAATTCCCTCTTTCCCTCTCTGTCTGTCACTCTCCTGCTCTCTCTCTCTGTCTAAGGTTATGTCTGCCTTTCAGATGCCTTGATGGGCTCAGGGTTATTTAGGGGTCCACTGGGGCTTGGAGTCTGGTAGTCATCCTCCTTCAGCCCTCTCGGTCTGTCTGCCTGCTATTTATCTCCCAGCCTGTGAGATCCTGTAAGTGGTTCCTGATTCTCAGAAAAGAGTTAGTCATGTTGTAGTGTCTGTAGTGTGTGTATGTGTGTTCAAATCTAGCATTTTTATCATGACCAATTTCATCAGTATATTAGGAGAGATCGAAGGGTATGAGTAAAAAATTATGAGCAGTCCACATGTACACAGAGATGCACTTCAAAATGGTCATGGTCAATACCTAATAAAGACTGTTAAATTGATCTTATTAATACTGCAAATTCAGAAGTTTTAAATGTCAGCCAGTTCTTTAATGTTTAAACACAATTAATTAATAACTTCTAGAAACAGACAGCTGACCCAATTGGGTCAGAAAACAAAGTTCCATCTGAGGTATGACCAGCTGATTGTGAATATATATGCATAAACACAGCTGTGCACATGTTGTTGGAAAGAAAAACATTCAGAGCACCTAAAATGCACACACTGTACATTAAGAGAGCAATTCTTCCCTGACTAGGATAGATGATGACACACCTCATGCATTCATGTGTACATAAACTATGTTGAGATGTGGTAATGCAGGTGCAAATAATATGCATTCATTGTATATTATGCTTAAATAGAAAGAGTGATGAAAATAAGTAAAAGAAAAGGGTTTAACTGGACCATCTCTATTACTGAGTATTAGGAGATATTTTTCTCTGCTTAACACAATTTTCAAAACATCTCTTTATCTGCAAAGGAAAGCTATCAACAATGGGACAAACTCACTCAGAAGAAAAGAAAAACATGCATTCTAGTGCCTGTGCCTTGAACTCATTGACAAGCATTTTGGCGCTCAGGTTACGTGACTGTAAGTAATTCAACTGAAAACAGACATGTTTTCTGTAAACACAAAAAGAAAATTAAAGAGCATTTTTCTAATCCTTTGAATAGGAGGATCAACAAAAAAAACTTAGGGAAGAAAAACAGGACCCTTCCCCAAGACAGCACCACATTGGTTTTATTTTGCATTTGTTTACTTGTGTGCATTATGGAGATTAGAGCTGGGTTTTATGAGACAGATGGCGAGAGAAGTTGCTAAGAACCTCAGGTATGCAACCTAGCCCAGCAGTGACGGAAAGGGCTTTTCAACAGATGCACAAAAACCATGAGTGAGTATAGAGAGGGATCTAGATTGCAAAGCACACGAGAGCCTTCCTTCAAATTAACACCAGGGAGTGAAAGATGGGCAACACACACATTGGACGGACAACGAACCAAACCTATACAAACACAGTGGAAAACAAAACACACAGCCTGACATCAGTTTCTTAGACGGTGACACACTCTCTGGCAGACAGCGCTGGAGAGCGTGGTGGCTGTGTGGGGATGAGAAGGGCTGGGGTGAGGGGTGGGTAGGGGACCTTGGGGCCTCGCCAGGGCCACCCAGCGGGGCCACCCTTCCAGCTCTGATCCCAGTTGACTGCGCCCCTGTCAGGGGAGGGAAGAGAGCCCTCCTCCCCAACAATTAGCCTCCTGCTGGCTGGGCTCACTCCCGCTGGTAACCGTGTTTGGCTTGCATTCATGCGTTACGGTTGGGTCGTTCTCTTCCCTGGAGCTGGGGGAGCAGAGGGGAAGGAGAAAGAGCGAGAGAGGATCTGGTGCCCTCAGGCTGTGGAGATGGAGGGGAGAGGGGCCAGAGGCCAGGCCAGAGGAGGGGGCAGAGCTGGCTGTGCAATTGCTCTCATTCCTCATCCTCTGGAGACTAGTGCTGCTGTTTACAAGTTAGCCACTAGGGGCCAGCATGTCTCTTAAGAGTGTCCACTATGGAGTGACATCACTTCACAGCTGTGTTAAAACTTGTTTGTGTGACTGTGTGTGTGTGTGTGTATACACCTTTAAGAGTGTTTTGTTGCATTGTGTCACATTCTAGTTCTGTCATGTGGCTATGAAACAGGAGAGCCAGCTGAGACTGCTGGGTTGAACATATGAGGGTATGTATGTATGAATGTGTGTGTGTGTACGGCCTGAACATATCGTTTGCACAAGGGCTATTAATCATCACACCCCCAGCCCCTAGCCGTCTGCCCCAGTCACTTGTGCTTCACATACTCCCAGGGTGGTCCTGTCGCTGGCAATACTGCAGCCCAACACAGGGGGCATAGGGGTCAACCCCCTGACACACACACACACACAGAAACACCCTAATACTCAAACACAAAGCTCCAGTGATCAAACACCCATCAGCCTGAACACAAAAAGAACACAGCCACCAAGAAGCACATTCCATATTTGCTTCTTTCCCCCCTCCTCTGTTATTGTGGTTGCCGTAGCAGCCCGCAAAAAGAAATCAGCTCTTTCGGCTCCAGCTCTTCCAACCAAAGCAAAAAGAGACACCAAACGACTGACAGACGCCCCTCGTGAACTGTGTACTGCGTGAAGCCATTAGTTCTCTGGTTTTATGATCAAATTAACTGATAAATATTGCTCTCTATTGCTCTATTTAATAGTGTACGTATATTTCATATTTGGGGCTGTGTGTCCATAATGTGAGAGAATGTGTAGCTAATTAGAAAAGGGACAGGACAGAGTAGAGGTGAAGAGTATAATAATGAAAAAAGAGTGCATATACAGCATCTCTGTGCGTTCATGTTTGAGTGTGTATGGTTTGTGTGTGTGTGTGTGTGGGTGGGTGGGTGCTTGTGAGGCAATGAGGGCATCTGATAAAGCAAGCATGTGCCTGGCATCATCTCATCAACAACATTTGAGAGCAAACCTCTATGTCTGATACTAGAGCTCTTCCTCTGGCTCCTCTGTAGTCTCCTGCAGAAGACCCCTGGCAGAGCACCCTGGGCAGGCCGTGTCACACAGTGCAAGAGCAGAGATATTATAGGGGCACACAAACACGGGTGCACATGCAAATACACACACACACACACACACACACACACACACACAAATGCAGACTCAAAGAGATAGGAAAGCTTGAAACTGATCAAGACCATTCACCGACAGTGAAGATTAAAAGATATAAATATTAGGGAGCAAACAAACCCCATGCCAAAGCAAATATGTACAACCAGAAACAAGAAAAAGAACCGAGACAAAAATCAGGACCACCTTCTGAAGCCTCCCCCCATCCCCACCCCACCACACACACACCCTCTGTCTCTTTCTCCGTCTTTCTCTCTCTTTCTTTTTTTCATGGCATCCCCTTAAAGACTGAGAAAAGCTTTTTGGCTTACAAATCATGTCTGTCTTGAATTATGAGCTCCACAAAACAAAATCCCAAAAACATGCAGCCTTTGCCCAGAGGACACAAGATTCCACCAGGGTTTGGATTTTAAAATCCCCAAAATACATTTCGCAGTCATTTTTTTCCTCTCTTGAGCATAGAGGGAACCTTCTCACTATAACCACACCAGGCTTTGCTGATCTAAGTAGCGCCAAGCAGGCAGTTCAACAATGCAAACAGATTATTTAATGATACAACCACTGATCAGTAATAATTTTAGATGAACGGATGTGACTGCAGGCGCCTACATTGAGTGTCAGAGGCAATAGGATCAGTTCAGAACTGATTGCAGTGCAGTTTCTGTTCAATTGGCTACATATCCAATTGTTTCACATGTTAGATTTTTTTACAGTGACAGCACTTTAAGAAATTATGTTATATTAATTAGAATTATTTGTGGTAGAATTGTAATTATTAGTCCTTTCGAATTCCCTTCAACCTCTGTTTGAAGAACTGCCTAAAAGTATCCAATGCTGCAACTGGCCAGTGTTTCTGTGCTCAGTCTGGGTTGGGGTGAGCTGCAGAGACACTGGCCAGTACACATGGTCCCTCCATTCTAATCGCACACTTCTCACCTTCTGTTGCCCCTCTCCGAGATTCCCTCCATGAGGATGGCCATTTGCAGTCGCTTGGCATTCCCCCAGGGGAATCGCAGGGAGGTGTCTGAGTTTCCACGCCATAGTGCAAAACGGCCGAGCTGTGTCAAAGCGGCCCCCAGGGTGGCCCGGTGAGAGGCGCACCTGCTTCCGATTAACAACCTCAAGGAAAAGAGGCTCTTTGACGCACGTGTTTGTTTCCATTTCTACCTCTTTTTTCATGCAAGGGTCAATTTTCTCTTCGTTTTGAGAAGACATTTAGCCAAGACCAAATAGTTTTTTCCCTCCATCCATTTGTTAACATTTAATTTCCTGTTTTTTTCCCTAATGTAATTCCCCATGTTTTTGCTACATAATGCATGATGGGTTATACACATAAACAGTGCTGGTTTCAAAAACTTATTTAACTCATGTAAGAACAACACAAATTGCCAGTTGGCTAAAATACATCTCTCTCTCTCTCTCTCTCTCTCTTCCTCCCTTTTCATTCTCCTGTTACCCTTCCTTTCAATCTCAATAGTTCTCTAGAGTCTAGACTCACCAGCAAAACGAGGCATCAATGGTCTGGAAATCACTGACTATGTGGACTGCTGATTGCTTGGCTTCAGAGTTTATGTTCTGAAGCAGAGACATAAACCCCTTTAATGACATCACTTTTTTTCTCACAAAATTCTTTTCTGTGGTCACATGGACTGATAGCAGAGCTCGGACCATGGAAAACACAGATGTCCCACAGGCCAAGCTGGCTCAGTCCAGTGTAGTCCATCTGGGCTGCCCTGGGACCAACCAAGCCATGAAATCAGTAGAAACAAAACCAGTGATCCTTGCTGCCCCCAGGCAAACAGAGGTAACCAAGGGAAGGGTTGGTATTTCAACTACTGCTGCAGTGGAAGCAAGACACTCTGTATGTGGGTGTCACATGTAGTATCTCAGAACATGTGTGTGTTCGTGGGGGCATTAATAGCTTCACTGCATTCTGGCCCATCAATGACGATGACTATGTAGGGTTGCTAATTTGCATGAAACTGACTAGCTTGGCTCATCTGCTAGTGAGATCTAAATCAAAGCCAGGTGTCCAATTATTTGGACAGAATCAAAATTCCTCAGTATTCTGTGCACATTTAATAGATAGAAGAAATACCTGTGAATGACAATCATGAATCTGAAGGCCATTTTATTAGTAAGACCTTAGTCTCCTGAGTTTCTCTGATTTCTGTCCAGCAATGACCTGATCCTGTTAATAATTGATCACAATGTCACATGTGCCTGCATTATAAATTTTAAATTCTCTAATTAGAGAAATGGATTTGTTTAATATGACTTGTTTCTCTTTTATTAGAACCAACACATCCGACTGCTTTATGTTTTAGCAATCGCATGACATTTTGTGAGATGTAATTACAAAAAGTTGTCATTTTCTTTCAGAAGTAGCTCATTTTCCTCTTGAAAAGTGTATTAGGTATTGGGTTGGATCTGTTTCAGAATTGGTGAGTATTTCAATGTTCTTCTCTTTAACACATCTGGCCACCACTACAGAAGACTTGCAAGTTCTTATTCATGTGGCCACACCTAATTTAGTAATACCTGTGTTACAGCAAAGGAAAGTACAAGCTTATGGGAACTCCAATTTACAGGCATCATAACATCTATTAGGATGAATGATTCATTAATTATATAATCAAGCATGACATCCTTGGCTGCAAAGAATGGATATAATGGAATTTGTGACAACTGTCAGCAGTCAGGATGTGGATGGCCTTCACAGTAAGAAAGCAGAGCCGTCTGTTAAATGGCTTAAGCATACCTAAACCAACCTAAACCAGTCAATTCAGTCAAGTCTAACTAAGAACTCTAAGAACTTAGAACATTTCCACCAAAAATTACTGCTCTAACTGAAGTGGTACCCACTACCTTTAAGGGGAAAACTACTGTCTACTACTGTCTACACTCCAATAAGCAAGATGATCTTTGCTATTTTGCTCCCTGCTATTTTTAGGGGTAACCAAAGTCAAGTAAGCTACGTGAGGGACCATCTGGGAGAGGAGCCAGTGTGTTATTGATATACTCACATCCCATTCAAAACCTCAGTCTGCATGAGTCACTCCCGTGACACAGTGACTTCTGTTTCTGCTGTTCAGCCACAATACCACAGTTCAAATTTGCATCCAGGGCATGTCATCCTCAGGTGAAGTTTACAAGGGATAGTGCTTGGAACAACAGATCCCAGTGCAGTGATCAAAGGTAAAGTTCAAGGCAGGAGACCCACACTGGATATAGCCAAGTGAAGGCAGAATAATGTTTCACTCAAATTCGCTTATCTGTATACTCTTTTACAAGCTTTGCTATTCAGTTCAAGCTCTCCACAAGTTGCACTCATCTGCAGTCCCAGCACTGTTGCAATTTTCATCTTTAGTGCTATGAAGTTCCAGTGCTTTTGTTTATTATTTTGGGGCTTTTGCTTTTGTTTGTCTATGATGGCACTTGGAACCAAATGTGGTACGGACTGTCACCCACAGATGGTTTCAGTGTTTACATGCAAATTTATATTAGCTATTGACTGTACTGGCTGTTTATACTGATGATAGTCATTTTCGTTCTGGTGCTACTCATTGACTTTTGTGCTGGAAATAACTGTGTGTTACAGACTGAGAAACCAGGGGAGGTGATGGGGCAGAGCATGGTTAGACAGGGACACATGGCTCAGGACAGAAGAAAGGAGTAGATTTCAATTAATGAATAATTTCTATATACACGATATACACCATTCTACTAATAGAGAGGACCAGTGGTTGTGAAACACTAAAAATGTCTAGTTTGACAGGCAGCCATTTGTCTGAAATTTCACAAGTAAAGCTGATCTTGGTCTGGGGAATAGTGACTGGCACAACTGCCCACTCGGCTATAAACTGTTATGTTCCTTTGTCCTAGAAATATGGCAAATATGGGACATAACAAGAAAATAATTCCAGAAAATAAGTTGTTCTTAAATACTAAACTAAACGGCCCCCCCCCCCCCCAAAAAAATGGTATGCTCTGGCCACCACACAGCATTGTTTCGTACCCAAAACAGTTTGGGGGTTGAGTGTGTATGTAATGCAGCCAAGAGGGTGGCTGAACATTTTCTAACACCGAACAATTACGAACATAACAGAACATTTATTTTGTGTCTCGACAGAATACATGAAAGGAGCCAAGTAACCCCTAGCAAAGGGATGAAAGAGGATAAACTGAGAACTTCAAAGTGTTGACAAGTGGGTGTCCATACTGAGTGATTGACACAGGAGGAGCTCTACATGGTAAATTTCAAAACTGGACTGAGTGACTGTGGTTTTCCACCCCCACTTAAACTGACTCAACTTGGCATTTAATTTTGTTCACATTCTTTCAGACTCAATGGCCTAACCTCAGTCGAGACTGCAGCTCTGTCTCAGAGGACTCTGTGGCAGTGAGAAGAAACTTTGCAGGGGTGTGGAGTTATAACTGTTTTATTATAAGAAGGCTGATGATGTATGATGTAAATCAGAGGCAGGCACACAGGGTAAGTGTGTCTTATGACATCATAGGAAGACAGTTGTACAACTTCAAGAGAAAATCAGTGTATGTATATTCAGCACCACTATCTCTGCATCTATCCAAAGTGTATACTGTTTTTCAAATGTAACATTTAAAAATAAACAAATAAACAATTCCTCTAGAAGTCCCTCAAATCAAATGGGTTAAAATAGTCTCAAGACTGGGAAATACTGGACGATTAAATAAATATGTGTATCATTTCCCCCTTCTGCAGGACAAACTTTAGTAAAGTAGTGAATGACGACATGTTCTTAAATATGTATGTATTTGTTTGTTTGTTTATCCTGTTTACGTGTTTATTCATTCATTCCGATTTAATAAAGGCAGTGACATAACACGGGTTACACAATGCAGTATAACAAAGTAAAATGCTTAATATTGCTTGTTTATTTACATTTTACCTGACCTCCTATAGGCTTTTTCTGAGAATAGATAGGTGGCACAAAAGAAGTAGGCTTAACCTGTCCCGAAGGCCACAGCAAGAAGGTCAGGTGGTTACAGTAAGGTGGGGCATATAATGGCTCATTTGACTTGCCATCACAAATGTGATTTAAAAATGTGATGAAACTCCTGGTCACAAGGATGATTTGTGCAAAGGGCCAGTTCGATGTTGGATCTTTTAATCAAGTCATTCATGCGAAAATACATCGAGCAGTCAGTGCGACCACGTAATGGATGGTGCACCAGGTGTGAGAGAAAAGCAGTGTGTTACGCAGAGATGCCTGCGTAGTCTGCGCACTCTAAAGAGACGCTTTTAGTAATTATTTTCACAGAGTGATGCAATGCATGAACTCAACTTTGGAAGATCCCATGGCTTAGAAAAGCAGTTGATACTAAAAGTGCCAAAAAATTCAACAAAGCAAATGCATTCATCTGTGCAATCTGATAATGGCACCTGTCACACATTAGAGAGGAAACTAGTGAACGCCTTCACTGCTTTCCTCCCTTGGTTGCTTTTTCCTTCCTATGGAACAAGAATTGGAGTCACCCTACGCAAACACATTTCTCCAAAAAGACGACACAATTAAACAGCTAAGTGTTTGTATGAAATAATTTCCTCTTAGCGTTAGGTTGCTATATCGTCACGCCAAACACTGGTGGACTGACTTGGCCAATGGGCCTACTCGCCTCAACGATTAGGTATTGTGATATTGTTTGGACTTTTAAGTACAAATACAATTTCTACATTGATGAAAATTAATTACAAACTTAACTAACAGCATGTTCCTCATAAATAGGTTCAGGACCATTGTACATAATTCAAAGATACCACGAACTTTTAATTCCAGTAAATTAATTTAAATGTTTTACGCACAGCTCATGTCCTATGTAATCATGACAATTTCAATGCACCTGAAAAATGTAACATGAACTTTTCATGCGATTAAGAGGCCCAGACCTGGGTAAGCATCTCAACAATTACAGTACCATCTATACAATAATTTATTCATGATAGTTACCTGCAAGACACCATACTCGTTCTGCGTGAATGGTTAATAAATTACAGAATTTACTTTTCTACATAAATATAGTTTGAATATGGCATAGAAACGCATAGAATTCTATTGCTTTCTCCAGTAAGATACACTTTTAATTTCAATTACAGCATTGACAAATAGAAGCCAAAATACTTATACACAGATAACTGGCAGAGGTCAGTGGCTAAACTGCTCATACAAGTCACTGGCATAAATCATTTGTTTCTTAACATGCTTGGGATAAGTGACCAATGACCAAAGGCTCACTGATCAAATTAACTTTGTTAAATTGCATTGCACACATATTTAATTTTTGCATGAAACAAAATTTTTAAACGCAGTAAATTAAAGTACACTTACCGACACATTCGTTCGCCTCCCTTGCTGTGGCGCGCTGCCATGGACGATCATAGTGAAACGGTTTGCATCGATCACACTCTGGCCCTGCGGTGTTGTGCTTGCACTCACAAACCAAGTTTCCTTCCCGGTCTTTCACGCACTTTGAAGCGTGCCCGTTGCACTTGCATCGTCCGCCGACCTGCAGGTCAGACACTGCGTAAAAATACGAGTCCCGTGCCAATTCCGAGTCGTCCTCGTTTTCATCACCAAAAGTATGCAGTCGGCTGAATGTCACTTTGATGTCGGTCGCCGTAACCCAGTCCTGCAACACGGGCGAGTTGTCAAAGTCGTGCGCGGAGGGTCGACCGTCCAGAGTGCTAAACGCAATAAGTCCTCCCGTCAGAGGATGCACGTCCGTGTGGGAGTCTGTGCAGATGGCCTCCTGCTCGTTCTGTTTGGTGATAACGGCTTTGTTTTGCCGGTTAAACATTTTCTTGCATTGAGTAGAGTAAAACTGAAAAGGAACCCAAGATTTGCCATAGTCCATTGACTTGTAAATTACCATAGATTCTGGTCGCGGTGAACAAAATTGTAGGCTTACATAGGTCACCTCAAATTTCTTACCTAAAGATAAAGTGAGAGTCACATTTTGAGGGTATTGTACATATGTTTCTGACTGCCAACAAGTGAGGTTATGGGGGTTGTTTAAGTCAGTCAAGTAGGCAGGTGGATGAGCCTTCTTGGGCTCCTCGCCGTCACATGTGTGGCAGTCCCTAGACCTCTCCTCTCCTTTTTCCGTTACCACGCAGTAGCGCGCAGCAGGGTTACCACAGGTGCTTGTTACGCGCACATCTTTACCGAACGCAGCATTCACGAAATCGGGGATGCACCTCCTTGGGTTACCGTGCTCGTCGTAACATGGGTCAGGAGGGGATGACTGCGCGGCGAACATGCTCATTCCGTATCCTCCCCGTGTCTCCCTTACCACCAAGGAAAGTGTCACCAAAGCGACCCAAGTCCCAGTGCTGCTAAACATTGTAATCCGCGTCCAGGGATGTCGCTCGCCGTATCTCAGGTGTCTGGAAGGGAAATACACTTGTTTTAGCACTTCCAACAACAGAATTTTCACGTCACAAATTTGCTCGATAACAGTGCATACATGAGGTAACTAGTACAAGAAAACGAAGTAAATGCGCAACTTACAAATACAAATTTCAAAATTACATTGGGAATGAAACTACTCTGGCATCACAACTACCTGTGTAAATATAAAATGTTCCTAATAAACAAATCAACCGCTCACCGTGAAACTGTAGTATACAAAGAAATTCCTTTGAAGAGGCAAAGCAGAGGTCCACAGAAGACAGTGCCTTGGATGCACTGTTTTGTCTGAAAGAACAGTTTAGCAGGCGTCTGACAAAAATATAGATGTATCTGAAAAACACCGCTGGGTTATCTGCCCGCCTCAGATCTTTCTCTGGTTTATTTGGAGCTCCAAATATCTCAAGACATATTACAAGAGAGCATTCTGGAAGTTTGCTAGTTTCTCGCTCACACTTAGTCACACCTCTGCCTCTCCTTCTGTCTGCCCCTGCTTTCCACTCTGTCCCTCACTCTTTCTGCCGCTCTCACTGTTTGAATAGAAAGTGAGATTCCGTAATTCAGCCTATTCTGAGGTCATGGAATATAGCCGCGCGCCGTACAGACCGGGACAACAACGACATCCCCTGGTGGGCAATATGACTCCGTAAAGCAGTTGAGGCAGTTGTGGCAGCTTGACAAAACAGGCAACATGAGTTTAATGAATGGATGCAACTTTTAAATAGTTGAATTATTACTTGAAATATTTAAAATTTGCTAACATGAATGTCAAATGACGAATACGTATTTTGTAAGAAAAACTTAATTATCAAGATAGAATATAGCGTCTCAGCATGTTAAATATTGCGGATGAAATACTGAATCGCTAAATTTGATAATGCATGGGAGAAGAGACTTTTCGCATTTTGGCGAAGAGATGCCCTCTTGAACACAAAATTACATGCGTGCATGCGTTCTGTTGCAATTCCAGATTTGATTCAGACATGGGTTGCAGGCAACAGCCTGTAGCCTATCGCTTGGCCAAAGTTGCCTGTGGATATCCAGAGGGTATGGAATTCAGTATTATACACTATCAAGCTGCCACATAGCTTGTGTTTGGGGTGTTTCACAATTGACTGAGGACACTATTGATTATACATATTTGTAAATCTTAATATCATTATTATCATCATAAAACTGTACTCTACAAGCGGAAGGATACCAACGCGTGTAACCCCTAAGTGCAGGCAACTGTGCCATCTTGTGGATATTAGGGCGCATGGCCCACCGAGTAGAGAAAAAAATGTCACATATACCTACTTTATATATATTTATGACAGGCCAGCTATCACAGAGATTTATATGGACAAATAGTTAACAGCACTAATTGTGTCTGAAAACACAGAGGTTATTTTTTCATTCTTAACATGGTGAGAGGTGTACAAAGGTAGACTATGCCGTCACCAGGATTAAATTAAGAGTGCTACCTAATTTTATGTTATACAAACAAATAATTTGTGTGGTCCTAAGCAAAACGCATTCGGGATACTAAGTTAAAATAAAATCTTTTAACACCTTTGCGACCGGCAGATAGCGCACCGCACCCTGGTGACTACACTTTCGACACTATGTGAGAGAACACTCATATTTTTAGCCATCCTGTGTTAACCTTGTTTGAGCGTTTAAACGTCACTGGGCTAACTGTCAGAACAGATCTGTGTTGGTTGAAGAAAAAAACTGTATGCAGCACTGTCCCATCTTTATCTTCCCTTTGTACTGTAGTTGCGTATGAAGTACAGTGCATGATGCCATATCGCTGTGTTGTTTCATTTCTGCCTTGCAAGTCCGAATCTACTCGAACGTATTCATGCAGACTACTTCCCCAATTTCTCTGGCGCCATTGTAATACAGAATAAACAAAGACGATTTGTGACCAAGAGGGATGTTGTCAGTTGTTGAATGGGCACTGGACATTTGACTGACGGCTGTCTAAACGCAATCCCGCAGTGAGTATAATAATTTATCCTGTTAAATAAGTAACTCAGAAAACTCAGATTACCTTATAGCCTTGACAAAAACAAGCTTCCTAAATTTGCCCATAAGGTGGTTGAGTAATATTTTATTAATGAAACATGCTGCATCTTGAAGTAGCCAAACCGTTTCAGACATTGCTTCCAAAAGTACCCTGTCCTCTAACAGTCTATCATAGTAAAAGTCGCGTTGTATTGGCTGCCATCATCTGCCAAGCAGAAGTGGCACATTAAACACATAAACACATAAAGTTATTCACTCATCCACTAATAATTCTACAGGCTTAAAATGTGATTAAATTATTTTCTTTCCCTGCTCGGTCTAGTCCAGAATTAACCTATTGGCACAATGTTTTGATGTGAGTGGCTAATTGTCTTTCTGTTAGTTATTTATCGGGGTAAAGAATATTACATTGTGTTCAATATTACCATTATAAGGCTTTTCTACCATTCTTCCATGGAGTATCTCTGGTCTGATCTCTTGTTAGATCTCTTCTTGTTTATCAGTTGATCTAGCCGATATTGTAGGTCAGGGAACTGGAATGGCTTTGGTAAAAGCTTGAACTGGTTTTTAACCATTTTGAGCGGATTTTGTGCGCTTGTATCATTGTCTGGCTAAGAGATCCACCTACAACAACGATAGTTTGTTCTGTGTGGGTAAACATATTTTCATTTCAATTCACTTTGTAGGCCTACTTCATGTTATTCATAACACATGTATTCAAACAATTAGTTCAAAACCTTTCGTTTTTGAAGTCTACCAGCTAAGTTTTTGCACTGTCTGATAACAGCACCTTCCCCTACTTCAATGCACTTTGTTTGACTAGTTTGTTAGTATGTTTGTTAGTGCTAGTAGCTAGTTTGTTAGCGCTCTGTGACCCTGTCAGTCTGATTCATGATTGTCTTAATTGTCTTATTAACTTCTTAATAATTACTCTAATAATTTTGGGCATTCTAAGATAAGCCACTCTTGTCTTTTATGGTATCTATCCCCTGTTGAATAATTGTTTCCTTGAATCTTTCCAATGGTGATTGATGATGGGGTTTAGTTACCCCAGCTAGATGAATTCCTTATACAATTAGGTTAAACTAGGTTTAACAGTTAGGCAAAACTTAATTAACTATACTGTATGTGGGACCATATGCCATTTACATTTCCAAAATCTGCATTTTTTGGGCCAACAGCTGTCATCATTTTGAGTATTATTGCTTGAATAACTAACCATGCCAAAATAGATGTATGGATTTTTTTTTTTCGCATGAAGGCCCATATGGTTAAGGAACCTGCCTAGTGTGCAAGTAGTGTGAAAAGTTGTGGGTTTGAATCCCAGCTGCCACCGCTGTGCCCTTGAGCAAGGCACTTAACCCTAAGTTGCTCTTGGGGAGACTGGCCCTGAAGAATTGATCGTTGACAAATTGTAAGTCGCTTTGGATAAAAGCGTCTGCTAAATGCATAAATATACATTAATTTTACCAACTTTGTCCATGTAATTGCTTTGTCTAGTTAACAACTCTATGTCTTTACTGTACTCACAGAGGGGTATAATTTCATGCAGCTCTGGGATTTATTGTATCTGTATGTTGATTCTATAGAATATGCATCCTTATCATTGGTGAGAGCTACTGCAGATAGGCATACTATCTGCGAAATTTGTTATAGTTCCTATGTATGCATTGAACTTATATGTCTGCCACAAGGTTCCATCATAGCACCGCAGCATAGCCTATTAGAAGGTCAGACTGACCACAGAAAGTGAAGTGATGAATAAAAGGGTTTTGTTCATGTTAGCTACACAATGGCAGATGGGGAAGAATTTCCTTTGTGGTGTGGTTGATGCTATTTTCTCCAACTTCTCAGCTCATCAAGAGATGAAGTATGGCTTTGAAATGGTTATACTTTCTTCTTTCACGGTGGACAAATAACATTATTAGCTTACTTAGATTATTATCTTTTTCTTTCTTAATTTGATATTATTATGATACAATGACAAATTATATTAAAAAAAACTGTTATCAGATGCTAATTTACTTTTTTTTACCTTTTTGTTGTGGAGGGCTATGTTAGCATCAGCAATAAGAAGGTGTTAACCCCTAAGTAAGCAGCATGACTTCAGAGAAATCATGTGATGTCCTGACTCTCTTGCTCAGTAGCATTCATCGTCCCATGGAACTGTAGGGCTTTGCATTGGGTAACAGTTTATAGTGTCAAGGTTCCACAGACACAGCCAGTGAGCCACAGACCCACAAGAGCCAAATTAGTGGCCTGCACACTGAGATGTGTGTTTCTAGCTTTTGCAGACTAGAATGACAGCGTAGACCAGGGTTGACCAAACTAAGGCCTGAGGGCCAATTGCGCCCTCTGCTCTCTTTCATGTGCCCTGCCAAGAAATCAGCAAAAGGATTTAATGTGACCCATTGTTATATTAATCTTATTATATATGTATTATATAATTATATATCAAATGCACATTATAGTTTCAGTACTGGTGTGACATGTTTGTCAATAATATCATACAGTGAAGCATTAGACTGTCTGTAGTCACTTTTTCACTTGAAACTGGTTAAAAACTAGGCTCTTAATTCTCTTGCTTTGGCCTTTGGCAATTTTGATTTTTCTGGATGTGGTCCGCAAACAGAAAAGTTTGGCCCACCACCTCTTGGCATAGACAAAGCCATAATGTGTTTCCTATCAGTTGTGTAAATGTTCAGTTGTGTGTTTGATGTATTCTACATAATAAATTCAGTCAGATATTAACAAGGCAAACAAAGGCTAAGATGACATATATATAGATATGAGGGTTCATATAATTGGTCTCGACCAATGTTGCAAGCACCTTCATACAAATGCACTGGGGCAGTTTCGTTCTACATCAGGTGACGTGGTCTTCTTTCAAGTGCTGTCAATTCATGACAAAGCCGTAGGAGGGAGCTGAGAGAGCCTTCATGAACTCTGTAATGAGCCATTTAATCATCAGAGTTGATACAAAGTTAGTAAATTGGCCTAAAAACAGCATAGAATCTTAAAACTGATCCTACCTTGTCCAGTAGAACACCTGAACTAATTAATAACTCATTCCAAAATCTTAATTTAACTTATTATCTCAGAACAGTGTATGTGTTTAATCACGGATCCTTTGGCCCTTGGCTTATATAATATATTGGTTTGATATAATTTGACCCCTGGGGTAAGTTAAATGAGCACCCCAAGTAGGCCTACACAATATACTATATATGATTCAACTGGTGTCCAAAACATGTCTTTGCAGATGAGGCTGCCTTGAAGACGTTATGTGATACAGAGGATCAGCTGATCTGACCTTAACACCTGCATTCTGTGGGTTGCCATGGAGACCTCAGGTAGGCTGTTATGTTGTAGCATGGTTATGGAGAAGATCACTGAAAGTTATGTGATGCTTACGTGACGTCTAAGCCCTGGAAGTTCAATGGAAGTTCCTCTTTTTTTTGTTCCTTCTGTACAACAGTATATTTCCAGCTATGCTGAGAAGTACACAGCACATTCTCTACTTAAATGTATACTCACACTTTGGTCTGTCTTAGTCCTTTCAGTCCTGTAGTTTAATTAACTTTGCTCTCTCCATTGTCTGTAAATACATGGTAAGCATAAGTCTGATAAGAGATTGCACATGTGAATTTCTGTCTTTAAATTTAAATCAGAGATCTTATCCTCTTTAGGAGAAGTCACATCCTCAGCTGTTGAGTGCAACTTGTACCGCAGCATCCAAGCTATCCTCAGAGAAGTAGACTGTCCCATTCAAGGTGTTTCCACATGCAACAGAGGTGAGGTCACAAGTTCTAAGATTGTACATTTCACTCTACAGAGCTGAAATGATTTAATTCTTATGCCAGTGTGTCAAACCAGATAGTTGTATGTGCTCACTGAGTGATGCCTTTGTTTGGCATCCTCCCCTTGTCCAGGGATGCTGAGATGGACTTTGCACAAGAAGATTGAGAATAACCCTTCACACTGCATCTCCCTGTTGAGAGTACTGGTGAAGGAGGTGGAGAAGGTCAGTAATATTGGTTACTTTTCTGTTAAAAAAAGAGAAAGTAAACCTGCACTTATCACAACCTTATCAGAAGTTGTGTAATGTAAAGAACGTTTAAAGGAAAACCAAAGGGTGCAGACATCACAGTTCTAGTGACATCAAGTGACATTAGTCACTGTGAGTGTCAGCCCAGCGAGCTGTTAAGTTTGAAAGCTGTCTTTGTTTTATTTGAATCCACCCATAGCCACCTTTAAATGGACAGTTCCATCTCATCCTATGAATGGTACAGATTCCTTGGACCAAATTATGTCTGTTAATGTGTAAAAATCTCATAGTCTCATAGTCTCAAAGTCAGTATGGAAATGGTATTCACCATGGGTTTCTGTTCACACAGGTTGAGAGGGTTGACTACAAGACACGGATTATTCCTCTTCTTCACATTTTGGCCTATGTTGTCCTGCAGGTTACAAATCTATCTTTTCTACTTTTTTAAAGGAAAAAAGAATTTGCACAGAGATTTTATGTTATGTTTGGGTGAGAAACCGACATGTTGCTCTCCTCTGTATAATGTTTCAAACAAAAGGGTTCTGGCTTGTCTGTATTGGCTGAGCTCAGAATATTTCTTTTCCTGGCTGTCATCTGTAATTGTTCTCTCTTGGTTTGTCTTAATATTTGTACAGTGGTGTAATTTAATAGCTATACTCTTGCAGTTCAGTCAGCCAGATTTCTTGACATTTTTGCACCAATGCAAAATTGACCACTGATTGTTTTGTCTTGAATTAAAAATACGACAGCGAAGAGAAGAACCATTCCTTTCCCATCTGGTTTCTACATCTCACTCAAGCTCACTACTCAGATGCTCAATCAAACAACTGTGTGTCTTCTGTTTTAACAGTCCGTCCACATTCCAGAGGACCTATATGAGAGAATGTATATCTCCATTAAAAAGCTGATCACACTACCAGAACCTTTCTGCACTGTGAGCCTGGCCTACGCCCGCATTATCAAGATGGAAATGGG
Organism: Tenualosa thibaudeaui; assembly: GCA_027481765.1. Classification (NCBI taxonomy): domain Eukaryota; kingdom Metazoa; phylum Chordata; class Actinopteri; order Clupeiformes; family Clupeidae; genus Tenualosa; species Tenualosa thibaudeaui. The sequence goes on from JAIFZK010000024.1 coordinate 4,509,446, forward strand.
CACACCAGGTGTGGTGAAGAGGAAAAGTTTGTAAACATAATTGTCATTACCACCCTGGACCATGAATGGTTGACTGGATCATAAATGGTTGTCAGAACATTGCCATTACCATTAGGTTTACTTTAAAACTTTGTACCTAAATTAAGGTTAAAAACCTGTAATGCAGCTAGAAGCTAGTTATAGTGGCAAACATAGCTACACACCCCACTCACTGAGAGCAGGTCACTTATTTTGGGCACATTCTTCCACCCCACCCCACCAGGTCTTTTGTACCAGAGGCGATTGATCGCCGAGCAGAGCTTGAAGAATGACAGCTACGCCTTGCAGGAGAAGTGAGTCTCATGCTTACTCCACCCACATTCTTCATCTGCTACAGCCGCACACAGGCTGTTTACAGTGACTAATATTGTCAGTCACTAGTGTGTTGTGGTGATCTGTCACTGAATGACACTGCAGTATGGATGACTGTTTTGCAATGAGGAAGTGCAGAGCCGGGCTGTGCTTCTCTGTCTGGGACTATCTCTCTGTTCAGTCATACATGCGAGACACACACACACACACACACACACCCATCCCTTACGCTATCTGTCTCTCATAGTATGCACTCATCCTCTTATTCAACAGGGTGTTTGTGTTTGCGGATCCCGCCGTCTTCTCAGAATCCCTTGTGTCAGCCGTGAGGGCAGACGTGGAGTTCACCAGCCCAAACTGTGGCGAGGAGAGTCACATGCAGCGTGCTCTGCTGCACAGCCTCCAGGCCACTTTGGGAAGGCGCTGTCATGGCCCTACACTTGCCCAGGCCCTTAAGGTGTGTGTATGTGTGTGTGCCTGTGTGTTTGTCTCTGAAACAGACAGAGAATCACAGAAAGAATTGTAAGTGAGCCAAACGAAATTGTCCACAAATGTTTTCATTTGGTATGTTTACATGCTTCATTGAAAGGGTATGTAAATAGATTCCATTTTTTGTTATTTGTTGTCTGAAACATATTGTGGTGTCTGGGGAAAGATAGCAAACATGTTGTTTCTGTCATGTTGTTTCTGTGTTTAATTACTGTTTAGGAGACATCTTGGAAAACTTAAATACATCACCGAGATCACCTGCATAAGACTATTCAACTATAGTCCTAAAATCCAAATCAGTCATTCACCTGAACATCAGATAATGTCAAGCTTGCTAAGCTCCTGCATTTGGGAAGGCAGATAGTACAAGTGAACCTTATTTGAACTTTCACCACTTTTGGCTGGTGTGTGTGTGTGTGTGTGCATGCGTGCCTGTGTGTGTGCCGGTCTATTTTCCCTTGTGTGTAACAGACTTGCGGAGCACAACTGAGAAAGCATTTCCAGAATGTGATGACAGCGGTGGAGGAGTGTGTTGGGGCCATACCATGTGACCCTGGCCAACACCGGAGCAGATTGCAGCACATCTACACAGACATCATAACTGCTGCTAAGCAAGGTGGGCCCAAGGTGGGCATATGCACACCAGTGGAGTCCATGTGTGGACAATGGTGGTGGCTTGGGGGGAGGAGGAGGGAGGGGGGCAGGGTGTTTGCAGGGGGTGGGGTTGTCATTTTCTTTCAATCATTTAATCTCAAATGGCAAAAGGAATTTAAATGGCAGGCTATAATAATTATGGATAGAATATCCAAAGTTTCATGACATACAGAGAGCAGATATGCTGTTGTTATGCTATCTCAACAGACTCATCAGTCTCAGGAGAGCTGCTTGGGGTACCCCTGCCTTGTCCTGATATCAGTTTCAATAGCTGGAAACAAGAGGAGCAGATTTGTAGGTTTCTCTCAGGTTCTCTCACACACACACTAAAATTAACACACACACTCTCTCTCTCTCTCTCTTACACACACACACACACACTCATGCTATTCCACTTGACTTGAATCTCCACACCAGGGAATGAGCTTGTGAAGTTTGCGCTAATGATCAGCCCGTCAGAGCGCAGCTTTGATGAGGACGACCTGGAGGAGGAGAGGAGGGGCTCCATCATGTCCAACGACAGTGGCATCGAGGGTGACTTGCCCGCGGCTGAGCTCTCCTCCCTCTGCCTGGAGCCCGTGGGCATGTCCTCAGAAGCCCTTAGTGAGCAGCAGCGACGCTCGCCGCAGTTTGTCCGGTGGAACTGTGTGCGGCGGATGAACGTGTCAGACCGCATGGCACTGGTCAGGGAGTCTGTAAGGGTGAGCAACCGGACCAACCTGTTCCCACGCGAGGAGCGGAACCTCACAGCACGCGTGCTGGTTATGGGGGATGACCAGGTGCTCGGCAGGCTGGCCAAAGCATATCTGTCGATACGGTACGAGATGTATTGAATTCCCTTTGAACTTTAATCAACTAATTAACCTAATTATCTTGATTATATCATTATATGATATTTTCAAAATTAAGAAATGCTGATTTTACTCATGTAAAAAATACGTATTGTTAGCAGTTGGTCAGTGACAACTGAAAAACAATACAACTACTACCGTCGATACATACATTTCTGCATGTAACCCACGTCATCCTGCATGGTCCAGCCCTGCATATGCCCAGGTTCAAACCTCCGACTCAGGAGCATCATGGACTGGGAGTCCAACACGCTAGTGAGTGAGCTAAAACCCTTGGGTGCCAGTTTTAGCACGCGTGTTTTCAGGAGGGAGGTTTATCAACGTTCTATTTGTGCAGCTAAGCTAGCTGGCATCCGTTAAACTTACATAAAAACCACAGTAGCCTAACCTCTGTTATGAGGCAAAGGTTACACTAGACACTGTGCTGAAATCATTTCCCCCCTTTAAGCCCTTTACATCTTGCATCATCTCAGTACTGTCCTGTTTATTGGCTGATTCTACGTCTGTACATGTTTGTAATTATTTATTTTCCTTTTATTTTCCTATTTGCAGGATTTCTACCATTGCTATTAGATTACTGTGTGTTTACTGTGGCCTTTTGAAAACCATCAAAAACATCAGACGTTTACAACTTTGGATTTTTTTTCTGTACAGGAAAAGGGAGGCCAGGCATCTTCTCCTGACCAAAAAGCTTAACCTAGAGCTGTATTACATTCCTGTGAGTAAAGAGCCTGTGATCATCTCGTCAGAAGAGGTAAATACAAACCAGTAGTCTGAGCAGTGATCAGCTTAGTTCATATTGGAAAGCGTCATTTTTTGATGGTAAAACACCATTATTTATGGTTGTCTTTTAGGAGAATAACACAGCACTTGAAAATAAGTTGACCCTAGCAAGATATTTAGGCAGTGTTGATCCATGGTACGACTGCAATATTAATAGTTTGGGAGCAATGATGTTGACGCTGGCAAACATGGTAAACTCACTTTAGATATTTTTCAGAAAATCTTTCAAGATCTATTTTGATTTATTAAACACAGACGTGACTTTTAGATAAATGTAACAGCTTACTGATGTTACAGTATATATCAGTTATATCTTACAGTATCACATAATCATGATGACTAATTTTTGGACTTGAGACATTCTTTGTTAATGTTCAGTCATTTTCCAGTGAGAATACAGATTGATTTAAATCTTATGTTTTGCACATGCCATTTCTGGCTTTTGTAATGTTTATGCTGCGGAATTCTTTCAAAGTGATCATCCAAACCACATCTGTAATCTGTAAAGTGCATCTGTGTTAAGCAGTCCAGGAGCAGTAAAGGAACGTCAGAGCCAAGCCCATTCCTAGCAGACATTATCTCCTACTACATCCGCACAGCTCTCCAGCCTGTCCACCTGCCCATCTACTGTATCAAGGTTAGATAGTCCTCATAAGTCTTTGCTACTTTATGGCTGAATCCCAGTGTCTGCCTCAAACCCAAAGATCTGCAACTTCAAAGACTTAACTGGCATAAACTGACTTGACTGGCAGATTTATGCCAGTTTGCTTTAGAGATGAGAGAAGCACGATTAAATTGCAGCGAGAATGTTGTTTTGTTACTTGGCTGTTTGAAAAATCCATATTTGCACAAACCCAAAATAAGTGATTTTGTTTCCCGTTATGCAATCCAGCATGTAACTCGCATTTTCATGTATGAAATTCAGAATTATTCATTTGGAATGATGATTCATTTTTTTATTTTTATTTTCAGTGTTCCCAATGTGGCGCCATTATTATGCATAGTAAAAACACAATTGGTCTGTTGATTGGCACGCAAAGGAACAGACCATTTCTTTCTATTCTATTCTTTCTATTGGCACTACATGTTAAAAAGGTTGTCGACCCCTAGCCTAGGACTTAGGGAGGGCATGGGGGTTCAGTCTATGAAACAACTCTTATGCAGGTGGCCTTCTGGACAGGAATTGAATGTGGTCTATTAAGGAACAAATATTTTGATATATTACTTTGTGTGTGTGTGTAATGTATCAATATGTCTGTCTGAAGATCACCTTCTCCAAGCTTGATGTCAGCCATGTGGAGGATGTCTTTGTTTCCCATGTACAGATGGACTTCCCAGAGTTCAAATCGTTCAAAGCTTCTGTGAAAGGTATTTCCTTTATATTAGTTTTAAAATTTACATATTATGAAGCATCGACAATTGTCATTATGCTGCTTGTATTCTGCGAATAATGTCAAAGAGAGACTCTTTCATCCCCAGACAGAGCTCTCAAAATCTAAACAAAAATTTGAGACTATGGCAACTGTAGGCTACTTTGCCATCTCACGTCAGTGTGCAGTCAACCTTCAGAAAAACATGAACAGCTGTCTTTGAACAGGTGTTGCGCATATTAGTTGTGCTTTTTAGTGACTGCTGATGTAGACTGTCTGTGCCTTGTCGGCATAATTTTCCTGTTATGGTACTACATTGAGTGTGTCCACGGTCACATAGCACATTTCAGCCTAATTGCTATGCTATGGAACTATCTACTCTTCAACCACAAAGTTGAGTCTAGCGAATGCCTTTGTCATGCTTTAATTTTGTTAACATTACTGTTGAAAGTGACACTGCATATTTCAACAACCTCTTTGTTGCAAAAAAATATATCAGAACTATTTACAGGGTTTTTGGCAGTCAGTTTATGTTCTGTTAACAAGAAAACTTCTAATGACTACCTACAAAGTACTGTCTGTTTAAAACATTATTGAAAGATAGGCACAGAACAGTCGGGATATCCTGCCACTGAATTCAAAACAATGTCTTAAATTATTTACAGTCTATACAGTGGACTAGCATGTTTTTAAAACTAAAAGTACCTACAGTGGGCTACTGAAATACACTGACAAACAAAACAAAGTGAGTGAACCGACTAAACCAATCACAGCTCTTGTGTGGAGAGCATTGGGAATGGCACTGGTGGGTAGTGTGAAGGTATGCGTCTTCATGATTAATTTGTGTTATAAAAAACAACTAAAAACTAAAACAATTATTTTTACATTAATCACATACGTAAATTCATTAACATTGACATATATACACTGTGTCCCGTGTTTCTATAGGGTCATTGCGACATAAGAGGGCCACACAACTATTCAGTGGGGCAGTTGTTGCTGTGAACTACAGCAAAGTGAGTCAGTTCAAACAACTGCTTTGAATAGTTCATTTGGTTTTGCCATTTAGTTGTGGCATCTTCATATTATACTGTACAGTTGTTGTTTGTGCACATGTGCCAATCCTCTGTTGACTGATCCATTCTGCAGGCCTCACTTAGCAAGCGAGAGGCTGACACAGGATTCACGTTGAGGACATGTGGTGTTGCAATCAGCGCGGCTCCCTCTAGTGGTGCCAAAGGTTAGTGACACTCACTCTGAGGTGTGGAAATACTATGAGGTGGGAAATACCCCCATCACTGTACTGTCATTTATAGAAAGCTCTAGGAATGAAAACGATTGTGACACTAAGGACTCAGACTGTGCTTTTTTTGTGATATCACTATCAACTGCTTTTTTTGCAATATCACTTGTCTCATTGCTGTCTTCAGAAACTGATCATTTTTCATTTCATGCCCGTGATCACATGAACTTCTTTTAGTAAATAAAGGAATTGAACTTCTGCTTATCTCTTAATATCTAGTATGACCTCCCTGCCTCTCCCATTAGCATGAGTTCTGAGACGAATAGGATGTAAAATTCAATTGTCCATTTAAAATGCTCCACAATACCAGGAAAGGAAGTGGAACTGGAAGTTACCAGTTCTCAAAAACAATCCTTAAAATCACCTGTAATGTAATATCCTTGATCTAAGCATGAATACAGTGATGTTACCACAGAAAAACATTGTGCAAAGCAGCAGGGTATTCCTGTGCTATTACCAACAGCTTTCTTTCTATTATAGCTCCCTATATACAATTTTCTCTTGTGTTTATTTCTGTGTCAGATCTCAATAGCCTGTCTGTGACCTTCAGTGACCTCTTCCCAAGGCCCTCTACAGTGAGTACTTTTTCTTGTTTTATGACAGTCAATGGCCAGCATTTAAGAGTAGGCTATGTTGTGGCCAGTGGTAATATGAGAGTCCTTTAGTCAAACAGGCCTTTTATAGGGAGGCAGGGTTTGGCTATCCTCTATTCAGCCACTTTGGCTGAGATGCCCCATTGCTAAAATCTTTCCCAGATCTCTACTGCCTTGCTTTGGCAGACTTCAGGATTTAGCCACTGTACACACCATGTACAGTGTACCATGTACAGCATGTTGCACATTCAAGCCTATTTAGCCAACCAGTCACATTTTAAATGTCAATCTTCAGGTCTCTGCCATAAGAACACATAACATTAAGATCCAAGCGCTGGAGAAACGACCCCTCACCGTATGTCTCGACAAAGACTCCCGCAGGGTTTTCACTGATGTTCAAAGGTGAGACATGAATTCAGACCCATCAAACCAAATAAGATAATTCAATATGAAGACATTCTTCATTTTTATTCATATGATGCCTGACTCTTAATTCCTTACTCTTTAGCATTGACATTACTCCATGTGTGGACCCTGGATATTGCCTTCAGAAGAGTACCAAGTCAAAGCACAGCCTGGAGGAAGAAAAGGAGTCTGCACTCAGCAAATACATGAGCAGAACTTTGACCCTTCCCATCAACACCTTCTCTGGAGTCATTCACTGAAAATGTCCAGATGGATTTTAAAAATACATACAAACAAAAGAAATCATCTCCCTAGCAAGATTTGTAGACCCCAAATAGACTGATGGACTGTACAGATTTGAACATGGATGAAGTAGGTTCTTTTGTGAGTTCGCATGAGAGGAACATTAGTTGAAGAGGATGTTTACTGACATACGATGTGGTGTAACCAACAACCTTCTGCTTCCCCTCCATCGGAAACCCACACAGGGTTTTCACTTGTTCTGTATAAAGAACCGGTTGCTGAACATTTTAAAAAGAAAGCTTTTATTCATTTTTCTTTTTTTTTCTATACAGACACACACATGCATGCAGTGACAGTCAGTACACTAGAATACAAATACTGTTGGGCTTGATAGAACTGTGCTATGTAAATGTGAATTGCAAATGTAGAGTACTATATCATCTGTCCTCATTGACTCAACGAGATGTAAATGACTGCGCTGCTGGCTAAGATTTGACTGGGACAACTACTTGAGTATATTGGTAAAGCTTGTTTGTTTTCATAATTTGCTGAATATTTGCTGAATATCTCTTCAGAACATCATAAAGTTTAGCTACCTCTTCCTTGATTTCCATTATCTGGGTTGTACCTGTGTTTTCCACCAGTTTTCAGTGCACTTAATATCTCTTCTTTTTTTTTCAAAATCAGTTTGCTATTTGGTTTTCACACTGTGGGCCTAAAGAAGTTGTAAGCTGAAAAAAAGTTAATAGTTTTACAAATGAAGCCGACAATTTCCCCACTCAGAGCACTCAGAGTTTATTTGTGTGTGTGTGTGTTTGGGCGAGAGGTTTGCCTACTTTTGGTGAAAAATATTCATTGGTGCATAACCACTGCGCTGACAGTGGGTGGCACTACAGTGACAAAAAGTGCTTGGCGCTGTCCCTACAACTTTATTGTCACATTAAGCGATCTGACCGAACGTTTTATACGTTGGTTCTCAAAGTCAACAAAGTATGACGGACACCGTTAGCTGGGAATAGCTGGTACTACTAGGGCGCTTCAAACAAAAGGAAGTTTGATTTCTAATGCCTGATTTCAGTAATGTATTTCTTTAATGAAAATAAAGACGGCACTCCAAATAAACCAGACACACACCAGCCATTAACAAGCCAACATAAATTGAAATCATCAGATCAGACCCAGGGGAGTGGTAAGAAATGTTGGGGCCTGAGATTTTCGCAGTTTTTAAAGTTGGGAATGCCAGGCAAAGTATCAGCTCTGCTGATATTTATGGTTAATATTTAAGTATAATCAGCAGTTCAGGAAAAAAAAACAGTTACCAAAGTTACAGAATGAAATTTTTGGGAGTTTCCGATAAAACTGTTTAGTGACCTAGTACAGCAGGCTACCATATGAACTAGAGGTGTGTGTGGTACGCTACCTATCATACTAGATTATGGGTTGCAGTTATCCATTCAGCAGAGGGTCGGCGCTGATGTTGTCAAGACATGCGGAACCAGCTGTGATACTCGACAACCTCAGCGCCGAGCCAACTCAGTTTTGTTTAATAAAGTTAGAGTTGGTGTAATAAGATGAGGACAACAGTCATCTTTTGAGTGATATGAGTTAAGCGTGAACGCGGTAAGTTAAATTTCTGTGTCAAAAACACAGCCGTAGGCTGACGTGTACATTTTCCTGAAATGTAACAGGTGCGTTGTCGTTCGTTGTTTTGAAGCCTGCCTTCGTGTAACCTCAGTGCTTTAGAATTTGGACGGCGAGCGAAATAAAACTAGACTATGTCTTCTGCCACCACCAACCTAATACAGCTGCATCGTGCATGTCTCATTTCTTTAACCTGATGTCAATTTACACACTTTCCAATTTTCACACTTTTCAATTTACATTAATATTATGCAATACTAATGCTTTATTTTTAACTAATCTTTAAGTGGTATTTTTTGCCTGCTTAAATGTAGGTTTCACTGACAATATTTTTAAATAAACTTAAGGTTCTTTATTCTGGAGGAAGAGGAGGAAGATCAAGCATGAAGCATAGCAAGCAATGGGATATCAAGTCCGCCATGGTTCTGGCAGGGGCATTCCACTTCCTTAACTCATGTGGCAGAGCCTGCCTTATGCCTTTCCTCACCCTATATCTCAGGCACTTGGGTCTCAGTGCCTACATGGTTGGCATCGTCATGGGCACCCGGCACCTTATCTGTCTGATATGGCACCCCCTCTCCAGCCTGCTGGCCAGGCACCACAACAAGCGACGGGTGGTCATCATAGGCTCACTTGTCTGCTCTGCTGGACTGGGCTTGGCTTTCTTGCTCCTGCCGTCCACAGGGGTAGCAACTGGCACCAGTGTTTGCAACATCACCACATCTCCCCTTGGCCTCAAACCCACCATAGAACCTGCCAACAGTCACATGGGGAGCCACATAACAGGGTCCAAGCACATCGCCCCCACCGACTCGCCATCCAAAGTAAGGCTGAGTGTGCCAGCTCCTCACCTTACTGACAGAGCATCTGTAGGATATGCCATTACCACTATTACACAGAGCAACAGTTTAAGTGGGAAAATCCATGAAAGTGTGTCTGTTAGCAAGGAGAGGGAAGAGACCCAAAGTCAGGGGGCTATGGACATGAGTCCTTACACAAAGGGCAAAGTTGGACCACACAGGAGAGCAGCCAGGTCTCAGAAGCAGGAAGCAGTGGTGATGAAGGAGGAAGAGGCCCGTTTTGAGTTCCTAGGCAGCCAGAATGGGATGGATGATCAGCATCAGCTCTTCTTCCTGGTGCTCATTGTGATGGGACTGTGGGAGCTTGTGGCTTCCCCCCTGGAGTGGACAGCAGACGATGGACTCTACGAGTACTTGGACTTTGTCGACGCCACTGACCGCCATGGTCAGGTGTGGGTGTGGAGGCTGTTAGGAGGGGCCTGTGGTGTGTTTGGAGCTGGGCTCCTTGTCTCTAATCTGGACTGCTTTTTGTTCGGTGGCTCCAGTGTGCCCAGGGGTGCTGTGCATTTTTTTGCTTACGCTCTGCTGATGCTTGTGACCATCCCCGAGGCCACATTTCTCCCGCTCTATCTCAATCACAAACAGGGTCTACAGCGGGGAGGGAGGGCAAGCAATGGGGTCAAAGCACTCCGGCTGATCAGGGAAGACCCTCGAGCACTCCTGTGTGCCGTCACTGCCTGCATGGTGGGTGCAGCGAGCGCCATCATCGAGGACTTCCTGCCATGGCAGATGCAGGACCACGGAGGAGGCGAGCTACAGGTTGGGGTGGCCCTAGGCCTGGCATTGCTCTTCCAGGTCCCGTTTCCACCATTGCTCCAGAGCGGACGTGTCTCACGCTTCCTGGGCCCCCACAGTCGGCTCCTGCTCCTGGCAACCGCAGGCCGCGTGCTCCAGTGCCTCTACTACTCCTTCCTCTGGGGCCCCTGGTCCGTGCTCCCTATCCAGGCCCTTGACTGCCTGAGCGTGAGCGCCTTCTGGTGGGCATTGGAGGCACAGTGTGAGGATGTGGCTACGCCCGGCACAGAGAAGGCCGTGAAGAGGGTCTACCAGGCTCTGACGCTGGATCTGGGTGGTGGGCTGGGCAGCTTTGCGGGTGGGTTGGTAGTGCATAAGTTCGGTGTGGCTGTGCTCTTCCAGGGACTGGCTGCTGGCCTCTGTGTCTGGTGCCTTGTCCTCTGCCTTCTGCACTGGAGGATCCCAAGGCAGCGGCGGATCAACTACTCCCGACTCTTGGCAGCGGATGCCAGTGAGGCCAGTGAGACAGAGTCCGAGCAGGAGAGAGACTGGCTGGACAAAGCTATCGAGGAGGAGAATAGCAAGAACAACAACAGCCACAAAAATAATTCTAGGCACTAACTGGAATGCATAAGATGTACTTCACTCTGTGAACTCTGTGATTATATAATATATAAGTTTCAGATGTAGTTGTTTTGATTAAATTTGCTATTATATTGGGATGAAATTACCTTCAACCGGTGGGTAATTGACATTACTGCATGTTAGTATATGTTAGACTCATTAATTTATTTTCAGAGGCCTTGTACTGAAAGGTTGTGGTTGAGACAACTCAGCGTAGGAATAGTGATATAAAGGAAATAAATGCCTATGTTAATGTCTTGAATTACTTTACTATAATTATCCATGGATAGGCTATGTGCTTGTCTGTGAAGTGTACCATAATTGTGTTTTCTTTACTTTGTTTTTTTTATTAATGTTCAAAAATGTTATACCCAAGGCAGTGTTGGTCAAGACTTGATATCTCCTTCGATGATGTGAAAGCACTTATACATTAAATGTTTTGAACTGCAGAAACACACTAACATGCTCAATAGGTGTACTTTGGATTAAAGTATGTATATATGTATATTAGCCTACAGGAAGTGAAGCATAGAGTAAAGCACAGGGAGTAAAACCTGCTTTTCACGTTACAGGAGCTCTCTAAAGAAGATATGATGTTGAAACAAAGAAACAGACCTGTTTGGCCAGATGACCATATCCTACATGATCACATCAAACACACTTTCCACCGTCTTTTTATTACCAGACTTTGTCCCTTACTGCTGTGAAACGGAAAGATATGACATTATCAGCAGAGGTACGTCCAGGAAGCACTGGGTGCCAGACAGGGCTGTCAACTAATGCTCTGTTGATTTATCCTGTTCTAATGCAGAAATGTATAGTAACTAAGTAAAAATACTTCACTACAGTACTTAGATATGTTTTGGGAGTATCTGTACTTTACTTGAGTTGTTAAAATTCGGTCAGCTTTTACTTTTACCCCACTACATTTTCAATTGGCAGCTATCAGATGAAACTGAATTTGGGGGTCGACTGAGTGACTGCGAAGCAAAGTTTTAGAGAAGCCCACTTGTCATTGACGTGTGCAAACAACACATTTTATGTTAGATGTGATGTAGGCACTATTTTTCTTTTTTTTTTTTACTTTTTTGGCCTACTTGTACTTTTATTACTTAAGTACATTTAATCAAAGATTACTTCTCATACTTTACAGTAGCCTAAATACAAGATACTTTCAGATTTTTACTCGAGTAACATGCTAGTGGGTGACGAACTTAAGTATTTTTTTGGTTGGGTGCCTGTACTTTTACTCAAGTGGGACTTTCGAGTACTTTATGCAACACTGTTCTGAAACAGCAGTGTTTATACAATTCATAATTCAGTAAGTTCAGTTGTGTAGATGGAACTACGTTCAAAGAAGATGTCAACTGTTTATATAGGCTAATATACCAGGCAGTGAGGTGTTTCCACTCATTCGGCTCAAAAATATGGATTCGCTTTTATGCAGACGTGTCGTATATGCAAGTAGGAGTTTTCCTTGACCATTCAGTGTTATGCCTCCTTGTGGTCAAAAATGTTATACCCATGTTGCTCAGGCGAATAGTTTTGGACTGGCTTTTTTTGGTCAATTATATACAATATAGTACTGTAAATTGTGGTTAAATATTCCGAGGGCTTTTTACATTTTATGAAGCTCTTTCATTTTTGATACAGAAAAGATGGGTCTCCCCGTTTGGAGTCCTGAAAATGGTCAATTTTAATTCGCTCATTGTCTAAAAGGACCTCTGTGTGTGTGTGTGTGTGTGTGTGTGTGTGTGTGTGTGTGTTTGTGTGTGTGTGTGAGAGAGAGAGAGAGAGAGAGAGAGAGAGAAATCAGACAATGACTCATCCTGGAAATGTTTTTTTAGTATTGTGTCTTAGTGTCTATAGGCCTGCTAAATGAGATAGATTAGGAACATGACAGGAGTACTTTAAAGTAATGCAGAGTTTAATTATTTGTTTAAACTTATTATTTGCTGAATAACGAGCAATGGTGTCAAAACGTCACTAAAGCGCTGATATTTGTTTAAAGAAGTAATATGTCTTCATGTTAGACAGCAGGTGGCGCTTTGATGTCAGCAACTATTCCATTAATTCCGCTACCTTTACAACTGCACAGAGGCTGCACAGAGGGCTGAACAGCTGTTATAGTGTTGTGCGTCAAAATGAATTAACTGTTTGATAAGTAAAACATCTTAATTTCATTTGGTCGAGTTTTGTTGTTCGACTAGTTTCATGAGGAAGCATTTTATCCAGAGCGCATTATGGAAACGGACCGACAGTCATCGACCCAGTACGGCTCTCTGGACCGAACACCAGTAGCTGAAGAGGCTTGCAGTAAAGGTAAATAAATTTTTCTTGAGATGGTGTTTAAAAGATCGTGATGTGTTTTATTTAACCAGTGCTGCCCACTGAACATTATGTAAGTACACTAAAATATATATGTCAGATATTTTCAAGAACAAACTGACAGCTTGTCAGTACAATTAGTCCTTTACCAACTTAATCTGTTTTTAACACCGGCATTGCACTACTCCATGCCGTGGTTTGAGGTTGCTGCGTTTAGTCTTTGTAGAGCTGATGCATGTACCCTCTGTATTTACCCGATACCTTTGCGTAAACTTCGAGAAGGATAAATAGCGCCCAGTGTATCTGGAATGGCAGACAACTGGGGGAAAAGGGATCCATTTGCTTGAAAGATTGCAGCATCTCCAAAAACTACTCAATATGTTCGTTCATACTCAGTATTTAATTTTAATTTTAATTTTGCAGCATCATTCTACATGGAGTTGAACTAAAAAGCTAATTATTTTTTCAGAATGAATGCTTTGACAAACAGCCCAATCTGCCCAATCTGTTTCAAAGGTCTTATCTCACCTTACCACTAGTATGTATTGATACTGCATCTCCATCAGTAGTTGCAGGCCCTGTTGATGTGTACATCTGTGCACATCTCTCCAACCTTTTGCCCCTTTAGTGTTATTTAATGAACACAGGAAAGTTTTGCCAAAATGTTTACAAAATTAAGGATCCAACATTGTTGTGCAAAGAAAGTGGTCTCCATGGCATGGGGATAATATAATCACACACATCAATAGTCAGCACTTGTGACTGTGTACTCATTATTTGAAGTGGATATTGAAAATTCTAGCCATGGAGAGGCAAAGCAGAAAGACACTATTTGACATATAGTGGTCTGCATATCAGTTTCATTAGCTGGCCGCCTTCAGTGTCTGTCTGTGGGTGTCGGATATGTGGCACCAGTAGCCAAACAGAGAGACCACAGAGACCACTGCTGACAGCAGCTCTTCTCCTCATCGTTACGCAGGGAACACAAAGCACACAAAACATAACACAAAACCCTTGTCTGTCATGTAGTGAAAGATAAATATACATGCACACATACACACACACGCATACACACACACACACTTGTGCATGTATACAAACACACATATGCTTGCAAAGCCTCTCATGCACTCTCTGTGGACAAGTTATCAGAAGTTAATTCTATGTATGTATTGCTTGCATAGTCTTCAAACTCTCTCTCTCTCTCTGTATTCTGTATTTTATCTCTCTCCATCTCTCTCTCTCTCGCACACACACAAACATACACATACACAAATTCCTTGTGTGTATGGTGTGTTCAAGGCTTGTCTCTAACCCCTGCGGAGGACATGCCTCTCCGTCTCCTGCATTGTGACTCATCTAGTGACTGCGCTCCAGCGCCCCGGCTCTCCTGTGGTGTGGGAACACGAGAGCCTCTATGGAGAAGGCATTATGTGTGAGCAGCGTGTACCAGCATGCCTCACACTGTGTACAGTTAGCAGGAGAATGCAATGCAAGAATAATTCACTTATGTCATTGTTAAAACTCATATGGTTAAACTGACACATGTCAATTCAGTCAAGCAAAACAAAAAAATACCCTCCACAGGTATTAGAAAAGGTCTATTCTTTGTTTAAATAGCGCATCTATTGCTGATTGTCAGAACAATATAAGCTTTTTTTCTCTAGGCAATGAAGTCTAGCTTTAATATCTCAAGCTACAAGACATTGTTTGTCAGTTTATAATGTAAGGAGGTGAAACCAGCGGGCATCAGTTTTTTTTGTTTGTTTTTTTATTTGGAAGGCAGCTGTGGCATTTGGGCGTCAGAGTGCCAGAAATTGTTTGGATGAGCAAGGTGTGTGAGATAGGAGAGACCAACCAGGTGTACATCCATCAACTCCACAATCCACTGCAGAGCTACTCACCACCCAATTCTCTAACTTGGATTCTCACATAAGCAAACATTTTTGCCCAGTATTTGTCTATTTGCTATGTTTATGAGTGATGATGGAAGCTTTCCTTTTAGCTGATTTGTCCCTCATGATTTTCCCTGATGTTTGTTTTGAATTTGTTCTTTTTTCCCCCCCTTCTTTGCCGACAAGGTCAGGCAATTAAGAACGAATCTCTGTGCTCCAAGATGAGTCATACTGTAGCCTACACTGCAGCAACCAGAAAGGGGAGAGAGAGATCTAGAGAGAGGTGTGCTTGTTGTGAAGACAGGGGCAGCATTGCATGTTTTTTCTGCAGAAATGAGTTGAGCTGAAGTAAAGGTTGGGTGAGGTTGAAGATCAGAGAGTGGAGAATGTTTTAAGAGCTAGTTAATGCTATGCAGACCATGAGTTGTGTCTTGCACTTACAATGAATGTTCGAGTAAAATGCATTCTGACAAATACTGACAAATACCAGCAATGATTTTTTGATTCGAAATGTTATTGCTTCACAGTTTATATGCCAGTATGTGTGACAGCTTTTGGAACACATCAAAAAAATTTGCAGCTAGTTTTAGGATAATTTAGGATTAAGTTGGCTGTATTCATCAAAGTTTTGGTAGTCTTTCAGTTTGTTTACTAGCCAGTTTTAAACTATTAAATACACTCTTTGGTGGAAACTATTTAAGAATAACATATGGAGTAACATTTTGTTGGTGTTTGGTCTTTCCAGTAAGCATGCCATTGTGAAAGGAGACAACATGCAGAGAATCTTTTTCCAATGTCGTTACTTAGAATGATTTGATTCGATAATGTTATGATTCTGGAAGAGCTGGTTACGGTCCTGGAAATGGGAAGTCAATCACTCATTGCCAGACCTTACATCTTGATTGATGTGGATCTAGTTGCCAGGCTACAAGGCTCACATACCTTACAGGAAAAGTAATTATGTGTCTTCAAAATGAAACTGGCATATGAATACAGTTACTGGCACAGGCTGTTTTCATAGTGACAGTGCTTTGCTTCAGAATAAAGAGTTTTTTTAGAACTATGCAGTGTGTAGAAGTAACTGCCAGAGATTATGACACAGGAAATTATATTAAATAGGAGTGCTGGGGATATTACCCTGCCACACCCATTGCCATAAAGCGGATGCTGTGTCTGCCTATTACTGGCTTAATTAATGGCAGCTTAATCAGGGAGTTCCGCTTGATCGGCTCATTACCTCGCTCAGATATTTGGAGCCAGTGGACGCGGACAAGCAGTCTCAGTGGGAGTTGTCATTTTTGCCCAGTCTTAGTGATGAAGAATGGGCGTGCTTGGGGTGGGGGGCTGATGGTTAGGAGTTAGGCATGGATGTCATGGTTCAGAGCTGAGCTGCCTCGTTGGATTGTATCAGATATAGCTGCGAAACAGCTAGCTTCTTGTGGTTTTTCATTTTCACATGAGCAAACTACACTGTGCCATGAAGCAGAATGTAAAGTGATGTGAAGTGTCCAATGAAATGTAGAGAAATTCCAATGAAGTCCTGACCCAACTCCATAAACTGGCCCTGTGGGGTTTTGTTCTGTGTCTCCCAGGGCAAGAGGACATCGTCTCCATGGCTGACTCATCTGTCACGGTGGACGACATTGAGGGGGAACTCTTCAAGATTGAGAGGATTCGTGACATCCTGGTGCGGCGTGAGTCTGAGTTGAGATACATGTGAGTGATTCTTCCAGCGCTGCCCATCACGCTACATTGTAGCCACACTTCGCTGTCTTCACTCACCTCCCTTCCTCTGGGACTTTCAAAATGTGTGTCATGGTTTATGATTAATTTGCTGTAGAAATAATTACTTCCTCACAACCAACATGTTCAAATGAAAATCCTCTCATTCTCCTGGTTCCGCAGCTGGAGTCATGCATCTAAATTTGGATCCTATGTGAAATATTATTCTTTACCCACCAATATGAAAAATCCTCCTTCCTTCACTATGCTTACCACACTTTGTATTATAATCTAATATGTAATAACTCATTGTCATAGTCATCAGAGCAGATGTTTTTTTTTTTTAGATGATGTAAACCCACTGACTGCTGATTTCATTAGACATCTCACAAGCCATGTTTGATCAGGATTTCTTTTGGGAAATCAGTGTGTGTGTGATATCCTTGTCTTTCACATATTGTCTCTGCGTTGTCGTGGTGTAGTGTGATATCAAACACTAAAAAGGATTTGTCATGATTTTATAGAAGATGAAAGTTAAAAGAATTGAACCTGATTAATTCAGTTCGATTTGAAATGGCAAAAGAGAAAATTATCAGTAAGTGACTTGTTTGTTATTCCGTCTCAGGATGGATGACATACAGCTCTGTAAAGAGATCACCAGACTCAAGAAGGACCTTCAAAAGTTAATCTCAATCCCTGGTATGTATTTGGAGATTTTTCCCTCACCACAATTATACTTAATTATTAGCAGTGACAACACATTTTTAGATGTAACTAAATGACATAAGCCTGTCATAAACATGATGATGTGTCATGGACATTAATGACATTAAGTGTCATTCAGTTTTTGTAATGTCTGTACCCCAAACAGTGTCATGTCCATGACACGTCATCATGTTTATGACAGGCTTATGGCATTCTTATGTCGACCCCCTCAAGCAGTGTTACCAAAAAAAAGATTTTTGGTTATTGCTCTTTGTAATATGTATGAATTCAGACAAGGACAAAACCAGTGAGAACCGGAAGAAAGAGGAGGAGCTGCTGCAGCAAATTCACAAGCTGGTGGAGACGCGAGACTTCCTCGTGGATGACGTTGAATTTGAACGACTGAGGTAGCCTGTTTCCAACCTCTTATAGAAGCAGCCAACATCAGTACTGTGGCTTTAAGTTCTCAGGCTATGTCAGAATGCCAGGCTTTGGGCCAGGCTCTTTAAGATCTGAAAATAGATCATTCAATATGATGGCTTCAAAAAAATCTCCAATGACTCCAATTCTGTTCTCTCACCATGAACAAAAATGAGTCTGTCTGATGTTGATGAGTGACTGCCTCCCACCTGTTTTATCCACTCAAGGGCCAGATTACAGCCCCACCTGAACTCTGCAGAATAAAAGAAGTGATCAATTTATTGGCTGTGTAGAAATTAAGGGGGTGGTTTAGAGTGCTGAGCTTGACAGACTGCAGGCTAAAAAGAAGATTTGAGATCTAAGATCACTGAGGTTCATCAGAGCGTGTGTTTATCAGGAGCACATGGGTGTGACATGGACTCACTTAAAACACTCACCGCGAGCCTCAGGTGATGACAGTATGTTTACATTTGGACATTTGAGCAGGGTGGTGAAAAACGGGCAGATTACTTTAATGTGGCATTGTGTAAGGACAGCATACAAACATTCCTAAATCAGTTAATCCTCTCTCTAATCTACTTCTCATACAAAAAACCCTCTTAACAGCAAACATGGTAAAATAAATGTGGTTCCAAAACACCTATGAGGGGATCACATTTCCATTTCCAGCACCTTTTCCTATCAGTTTGAGATATTCTTACTGAACTCCCCCTATAGCTTGTATTTATAGACACACACACACACACACACGCTCACATTCACACTCAGGTGTACAGTATGGATTTGTCCAACCTCCACATCAGACAACTGTCATGGGGATGATGTGCCAGTGAGAGTGGCTTTGCTGACAGCTTTCAGCAGCAGGTGACAGAAAGAGGCATTTGTGCTCAACAATTCAGACACCTCCAGAAAAGGAGGAAGCAGAGCCCAAAAGTAAAGATTGTTTACCCAGAGATGCGTACTACATGCAGCCTTCACTTATCTCAGGGCAAACAGAGTCACAGCTAAACTTGCATATTTTGGGTGGTTTTCATCATGGGAGCCTGTTAGCAGACCTCTAATTCTGCATCCGCAGGGAGAAGGAGGAAGACAAAGAGATGGCTGACTTCTTGAAGGCTAAATTCCCTAACAGCTACAAGAAGAGCAGTAAGAACACATTCCGCATTGTTTCCATGGAGCTTACCAGTGAACTCCCGCCACCTCAGTGTCTCTGTGTTTCCTCTGAACTACAAGACAGCATTTCATACATGATAATATGTATTATCCATCACTCTATATTATATAACCTGTTCATAATCTTTGGGATTCAATATGAATGTATTGATATTGTAATATAATGTAATCTTTAACATGTATATGCTTTCATCTCTGCTTTCTTTTTTCTTTCAAGATCCTGCAGAGGACCAAAAAGTGAGCCCCACTGTTCCCCATCAACAGACCTCCTCGCCGTTCTTCACAAAAACAGGTCTTGCACTCTTTAAAGAATGCTGTGGGTTCACCTGCTCTGTCATGTAGAGTAAGAAAGAGATGGAGAGTAGGAAAGAAAGTGTGTGTTGAGCAGACGGTGGGTTTGTGTGTCTGTGTATGTCTGTCGGTTGTGAGAGAGAGAATGTGAGAGAAAAGGAGAGAAAGAGAGAGAGAGTGAGGGGAGGGGAGGGGAGGGGAGGGAAAAGTAGGAAAGAAGAAACAGTAATGGTTGCTTGGGCAACCTGAGGACTATAATTTCTAATCTATAATAGAGCGTAATCTATTTCATCATAATTTGCTGTTTGCTGTGTGTGTGTGTGTGTGTGTGTGTGTGTGTGTGTGTGTGTGTGTGTGTGTGTGAGAGAGAGAGAGAGAGAGAGCATGTGTGTGTGTGTATGTTTGTGTCTGAAGCTAATACGAGAGACAGATATTTATTACTCTATTTATACAGTGTACATTAAGGTTATTTAATGTAATGTGTCAGCAGTCTTGAATAGTCAGTAGTTTCTGGACATCTGTGAAACCCTCACATGAATGCAAAGCTGATTATGCAAACTCACAGGGGGCTGAAATGCAGCAAGCAGACATCTGTACACATTATGTGATCTGTCTGTCAGTGTAGTCAGTTATGGAGAACAACAGTGTTCCATTTTAAAGTGGTTCTGCAGCATTCAGTCACATTCAGATCTCAGGCTCTCAAGGGAAATCTAAAAGCAGTGGAACTTGAGCGTTCACTTTAGCTGAAGCCAGCTCAGCCACAGGTCTCCAAGCGTAATTAAGTGGTCAGTTCTTTTTAACTTTCAAGCTTTCACATGTCACTTTTATTTAAACAAAAGGTTTTGTTCAGGATATATTTCAGATATCTTACATGTGATCAAGATATTGTAAAATAGAAATGAAAAATCATGTGACGAAGCACAGAACAAGATTGTTAAATTCCATTTTATTTATACATCATAATGCAACAATAATTCAAGGGTCTTTACAGAGCCCAGCTTGAATTTAATGGATCTATAAAAACACTTTGAAAGGTCTGAGTATCACCTGAAGTACTTGTGATGACTGTACTGTGATATGACATTATGCCAAACCGAATCATAACTGGAGAATGTGTGAAACATGCCATTAATGCAGTGTAAATTGTGTGTAACATATTGCTTTTTGACCTGTGCATACTGCATACTAAACCAGATGTCACGCTACATCTGTATTTTTGATGATTCACATCTGTGTGGAGTATTTTCAGCTAAAAGAAATGATGGCTAGCTAATACATTTGTGAATGTGTTTTTTTTTGTCATTGCATACCAAGTATTGTGACTCCAGCAGAACTCCATGCACAGATGTTACAGTTGTTTGCGCAATGAATAAGAGGCTCCTGTTAGAGAATTCCCCTAATGAATTATAATGTTTGGAGATACATAGTGCAGCCTAGTCTCTGCATCATTGTATAGATTCTCTAAACTGGGGTTTTTAGCATGTTCTCAAGTAGCACACTTGTTCCACGTTAATAATTTCAGATGATTTTGTGAAGGGATGTTTTCACACATTGTATCTGATCCTTTCACATCATTAAATGAATTCAAAACCATTTGACCACAATGGATGACTTTTAAAATTACTTTATATTTTCTAGATGAATGTTTTGTGATGTCTATTTGATGTCTATTTGGGTCCTGTTCTGGGTTTCTAATGTTTCTCAACACTCACCAACCTACCACAGCCTTATCTCAAAACACACTTGGACATGAAAAATGTGAACATGCTCACCCGCACATACACCCACAGACAGACACCCCCGAATACACACACACACACACACACACACACACACACACACACACACACACACACATATACACAGGCACACACACACACACAGTAAAATTTGTAGTTACATTGAGTATAAATCAGCTTTAATGAAATCCCAAACTTACAGTGTAACAGTGTAGCTGAGGACTGATTATGGGTTTTGTGTGTGTGTTTGACCTTGTTGAGGAGAATAATGAGCCATAGTTGTTGTCATGTCAACAGCCATGACCTCATTATTGTTTTCATTCTTGATTATCTTTTTCTCATGGTTCTACCACATAAAAAAGGTCACAGTTCTTTTAAAAAAGAAAAAAAAACCTCTCCACCCCACCTCTATCCCCCCCCCAATCCACCCACCTGCTATCATACAGCTGTATGAGTCATACAGGGGATCTGGGAGCGGGGTGGTTGGTGAAGCTATGACGCACTGTGATGTGAGGGGAGTGGGGTTGCGTTCCGTGTCTATAGACCACAACAATCTGAGGATGGAGACAGCCACTGGGAGAGCACAAAACTTTGATGGAGAAGATCTGGCAGCCTTAATCACACATTCCAGCCATGACCCCCTTGGGCTCCTGGACTAGTCATCATGACTTCCCCTTCTCCTAATCACAGCAATTAGAGAGGTGCATCGAGTGAGTGTGCTCTGTTGAGTTAAACTATCACGTGTATCACATCATCAAGACACTTCATCAGTGTTAGAACATGCACGACAACTCATTTCTCATGGTACATTTCAGAGGCTGAGTAAAATGCCACTGTTTCATTTTAAATCAAAACTATTGATCACAGCCTACATGTTAACTTCAAACTCTCTGTGTGCCCATAAGCAAATATTGTGTCCCTGTAGTAAAAATGTCACTACAGTTCCCAGATAATGTCCATGGTGCCCTACTAGAAATTGGATTTGATAATTCTTCAGCACTCCGCCTGTTACAAACCAAAGTTGTTTGACTAAAACATGAGAATGCACTAGATGCCACTTCCAAAGATTTTAGATACCAGAATCAAGGCAATCAGCAGCAGCTCCCTCTGGGGAATGAACACTATTATCCAGCAGGCACTGGGAATAAACACCATGTGAGACTCATGTAATTCTTTAAAGGCATCTGCAAGCACAAATGGAAGTTATCAGCCGCTGTGCCACCTTTGTTGCTTGTCTTGAGATCACAGGTAAAGTAATCTTGTCCTCTTCACCTTCTTTAACACAACTAGAATGTCAATGTTGTAATACAATAACATTTGATTTCACTTTTTTCTCTACCAACCTGTAAAGTTATAAACAGAAAGAGAGAACAAACAAGTGTACAAGTCTAAGTAAGGACAAAAAAGAAGATCTAGAGAGGTTAGCAGGAGGCCTTTCAGCAATTCTGATTTAGCAGTGGGATTTCTCATGCCACTGTATCAAGGACACAAGAAGATCACAGCACGTCTTGATACCACACATGTTCCAGAACCAGCGGCAGTCACGCTTCTGAGTTTAGTTCCCTAGCAACCTGTCAGAAGGTGAGCCAGAGAATAATGTTGATATTGACTGATTGTAAAGGGATATTGCTCATTCTCTTCTCATGTTCTTTTTGGAATCTCAACTTTGTGTGGAACATAACACTCTAAAGTGAAAGCTCAGAAGGAGAAAATGCTATTGGGGATGAAAGAAAATGCATGGGTCTGTCTTATATGATAAAAATTGGGTTATGCCACCTAGTTGTTCTCACTCTATAGTTATAGAATCTTTATTGATTTTGAATTATGAATTCTGGGTCCATTTATCATGCCATGACTTCTTCATTAGTCTCATACAAATTTAAGATCTGAAGCCTTTCATCACTAGTCACTGAACGACAGAAATAAAAGGCATTTTGCTTTTTTAGTGTTGTTCAATATTTTAAACTTCAGTGAATTCACATTTTGAGTTCTTACCGTGAGTTAAATCAAAAGGATAATTGACAGTTTTTTGTGAATCAATATTCACATTTAAAAATGCTTATTTTTACTTTTCGCGTGTGTGTGAGTGTGAGTGAGTGTGTGTGTGTGTGTGTGTGTGTGCATGCAACCATTTTTAATTAAATCAAGCCCTGAAAGCATGATGTGGATTGAAAATTAACCGTCAGCAAAGGTGTGATATTCTTCTATGCTGGGCCTCTTGCCCAGACATCAGACAAGAAAAAGTCAGACAGAAGAATCCCTCAGATACAGGGGAAAGTGCTCTGTCTTGGGTTTGACCATGGCATGAGAAAGATTATAGGTCCTTCACTGAATCTTCCTCAGAAGAAATTTCCTGTGCCTTTTCCCAATTGCTGAGCTTTAGGTTGGGCCATCTTGGCTGATCATTGTGTCCTGCTGTATTTCCTCTGTGTCACTGACCATAAAGAGGGCCACTATAACAAATAAAAAAGATTATCAAATGTAAACACAAGTATAATACTGTCACTCCGGTGGACCACCAAGTTTTGCATGAAAAAAATGTAGATTTGTCATGTCTTAATGTTTTTTTCACACAGTGTACAAAAAAGCACACTTATAATTCTCTTGCCTAAACAACACGTAGTGCATAATTTAAAACTCTTGTTAATAAACGTAGTAAACATATGGCACGGCATTATCTCACCATTTTTATGCAAATGCAACTGGTCACTGACAGAAATGCAAATATTGTACTTTGAGAAGTGGTTGATATTCGACTTGTTGTGAAACAGCGTCACTGGGTGGGCGGTAATGATAATGCAGTGGTTGTCTAAGGATGCCATCCTTTGTCGATTTTATTCAACAAGTGCTGCCCAGCAAACTTTAACCACAGTTGTGCCATACACACTAGTCACTGTAAGCTGTTTTTCTTTAGGCTGTATTCACTATAAGCTACTTCTGAGATGCAAATGTCAAATTTAGGTTTCAAGTGTCAGTTGAAAAGCTACAAATTTAGTATATCTTGTGCAACAGCACACAAATAAATCGTAGATAACACCTTTTGCTAACACCTTTCGTATGTCTGAAATAACGAAAATAGACTAAGGTTCCAGTACGAGAAACTTTCCCTTTAACAGGTGACGTAGCAGGGTTTAGTTGCCATTCTTCAACGCCGACTGAACTCCCTCCTAGACAGTGCATCACAGAACGGACCGAGTGAGGACACTGCTGTCCGGGCTTAAGAGACTATGGAGTTTTTAATAGGAAATCCCTTTTCCACATCAGTGGGTCAACGAATAGGTAACTATGACACTTTAAAAACTACTAAATTAACGCGCATTACGCGCAACTTGGCAACTACACTGATCCCGGCATAGCCAAGCAAGCCGTTTTGGGTACTATTGTTACATTCGAATGAATTCTGTTGCCTAGACCATGGTGAAAGAAATGTATCATTGGTTGATGCGGACAAAGAAACATCAAGATCGATTGAAATATATACGTCTTGAACCGTGAGAAATGTACCTAATTAATCAAGATTGACAGTACAATAAATGATTACGGGCTGGACTGACACCTTCTGTATGCTATCTAAATACGGAGGCGGGTCTAACTTTTCTTAATCTCCGACTCGATTGGTAAAATGGATATTCTCTCGACTGGTGATAGGCGGGAGATGAGGCGAAAACTTGTATGGACTTCCTATAGCCCATGTACACAAACTAAAGTGTGACCTAGCTGCAGGCTGTAGGTTAGTATATAATCATTATATTATGCTATGTCACTATAGTAGAGAGAGATAACCTACGAGAGGTTCTTACGAGGCAGTTTTCTTGTGATAGGTATGTGTCTTCTGTAAAATATCTCTTGAGATGTGTTACACCT
This sequence comes from Tenualosa thibaudeaui, assembly GCA_027481765.1. Classification (NCBI taxonomy): domain Eukaryota; kingdom Metazoa; phylum Chordata; class Actinopteri; order Clupeiformes; family Clupeidae; genus Tenualosa; species Tenualosa thibaudeaui. Next base: position 4,534,485 of record JAIFZK010000024.1, read on the forward strand.
TACATATATGATGCTCCAAACTGGCTTTTTGCAGTCTATATAGCAGTGAAGACGTCTAGAAGAAAGAGGTTATTTTTGAGATAAGACTACTTGGATGTGAAGCAGTTGCTCTGTCCAGATTCCATACCCACTCCACCATTACATTCAGGGCTCTGTTGTGAATAAATGGAATGACACTTAATTTGTGTGCCCAAATGGCCACAGCAGCTGACTGTCACATGAATGTGGGATGAAACGAGAGTTTAGAATGCATAAAGACAAAGTTTAACCACGGACAATATTACACTCCAAAAGTTTTACTTGGGCACAAAGCACAGAAGTTAGAATGCTGTATTTAGCTGTGTGCAAAGTAGGCGTTGGCCTTGCCATGGCTGATTTGAATTTTAATCAAACCTTATTATGTCATCTTTAAAGCGGCTCCAGGACTTTCCAAAGGTTGTTTGTATTTGGCATGGTAACTTCATACGTTAAACCAAAATGTTGACTTAAAGCTCATATTGACAGAACAAAACAGCTGCTTTAGCACCCCCCCAACCCACACACACACACACACACACAACACAGTCCATGCAAACAGTATATCAGTGGTACAGACTCACTGTTGTGTGTATTTTATGACCGCTTGAGCCAAGTATTGTGTTGTTGTTTTCATGAGATAAAATCTCTGTGTGCTTATGTTCCCACCACAGAGTATGCCACTAGCTCAGCGTTACCATCAGAGGACTGGGCCCTCATTATGGAGATCTGTGACATTGTAAATGAGACTGAAGAGGGGTATGTTGTCTGATAGTGAGAGCTGTGATGTGTTTCTGCGCTGTAATGTCTACAATTTAGGCTGTATTAAAACTTAACAACAATGTTATAAGTTATGTATTGTACAGATGTACTATAGTTGAGCCAGTAGATGCTAAAGGTATGATGGTTTCATTTTATTTTTTTACTTAAGACCCAGAGATGCCGTTAAAGCAATAAAAAAGAGAATTGTGGGAAACAAGAACTTCAAAGAAGTTATGCTGGCGTTAACAGTGAGTATATTTTCATTTCATGTTTTGAGTGAATTTTTACATTTGTACAGTTTGGGGCTAATGGTTTAGTCTTCTTTTTTGGGTCTAGGTGCTAGAGGCATGTGTGAAAAACTGTGGCCACAGATTCCATGTTCTGGTGTCGACCCGAGAGTTCATAGAAGGGGTTCTAGTCCGAGCAATTTTGCCCAGAAACAATCCTCCATTGGTGATGCAGGACCGAGTACTCAGCCTGATACAGGCAAGAATATCTTAAATCAGTCAACAGCTCTCATTCTTGGAGATTTACAGTATCTGATCTGTGCATGTCTGCTCTGTCCAAGTGCTGTTTAGAAGTCTGCAATGTATTCTCTTGGTGTTAATTGTCACGTGTTTATGGGTGTGTGTCTCTTCAGGGTGAGTCTTTAAAGGGAGTGTATGTTTAAGGGTGTGTTTGTGTGTGTCTGTGCTGGGACCTTACCTCTTTCCGTGCTACAGGCGTGGGCTGATGCATTCCGCAGCTCTCCTGACTTGACGGGTGTGGTGTCTGTTTATGAAGACCTCAGGAGGAAAGGCCTTGAGTTCCCCAACAGTGACCTGGAAGCTCTTCCCCCTATCCACACCCCAAGCAGGGTAGGTGACTACACATTCATGAAGCCACTTGAATAAAAATAATATGTATCTTGTCAGTTTGAGTCATATTCCTTATAGATTGTGCTGACCTCATGCCTTTCAGTCATACTGTATGTGCACCTGTGCTCTGACATGTTTTTTTCTCCCTTCCTCCTGTCACCGTGTGCTCTGCAACCCGGTCTCCAAAACCATCATCTCAGTTGCCCAACATTCCACAGCCTCAGCCCCCACAGAACCAAAACCCAGATGAACCTGTCACACTCTCACCTCAGCAGGTATGTTTATTATTGTTTACATGCTTATTATTGTTTACATGCTTATTATTATTATTATTATTAGTAGTAGTAGTAGTAGTAGTAGTAGTAATAGTAGTAGTATTATTGTTATCAGGGGACATTCACACAAGAACCTTTGGTCTGGACCAGGGTTCATTGGACTATTGGTTTGGTTAGTTTTGATAGGGTAAACTTAGTAAACTGAACTCAAATGAGGACCTGAGACTAGACCCCAGTCCAGCTAAAAAAACTGCTGTCTTGGGTGCAGTTTGCTTTGGTGTGAATGCTGTTTTACCTGAAACCAGGAGGTAAATGCTATTGATGACAAATGTGGCCAGGCAATGTTGATAAATAGATGTGAAAATAAATAAATTTGTGCATGGAGATAAACGCAGTTAAACGTATAAGTATGAAGGCAACCATACTGTTCATACTTTCTTCCTAGATTAACTTAACATAAGGAAGTTTTTCCTTGCCCCTGTTGCTCTTGGGTGCTTCTTCTGTGAAGCGCCATGAGACAATACTATTGTAAAAGGCGCTGTATAAATACAACTGAATTTTATTTAATTTAATGTTCCTTGTATATACAACAACAACAACAAACTTCCTGGTAGTAGACTGACTATATTTTTTGGAACTGACCATGTAAATTTGTCTTTACAATGACAGTACAGCAGCATCATTACATATGTTAGACATTTAAGGTGCTTATCCTCTCCTCTTTTTCCTTATTCACCTATGTTGTTGAAATAGCCCTTGAATAGGTAACATGCTGTACAGCTAGAGAAGTTTGAGTATTTCAAGGCTGCTGGAGCAACTGGTGGGAATGTAGTCTTGTGACTAAAGGAAGAAACAGAACTCCACCCTGATTCCAGTGTCACCTCTGATTGTAGTGTTTACATCCCAGAGTCTTAAAATAGAGTGTTGGTTGAAAAACTATTTGAAAAAGTATTTGTGTCTCTTGCATAACTGTAAAATATGGATGTATTGGTTGTATTAATAAAATGTGTTGATTTACCATAATTGATTATTGATTACTTACAATTATAAAATTGTTACATTGTGAAAGGATGAATATTTAAGACAAGAACTTTAGCCTTCTGTTTTCCCTCTTCCAGTTGAAGAAGTTAAAGTTAGACATTCAAGTGGTCAGGGGAAACCTGACGGTCATGTCAGACATGATGACTCAAATGCATCCAGGCTGCGCTCAGCCATCTGACAAAGAACTGCTGCAGGTGGGACTTCTTTCATATCAGCATGTTGTTTTCTAAGAATGTATTCATCATGAAAAATTATTTACCATCTAATTGTGATGTGCATTATAGACCTGTAACTAATATGATAATTTCTTATATCCACAATTCATATTATGAGATATTTACATCATAGAGTTTTATATCACAATTTTCCTGGAATACTTGTAATAGTGTTTTGTGTCTCTTGGTCTGCAGCAGTTGTATGGGACTTGTAAAGACATGCAGGAGAAGTTTGTGGAGCTGATCCCTCGACTCTCAGAGGAAAAGCTGGTCGAGGAACTCCTGGTCACCAACGATGAAATCAACACTACCTTCACACGATTCAGGCGGTCAGAACTCTACAGAACAGAACTCTACTACTTTACTAGACTAGCACTGGAGTCACACTTACAGTACACTGAATATCAATGGGGAAAAGCCAGGAAAGCTAATTTATAGTTTCTCTTCTAGGTTTGAGAGACTTTACACTGATTCAGACACCCCTCGACAGGTAAGGTGAAGATTTGTACACCACAAACCACATAGGTTTGCATATGTAATGACTTGTTTGTCTTGTTATTAATAGTTTTGTTTCCTTAAAACCCTCAGTGCCCCACATATGCCAACCTCAAAGACTCATCTTCTAATCAATCTGAAGTCAAGCTATGTAGACAGCCACCAATCAGCAGTCTTTGCAGCCAAATGGCAACACTTCGTAAGTGAAGTCACAGATGAAAACAAAGCGTTTACATCAAAAATACATGTTTTGGGAGAATTACCTTGTGTGATTTAGTTATAGAATTTGTAAGTGTCCTATATCCAACTGTTTTCAATGCCGTGACCTTGAACTCAGGGTCAGTATGAAAGCCTAATACTTTCAGTATTGTTGCTTTTGGGTTCCCCTGCAGACACAGAAGACATTAAGTCAGCACAGAGGCAGAATCACACTGGACCTCGACCAATAAACAGGTAAACTTAAGAACAGTAGCACTATAACTACTAGAGAGGAAGTGGAAAGGGAACACATTTTGAAAATGTGAAAAAGAATGTGTGTCTATAATGAATGTTTTTGTTGTGGTGTAAGAACAGAAGTCTTCATTTATAACTTCATAATTTTGGATGTGTTTCAGTGAGCAGCTTGGTAATTTTGAAGTTGAGGCCCCTAATAGTGTACGGCACAACAGTGGAACGGTCAGTATCTGTCATCTGTCTTTTCCCTTTTCACCTATACCAAACAATCCTTTTGTTCTACACGAAAGAGACAGCTCACCCTATCCTTAAACCTCCACAAAACACACAGAGATAATCAGTGTCCTTAACTGGTGCAATACACCTGCGTTATCACTTGATTTGACAAGTGTTTAAGTCAGGATTTTGGGTTCAGGAGTTTTTCATTGTCAGCTGGTTGAGATATGGATTTAAAAAAATCAAGAAAATCCTTAGTTAAATCTGGTGTAGCATGCAACCATGTGAATCTGGAGTATTTATGCCTGTGTTGAATGTGTCAATATTCTATAATAGTATTTTGCAATAGCTGTGTTTGACTTGACCCATTTGGAGCCAGATGTTTACGTATGTTTGTTCTACCCTACTGCGCTATTTGTCTGTGTGACAATGCTGTCATTGGACTGCACAATGAAGAGTGAAAGCCCAGACTCCACTCCCCTCAGCTCCTCTCCACAGTTTGATTGGATGAAGGAAAAGGGAATGGTGGGTCTGAATGGCCTTTGAGGTTGTACACTTGTGATTCTTGCAAACCTCTGCACCCTGTGCCTTGGGCTTCATTGGCTGACACTGCTGTTTGAATCAAAACAAGCTCTTTTCATCTCTTGCTTTTTCATGTGCTCTTGTACATTTCCCACTGGAATTGGTGTGTGGAAAACATCATAGACCTTTGCATGTTCATTATATTTTATCTGGTGGTGACGACTTTCTTCTGTCTCCTACTGATAAATTGATCTGTTACGGCTAATCTGTGTGTGTGTGTGACTGTTCTATGGGAAGTTGGTGGTAGTGTTGGTACTACAAGATTGAAGGTATTTCTGGAAATCTCATGGACTTTGAAAAACACAAGATTGTGTAATATGTCTACAGTCAGCATTCACCAGCTGCTATAAAACAACACATTTATGTTCCTTTTCTTTGATAGATTCCTGTAAGTCAAGCTTCAGCAATGGATGACATTGAGAAATGGCTTGAATTTGATGACGTAAGTCAATCTGGTTATCACTTCCCTTTTTTTTCTTTTGTGTATACAGTACATGTCTCTTTGTGAAGTTATTTTTAGTATCCCTATATTTACCAGTATCATGTCTAAGGAAATATAATTTGCATTAGCGTTCTTATGGTAACAACATAACAATCTTAATCCATTTTTTGTTGTATTTCAAATGACACAGGAAGAGGACATGGGAGACTCTGAAGGGGTAACCAGTGAAGGTATGTATTATATTTCTCTGTACCTTTTTAGTAGTTAGCAGACACAGGCTATCTGTTTGCCATTCTACTCCATGTGAACTTCCATCACATTCCTCTGTCCCTCTCTCATGCCTTCTCCAGAGTTTGACCGGTTTCTGGCAGAAAGAGCGAGAGCAGCAGACCGTCTTCCTTCAGTGAGAGCATCACCAGACCCAAGCAATTCACAACCCAATTGCTGATTTTTTTTTTTGCTTTTTCCACGACTTATCATTAGTTACAACCCTTTAAAAGTCTTACTGCTGCATTGGAAAACTGTTACTTCACATCATCTTTACTATGACAAACACTGGCTAGTTGAGTCTCTTCAAGCAACTACGCTCTGTCGTTCCACAAACAGTATAGAGAGGAATGAGCTTAGGGCTAGACATCTAAGCTATGCCTCATCATTCAATCTGCTGATTCTCAGTACTACAGGTTTGTATGGTTTCCACTTGCATTGACTTACACTGTTCTGTTAACACTGAGCATTATGACCCAGCTCTAACCCTTTACTCAAGACTTAAATCCTTTCCTTTAGATATTACCCCTTACCTTCACCTCCGGGTTAGGCTCATTATGCCAATTAGCGTAATGAAGTGGTTGTCTAGAGAGTACTGAACACCAGGCTACATTCTGAACCTCCCCTGTCCTTTCCAAGTCTCATTCCAGATACATTCAGATGTGAACTATAAAGACAAGTTTGAGGTATTTTTATATGGAAATTTCAGCTGATCATGTATTAACATTTTATAGAAATAAGTGCTAGCCAGCATAACCAGTTTTCAAGGTTACAAAAGCACACACTGTGTATTGTGTTTACTCATCGAGTTGTATATATTTGTAACGCACTTGCACTCTACTGATGTAATATTTGAAGGAAGTAAATATTTTTCAGACTTCATTAAATGACTACACTTGAATAATGAATGTGAATATGTGTATGTTATGATTTACAATTAAGAGGATTTTTACATACATGCATTGTAGCTTGTTTAAAACAAAGACATCAATCATGACAGATTCAGTTTTAGACTTGAACACCTCAGGCGCATTAAGAGGACAGCTCAACCTGCATTAGGTCAGTTTATTTTTAGCCACAGGAAAAAACAGTTGTCACTGACTGACTTCTATACTACACTAATGCAATATAGCTGATGACTGCACAACTGTTAATGACAGAACACTATTTTCTCCTGTCCACTGTTTTCTGCGCACGCCATGTGTATGTGTGTTCATTAATAGCCATGAAATATTACAATTAAAATGAAATCTGAGTTGCTTACTTGTAACTCCTCAGATTTGTGGAGCATTTGTAATCTTCAGGCACTTCAAATTTACACTGACGTGTCAAACGCTATGTGGCACTAGTTTGGCTACTTCTGAATACCAAGGAAAGCAAATAAGAAAAAACAGTATATGCTGCTCTACACTGTACACCAGAGAACTTCAGTTTTCTCTCAGACTGATAACTAGGCAGACAGCATGCTATTTTACATATACAAGATTTAACTGGGAACTTCAATCTCAGGGGCATATTAAAAGATGGTGATTTAAAAGTAAGCCTATACTTTATCGACAGCTGTGTATTGGATTGTTAAGGAATTAGACCGCAATCATGTCAGGGAGAATTATCATGTCACGGATTTTATCTTGGTGAATGCTGGCCTTCAAAGCAGTAATTGCTTCTGAAATTCTCCGCGACAAGACGTGGTCATTTCGCTCAGTTATTGAACACAAGAAGCGCTGGTAGATTCGGCTAATTTCATTGGTTAACTTTGTAACGCCTATGGTAACGCCCATGAAAGTTACATATCCTCTCTGACGCCATGCATTCAGCCACGCCTCAACTACGCTGCCTGTCTCAACTGTGCGCGCTAGCATTGACAGAGGGGGAAACATGTCGCTACGATCAGCTGTGCGTGTCGTTGGTACCCCTTTGAGGGCCGTTCTTCGACACACAACTAGAAACAGTAGCCGAGGATATGCTGCTATTGCAGAAGCTCGCTCTGTGTTGGAAAATGAACTTGATACAATCCGAACGGCAGGCACTTGGAAGGGAGAGCGAGTGATCACGTCCAAGCAGGGACCACACATCAACGTGGATGGCAGTCGTGGCGGTGAGTAAAAGCGCCCCTAGCTAACAAGTGCCCACACAGCATTGGAAGTTACCTCGAAAGACATACACTTGCACTGTATAACCTGACCATTTATTAATTTTGGACAATGTGAACGTCCATCTTTTTGCATTTTGTGAGCGCAGAGCTCTGACGTGAGGCGTTTTTTAAATGCACGCTACCTTGCTAGCCAAATAGTTGTCTAGCGTTATCTTTAAAGTCGCCATGTGGTAATTGCACATACAAGTCTCATAGTGTTACAATGTATGCGCACTTATGTTTTGTGTGAAGAGCAATAACAAAAAGTATCAATATAACATTTAATTATGTGAAGGATAACTTTGTAGCTGTTGCCATTTGGCTGTTTTCTTAGAGAGAGTTTTTGCACAGACTTCTAACTCTTTGTTTATTTTCTCACTATTGTTCCAGGCTCATTGTGTAGATGTCAGTGTTATCTTTTGCATGTCCCTACTCTCACACTCACACAGATGATACAGCAAGTCCTGTGAGGCTCTCCTAAAAAGCAGTATTGTGATGGTGCCTGAGCAGAGGTCTGTAGACGAAACTACCTTTCAATCATTCTAAACGAACCCTTAATCTCTCTGTATTTACAGACATATTAAACTTTTGCGCAAACAACTACCTGGGTTTGTCCAGTCACCCAGAGGTTGTAAAGGCAGGTATTGAGGCCTTACAAAAGTATGGTGCTGGACTGAGTTCTGTCAGATTCATCTGTGGCACACAGGTAACCATCATAACATCTCTTTTATTGACTCAAGTAGTTTGGGCGTCCAATATATATAAATTTATGGTCATTCATTTACACACATTCTGCACACACTGCATTTGAATTTGAGTGCAATGTGTCATCTCTGGTATGTACTCCGTTATTATGACAGCTCTTGTTAACAGCTCCTGTGAGAAGGCTATTACTGTTCTGCATTTTACAATGCACCTTCACTATTTTGGGATGCTTTCTTGTTTTTGTAGATGCTGTATATCGGATGGCTAAATTTCACTTGAGACTAATGCTATATTAATCCATAACTATCTGGCTGTCTTTTCCAATAGGATATTCACAAGGATCTGGAGCAGAAGCTTGCCCAGTTTCATGAAAGAGAGGACTGCATCCTTTATGCTAGCTGTTTTGATGCCAACGCTGGACTATTTGAGGTTCTGGGCAGCATTCTGTTTGACCCCTCTCACTTCTTTGAATAGCTCCTTGACTCAATGCTCCCACACAAAACAGGGAATTGTTTTGTTACTCTCACCCCCAACAGAGGGGCAGAGGGTACTGTAATTGGCTCTGTCCATCTGCCCACATGAAAAGCACTAGTTGAATTTTAGGAATAAGGTTAACATACTGTATGTCAAACCTCCGTCATAAAGATCTCACTCTGGCTCAGGATAAAAATGCAGGAATTAGTGGGTTGCTTGACTGGTCTGTTTTTTTCCTATACTGCATTCTCTCAGTGTCTTTCATATCGGTCTCTAGCCAAACGACAGTGCAAACTTAAATTATGTTGTTTTCCCCCTCAGGTGTTGTTAGGACCTGATGATGCTGTGCTGTCTGATGAACTCAATCACGCGTCCATCATCGATGGCATCAGACTGTGCCGAGCCAAAAGAATGCGCTACAAACACATGGATCTGAGTGACCTGGAACACAAACTTAAAGAGGCCCAGGTATACAAGTTGTATTTCAACTAGTCAAGATAACCATTGCTGGTAACATAAAATAAAAAAATTGTCTGCACTGCTTTCAAAACACAATACCAAATATCATTCAAAAGAAAGTTGTAAATGGAGGACTATGTTGGTTTGGTTGAGAAAATTTGTTACCTATAATTAGACAAGGACTTTACAGGTTCTTCTGAATGACCTTTACACACATAGTCTTGTCTAAAGTCTAGACAAGACTATGTGTGTAAGTCTAGTCTAAATTTCTCTTTTTTGAATCCTTAGTCATCACGGCTGCGTCTGGTTGTTACTGATGGTGTGTTCTCAATGGATGGTGATGTGGCACCACTCAAGGGAATCTGTGACCTGGCTGAACAGTATGGAGCCATGGTCTTCATTGATGAGTGCCATGCCACAGGCTTCCTGGGCCCAAGGGGAAGGTGAGTGGCACACAGTCAATAGATAGGTCTGTATTTAACTTATCAGTGCACATTTTTCCTGGCCAGGCTAGTGCCACCTAGTGCATCATGGATCTCTCCAAAAGCTTACGTCTACAAAAGGAGTCTTCTGCTGTTTATTTTTGCAAGATTTGTACTTTTTGCAGTATTAGTGATAAATGAGCAGAAAAGTCCCACTGAAAATAAATAGTGGAACTTCAGAATTCCCATTGTTGTCTGGAACCTGGCTAGCTTACTTGTAGCCTGGAAGTTGTGGGTTTCGAATCCCAGCTGCCACTGCTGTGCCCTTGAGCAACGGGGACATTGGCGCTAATATAATTAATAGTTGACAAATGTATGTTGCCTTGGGTAAAAGCACCTGTTAAATGCATAAATGTAAATTTAAATACCTGCATTATTCAGTGGTGTGCATCAACCACTACTCGTTGGTGTGCACTCTAAAGCATATAAAGTGTTACTGTTAGCCTACACATGTCAAACGACCCTTTCTAACAGGAGCTTAAGCAAATAATACACATTCTTACATTCAACATGTGTGTGAGCTTCTGTTTACAATCACTTCTGCTCATACATGTTGACTATGAAATTCTCTAATTTTTGTGATTGTCCAAAGAAAAGTTTGTGCTGTTGCAACCACTTGGAAACATGGAAACTAGTGACTGACATTTCCATGCACTGTGTAATTCCTGGGAATTGCAAATCTAGTTGCATTTGTTGTCTCTTCCAGCATGTTTCCATAAACACTGCAGTGATAACTGTATGGTTTGATAACATAGGGGATGGATACACATGCAAATAGGCATTTTTTCATAGCTAATTTTTCCATGAATTTTCAAATTAGCTGGAATGGAAACCTGCTTCATTTTATGAAGCACTTCATGTCATGACAAGGATGTGAACTGCCACTGAAGAGCCACTGAGATTTAAATTTTGATTAAAGCCATGTAGTTAATCTATGAAGGACTACACCCTCCGTAATAGTGTATAGTAAAGGGAGTTTTGTGTTTGTTGTATTATTTTGCAGAGGTACAGATGAGTTATTGGGAGTCATGGACCGCGTCCACATAGTCAACTCAACTCTGGGGAAAGCCCTGGGTGGAGCAGCTGGTGAGTATCAGATAACCCATTAAAGCCAAGTGTTATACAGACACGTTTCACAAGAGGAGACATAAAAGCTTTGCATTACCAAGTCCCAATCCGCTCCTACACCCAAATATTACCTTAATTGTACTACTCTATACTGTTGAATTTTCTTGTTGAGGTTAGATGTTGATTCTCTCTATATTTAAAATATATATATACTATACATACTGGATGTTTTTATTCTTTGTAGGTGGGTACACTGTGGGGCCCAAACCTTTAATTGACCTTCTCAGGCAACGATCACGTCCATATCTTTTCTCCAACTCTCTTCCCCCACCTGTGGTAGCCTGTGCCACACGTGCTGTGGAGTTGCTCCTGGCGTCCAATGAAATTGCTCAGAGCATGGCAGCCAAAACCATGAGGTAGGATTTCAGGGGTGGAATATAACTGATGTGGCGGGTGTCCAAGGTTGCCTCTACTGTTGCTTATGCAAGTGTTTTAAACTGTGACCTGATATCCCTGCAGAAAGACGATAAGACCCTAGTGTATGTTTTTTGTTCTAAAAGGCAGCATATCTTCACTGAACATTGAATATGAACCAGAATACAAATATACATGTGACTTCTTCAGAATTGTGACCTGGATGTACAAAATAGAAATTAAAAAATATATTTGGTCAATGATTCATGGTCTTTGTTGATACTAGACCTATGTCATGTTATTTGCTAACTACGTAGAGGTCATTCAAACCAACTTTATTGTCCCAGTAGACTGCAGTATCAGGCATTACTGATGGTTGTTTGTAATGAGCCTCATGCTGTATTTTCTCTGCATCAGAGAATAAAAACAAACCAGCATCAGGTGGGGAGTAGTTAGTAGTTACCTTTCACCACCTGTCACCATTGCCACAAGGCTGAAGTTGTCTGTCTGTTATTTTCATCATGGAAGGCTAAACACAGGCTAAATCACAAATTTCTTTTAAGCTAAAATATAAATAACATAACTAGAATATTGTTAAACCTCTTCAGGAAGCTCACATAAAAATACATTACAAAAAGACATTTTGAAGTGCTTCATGAATGTGTTGAAACCACTGTTGATGTCCACAGATTCAGAAATGCTATGACTAAAGCAGGCTTCACCATTTCTGGATCGGCCCATCCTATTTGCCCCGTGATGCTCGGGGATGCACGGCTAGCTTCACTAATGGCTGATGACATGCTGAAGCTAGGTGAGGAGTCAACCAGCGATATAAAATGTATCTGTATGTGTATGTAATGTATGTAAAGTCAGATATGTCTGACTTTCATTTGCATCAAGAGCCCTGTATATAACCTGTTGACTGTTATGCCAACATACAACTGTAATTAATTACTTTGTAAAACCGACCCAGTTATGCTCTACCTCACCATAAATGGTGTGGTGCACATGCTTTCAATGTATCAGTGTAATAATTTCCTTTTTGCTCCCTCCTCTTCCTCTGCTTAGGTGTGTATGTGATTGGATTTTCCTACCCTGTGGTACCCAAAGGAAAAGCCCGTATTCGCGTCCAGATCTCAGCAGCCCACACTGATGAGGACATAGACCGCACGGTGGATGCCTTTATTCAGACAGGCCGCAAGCATGGGGTCATCTCATAATCACATCAACACTAGAACGCCATCAACCGTTACAGCAACAGGAATCAGGGAAGGGGGCTTGCAAGGCTGCTACTGTTACAGACATAAAATTATTGATTTAAGAGAGACTTTGCCAATAGTGTTTACAATAATGAAAGGCCAATTGTGAGTTGCATTTTGCTTTTTAAGTGCTTAATAAATACGTTTTGTCAACTAATGATGTCAGGATACTCAGTGCTTCGTTTTCCACACCATTCTGTATTAAGACAAGTAACATTTTCAATCAGTGGCCATAGGACATTGTGAATGCTCTGAGAGTGACTTCAGGTTAAGTCATGGTAGTGCGAGCCCAAGAAGTACTAATGATCGGTCCATTCTTTAATCACCAAGGGACAGGGGGGCCTCTCACAATGTAAGCACTAAAGGTTTTAGGGCCAAACATTAAGGGGCCCAGATGTCTTCACAGTGCAAACACTGAGGCCCTGGTTGTTACTGTGGATTTAGTAGGTAGCCTGTGTTCAGTTTTCTTGTGGCAGTAAGAAATCCCGGAAAGGAAGTTGTTTTGGCATCTCACCACCAAATTCCAAAAAAGGGTAGGCCTATCCAAATGCCAGAGACTCAAGTGGCATGCAAACTCCAGGGAGATAATAAAAAAAAAACCCTGCTCTCACAGCAGGCCTAGACTTATTGTGTGCCATTACTGAAGAACAGTTCTGCTATACCAAGTCACCACGGGTCTATCCCGACATGTTGAGGTCAAATTCTGTGACCTGCCAGCCGACACATGTCTGAGACAGTCCCCATATTGATGAGATCCCCTGCTTTTCCAAACAAAATATTTAATATTTAAATGACTCAAACTTGTACTCCTGACTGCTCGTCTTTAGAAATGCAACTGCCTTGCCTATGCAGGGCTGACTAAACATGATTCTGGTTAGAAAGGGGGACAATGACTTACCAGCCTAGGTGTCTGGTGGCAATAAGGCCTTTGCACTGGGCACAGGACAGTAATGTTGCTTACAGCATGGGCTTTTCCCCCAACAATAAAGCTCCACCCAGCCAGCCAAGCCAAACAAGTCAATTTATTCAGACCAGCGCAAGGCTACCTGGTCCTCTGTGATCTTGAATACGGCTTATTCCTTAAAAACATTTGAGACAAAGCATGTCCTTGGAGAGGTCATCATGGTCCATCAGTGTGAAGAAAGCCCTAAAGTGCTGCATTTCAGTTCAGTAATTACACAGAGCTGTTGCAAAGGGTTGGGCATTTGTCTAGGACAGACATTTCATCAGTTCTGTTTATATGATACACAAATTATTAGTGAACCATAATTGTCTTATGGGACAATCAAAAGTCGTTTCATGCAGAAATAGTATGATAAACTTTGGTCTAGGTAGGGTATCTTCCATTCAACCTATTTTATTAAACCGTGAGATCAGTAGCTTGTACAAAACTATAAGAAGTTTTCACCAAATAAATGCTTATTTCAGGAAAACAAAAGTTACCCACTTACTTCAAAGATTTCGCGCCAACAAATCGGTAAAGGGCCTCCTTTTAGTCACATGTCACCGTTCCCGCGAGTTTTCCGTGCTGTAGAAGCCAATCAGAGCATTTGGAGGTAAAGGAGGCGGTGTCCAAATTAATAGTGACGCAAAGTTTTGCCGCGAAAGCTACAGCGCGTGGTGGTATTGTTGGCAGGAGGTTGTACAGAGCTGGGACGGAGTGGAAATATTAAATATTTGTTGCATCAGAACAGTCTTGGTGTAATTGGGACCACCAACCACTTTTGACTACAAGATACGTCCTGAAATAATCCGAACAAAATGTCTGGATTTGACGACCCAGGAATCTTTTTCAGCGACAGTTTCGGCGGTGGAGACTCCATTGGAGATGAAGGAGCAGTGAAAAGAAGTCAGATAAAGAAAAGATTTCGCGAATTTTTAAGACAGTTTCGCGTTGGTACTGATCGCACAGGATTCACATACAAATACAGGTAAGGCAATATTTATCCCTACATAGCGTGCATGCACTCCAGCTAGAAGTGGGTCCCACCATCTGCACTGCTAACGTTAAACTAACAATTGGCTAACCTTAGCAGAAGCGTGCTAAATTTTCGGACGTTTAGCGTTAGTAGGCTGTTTTGCCACTGTTTTGCCAGTAACCTCATTCAGAATCGGAGAGCTATTTTAGTTTGGTTGTTTATTGTAATAAAGTCTTGCTTCATTCATTTTCTTTGTTCACATTAGAGATGAGCTGAAGAGACACTACACCCTAGGCGAGTATTGGGTAGAAGTAGAAATGGAGGACCTTGCCAGCTTTGATGAGGACCTCTCTGACTGCCTCTACAAGCTACCCTCAGAGAATCTGCCACTGGTAATCACCATTATTAACTTGGGGTCCAGTAAAAAGGACGCAAAAAGTTATACTGTTATGTGGAATAGTCCTGTTGCTAGTGAGTTGTCATTTAAGGGGCATACATTTAAGGGGCATAGAATGGAAGAATAGATTATTGTACCTCTTTCTATGATGTTAAAATAGAATATATTAAACTTTTATTTATCAAAATTAAAGTGCAGTTTTACAAGCAAAATTACAACCTTGTATTTAGGCTGGATATTGAACTGGTCTGTTTTGGTTAGATGCCAGCCTATTTGGCAACAGCAGTTCATTTGTGACATTTGACATCACATGTAGGCTTTGTTCTAATTTGCCCATGTTTAGCCAATGGCTATTTCCAAGTTCAAGATTTACATATGAAGTAGAGGACAACTCTGTCTCATGTTCATGATCATGCACTACCTCTCCTCATTCAACCAAGACAAGGCAAAAATAGTTTTCCAGTCTGCGTCTCCTTTATATTCAGACTAGTCCACATAACAGTTAAAGGAGACTGGCCCTGATATAATTGATAGTTGGCAAATATGTAGGTCGCTTTGGATAAAAGTGTCTGCTAAATGCATAAATGTAATACATGTAATGTAATAAATGTGCATTGTTTTGTTTGCCTGTATGTGCTAATGTTCGCTATCTGTCACAGCTGGAGGAGGCTGCCAAAGAAGTTGCTGATGAGGTGACTCGCCCTCGTCCTGTAGAAGAAGAGACTGTGCAGGACATCCAGGTCATGCTGAAGAGCGACGCTCATCCTGCCTCCATCCGCAACCTAAAGGTATGGGTCACACTTGCACATCATTCAGTAGCCCACTGTCCCAGTCCAGTCTGTCTGTGAATAACAGAAATCAATTTTGCTGCAGGTTAGTGGTTGTGAAGTGCCTGTTAAGTAAAGGATTTAAACCACTACAGTGATGTGAGCTGGTATTGCTGGAACAGTACTTATGACCCCTGAGTTGCTCCTAATCTCTCCTTGTATTTTCTCCCTGCAGTCGGAGCAGGTGTCTCGTCTGGTGAAGATCCCTGGTATCATCATCTCTTCCACAGCGGTGCGGGCCAAGGCCACACGTGTGTGTCTCCAGTGCCGTGGGTGCCGCTCGGTCATCAGCAACATCCCTATCCCCCCTGGCCTGCAGGGCTATGCCCTCCCCCGCAAGTGCAACACGTTAGTATTTCACTGTCTGCCTTTCCTGGAGAGATCCATGTTTGCAATGTTCTCATTTTCATTCTTATTTTCAGCCATGCTATTGGGAATACACATGAACTATTTGTTCTCTTCCACAGTGAGCAAGCAGGCCGTGTGAAGTGCCCAGTGGATCCCTATTTCATTATTCCCGACCGATGCCTGTGCGTGGACTTCCAGACACTGCGGCTGCAGGAGTCCCCCGACGCCGTGCCCCATGGAGAGATGCCCAGGCACATGCAGCTCTACTGTGACAGGTACAGCCCACAGCACAAAACATGCAGAAAACAAACACTCCCTAACTTGTTTATGAACACTAGAACAGCATTTGAAGTTCATTTTCAAAGTCTTCATTTGCTGTTGAAGAATGGGCAAACAGTTCTTTGGAATCTTATAGCTAAATTGAAACAACTGAATGATCAAAGTGCTTCCATTGAGTATTTGGTATCCATTGAGCCTACAATCGCTGTCTGCACATTGTTGGAAGTGAACTGTGAGTCAACCAGTCTGTCTTTTTCTACCCTCAGGTATCTCTGTGACCGTGTGGTGCCAGGGAACAGAGTGACCATCATGGGCATCTACTCCATCAAGAAGGGTGCTGCCACAAAGGCCAAAGGGCGGGACAAGGGCGCAGCTGTGGGCATCCGCTCCGCCTACCTGCGGGTGGTGGGCATCCAGGTGGACACAGAAGGAGCAGGTGAGTGAGCTGGAGATAAGGGATGAAATTGTTGCAGTGGTTCACAGCACATTGTTTTTGCATAGCCACTGTATTACGAATGGCTTGTAAGAGATGGCTTGCTTTTAAACTCTTTCTTGTTCTCTTTCAGGTCGTGGAGCCACCGGCTCAGTCTCTCCTCAGGAGGAAGAGGAGCTTCGCTCCCTGGCCGCCTCCCCAGACATCTATTCCTCCCTCTCCCGCTCCATCGCTCCCTCTATCTATGGCAGTGACGACATGAAGAAAGCCATCGCCTGCCTGCTCTTCGGAGGCTCCAGGAAGAGGTGAGTACAGAGAGTGGGGATGTGTGTGTTAAATGTATCCAATGTGAACCCATTCACTTAAGGTGTGGTTTTTACTGCTGTGTAATATTGATTTCAAAACTGGGTCTTAAAACGCTTTCTAACGCAGGCTTCCAGACGGACTTACTCGCAGAGGTGACATCAACCTGTTGATGCTGGGAGATCCAGGAACAGCCAAGTCTCAGCTGCTGAAGTTTGTGGAGAGGTGTTCTCCTATTGGGGTAAGGCACTTAGATTTGGGTCTATATCTATACTATAAACTATATCTTTGTAACGCTCCCTATTATTTGTTTCCATGATTTGTACAGCAAACAATCTTAACATTGATTTTTGGCTAATATTTATGTTATTAATGCTAGCCAATAGTAAAGAGCAACATTTTTAGCCACTTGTATATTGTGTAGGTGCAGTCTCGCAGTGCACAGGTATGTTTGTAATGCTATGTGTCTTCTGCTCGTCTCAGGTTTACACCTCTGGGAAGGGTAGCAGTGCAGCCGGTCTGACCGCATCGGTCTTGCGTGATCCCAACACACGTGGCTTCATAATGGAGGGAGGAGCCATGGTGCTGGCAGACGGTGGAGTGGTGTGCATTGATGAGTTTGATAAGGTGAAGAGAGCTGCTTGCTGTCTTCCTTTTGTCCATAGTTCATTGCATGTGGTATCATTCAGTTAGCATTTGCTGCAGGTTCGCTGTTTGGACTATGTTCCAAATTCTCTCGTTCTCGCTTGGCAGTCTTGTTCAACAGGTCTGTGATTGAAATTACTCAGAGCTACCGCTTTAATGAAGATGGCTGAGGACACTCTTTTTGTTTAGGTCAGTTCATGCCAACTGACCAATGTAATCTTTCTTCTAGATGAGGGAAGATGACAGGGTTGCCATCCATGAAGCTATGGAGCAGCAGACCATCTCCATTGCAAAGGTACACTACATGCTACCATGCACAGCACCATTAGCACTGGCATATGCATGCCACATGTGTCACTGTGTAACATTTGTCTCTTCTGCCCATTCTAGGCTGGCATCACCACCACCCTGAATTCGCGTTGCTCCGTGCTGGCAGCTGCCAACTCCGTGTTTGGACGCTGGGATGACACCAAGGGTGAAGACAATATCGACTTTATGCCCACCATCCTGTCCCGTTTCGACATGATCTTCATTGTGAAAGACCAACATGACCAGCAGAGGGACATGGTCAGTGACTGACTGACTTATTTATTTTCAATACACCATAATAACAAAACTGTGTCTTCATAAAACGTACAATGTTATGAAAGGATGGTCATACTGAATTGGATTATTGGTGCCCAATGTCTGGTGTGCTAAATGTGTGTGTGTGCGCGCTGCTCTGTGTTCAGACTCTGGCCCGTCACGTGATGAACGTCCACCTGAGTGCCCAGACCCAGACGGAGGGTGTGGAGGGTGAGGTCCCTCTTGCCAAGCTGAAGAAATACATTGGCTACGCCAGAGCGTGAGTCACAGTCCATTTACAGATTCATCTTTAATAATCAATTAAACATTTGCATTTAGTCCAATCTTATGACATTCCTAAACGTCATAAAACGACAAACCACCAGTAAAGTTTATACACTCGTTTATCATAACTATGTGTTGATGCAGTGATTGGAAGCGTCATTATTAAGGTTTATTTTTTGTGTGTGTGTGTTCTCTCCAAACAGGAAGTGTGGCCCCCGTCTGTCTGCTGCAGCAGCAGAGAAGCTGAAGAACCGATATGTGGTGATGAGGAGCGGAGCCCGGGAGCACGAGCGTGAAAGCGACAAGAGGGCCTCCATCCCCATCACTGTCAGGTAAGCCATTCCAGGCCTCTCCACCCTTCGGGCAAATTCCAATTGGGGCTGCTGTTCCAAACTATCAAAATAGGCTGTGAGATTATACAATATGTTTTACATTTTAAATACACTGTTGTACCACGATTGCAACATTTTGGACAAAAGTATCCCTAGTATCTTGAGTGGCAGTAAGAGCAGAACTGGTACGGTTGATGGTTGGCACTAATTGCCATGCCTCTCTGTCCCCCCCTGCAGGCAGTTGGAGGCAGTGGTGCGTATCGCTGAGTCTCTGGCCAAAATGAAACTGCAGGCTGTGGCAGGAGAGGAGGAGGTAGACGAGGCACTCCGCTTGTTCCAAGTGTCCACACTTGATGCTGCCCTGTCTGGAAGCCTTTCAGGTGTGCATGTGTGTTGGTCAACATGTCTGTTTCAGAATATTTTTGTTGAATCACTTTATTGTGGACAAATCAATAAATTGATAGAGAGGAGGTAAAGCTTTGAGCTTAAATAGCTATTTTCAGGCCAGGCTGCTTTGAAACAAATACAGGAATTTTGTGTAGTCACACAAGTCAGTGTATGCATGTCATTGGCTTTAGGTGTAAACTGTGCTGTTGTGTGTGCAGGTGTGGAGGGCTTCACCTCTCAGGAGGACCAGGAGATGCTCTCCCGTATTGAGAAGCAGCTGAAGCGCCGCTTTGCCATTGGCTCCCAGGTGTCTGAGCACAGCATCATCCAGGACTTCACCAAACAGGTGTTTGACTTCATCCTTTCCACATGAAGAACACTAGAACATATGTATCATAAGTAATAATTAGCTCGTCCAGATGGTGAAATGACGTATGTCTAGTATACAGTGCTTGTATAACCCTATAGATATCTAAAGCGTCTCTATTCGTGAAAGCATAGCTTTTAACCTTTTTCTTCTCTGTCCGTCTGCTTTTTCACCTCTGCAGAAGTACCCAGAGCATGCCATCTTCAAGGTCCTGCACCTTATGCTGAGGAGGGGAGAGCTTCAGCACCGCATGCAGAGGAAGGTTCTCTACAGAGTCAAGTAGAGCTTCTTGTGTGTCTCCTCCTATGACGATATGTGACTGACGTGGCCATAAACATGTCATGATTCCTGTTATGACTCTGACTTGTTGGACCATATAAGTTGTGAGGGTATACATGCTAGCACATGTATTACTTCATGCACTTCTATTGTAAATATGCAAAAGGGTTAAGATGCTTGATATCCTAAATGGGATGAGCTTCTAAAACAATTAGTTGACCCCTATGATACATGGGGGGGTGGGGGGGAGTCGAGCTGAAATGTGCAGGTTCTGGCATTTGCCAACCCCTTTTTACTCCAAGGTATTGTAAGGTCATGGTGAGCTTACTATTCATGTATGATGGATAGAGCCCAGCACTAGATTTAAAACTGATTTAAGATAAGTTCATGTTTTGTGTTTCTTGGCAAAAAAAAAAAAACGTATCTAAATAAAGGAAATTATTGTTCATGCTTAATGCTCATTCCACTATATTAAGTACAACAGTGATGCATCAAAGTGCTGTTTTCATTTTATTTTTTAAATTTACATTTATGCATTTAGCAGATGCTTTTATCCAAAACTACTTACAGAAGAGGATAACATTCAAGCTAATACACAATAAAAGAAACTAACAAAGAGTGCATATTGCTAACATAAAAACTGCACTACTTTAAGTTGAAAGTGCAATAGTGTAATAAAAAGTGCAGTATAAAAGAGAAATTCAATGTAAGATGTTATGTGTGTTCCCAAAATTTAAGCCAGGAGATATTCTTGGAAGAACTGGGTCTTCAAGACTGGGTCTTGAAGGTGGAGAGGGTATCAGTTGATCTGGTAGCACTTATGAATTAAGTCATGTACATTTTATTCTATATAAATATTGTATAGTAGTTTATAAAGGCACTAGTTTCAGTTAATTTACAAAACAAATTCAAAATGCATATATTCCCATGCCAACAGTTGCCAAGGCAACACATACACCTGCGGCAAACTGAAAGATGGGATGGTAAAGAGTCTTCTGACTGATGGCTGAAGTCTCATCCATTGATGCATCTGTAAAAGCAAGTTATCAGGGTTAGTCTTTTGTTTCAATCCATTTGGCAAGGCCTATAGACTTTCAGGCGTTAAATACTTTAAGAGATTGGGACAACTTTAATGTTCAATTCTACAAAATATTGATACAAAGCTTTCATAGGGGTTAATACCTGTGTTCTTGGTGAGACTCAAAATCTTCTGAAGGTCATCAAACATCTGATGAAGGGGGAAGAAGATAAACCCAGATCATTGCTTGGTCACTCTTTACTAAAGGCTTAAAGGCTACTTTGGGTCATATATTCTGGAACGTGCTTACACAAGCTTTTGTATTTCCTCTTTTCCCTTCTTATTTGACATGATTTCAAATTTCAAAATGTGGCAAGCAACATTAAAACAACCTTTTCCAACGGCCATAAGCTCACTTCCAGAAAACCGTGCCCCTGCATTGAGAACTCGACAGGGGGAACAGAAACTGCTATTGGTGCCTGTTCCGCTCACCTCAATGTTGGCCTCGAAGGCCTGGACAGCCTCGTCCAGCAGCTCCTGGCGCTCCTCTTTGGTCAATTCAATACTGTTCATGCGACTGCGGTAGAGTTGCTTGAAGCGGTTTGGGCTGGGCACGCCCGGAAAGGAGAAGAAAGCCAGCCCCTCTTTACTGCTCAGCCCCAGAGACTTCTGGGTAATGCGTCCCAGGACCTGACCACCAGACAGGTCACCCAGGTAACGGGTGTATGCATGGGCCACCAGGAGTCTAGGATTCTGTTTTCCAATCTATTTTGGGGGGGAAAAAACACTTATCAGTACTTTTGCTGATGCCAGTTTTAGGCTATAGATAAAGTCCTGTTTGTAACCTATAATATTTTAAAATTCCTATACTGTACCTCTCTTAGTCTCTGGACATATCTTTGTGTCGCAGCAGGCACAGTAATTTTTCTGCGCCAGTGTGGCCCAAAGAAGTGCTCCAGGTCTTCCTCCAAGGCCTCCACTCGGGCCAGCTCCTGAGGGAAGTATATGGGAGCCACACTTGGGAGGGTAGCGCTCTTGTCCAGCTCATCCTCAAGGGCATGATAAACCTCATACAGGGAGCAGAGCAGCAGCTGCAATCAAATAAGATAATGTTGGCTTTTCAATGAAGGGGTTAATATAATTATGTTTCATTGTCAGACATTTGAGGTTGAATGAATATGATTAAGACTGAATATGATACATGAACATATGAGAACTTCAAGCTTGAACAAAAACTACTCATATCTTAGGAGTAATTATCCTATGAAACACAAGTAAATGCCAGTGACTGCATTTTGTTATAGAACATGTTCAAAAATCACAAGAAAATCTGTTTGAGTCCCGCACTGGACATACCAATGTGAAAACAGACATTTCAGCATGACAGTCAGCATGTCTGCATTTTTTTCCAGGTTTTTCATTTTCTATTGTTGCGGACAAATGTCTGCCAAAATCCATAACCGTAACCATAGCCACATTGATTGAGACCAACTCATTATACAAGAATGAATATAATTATATGGTTAACAGCTGAACAATCATGGTGACATGATGTCCGCATTAGCTAAATTGTATCACAAAACACAAGGCAGTCACCTTATACTGTGGAAGTGTGATTTCTCCCTTCTGGTAGCTCAACATCAGCTCAGTGTTCTCAGCTCTGACGTGGCTGTCTTTAGTCACTGCCTTGATCTGCTCTGACAGGTCGCTTCAGCAGAGAAATAAAAACACTTTAATCAACATTATTAGTTAATTAAAATAGAGTTTTGCTATGGCATAGAATCAGAAGTTCAAGCTCAGCAGAAGTTAGAAGTTCAAGGTCTGTCTTGGCAAAATGTAAAATTAATGTTAAAGATCTGTCAAAATCATTTGACTCACTAATCAAATGATTAATGGCCACTCAACACAGCAATAGGAAAATTCTATCTTTCTGACATCATTGAAATTATATGCATAGGGCTAGTTTTACATACATGGATGAGGCCCTAGTCCTGCTGAACTAAAAGAGAACCTATGATATATATCTATTGAGTAAAAGCTTTTATTCAAGTAATAGACTTAATGTAAGCAGTGGGTAAATAGTGTAGGCTGCTATTTTATTAATCTTCAAAGGGAAAAACAGATGCTGATAGTGGTTACTCCTTACCTGTCAGTGATGTTGGTGTCATCTCTGCGGCTGCTCTTAAGCTCCATGTCTGCAATGGATTGTGTTGCCATAATTAATTGAAAATCATAGTCAATTTGCTAAGACATGTAAATTATAACAGTGATTAAAATGCTACTAAATTCTTTCATACCGGTATTTTCAACTGTATCTTGAATCCTTTGTGTCTGAGATAAGGTAGTCAAGATCCTCTTCCTTGTCTCAGTTTTTGTTATGTGCTGTTTGCTCAGTGCTCCTTTATATTCTGAACCAAGAGGAACTGGGATTGTTGACTCATTTCCACTTAACAGCGGCTTTCCATGATCAGGCTGTTTTTTCTCCAGATGGTGACTAGTGATGTTGCCTACTGGATCGTGACTCAGGGATAAATTCATTCCTCCCTTGAATGTTAGAAGTCCAGTAGATCAGCATTCAGCACAATTGGCTAATGTTTCTGTTTTGTAGTGTCATAATATCTCTTCATCAGTGTTAAAGCAGAACTGCCTCAATAACAAGAGGTAGGTTGTCTGTTTTCATAAATACAATCTGGATCTGTAGTTGCTAAACATCAGAGATATTTTCAAAAGCAGGTCTACTAAAGAGAGTACACTATGTTACTACATATAGTATAGTATATAGTTCATAGAATTAAAACAATTACACTGAAATGACAAAATCATTCACACTGAAATTTCACACAATGAGCTTGTATAGACCTTGGATTCACTCTGGTCAGACAATGCTTTTTCTGACAGAATAAAGATATTCCTACTCAGAAATTGAATATCCCTTTAAAAATGTAAACAATCTTTCATACAAAAATGTATACCTGCTGTAGCACTGAATTACTATTACTGTATTGATATTGTAGCACTTGGCCGTAAACACAAATTGCTGTTTTATAGGTTAGTAATTAGACTGTGTGAATTTATCTATGAAATGTATGTATGTTGTTTGGGTCCTGAGATGGACAGTCATTGGGATGTAGCCACGCCTCTTCTTACATATGACGCCCTTTGATTGGTCATCAGTGCTGACGGCAAGTGGAGTTCTGTGATTTCAGAGGATCTTACAGCTGTTTCATCCAGTGTTACAAAAGCGGACTAACATCGGAAAAATGTAGGGCCTGTGGTCCACCAACACACTCGTTTCTTACGTTAGCCCTGAATTCGGATCTGTTCCATCGGAAGGTAAGCAACATAACTGAAGAGTATTTTCTCTAGGGACATCACTGTGCTGCGGGAAATTAGCGGCGGTAGTGATGAGATGCCACCCCGGAGTTCAACATCGGAGTTGGGTGCTGCTCGAAGCACAGCGCGTGGATTCATCGGCCGTTTACCAAACATCTCGAAATTAATTGTTCGTGCTTTTTTGCTCTGTCTGCTGTTCGTGTGACTGCTCTGTGAAACATCATTGGTTTGTTAGGCTATTTTGTATTTTGTGGTGTAAATGATACCCTTGTTTATGTGGTTGAAAAGTGGTAATGACTGCAATGATGTGCAATGATGTACTGCAATCGAACACTTTTCGACTATAGGTGTGATAACTGACCAGTGGTCAGTCCATTACTTGCATCACCATCTGTGTCCTCTGTCTCCTTATGTGTGACATGTGTCTCCTTAGATCAGATGGACTTCTTTCCTTTCCTGCCTCTTCTCTTCACACTCATCAGCTGTAACGCAGAGGACAAGTCAGGTCCCAACAGCACCCACCATCACCATGACTACTGTGTTTTGGGCGCTGGACCTGCAGGGCTTCAGATGGGCCACTTCTTAGAGAGAAGTGGGAGGGATTACATAATTTTGGAAAGGAACACAGGCCCAGGGAGCTTTTTCAACGTGTACGTGACTTTTCATTTTTGGAAATGCTCCTCCAATAAGTGGAGTTGTGGGATCATAGTCTGATTTAGATGTTTGTTTACTTATTTATTGTGTACCTGCACACTGTAAATATTTTACAATTGTATTATTATGCTTTCAGGTATCCACGGCACAGAAAACTCATCAGCATCAACAAAATCTACACTGGGAGGAGGAACCAGGAGTTCAATCTGCGCCATGACTGGAACTCTCTTCTGAGTGACAGGCCGGACTTGCTGTTTCAGCGTATCAGTCGTCAGCTATACCCAGAGGCAGATGACTTTACCCGCTATCTCTCCTTGTATGTGAAGGAACTGGGACTGAAGGTGCGGTATGGAGTAGACATTGGAAAGATACGGGCCACTGACCTAAGCAGTAAAAGAGGCTACCTCCTGACTGATCAGCACAGATCTGTGTACAGATGCAGGTATGTATTTGCAAATCTGTGCCCTGATTAATTAAACTTAATTTACATTTATAGCATGCATTTTCTTGAGATTGAGATAAAATTCAGTGTAAATCTCATAAAAATAATCGAAAGACCCCATGCTCCCACAAGCAGAGACCTTGTTCATTTGTACGTACACAGACTTTGTGTATATGATGTGAAGAATTTATACATATGGATTGTATACATTGCATTAAGAAATACATTGCTTTGTTTTCTTCAACTTAAACTATTGATCTCGGCGAGATCTTTATTACATCTCATTATACTAGCATAAGTATAACTAAATAATAAATGAATAGTATGTTAAGTGTTGAGAGAGAGAGAGAAAGAGAGAGTGTGTGTGAGGGAAAAAATGGAAAGTGTTGTAGTGAAAAGACTGACAGGCACAGGCTTAGGCATCATTGTTTCAGTGTTCATAAGCCTTGTGGCTTGGTGGAAATAACTGTTCCGGAGTCTGGTGGTCCAAGCCTTAAGACCATGATATCGCTTTCTAGATGGTAGCAGCTAAAATAGTGCATGACTAGGTAGGGTCCTTACTGATTCTTTTGGCATTCCTGGTGCTTCGCCTCTTATATTTACAACCTATTTTAGAGATACAATGAGTAATGTTTTTCTTCTGCATTTTCTTCTCTTTCATATCCACAGTGTTTTGTTGGTGTCCACTGGTTTGTGGGTACCTCAGCAGGTGAACTTTATGGGGTCAGATCTGGTGGAAGGTTATGAGTCTATTTCTATAGATCCTGAGGAGTACAGGGACCAAGCCATCCTGATCCTAGGCAAGGGCAACGCAGCCTTTGAGACTGCCCAAAGCATCATGGGAAGAGCGAGTCGTGTGCACCTGTACAGCCCAAACCCTGTAAGACTAGCCTGGCAGACACATTATGTTGGAGACCTGAGGTGAGAACTCACAAATGGATCTGCTTCATGTTCTGCTCTGTATCTTTTGTATTTAGGGTTCCCAAGGGTCAGGGAATTTCTGGAAAATTTCAATACAGCCTGACATGGAAAATCAGAGAATTTGATGTTATTGTAGACAAAATCAGGGAATGTCAGCAAAATGTAATATATGTATTTCTATGATTCTTTCTTGGTCTTTGTTGCCTTGCTTGAGATGTTGTGATTTCAAATCAAGGTGGTATATTGTACAACTAGATGTACTACATAGTGGTACCTTACCTGAAACCAGAACTTATTACATGTTATAACTTAAGTGAATCTACATGCCCACTGAGTTTCACTTGGCTTGGTGTTTCGGTGTGCCAGGAATTGTTGGCCAAAATTAACAATGGCTCTGCTCGCTTTGTGCCTAACAACACCTCTCAGCTATGCTATATGCATGGTATAAAGCGGCCTCTCAGGGCTTATTATTATAGTGAAGGTCATAGAAATTTTGCATTTTAGTCAGGGAAAGTCATGGAAAAGTCAGGGAATTTTAAGTTTGACTTAACAATGCGGACCCTCTGTATTTAACACGCAATTGCGTTTGCTATATTTTCAATCATGACATACTGTATATTATTACAGAGTTTTTTATATATACAAATATGCACGTGCATAAATATGTAGTTACATTAAGCAGCCTTTTTAAAGACTAAAATCCAACAAAAGCTGGATTCATTTTACATCATTTTCTTAGACATGCTGTATCTAAATAATTTCTTCCTGTCTCAAATGCTCCAGTCTTTTCTTCATTGACTTCTTTTTTTTATAAGCATATTTGTATCTTTCTGTCTGGTGTTTATCCTGGCAGGCCTGTAGCTGTTTTCCTGAGATCTGAAGCTTTGTGTGTGTCATGTGACCCATGTTCTCTTTAGAGCTGTAAACAATGAGCTGCTGGACACGTATCAGCTTAAGTCCCTTGATGGCTTGGTGGAGGGAGGCCTGGAGGACATTGCAATTGTCAGGCGAGAAATAGGGAACAAAGGAACGAGGAGAAGGAGGAAGGACAAGGGGAAGGAAGGGCAGGAGAGAGGACAGCTTTACCTGACGCTGACTGAACTTTTGGATGATGGCTCCAAGAACCACAGTGCCAAGGTCAAAGCAGAAAACCTACCGGGTTACCACAATGACAACTTCTCCCTTCGTCAACCATATGACCGGGTGATCCGCTGTCTTGGGTTTCGTTTCAATTTCTCCATCTTTGATGGGTAAGGTTTCATTTGGCTACATCATTTAAATATATGAAAATATAAAGTATAGTGCACCTTGCAACAAAAACATTCTTTGGAATGACTTCTAGTGCCTCTTTTTAAATTTAATTTTTAGCTCTGCACGTCCTGTGCACAGTAAAGTTGCCAGAGGCCGTTTACCAGCCCTCACAGCTTGGTACGAGGGAAGGGGAACCCCTAACATGTTTGTGCTTGGAACAGCGTCTCACTCCCGTGACTACCGCATGTCTGCAGGAGGATTTGTGCATGGTTTCCGCTATACAGGTACTTTGCACTCAAAAAAATCTAGTTTCATTTAAGCGGGTTAGGTGTCATAAACTTATGATGATGCTTCTGTTGATGTGTATTGTTTTGCTGGGATGATACGGAAATCAGGTTGTTTACTGGTCTTACTGCGTTTCAGTACGTGCAGTCCACAGAGTACTAGAGCAACGTAACCATGGCAATGCTTGGCCTGCCACCAAACTCCCAACCAGTCAGCTCCTCTCCTGGCTGCTGAAAAGGGTGAACGAGGCATCTGGACCATACCAAATGTTTGGAGTGCTGGGAGATGTAGTATTAGTGCATGGGTAAGACAAGTAGTAAGGGTTGATTGATCTATTATGAGCTTTGTTTTATTCCCTTTGAGCTTTGTAGAGTTTTATGAAATAACATAAACTACTTGTAGATGTTTCATTTGATATACAGTTTAAATGTTTGAGGATAAAGTCTTGAAGTCTCCAATCAAATAGATTATAGAAGATGCTATACTCACATAACAGTGATACGTCCTCTCTTTTCTTCTCTCTGATAAGGTCCTACTGTGAATATCTGGAGGAATTTCCTGTTCAGGCTCTGCCACAGCTGCCCGCTCTCTCAGGTCATCAGGTTCCAGACAAGGGACTGCTGGTTCTGGTCCTACAGTACGGTCTGAACCGCACAGACAGTCTGGGGTCAGGTCGGGCAGAGTCTGAGTGGACCCGGGCCTGGAGGTCCAGCTTCCTTCACCCGGTTCTGTATTACTACGACACACTACCCACTGGTGAGCTGAAGCAATGTTGGAGCAGACATTTCTCAGACCTGTTTTGTGCTAATACAACAGGGATTCTGGCTTGAATAACTTTAGTTGTTTGAAACATCCCTATTCTTGAATATGCTATTCAGGATCTGTCAGTCTGTTTTATTGGCTAGAGTGTCCATAGTCATATTTCAATGTTTAAATATTCCAGAGGTTTATAGAACATAATGATTATACATCAGTACATTACAGATATGCCACATTTAGGTACATCTATTATCTGAAGGCACTTCCTACTCATAGCTCCACACATTTATGCATTTTGCTGACACTTTTATCCAAAGCAGTCAATTCAGGGCCAGTCTCCCATGGAGTAACTCAGGGTGAAGTGCCTTGTTCAAGGGCACAACGGTGGCAACTGGGAAAAACTGGGCAAACCCCGATTTTTTTACGCTACTTTATCCTTGGTGCTTAGCCATAATGCTCCATGGTGGTTTAGATTTACCACACATCCTCACATTGTGAATTAGAGTAACACTTTGCCATGTTGGAGTTTTATATACAGAAACTATATACAGAAACTTCCTTTAGAACAACACATTTGCATTTTTATAAAACCCTGTACAACTGCAGTTCATGTGCATTCATAAATAACTGAATATAATTAATAGGCTACATTTAAATGCTCTTGTTCCTTTTGTTCCTCTTAGAAAAGGACATGCGTCTGCGGCCTACTGGCTGGCCACTGCCACGACCCAAGGCAATACACCACATGATTGAAGACTTCCTGACAGAGTGGGACCAGCCAATCTCTCACAGCCAGCCACTGCGGCGCTTCCTGGAGCACTGTTTCCAAAGGGACCTTCGGACATTCTACGCAGGTCTTACCATGCTGCCAAGAACATATTGCCACTCTTGACACAATTTAAGTTCATCTCATTAAGTATAATGCACATTGTGTCCACACTCGAAAATATTGCTTCTTATCATTGTCAGATATCACTTCTTAAATTGCATTTATTTGTGTCTTTTTCTCTAAATAGGATTCTAAGATCTAAACTGATTTGCCACACCCAATTAAGTCCAATTTAAGTTCAACTGAAAGGGATTATCCTTCGTGAATCAACCGTAGCCCCGTTGTTTGATGTTGCCGAGTGCTTCGGCATGAGCAACCGAATTTGCTACTATGTAGACCAAATAGCGAAACAGCAGCCAACACTAACTGATGAGGGCAAGGAAACATTGTTTCATTGTCATTTCATTGTTTCATTGTTTTGTTTTCCTTTGCCCTCATCAGTTAGCGTTAGCTGCCAGTTCGCAAATTCGGTCTACATTGTGCCAAATTCTGTCGTTCTTACACCTACCAACAGCACTCGACAGCCTCAAAGAACAGGGATATAGGCTGATGGACTCCAGATTTTCTAAATACTCTTTTGCTATTCTTTGGTTCCTAATGAGAGTTTTAGGAAAAATACATCAGAATTTAGTAAGATCTTATTTATTTCTGAGATAAGACAAGAAGAGGTAAGATTTTCCTCTGGGTACAGATACCCTACCAAAAAATTCAAGCCACCCACTAGCATGTTATTCAAGTAAAAGTCTAGAAATATCTTGTATTTACTGTATGAGAAGTTAGCTATAATTAAACATACTTAAGTCATGACAGTAAAAGTACAAGTAGTCTTAAAAAGTCTGTTTAAAACATGTAGCTTACAAAATGTCAAAAAACATCACTCGGTCGACCACTAACTGCAATTTCATCTGCTACTTGTAAGCTGCTTGTCAACTTGTAAGTTGAAAATGTAGTGGAGTAAAAGTATGCAAATAACTTTTAAATAAATGTAGTTGACAGTAGTTGTAGTTGACTCAAATAAAGTATAGATACTCCCAAAACATACTTAAGTTAAATTACATGCCGTTTTACATTTACATTTATGCATTTAGACCAAATTTTATCCAAAGCGACTTATATTTGTCAGCTGTCAATTACATCAGGCCAGTCTTCTCTAGAGCAATTAGAGCATTAGCGGCTGGGTTTCAAACCTAGTAGCAAGCTTGCCAGGTTTCTTAACCACTACACCACCAAGTGGAAGGAAGTGTGCTGTGCACTTTGTGACTGTGTTGTGCATTGCATTTCTCCCCACAGAATCCTGTTTCCGATTCGCTCTGACCAGCCAGATGCCTCCTCTATTCTGTCGTCAGGGTTACCTCAAAAAGCAGGGGATTGTGGGCAATCGGCAATTATGGCAACATGCACGTGATGCTGGACTCATGCCTGACCTCCAGGACAGTGAAGTTCTGAGAGAGAACCCACAAGTTCCTCATTACTTTTCATACACTGGAGCTGCAGTCACATCTGCCATGAGCTTTGATGGACTTTGATTTATGTCAAGATAGAACCAAAGATCAGAGACAAGTCTGGAACTCCTCTACCTCCTCTTTTTCCCCTTTTTTTCCAAAGAGATTGAATGTTTACACTGTGAGGTTCATTTTTGTAAAACATACTAAACACTATTAATGTTTGTTGATGTTATTGTGTGCCAAAAATATATAAAAAAAATTTTTTATATTTAAATTGTTTCTTTAAGTCATGACCGATATTTTCATCGTAATATGCATTAAAAAAGTGTAAATGAAAAAACAGACACTTACTCTATCTCTACATTCAAACACTGACATCTTATAGTCTTGTGAAATTCAAGAATTACATTTGAAAAGTGTATAAACAATATTTTTAATGTATTGAGTTTTCAGTATTTTATTTTTTCTGAATCAGAAAAACTGCTTTAAAGAAAGCAATTGTTCAAGGTTCTGAGGAGCCTTGAAAGCAGCTAGCAGCAAGTTATCATCATGATAAAGATGGAATGTTTACAAGCCCTCTGGCCAGAGGTGGTTGCAGATGGAATCTGATGAGCAGGAGTCTCTACTGAAGAGGAGAGG
Organism: Tenualosa thibaudeaui; assembly: GCA_027481765.1. Lineage (NCBI taxonomy): Eukaryota > Metazoa > Chordata > Actinopteri > Clupeiformes > Clupeidae > Tenualosa > Tenualosa thibaudeaui. The sequence goes on from JAIFZK010000024.1 coordinate 4,566,041, forward strand.
GAGAGCACTACTCAGCACAATAACGAGTATATTATAGATATATTATATATAGATAGTCCTTGATCCTGTGAGGGAGATTCGGTCTTTGCTTTTAACCCATCCATAAATTAATGAGATACACAGCACACGGTGAGAGCAATGGGCAGCCTGCTGTTGCCCAGGGAGTTTTGAGGGGTTAGGCGCCATTCTCAAGTCAAAGATAATACTTACCAAATCAGAAAAGGCATTTGTGGGAGACACCTTCTTACTACCGAGTTCTGGCATCTAATTAAAGATTAAAAAAAAAAAAACATTGCTATGATGTAAAAACCACATTGTTACAACACGAGGTGAAAGGTGAGGGTGAATTGGGCCGAAAGCCGAGGCACTCAGGGGTGAAGGGGCTGAAGTGGCTTCAGTATCACACAGCTCCTTCTCCAGAGCAGAGAGCAAGATGGTGTCAAAAGACTTGTCCTGTGTCTGCACTGCTCTCTACAGGACGGCATCAGGCCCAAACTCCTTTAGGAGGAGCTTATCCATGGCTATGTAGATGGTCTGGATCTTCGTGTTGTTCGGATAAGCCTGGATGTTCAGAGCTCCTGTGGCAGTGCTAAACTCAGAGAGGATTTTGTCAATCACCTTCCTGGAGGAGTCCACTATGTCCGTGGAAGTAGTTGGTTTGACCAGAAGCCTCAGCATCATCACAACCAAAATGCCATTGTCACTGCTGGCAGAGTCACCCAGGGAGGCTCCCTCAGTGATGACATCTGAGCCCAAAAGGGTGAGCTTATCAGAGAATGCTGCACCTGCTGGTTTGCTCCTCTGCAATGGGGGAAACCAGTTCAATGGCTGATGCCACCTGGACTTTGTGGGCTGGACTTTGAGTCACAGCTGGCAGTATCAGATTAGGTACTCAGGTTCCTGGGGATGACGGTGTACCTCTGACGTCATCATAGATGGCAGATTCAGTGTATCGAAACTGAAGGGATCGGTCTGGAGAAGAAACCCCCATACTGACTTGGGTCTGTATCAACCAAAAGAGAGACTGATCCCTCAGTATTCCTACCCACTGTGTCAGGTGATGGCAGCCTGAGCCTAGCCTGCTCATGTCTCAGAATCAATTCTATCCACATCCGGCATATGAGGTTGAAGACATGTTGAACGAGGTACAGTCTTTGTTTGTACTCCGTGCCACAAGGGTGATGAAGTATGGCTGAAGCAAGTTCTTTATGGCCTCCTCAGCATATATGTGAACTATGTGAGAGGCACTTAATGCCTGCTTCGGAATCTTCGGAATCGGCCTTTACCTTGGCAGAAAGGACAGAATCTGAAATACTTTTGTCTTATTCATGTTCTCTATCCCACACTTTGAGAACCAAGACCATACATTGATAAATTAAGTGCTATTTATTGGTTTGTTTGTTTTCATTCATTTATTATTTCCAAATATCCTTAGGCAAAATATTGACTGCTTCTTACCCTCTCTGATATTACAGGATGTAACAGAATAGAATAATATAGAATGGAAGTGTAGGTAGTGTAAGTAAATATCCTTTTTTAAAAAAGAAAATTGAATGTATCATTTCTGATGAGGCAAAATTTCCTACACAAAGTGTTGTTTAAGGAGTGGACTTACTGGTTCTATTAAATTAACACAAATGAAGCGCATGAGTTGTCTGGGAAAATAAGGTTTAGGTATAAATAACATGATCTAACCTGTTTAGATTGAAGTTCTCGTAATTACCTAATGAGAAGTCTACATACAACCCCTGGCATGGATGAGCACTCATTCCGATGTTTTATTCTGTAGAACAAACTTGGATCACAAACATGATACAATAATGAAGTCATTCCAAAGTGCAACACAAAAAGAAATAAATAAAAAACATTGTGGTAGTTAGTAAATGTTATTTTTATAGACCAAGCACAGGGAAAAAAATATGGAATCACTCAATTCTAAAGAAAAAAAAATATATGGAATCATGAATAAAAGACAAACAAAATAACATTCAAAACACATCACTAGTACTTAGTTGCACCACCTCTGGCTTTTATAACGGCTTGCAGTCTCTGAGGACTTGAGTGACAAACAGTATTCTTCATCAATCTGGTGCCATCTCTCTTTGATTGCAGTTGCCAGATCAGCTTTGCAGGTCGGAGCCTTGTCGTGGACCTTTTTTTTCCCCAATTTCCACCACAGGTTTTCAATTGGGTTGAGATCTGGGCTATTTGCAGGCTATGACATTGACTGGATGGGTCTTTCTTCAAGGAACAGTTTTTGCTCTATGGCACGATGCATTGTCATCTTGGAAAATTATTTCATCATCCCCAAACATCTTTTCAATTGAAGGGATAAGAAAACTGTCCAAAATGTCAATATAAACTCTTGCATTTACTGAAGTAGTAACCACAGCCATCTCTCCAGTGTCTTTCCCCGACATGCAGCCCCATATCAAGGAGTGTGGAAATTTTGATTTTTTTCTTCAGGCAGTCCTATTCATAAATCTCACTGGAACAGCACCAAACAAAAGTTCCAGCATCATCACCTTGTCCAATGCAGATTCATAATTCATCACTGAAGATAACTTTCATCAGTCATCTAAAGTCCATGATTGCTTCTCCTTAGCCCATTGCAGTCTTGTTCTTTTCTGTTTAAGTGTCAATGATTTTTTTTCTTTTAGCTTTCCTGTATGAAAATTCCATTTCCTTTAGGCGATTTCTCACTGTTCGGTCACATACATTGACTCCATCTTCCTCCCATTTGTTCTTCATTTGTTTTGTTGTGCATTTTCGGTTTTCAACACATATTGCCTGATGTCTTCCTTGGCTTGGCTTTAACAACCTTCCCATGCTGTTTGTACTTAGCCCATATCTTAGATACAGCTGACTGTACAGCCCACATCTTTGGCAACCATGCGTGAAGAGTTACCTTCTTCAAGAAGTTTGACAATCCTCTCTTTTGTTTCAAGAGACGTCTCTCTTGTTGGAGCCACGATTCTTGCCAATCCACTTGGTCCAGCAGCCCTCCAAGGTATGAAAACTGCACTGTTTTTAACTGCAGACTAACGAACAGATCTAATCTGAGGCAGGTGTCCATTTAGGGAAAGGAAATTAACTGGGGGTTTTCTACCTCAAAATTGAGTGATTCCATATTTTTTTCCTCAGAATTGAGTGATTCCATATTTTTTCCCTGTGCTTGGTCGGTAAAAATAACATTTACTGACTACCACAATGTTTTTTCTTCATTTCTTTTTGTGTCTCTGAAGGCCAAGAAGTTACAATTTGGAATGACTTTATTATTGTATCATGTTTGTGATCTAAGTTTGTTCTACAGAATAAAACATCGGAATGAGTGCTCATCCAAGACTGGTGATTCCATACTTTTTGCCAGGGGTTGTAGCATTGTTGACTGTCCGTTGGCCTCGCCAGTAATGAAATGAAGATGAAAACACTTTGGGACACTTGTATGTGATGTGAACCATTTTCATGCTATGCCATTTTTATGACAGGTGGGTGCGTGAACGTGGGCGCATGGGGTTGACTGTAGGCCCATTCAATGTTCAACAGAATTAGCCTACCTCAATTACACGTTTTCTAACAAACACAAAGACACTTTCATTTATCTAGGCTAGCCAGGAATCCAGTTATATTTAATGCTAACTGATGGCTGTTATTAACTGTGTCTTCGGCCATCCAAAAATACAACAATTAGAGCCAACGGAAATGGAAACAGCTCACTGCCTGTTTTATGTAGGTTGCAAACTCCAACGTTAGAGCCAAAATAGGTTAATGGGGCTCCACGGCGCATATCGGACTTCGGTTACGCCTCCCCCGTGTCATTGGAGGATAACATGAGTATCGTTAGATTTCATTGGTCCTTCTCCTGCTATGTCTACGAAGGCGTTTTGCTACTGAGCGGAAACGTTGATGTGAAACAAACGACATGTTGGATCACATCGTGAAGGGCAACGTCTGCAATTGTGTTCAGTCTTTGAGCCGAAATGGCACGTGATATGTAATGGTTTCCTCATTCGCCCCCTTTAGCGTATGCTAATATGTGCAGTCAGGCGAGAGATGCTTCAACGAACGTGTTGAAAATTGTCACCTAATGCATTTTACGTGAGATCATCTACAATACGCGCTTGTTATTGTAGATCAGCAACGTTGGACTTAGCAAATGCCTAAAAATGGACGGGTGGAGTCCAATTGTTGCAACCTTTTCCGACGATGAGCGGTCAAGCTCCGAAGGCGAGTATACAATCGGAACTGGGCAATCTAAAGACACTGAAAAAGGGCAGGATGAGCAAGGACTAGACCAGGGGGCTACCGCCGGATTTGGGATAACAGGTTTTGGGGACAAATCATTGAGGCTGAATCGGACTGGGCAGACAGCCGAGCAAGAACTCCGCTACTTGCACTTGCTTTGGGAACCAGGTCGAGCTGGCGCCGCGACGGGAGTCGGAAGCAAACCGGGGAAAGTGACAGGGACCCGAGCCAGGCGCCATATCAGAGCCCGGCGGAATTTGGGGCCAATAGGGAAAGATTTATATGGTGAGTTAAGACTACTGACTATGTCTATGTGTTGACTATGTGTTGTTACCGTTGACATAAGTGGGAGAGTTATGTCAAAACCCAAAACTCAAACCTTCAAACTCGTTTTAAACTGTTGATCGAATTCTGCCTTTTAGTAGTTGAGTTACATAATGTTAATGATTTTACTGGTTACTGAGCGATCACGAGGGACCTTTGAGCACATAACAAAGAACAGCCAGTGGTTTATGCAAAGCATGTCCCGTCATAATCGCAGCCAGTCGAGCGTTTTTGCAGCAGTACTTGTCTGACCTAATCTGTCATCGCTTTCCTTAGCTGTGAGGAGACTCAGAGAAGCTGCAAATGGAAATGACATAGACACAGGTGAGACACCTAAGTTATTTACTCTGTAAGCTATGCCAGTATGTCTGTGGAAAAGAGGCTACCTGTGCGTGTAATAAGCGCTTGGTGGTTTCCATATGCCAAACAGTGCGTCGGCTCCTGGAGGAAGACATTGACCCCTGTGCAGCAGATGACAAGGGTAGAACGGCCTTACATTTTTCTTCCTGCAATGGAAATGAAAGTATTGGTATGGTATATCAATCCCTATCCTTTTTGTTGTATGTATCTATCATGTCATGAGCTCACAATTTAACAGGCCATCAGTATGACCCAGAGAGCAACATTGTTTATTTATTTTCAGTATTGCCAGAATCAGTGGAATGATGAAGAGTGTTGTTAATTTAACATTTTCGGGCTGTAGTTTATTGAGTCAAAATGTCACTTGGACAATTAAAGCAAATTTATTCAAATTGTGTTAAATAAACACTTTCCTCTTCATTTGATGGTTTATTTAGTCCAGCTGCTGTTGAGTTATGGAGCTGACCCAAACCAGAAGGATAGCCTTGGAAATACCCCACTACACTTGGGTAAGCTAAACAGACATTTAAAGCAGTGCAAGAAGTGTGTGTGTGTACTGTGTGTATGTGTCGGTAATATAAGGGTTGCAGACATTTTAGTATGAATATGATGAATGTATACTCACTCATATGCTGCCATAACATTTGTTATAGTAAGTAGTATGAAATAAAGTCAGGGATGGTGGTGTACTTTGGGAGTATTTGTATTCAAACACTGATCAGAGTTTACCTGAATGTAACTTTCTATACAGCTGCCTGTACCAATCACGTGCCAGTCATAACAACTTTGCTGAGAGGAGGTTAGTAGTCAACAGCACCAGTGGTTCTTTTATCAGTTACTTTCTCTATAGGTGAGTAATCTATAAGAAATTAGTTCCAGTTCATTATTTTAGTGTTGCTGTATGGGACATAACAGCATTGCAAAGAACTGCAGCCTTATTTGAAATTAACTATGAGATCAAACTTGGGCCACCAAATCAGTCATTTTATTTTTATATATTGAATAGTAGGCAGCAATCACAACATATGACCATGCAAATGTGTTTTTGAAGGTGCCCGCGTGGATGCTCTGGACCGTGCTGGAAGAACCCCACTGCATTTAGCTCGCTCTAAACTTAACATCTTACAGGATGGAGATTCACGGAGTTTGGAGACACTACGAGGGGAGGTGACACAGGTGAAGCTCATTTTCACACTTTAAAACCTCCACAGGTCTGGAGCAATTTCTAGCAAGTCTGTTATAAAAGGTTGTTATTCTAATATCAGATTGAGTGATCATAATACATTTTACTGTAACTCAGCAGAGTGAGATGCTATACAAGGTTCAGTGGTTCTAAAGCCATCCTGTTCAGCCTTTCACTTGATTCAAGACGGAGGTTTCAGATTCATTCTAACCAATATTGATAATGTAACTCCACCTCTGTGCAGATCATTCAGATGCTGAGGGAGTATTTAAATGTGATGGGACACAGTGAGGACAGAGAGAGACTCGAACACATCTCCACACAACTGCAGCATACTCGCACTAAGGAACAGGTACACCTACAAACTAACTAACTGATCTATCCCCATCCTGCTAGCTGCTACCTTAACTGTTGTGCGGGGGTCACTTCATTTTTTCAGTGTTTTCCAACAGGTTTGAATAGGATATGCAAACCGCTTTTCTGACAGAAATAGTTTTTTTTTTTTTTGTCTTGCTGACCAATGAAGACAGACATGCAAGCCCATTAAGGAGACTTAATCCATTCTTGGGCACATTCTTCCCATTCTGATTATAGCACTGATTGTTTAGATGAGCTTAAAATATGTGAATGATTTAAATGAAAACATAGCCTTCCACAGGATCTGCAAGGAACCCTTTTCCAGTGTTGAAAATCTCCCTGTGTGATTTTCAGTACTGGTACCTTTATGTTTACTTTGTGGTGTCTGGCAATTGTGTGATGGATAATTTTTTCCATATGCAGGCTATAGATGGTAATTTAGGTGTTGCCAATAATCTTTTGTAACACAAAGCCAGTACTGGTTTAATATAAGTATTAATAAAAATTTTCTTTTTTCCTCAGGTGGATGAGGTGACAGATCTGTTGGCAAACTTCACATCTCTCAGTCTACAGAATTTAACGTGATCCAGCGATGATCCAGACAAGGCGGTGCCTGATTAGAGAAGAACAGTGTTTCAGATAGACAATGTCAGCAAATCGAATATTATGGTGGGAAGACCATAAGCACAAGTTCATCAAATCAGCTACCATCATTTAATTGCATCCTCCTCAACACCTGAAGTTGCACAGTCAGCAATGATAGCTGGCATCTTCCGCATGGAACACTATTCGGTACTAACCTGGCACCGCCTTGTCCGGATCACCGTTGGATCACATTAGGTGATGGGTAGAACAAGTCACCAAGTGAATGATATTGGTACGGTACAGTGTGTGTGTGTGTGTGTGTGAAAGAGAGTGAGTGACTGAGTTTGCGTGCGTTTGCAATTGATACAACTTTGACATTCTTTAAAATGAGTTTGTTTTTCATAAATGAGCCTCATTACATCTATTTAATTTAGCAAATTACCATGTTCCTCTGCTCAACAGCTCAGCATTCCATTTGTCTCAACATCTGTATTGCCTTTCTTCTGTTGCCTTGATCTATTTCATACATTTGAAAGAGCCAAACAAATCGATGTCTTTTTTTACATGGATGTTACACTGAAGTGAAATGAATAAAAAAATGAAATGAAAGGCGTGTGGTGGATTCCTCTGACACAACAAAGCTATTATGTTGCAACCTCTTTTTAGTGCATTCAGATTTTTGTTGCTTTGCATGCATCCTGTTTAACAGGATGTGTAATGTCAAATTTATCCGCTTTGTCTAACTGCTGATATTAATTATACACTTTGAAAGAGCTCTCATTGTGCTCATAAACCTCAGCAGCTTCTTGGTCCCTCCCTCTTCTGGTTGTTGCATTGTTGTTGACAGAATTCAAAGATGGCGACTGGCGCCGCTTGATCATCGGGGACCAGTGGAGGTAACTAGAGAGGCAATTTTCGTCGTTTTTTGTTTGCCGTGGTTGTTAAATGTGTGCATTCTGTCGGTATGTGCTAGCAATGAAATTACGGAGCTAATATTACTTGCACATCATAACTAAACGTAGAATTTATCCTGAATCGGGCCTACATACGCTGAAGCCAGGGGCTGTCTTGACAGAAAAGCCTGTGCTACTGTCGCCCAGTAACAGACTTGAGTGTTGCTTTCCTGAAGGATGGGAGAATGGGATACTGCTGAAGTGAAGGGGGTGTGTTTGTGTATCTTTTCGAAAGTAGGCGGGAAATCGCTTCCAAAAATAAAGCCCAGTTTTGACAGCAACATCATAGACCTTATTACACTATTGTAACAAAATATAAAACAAAATTATTGTCAAGGTTTGCTGGCATGTTGGCGTCAGCAACTAGAGTCTTGTCAGTTATAGCCCTATGTTGTAAGTCCAAACGTAGACATCCTCATCCTCTCTCCAAAATGTGCATGGCAAGCGTTCTAGATTCTGAAAGCGAAAATGTAACCAAAAGTGGGCCCAACTGGGAAATGTACCGTAATGGACTTCTTTCCGGAGGCGTGGAAAGGCTCGACAAAAGTTTTAGCGGTGGTATAGCTACTGGCTTAGGGTTGGCATCATCTGTCAAATGTCACTTTACTAACAGGGACACAGTACGACTTTGAATACTACTGAACATCCCAAACATAAACTTATCATTATAAACATTTGTCTAACCAAAGGGAGAATACTGGGATTCCCCCAAAGTCTGACTGGTCTTGCAGTTTGCACAAGGAGTGGGACAGCTATGGCTTTTGAGGAGGTCAAGAAGAAAGGGGTCATGGGCAAGTTACCTACATTACCTTTGTATCACGTTAAATGCAATATTAGACATCAGAATGTAGACAGATTTAGTGTTAAGGAATTCGTTTGACTGAAATATTTGTCCTGTAGACGTGTCATTGATGGAGGGAGATATTGGCTTGGTGGCAGGTCGTAGCCAGCGGGAGAAGAGACGCTCCTATAAAGACCTTCTACGAGAGGAAGAGGAAATCGCTGCGCAGGTGCGCAACTCCTCAAAGAAACATCTTAAGGTAACATTTAGCGGTTGGGGTGTGAAAGAGATCGGTAACCGAAGCACTTACTCATCTTATTATACTCTCCCCCAACCATGATACAGTTGCGTCTTAGACGTCTGTATAGTGTAGTCTGAGACAGTTGAGTGTTTTATTTTTGTTTTTTTCACCTCACATGCTGTTATTCACGAAAATCTTTCTTCTTGTAGGACTCAGAGTTGTTCCTGTTGGGTGGAGACTTGCACAAAAAGAAGAAAAAACACAAAAGTGATGACTACTATTACAGAGGTAGTTTGGTGTGACTACAAAGGAATTGGTTTCTAACAATTTCTACTTTGCCAGCATGGCAATATGTTTTTTTGTTTTTTATTATTGGCTTTCACCTAAATTGCTGTCTGCAAATAAGGATTTGTCAAAAATCACTGAAGTGATGCTCTTGTCATCTTGTTTATTCTTGCTCTCCAGATCACCATGACTCAGGCCCTCCTCCCCATAAGAAGAAGCGTAAATCATCAGATCACTCACCGTCCCTCCCCTCCTCGCAGCATCATTCTTCCCAGTCCACAGACACGGCCATGGGTCTTCTTCAGGCCATCACCTCCCCTCTGGCCACTGGCTCTGATCCCGGGTCCCACCTGCACAAGAAGCCCTCCTACCCCACCTTTTCCTCCTCTTCCCACTCCTCCTCCTCGCACTTGTCCAAGGAGCGCAAACATGAGGGGGGCTCCAGTTCATCTAAGTCAGGGGGACACTCCTACCCCCCTCACCAGCGGCCTGCCGCGGGCATGTTGTCAGCTGGGTCTTCCTCCAAGAAGCACTCGCACTCCTCGTCAACCTCCTCGCGGTCGTCGCTTTTTCACGGCGGTGCCAGCGGTAACGGTGGGGGGAGAGGGGAGCCCCTGACGCTGCGGGAAGCGGAGGGACTCAAAATGAAACTCATCCTCTCTCCCAAAGAAAAGGATGCACCAGGGGCTGAGAGCTTCTCCTCCTTTCCCGGTGGGCACCCGTCCTCCTCCTCCTCCTCCACAAACCCTTCCTCCTCCTCAGGCCTCATGCTGCCCTTGTCCTCCTCCTCGTCCTCCATTAAAAAGAGCAGTGGGAAGAGGGAGAAGGAACGGGACAGGAGCTTGCAGCCTAAACCCATCAAGAAAAAACAGCAGAACCTAGAGCCACTGCCTGTTGTGGGCAAGGAGGTGGAGGTGGAAGGTGAACTTTTGGGTTTGGGTTGTTTTGGTATTGTTGTGGTTTAAACTTTATTGAAAACACAACAGGCTTTTAATTTGTCTTTGGAAGTGTCTAGATTGAGTTTAGCTTGTTTCTGAATAACTGTATATTTCTGCTTGTTCATGTTTAACTTTGATCTTATCTATTTGACTTTGTCTATGAATACACCAAATAGACCTTTTTTCTTGCTTTACTATATTTCATGGTTTTAGTGTGATGTCATGTTTACCATCTTATGCCTTTGCTGTATCCTCTGCACCAATTCTTCGTCAAGGGCATTATGGGAGCTCTCTTGGCTCACTTGTTGGAGACAGTTCCACCTCAGGGGCTGAGCTGGAGGCAGGAGAGCTGATCATTGACGACACCTACACCCACCTCTCCAAGAAAAAGAAGAAGAGCAAAAAGAGCAAGAAAAAGAAGGATAAGGAGAAAGATAGAGAGAGGGAGAAAGACAAAAGTTCAAAAGAGAAGAAGCACAGTAAAGGAAGCAGCAGTGGCAAGAAGGGTCACTCCGGTGAGTAGAAATAATACATATTATGAGCTTGAGAGTCCATGGTCCATGGTCTTTCCTCTTGATTGATTAATGCAATTAATCGGGATGTCAGTGTGTGGTGTCAGGGTGACTGTCCTCTGCTGGAACAGTGATGATGAGCAAAGTGCAAAATCTTAAGTCTACCTAAACCTTATTTATGAGTAAAATAAATTTGCTGATGCTCAAGTCCTTAAAGGCATCATATGCAATGTTGTTATGTAAATGTAACAGCAATGTCATTTTAATTGTAAACTACCTTGTATTAGGGAGAACAGCACACCATTTGCATTTGTATCTTAGCCTAGAAAAAACATCTTTGCTACTTCCGTGTCATTGAACTGACACACTAAATTGCACAACAACAATTATACAAGAACATGTTTACCACCTTGTCAGTCAATTCAACTTTTCTGAGATTATCACTGTCAGTCCTTATTCTTTGGCCTGTAAACAAATCCACATCTACTGGCTTGAATTTACAACGGTGGCATAACATACTAAAACTCAGGGTCTGTAGGGGAGCTCAAAAGTGGGGGATGTCTGAAATTGCATTGGATGCACAAATGTTAATGCGTTCACTCAGTGCTTCCATGTGCCACACAATAGTTGTCATCCATGCACATGATCGTTGCTTTTTCACAGACTCTGCATATTGTCTACTATTTAAACCAGGGCTCATAAAGGGTTGAACACTGACAGTAGCTGAAGTTGGCCTATGTGTTGACTTGAACAAATGATGTAATGTTTCATGAAGCTTGTTTGTATGTAACACTGTGGTCAATTAATGTGCTCAGATCCCACGCGAAGCCACTCCCATTCCCACAGCTCATCTAATCACAGCTCTTCACGTGGGATATATCCCATAGCCACTCCAGTTGCCTCACATCACCACACCAGCAGTGACATCACAAGTGAGAAGAAGAAAAAGAAAGAGGAGAAAGACCGTGACAAACATGACAAAGAGAAGGTTAGGCATGTCACCTTACCCCCGCGCTCATGGATCTAGTGAAACTGACACAGGCCAAACTCTTGACTTTTGCAATATCTCTCTGCCCACTAGCCCAAGAAGAAAAACACAACAGCATATCAGGTATTTTGTAAGGAATACAGGGTAAACATCAACGCTGAGCAGCCTGGACTGGGTAAGTACATTAAGATACTATCCTTTAGATCTTTTTTTTCTGATTACATGCTGCATGATGCACAGAGCTTGCCAAGATCTTTATTCAGCTCATGATTCACCTCTGCCTCCAAGAATTAGTGAGTGTCAAAAGTCTTGTCACTATTCTTGTCTTAACAGTGTTTGGTGAGCTGAGCAAAAAGCTTGCAGAGGTGTGGAAACAGCTTCCAGAGAAAGACAAATTGGTGTGTCTCTCCCTCTGTTCTGCTTATCCCGTCAGCCCTCTCTTTCTCTTGGTTCTCTTTCTTTATTCGATGATAAATACCTCATCACAGAATACAGTTGTCAGTCTCTATATGAAAATATTAGAGAAAAAACAATGTGCGTTATTTTTTTCCTTTATCCCTCTGCAGGTATGGAAGCAGAAAGCTCAATACTTGCAGCATAAGCAGAACAAAGCAGAGGCCACCACTGTTAAACGCAAGAGTTCAGCCAGCAATGGTAGCAAAAGTAAAGGTGAGCAGGGCATACCTCATCATTACATGTCCAAGACTGACATACTGACATATGATTAACTAACTTATTTTCTGGTATTGTTTTTTTTTTTCCAGATTAGCATTCTATTCCAATTCTCTGTAGCAAAACATTAAAAGGTTTCCAGAGTACAATTTGTGATGCTATTTATGACATTAATTAATGATGTCCTCACAGGTTCTAGTAAGGGACTAGCTGGAGGCTTGTCTCCTGGGAGATCCTCGATTGGAACATCACTGTCCCCGGCCCGCATCCCAGAGGTGGATCCTATCGACGCAGCAGCACACCTTCAGCTCCTGGGCGAGTCCTTGTCCCTCATTGGCCACCGGCTCCAGGAGACAGAGGTGAGACTGGGGGAGCACTAGTGACTCAGACACCACTGTTCACTGTACAACATTATATATTTTGCTCTGGGTCCATATTCACAAAGAATTTTATCTTAGCGCTAAGAAAACTCCTAACTAAGAGTTTTCTCTTAAAAGGTATTCTCAAATCTGCTTGCACCTACTTTTAGTTAGGAAAAATTACAGCACTTAGGATAAGATAGAAGTGCCATTGCTACGGTCTCATGCACGAGCATGCTTGCATTCTCATCCGTGATTGGTTGATGAGCGACAGGTCTGTGCAGGTAGGCGTGTGCAGCGCTAGGGTGCTGCGCTGCAGTGGGAGTGGGTGGTGACGGAGATCACAGGCAACAAATGATACAGTAACGGGATACACAGTGCATTGTTTTTTTTATGGATTCATGATTAAACGTTTACATGGATAAGAAGTAGATTACTTGAATTTGATTATGAACAAAGTCCACATATACTTTGACAGAGGTTTTGGTGGTGTAACTGTATTCCAAGCTGCATATTTAATCCATGATGTATTTCATGAGCATGTGCATTTCAAAAGATTACAGACAAACTGCTGGTTTCGGGTGTTTTATGAATTGGTCTTAGTGAGTCAGGAGTCCTCTGGACTACTTCTAAACTGGCCAATTCTTTAGTAATTCTCTGTAAATTACTCTTAGTCACAAAAATTAGGAGACCTAAAGTTATGTCCATTATTAAGTGTTTTCCCTACATTTGCCAGTTAGGAGCCTTAGGATTTTTTGTGAATATGGGCCCAGGACCTTATGGGCCAGGGCGATGAAATAATACTCTAATATTGCACATACCATTTTTCAGTATTAATGAAATTAGGACAGTGTAGATCCTGACTTATAATTGGTCATGGAAGAAAGTTGGAGATTGATCCTCTGAGATTTGATGGCCCTCTACTACCTTGTAAGAAAATTTACAAAAGTACAGTGGACCACTGGAAGCACCCACACATGCACATACAGATGAGCTGCTAGGTATTCATGAGTGCACAACATGTTCTGAGTGAAAAATTGTTTCCGCGTGGCTTAAATAGACTCAGCTGGTCAGTAAAAATAAACAGTGTTCCTCTTTGGATCAATCACACAATAAGGGCATGCAGCCAGCCAGAACAGGGGCCCATCCGTCAGCTGTGTCCTCATTAAGGTTGCATACACTGGTACATGCCTAGTTATAGAGGCTGTAAGGGGAGAAGTAATTCAAGAGAAGATATGTTGAGCTTTAAAACAGCAGATGTCTGACAAAATTCTTATTTAACATGTAACCACATAACGCTGTTGTGGGGGCCAGTTTGTGAGCCTGAACTGATGAGGGAGTTTCCTTGTTCATAAGGCTTTGGTGTTGATCTGAGTAAATAGAGGTCATGTTAAAGCTCTGCTGAACAGCTGCTCAAAGTGATTCTGTTACTTTCAGGTTTAATAGAACACAAGTTTTCACTGGTTATTTGTTCTCTGTTACCAAATAGAAGAATTTGCTGTCCATTATGAGTCTGATGAACATCTGGACATCTGATAACAGATGGCTGGTTAGGATCTTAAACCCTGGTGTTTGAATCGGGCTGCTGCTCTTATGAGGGACTATCACAATTACAATTCTGTTTTAAGTCATTCAAGTATTTTATTTTATTTGTTTGTGTTCAGGGTATGGTGGCAGTTTCTGGAAGCCTCTCGGTGCTGCTCGACTCCATCTTATGTGCTCTTGGCCCACTCACCTGTCTAACAGCTCAAATCCCACAGCTCAACGGCTGTCCACGGAATGTCTTGGTGAGGGCTCCTGTATTTTTGACTGAGATATTTTTAATCGGAAGTAAATACAGCTGTTTGTTTGTTTGTTTCTGAAGAGGATGGATGGCTGTTGATTGTGTTTTTCTGTGCCCTAATGTTACAGTCAAAGACGCTGGACAACATAGCTTACATCATGCCTGGACTATGAGGAGCATCCCTCTTTTTGTTATGTAACAGGAAAACAGTCAAAGGACTCATTGAAAAGACCTTGAAAGCATCCTGGGAATTCAAGAAATGGACTTGGACTGTACCACCAAAAGATGGACATGTTTTTAATGCATTTTATAAATTCTTAGTTATTTTTTATTGTTATTTTTTAAGGAACACAGGAATTCTATTTTAGAGAGCGATTTTAATTTGTACGTGTGAATTCATTAGGTGTCAATGTTGTTTGTGTGACTGTGAGCACTTATGTCTCTGTGTGGGAAATGCATTGTGTGAAACGCATTGTGTGTGTACACTTGTGTGTGTTTAAGTGTGGATGTGAATGTACAGTATTTGTTACTGCCTCAATTTCAAGCATCCCTCTTGTCCATAAAAAAAAATATTTTTTACTCAAACAACAGGTCAGGGTCCAACCTAGTTTTATGCTTTGTTATTGTACCATGAAGATAATATATATAGCACTTTTTTTCCAACTGTAGTTTCTCATTGTATTTTGTATGTGTATGATCCTAAAAATCATGCTAAAAATGTAAAAGAAGCATGTGTTTTTTAAAAAACAAGTCTTGAAAGAGTGCTCAGGTACATTGTGGTGATTTCTAGTTTTACACTAAAAAAACAGCGTTAAGAGCACCCTTGTTTTTTGTTCATCATATAATTTGATTTTCAGTGAAAAGGTAAGTTGTCAAGCAGGTTGCTCCTGCGCTCCAGGTGCAGCTAGTATGACCTAGGATAGACAGGGTGAATAGTTTAGGTTCTTACGGCATAGTAAGCATCCTAGGCTCGACCTTCTCGCTTTTCTTTTAGGCAGATCTGGTAGCCTAGCCTAGCCTTGATTAAATGAGCCTAGTCTTGAAACACTTCCAAAGAATCCAGAAGCAATACCTGGCATTTTCCTCTTAAAAAAAAAAAAAGTGTAGATGTCAGACAAAGCAGGAAGGTAAAGGGTGAAGTCAGTGTTTGGGTGCCCAGTCTTTCTTAGGGAGTGTCTTCAAAGAGAAAGAGGAGAGAAAATGTGTGGGTGTATACGGTAGCTTCCTGCATAAGTCATTGGAGCTCACTGTTCTCATCCCTGTGAGGTTTTTGAGACACTCCTCAGAGCACCGCAGAAACAGGCCCAACGACCGTATACAGTCATATGAGGAAGGGAGGAACCCCAGCTGCTGCGTGCTGTGCTCTCTGATGACAGCAGATTGAGAGCTGAGGCTGGTGGAGGAAGTGAACAGCACACTTTGAAACAAAAGGCTGTTCGAAAGCAGGCATTTGAAAAGGTAAAATGACATTTAAAGATGCTTTGGAAGCTGCCTTCACACGGCAAGATCTTCCCGCAAGATGAAGTTTGACTCGTGTGCCTTTTGAATTGTTACAAATGTCAGAAATAACTTGTGTTTGGCACAGTGTTACTGTACATAGTTGGTGAGTGTGTCGCTGTTGACCATGGTTACTTCGTGTTATGGAGGAAATCTATAATTCATATGGAAGTTAGATTCAACCGAACTATGTGCCCCAGGAGCTAACATTCTTGTGTAATGAGTCGTGTGTATGGAATGGACTCTTGTTTGTCCCTCATTCTTGCTCCGTCTCTCTCTCTCTCTCTCTGTCTCTCTCTCTCTCTCGCTCGCTCTCCCTCTCGTTTATACCTTTGGGGATTGCCGTAGACTGAGGCTTCAGAAACTTGTCAACAGAAGCAAGGTATTCTAACGCCCTACTGGAGCAGGTGAGGAAGAAGGGTTGCTACATTTACTATTAGCTCAGTTCAAACTCTGGTCACAACCAGAAAAAATCAGTTTACTGAATTGAATCAGGCTTACCAGTCATGAGTGATATTAGATAGTTTAGCTTCATTGCACTGACGACTGAGGCCAGTGCCTTATTTGCCAAACAACCAATGAGTGAGGAAAAGGGCCTTCTAGATCATGACGTAAAATGTGCACTTATGCTTAGTAATAGATGCGTTAAACCTCTAATTTAGCTGAAACGCTCAATGATGGAACACGAGAATGCTCTTGAATTTGATGAACATCAAGAAGACGTAACAACAGAGGGGTGGAGAAAACAACACAGGCATGTGGAGGAGGCAGACAATTATGAGGCCGTGGATGCACTATTACAGAGAGGAGGAAGCAAAGACGAGATGCTGGAGGCCCGCTATGGAGGTAAGGAGACAGCCCTCTGAGTCACTGTGGAATGCTACAGCAGATATGACTTCCTTTTCAGGCCCTCGATCCTCGATCCGATTTATGTTAGTTATGTTTATTATCTGTAGGAAATAAATGAAATGAATCAAAGCAGTACAAAGGATGATTCATGAAGTGCATCATGACTTCACTGTACCACGTCTCTGAGAATGGAGACAACCATATGTCCTATCATTTACTTTACAGAGACTGGCTTCTGTTAACAATAAATTAAAGCAATATTTGTATCCTGCTCAGCTGTTGACAGAGCACTGCTGCATAGCAGAATTATGCAATGTCTATGGCTATCCAGTAGGTGGCGACAGTGTTTCATGATTAATATCCTGTAAGCGGATACGAGTAGTTGGATGTTTAGTCTCGGAATCTGATCTTTTTTGTAGCCTTGTTATGATCCCTCTGGATAAATAACATGAAAGTATGGCTCACACAACACATGGATCTAATAAGAAGTGTTAGTAATCATAACATGGGTCATAGGATGTAATTTATTTTAAATATTACTTTTTTTTCTGTTAAGAACTGAGACTTTGAATTTGTATGACTTCTTGCTTTAGCTTGAAAAAAGGAGGTGCTCTGTAATATTACGTTTTCAGCAGATATTGAAGACAAAAATAAAACTTTTGAGTAATTGTGTAGGAAATGCATGTAATTTCGGCTAGTGCAAATCATTAGTCTGGCATATTACAATAAATAAAAAAGAGTAGACGTCCAGTTTTTTTTTTAAGGAACTGGAAAAGTACTTGTTCCTTTGCAAAGCTGCTCTTTTACTCATATGCGTTATAAGTAATTCTGTTATTCCCCACCCCAGGATATAGGTTTTCTAAAATGCAATTTGAGGGAGCTGAGTAAGCTTAGTCCCCTGCTCACACACAGTCTGTGTTTTCTGCAGCCCCTGCCGCTTCCTCCTCGGATCCCAGCTCCTTGCCCTTGTCCCTGGCTGGCCGTGAGCTGAGGCTGGTTCTGCTGGGGCAGACTGGTGCAGGCAAGAGCGCTGCTGGAAACCTCATCTTGGGAACCAGAGCATTTAATGTTTCAGAGGGAGCAGCTAGAACACATGAATGTGAGAGCAGAGTTGCAACTGTTGCTGGGAGACAGGTACATTGTTTTCTAAGCTAATTGATGGCCTTGACCTTAAATGTTTTATAGGCATTTTAACACTACACTACATTCACACACAAAATGTAAGTATTTGGTGACAGCCTTAAAGAAGAGTCCAATTCTTACAACAGATCAATGAAAATAGTGACCTGTATTCTGACATAATTTGCTCCAGTGAAATTTTTCTTATAATTCTTAGTTGTTATTAGAAGAGATAAGCATTGACATTTGGCACTACTGTCTGTTCTCACTGATTAATCACAAGCATATTGCCATTCCTATTAACACCCTCATATATGCTTATTCATTCATTCTCAGTTGTGATCTCTTCCAAATCAAGGATCCAGTTCTCAACATACTACCCACATACTGAAATATCTCATATTGATTGTTATGTTTCCTCAAACATGTCCTGCTCTGATCTCCTCAGCTGACAGTGGTGGACACCCCAGACTGGTTCTGCTCGGAGCGCTCACCAGAGGAGGTGCAGCGGCAGATCCGCTCCTGCCTCGCTCTTGTGGCCCCTGGGCCCCATGCCTTCCTGCTGTGCATTCCTGTGGACCGGCCCGCCTCCGTGGAGCTCCTGGGACTGGATGCCCTGGAGATGGTGTTTGGCCCTGGGGCCGTCAGCAGGCATACACTGGTCCTCTTCACCCACATGGACCGGCTCCCCAAGGAGCTCAGCCTGGAGGAGTATGTGACCAACAGGGAGCACCAGGACCTGTTGAAACTGGTGGAGAGATGCGGAGACCGCTACCATGCCCTGGAGCGAGGGAGAGGAGGAGGAGGAGAGGAAGAGGGAGAACAGAAGGTAATGGAGAGGAGGAGTGTGAAGGAGCTGCTGGAGAAGGTGGAACAGGTGGTGAGGGAAAGCGGGGCGGACTTCCACGCCATGCCTGCCCCTCAGGTGCCAGAGAACCGTGGCAGGTTGAGGAGAGACAGAGAAGAGGGCCCAGGGATGGAGACGGAGCCTGTCTCAACCTCCCCCTCATCCCTGTCATCCCCGGAGCCAGAGGAGGAAGAGGTGTCTGAAGCTGAGGGTGAGAGTGGGCCCGAGCAAGCAAAAGAAACCACAGAAGCAAATGATGATGACCTCACAGAGGGCGACGACTCCTCTCTTGCTCTCAACGTGCCCCCTCCCTCCTTCCTCCAGGGACTGTGGGACACGTTGGTCGGGTGGGTGCGCAGCATTCCCGGGCTGGTGAGGGGCAGTGCCCTGCTCGGGGCCCTGGTGGGATTCTTCGTTGGGGGGCAGGTGGGCAGCATGCTGGGGGTCACCGTGGGCTCAGTGGCCACTGAGGTGGGCAGGAGAAAACGGCAGAAGAAGACCCAGTGAGATTTCACACATAAGCAGCAGCAGAGAGACTAGTTTGCACAAAATTGCATGGACACTACATATTAACACACTGCAATAGAGTATGTAGCTAAATGCTCTATGACAGAGCTTGTTTTCTGGGGAGCCATGCTGAGCCGTGAGCTTGTGCCTATAGGATACTTTATTTTCGTTTATACTTTACTTTAATTGTTTAAATAGCCTCAGTCACTTAGCTTCCATAGTTGAATTATGGGAACATTTATGGGACATTTTAACACCGCACTACATTCACACACAAAAATGTAAGTATTTGGTGACAGCCTTACAGAAGAGTCCAATTCTTACAACAGATCAATGAAAATAGATGAGAATTTGTGTTGATGACCGTACAGTCAAACCTAATTGGTATAGAATCGAACTGAAAAAAATAACATGCACAAATCCACATTACAAGACCAAAAAATAATTTTTGAGTAAGTTTGATTTTTAAAAAGTACACATTTCTCCATCATCTTTTTTCTGTTGAACTTTTACATTAACATGGCAAATACAGACATTCATCTGGATTTGCCTCTGGCTGCTGTATCTGAAGTGCACTAAGGGAGACATGCAGTGTTTATTTAGTCCTTACTCTCGTTACATCACACAGACATACATAATCTGGTGCATAAATTATGCTTGACAATTACACAAATTCAGTGCCATTTGCACTGAAAAACTAGTGTAATTACTGCTTTATTGGGTCAGTTCAGCTTTCACTGTAGCTCCCCATACATGTGGCCTTTACTACTGATTTCACAGCTTTAATTAATTGCACACTGTGATAATATGCAAATAATTGTTTCACGATAAAGAACACCATATACGGTTATGAAAAATGGGGTGTTACTGAGATAAAATATTCATTTTATTATTGCACTTTCATTTTCTTGAGCAAGTGTCTGGTTAAGCTTAATGATTATTGACAATTGTTATGAAACATAAAGTTATGTATCTAGATCGATGTGGTCCCTAGTTGACAAGGCAAATAGCCTAATAATGACTGTGATCTATGACTGACAGCAAGAGACATACGATGGAACAGTACCGCCGCGCTGGGATGTCTGACGCGGTTTCCCAGGGAGACCCTGCGTGGGAGGCTGAGAGACAGAAACTATGTGATGAGCAGACAGACAAATGGAGATATAATGCGAAAGGCTCCGCCATCATCTGAAGAGATCCGCACTCTTTCTCCCTGTCACTCTTTTGCAAAGGGGCAGGTTACGGTTTTGACGTTGAAGTAAATGTTAGTCTGCTAAAACCATCCGTCAAACGAGGGAGGAAAAAAATCCTACCTCTATAGTCTGTATTTCGTACCATCTGTATAGTACAGCGAAGTATTGCCCCGTGTGGGTGGTCCACCAACGAGAGAGAGAAACCAAGAGGATCAGCCTCGCTCTCGTGTTTCTGTACAGGAGAAATAGAATAGAATAGATAGCTGTGTGTGCACTTGTGTGTAGGCTATGTGCTTGCATGAAAAAGAGAAGAACTGCACCGAGGGTGAAAGAAAGACGGAGAGAGGCAATACGCGCTGGGACCAACATCTGTCCTCCAGATGTGGCCTCCTCCGTTATTTGAAACAATGAAAAAACGAACATTTCTAAAGCGCAAAACAGAGAATTGGCGCTAAACAGTTTTTTTATTGTTATATTACTGATATATTGCAAAAAGATTGTGGACGGGTGCAGGCTATCAGTGGATCTGGCTATAACCCTCTAAATGCCCGCTATTAACATATGCTGAAGAAAGGATGTAGTATTCTGCCCAGGGCTCTCTTTCTCTCTCTCTTCTCTCTCTGAAGATAGTGTGTATAAAAAGGGAACACCTGTCCAAATATTAGTCTGTCCTATTGGACATGCTTTAGGGAGAAGAGAGTGTGAGGAATGACTGAGCGAGGGAGTGAACCTAAAAGACAGAGCAGAGGGATGAAAAGCGAATGGAAAGTAAAGGAGAAAAACAGTGAGAAAGAAAACATGCTTGGAACTTTTACTGATCTCTACGAGGCTGAGACCCATAGCCTACTGAATCACATCGCTCTAAAACGTGAGAGTTATTTCACAGTTCACAATTAACTATTTGGAAACTATTTGGTGTATAAACGCAAAAACATATTAATCACAACTGACCCCTCTCGTCAGCGTCACTAATTAGGCTCCTGACAGCTATTAGGCACTGTCGCCTAACTCTGAAGTTTGTGGATGCCACTACTTTCAGCTTTTAAGGTGAATAAATTTAGATGCAGCGAAACCTCATTGTATCAACATTACAATGCAAACTTAGAATTGGCTCGAAATTCTTGCGGTTCAACACAAAAAAATGATTAATGTGAATTTGATTGTTGTAATCTGCACTTTTATGACTTAATTGTCTCAGTGTTCTCAAAAAAGCTTGGCTAGGCCTAGACTATTTGGTGAAAAAATGAAAGGAAAGGAACAGCAACAGCATTCATCTTGCTCTGAAATGTGTCAAGCAAGTGGTAGACCTATCCTCACCAAAGATGAAAAACTTGAAGCCCAAACAGAATTCAGTCAGCAAAGGAGTGTGCGGTGTGTGCTTGTTCTCCCTGATGTCCAGCGCCTAGCCCAAGAGCTAGGGCGGGCGCACAGTCCGCTCATCTTTTTCCTATTACTGCTATTTGGATGTTCCTCCCTGTGGCGTGCGCGTGTGTGGCTGGAATTGTTTACTGTGGAGCGCTAACCCTGTTTAACATCGCGCTTCGTCCGCGTGTGTGGGTTGGAGACCACTCATAAACCTCGGATGAAAGCCCCAGCCAAATTAATAAATACAAACGCAGAAAGGGAGCGAGAGAGAGAGATCAGCTTTTAACAGCTCCGCGAGTAGTTATTTGCGTACGCATTCACGATAGAGCCTGTTAATGTTTATGGGAGACTGGCTTTGTTTCAGTCCTTAAAATGGCGGTGTTTATTTATTGCTTTTTTGTGAACAGGCATGCCAAATGTATGAGGCATGCTTTTGTTCTTGATCTAGATTTTTTAAAGATTTACTTCTGTTATCCTGCAGCAAAACCAGACGGTGTAATGGGTGGTAATCAAATTTATGTTTGTACAGGTAGTAAAATAAACAGATAAGAGGAATGGCAAGCTTCGCAAAATAAAAGCTACTAAAACAGTTGGGGTTTTGTCCAAACTTGGCTACAAGGCCTGCAGGAGAGAGTTAACCTTAAAAAACAACATAAGGGTTCATGAGCCATAATTTTACCCTGAATAGTAGAGTTTTATAACATGTATATTTTACAGTAATGCCTCTATTAAGAAGACAGTGCTTAGCACAACAGGCAAAGTGTTGAAATGGTATTGTGTAATCAGGATGAAACCACTCCAGTTGAACACAATCACACACAGCTGTCCTGTTGTCTGGGAAGCAGGCATAATGAATACATTTTCACATGGAGTGAAACACACAAACACACACGCACTTCTCCATTTTACACGCTCACACATTTCTTGATCACTTGTCCCTTTCCCTAATGTAGAGCTACACATTAGAGAAAATTGAGATGCAGTTCAAAGCTGGACCTTTTGGCAGATGTAGTGTGTGTAATAGGGAGATATTGAGAGAGAGAGAGAGCAAGAGACTATTTATACACAAGACTGATTGTATTGCTCACAAAAAAACTTGAATAATCAGGGGGAGGTAAAACAAATCCAAAAACCCCATCCTCTATCAAACCTAGTCAAACTGAAGTAGGACATCAACAAAGATCACTAAGTGTGTACAATATGTGTGAGTGTGCACACATGTACGTAAACTTATTCCAATCTGTTCCAAAGGCACTACTGGAAGATCCAAGCTAGAACTGATTACCACACCCACCCACACTCCACTGACCTATCCTAGGGGCATCTGTGAGTCTTAGGTGGGCTTAGAGCCAGCCTCAGTTTATTAATCATGTGGTGCTCTATAAGTGACGTCCGTCGCTGTTTGTGGTGAGTATGTTTCTCTTGATGTGTGTGTGTGTGTGGGGGGGGGGTTGGGCACTCCAATGGGGGAAATCCTCCCCTCAGTTACGGGCACCAACCCTGCGGTTGGAATCACAGGCATGGGGTCAGGCTAACACAAGCATGGTTGTTCCTGTGCAGTCTGACTTTAAAGGACATGTCTGTGTCTGCGTGTGCATGTGTGTGTGTCTGTCTGTCTGTCTGTCTGTGTATTCCTCTACCATGTGTTGCCCTACGCTGGCGATCATGGGATTATCCACTGGGAGTATGAGGGACTACAGCAGCAGTGGCAGACTTGTCGGTCTGTGTTTCATTACGACCACCTCCCATTCACACACTTGAGTACATTCAAAGCCACACACACACACACACACACACACACATACTGGCATGCAATGTGATGCCACTCTTCCACCTCATAAGTCAAAGGCCAGGTCTGCTGCGCTGCCAGTCAGCGGCTCGCGGCTAGCGCTCGCGCTTTCTGCATGTGGTCTGACGGGTCTGCTAAGCTGCTGTGGTCTGCAGTGGCGAGTGGTGAAACTAAGGCAAGTGAAGGGGGCTTTACTGGCAGCTGGCACTGTGCGACAGGCTAAACTGAGTCGAAGACGTGAAGTCAGCGAGGGAGACTGCGTGTCGGGAGCGATGCTCCAAACCACAAGGACAGCGAGCATGCTCAGGCAGTCATTAACCCAAATCCATGGCAAAACCAAGGCCTCGGCGTGAATTCCACAAAAGGCAGGGACATAATGGGCCACTGCTGCCTTTGAAGCCTCTGAAACATAATAGCCCTCTCGTCCAAACGGCCGTATCTTGTCGTATCGTTTTAGGAGAGACGAGCAACAAATACAAAACATGCGCTCAGGCAACCTTGAACTGACAAGGACCGCAAAGGCGTGGCAGGCGGGCCTGCGCCAGAGGAGAAAGAGCGAGAGGGGGCAAGCGGCGGTTGCGGTCTCCATTCCTGTTTGGTGCGACATGGTCGGATGGATGTTTGCAGGAAAACACAGGGCACTGAGGAGAGCTAGAGATTTAGAGGGCGCTGACGCCTGATACCAGGAGAATGTGTGTGTGTGTGTGTGGTGGTGGTGGTGGTGGTGGGGGGGGGGGGTGCTCTTCAATCTGTGCGTAAAATGAAAGACAGTTTCTCTACCCCAAAGAGACCAAGCTCTGATGTGTTGCCTTTATCCCACATCCAGCATGGGAGGAGTGGGGATAACCCCAAGAAGAGAGAGATGTCAGGAGTCCTGCCAGGAATAAGGATCAATATGAACAGTGAGGAACCCTGAAAAATGAGCAGAGGGAGTCTAAGACATCTCCAAAGGAACCAAAATGTCATTTATGTAATTTCCTTTTTTATACATGAAATTGCATCTCTGTACATAGAGTGAAAATGCAAAAGTGTGGGGTTTGGCACCACTGGTCAAAGAGGATGATCTGCAGCCAAAGGACAGCTCTACACTCTGCACTATAGATATCACCAAACTCTGAGCCAAAGCTCTGTTCTACCACTTCCATGCCAATCAGAGGCAAACTAGCACATGAACAATCCAACAAAGTAAAAGGTAAGGCACTGTACAATTTGAAAGTAAAAAAAAGAGTTAAAGTTAAAATACCTTCATTTGAATGGTCAGTTTTACATAACTAAAACCGAACACTTCCATTTTCTCAGTGGTACAATCAGTAATGAAATATTATAGGTATGGTGAGTTGACATTAGAATATCAAACAGTTCTCATTTGATCTTAGAATTCTTAAACAGACACCAGATGGCACCTGCAGAGATAACTCAAATGAAACTTAAGGATGCAAGACATCTTTTTCCTTTAACAAATAAATGAAATCAGTAGTGAATGGCTTAAAAACAGAATAAGATTTGGTTGGTTGGTTAAAGGATTAGGCCACTGAAGATCTACTGTGCTTTCTTTCCTTAGTATCAACATCATTGGCCCAGATATCTGGTCCTAATTGGTGTAACTGTTTATAGTTTGTGATGTATTACAATGTTTCTTTGTGTGTTATTATTGTACCTCATGGCACATATATATATATATATATATATATATATATATATATATATATATATATATATATATATATATATATATATATATATATATTTGTTTTGATCTGAAGTTTCCAGCTGCAGTAAGGCCTGCACGTGTGTGTGTGTGTGTGTGTGTGTGTGTGTGTGTGTGTGTGTGTGATGAATTGAAACAGAACAAGAAGAACAAGAAGATACACTGTGGTGACTTTGAAGCTCTTTGAACTTAGTGCTAAGGATAGACTCGGGGCAGAGAAAAAAATGACATATCACAGAACTTGAGTGTCTGTCTGAAGCCTTTTTCTTCGCTCAGATGCTGGTCCTTATTCAAATCTGACTCACTGATTTGCAAAAGCCACCCAGCATTCTTCCCAGTGAAATGGGTCTGACCATCGGGACAGATTGTTTTGAAAACATTTCCATGCACACACACAAAAAACCACACAGGGCCAACAATTATTTCTTTCACCCTTTTAGGCATGCAACGCAAGGTCCGCCTTTTGGGAGGGAACACAACAGCCTCTGCCACATCAGACTCTTTGTTCAATTTCATCCATTCCATGGAAAGAGGGGAAAAGTGGTGGGCTATTTTTTTGGGACCAGGAAAGCTGCCACCAATATGCTCCCCACATGTCTGACTTCAGCCCCCAGTCTCAACCCAGACGGGGTTGTGTTTTTAGGTTTTGACATAGCGGATAGATACTCACCATTTATCACTTTATCTCCTCTTTCTTTCCCGAGCGATGCTGGCCTGTGTTCTGAAGTCAGCCTGGGCCGTTGACAGCCACTCACTTAGCAGCTATTCTATACATCTCCACTTAGTGAGATGGTACACACTGTAGGCTGTACACCCAGAGCCAGTATATGTGTGTGTGTGTGTGTGGATCTCAGGGAAACTGCTTCTTTGAATATATCCCTTGTATAAGACACATCAACTCACACCAAAGGCTTTATGTAATAATTACTCCATTCAGAGGGTAGCACAGCCAGGTTCGTGCCGTCTATAAAAGCAGCAGAACGTCTCTTGGTTCTCATGCGGCTTTGGAAAAAGGTCAACTTACATCCCCCCTACACACAAACACACACCTACCTTGACCACTTCCCTGGGATAACACACATCAAGTCACACTGGAGGCTTTGTGAAACGATTACTCCACTGTGATAGAGGGAGGTGGGTTTATCTGAAAATCTCTCCAGTGTAAAACATTGCAAACAATATTGCAGAGTTTGCAGATCATTGTAGTGAACACAAGTGCATACTTCTGACTGGCTTGGGTTTGAGTTTTGGCTGGGCTGCACTTTCACTATTATAGAGTCATGTCTGAAGGAATGGGGCTCTGAAGTATAGCCTGGGTGGTCCTTCCTGGAAAGGGGTGCGCGTGGGACTGTCACAACAGCACCTTCTGACACACGCTCCGACTCAGCGTCCCATGTGCAGCGTGAAGGAAGAAGTGACCCTGCCCTGAATAACAAAGACACTATTGACAGTGACCCTTAACTTGCTCCCTCCTCCTCTTCCTCCTCCTCTTCCTTCTCCATGCTCCGACCCCTGCAACCCCCCTCGTGTCTCATCACCCTCCCACGTCGCTGCGCCTCACTACCCCACCACCCCCCGTTCCCCTCTTCCCCCCAAAACCTACAGCAGGAATGCAGTTCAGGTGCAGCGGCTGTGCTGTTTCCAATTATGGGGGGTATAAATTAGCATGGCTGTCTCCTCTTCTATGTAAACATTACTGTCAGTCGGATGGTTGGTCGTTTGGTCGGTGCGCGGCCGGCTCAGCTCTTCATGTCAACCCCTCTGCACTCTATTCCACGGGTGACCTCGCTCCCCCAGCTCTGCTCTCCACGCCAAATAAATTTCCTCTCTTTACGGCCCGAGTCTGAGCTCCCAAGCGCTTCCCTACCACATACGGGAATACCCTCCTACTCTCCCTCCACCCCCCACCCCCTACCCTCGCTTTACTCCTAATCCACCTTAGATCTGTGATGTGCATCTCTCTGAGGAAATATGGCTAGTTGCTTACTGAGACGGCTACGAGTTTATTTAAGCCTCAAGACTCCATTTTGATTTGATCTCTTAACCTGACATATTAATCTGGCGGCTTATGTTTAAAAAGGCAACAAATCACGAATTCTTTGGCTTGGGCTGAAAAATTGCTGTGTCAAGGGCTGCTCAAGTTTTAGAAAAAAGTGTGCAATTACCTTTTTACGGCATGCTCAGTTGTTCTTCTGTTGAAGGTAAGTTATCTTTCAGCAGAGATAGATCAGGCTTAGTGGAGTCAAGGGAGACTTGTGAGGTCACCTGGGCACTGAAGGTTCACATCTGTTTAAATAAATTCTCAATGATGCCATCTAGCCAGGACACAAACACACACACACACACACACACATTTAAGCATGCAGTGAAAAAAAACAGTGTACAAAGTAATCCATTTCCCCCCTTACTTCACCTCTGAATTCCACCTCTTGACACCTGTCACCCCTCTCAACGTGTGAATGTGAATGTGTGTGTGTGTGTATGTGTAAGTGCATGCACGTGTATGAGAACACAACCCAGGAGAGAGGAAATTTACGGAGTGTGTCTTCCTGGACGGCACACGTTTGCTGGGATCAAATGCTCCCTCAGGTCCCCTTGGCTGAGGTCTATATTTTCCCCTCTGTCCCTGTGCGACAACGTTCGGTATGCTGACCTGGGCCAGGGAGCCTGGGGTCGCCCTCAACACACTCCCTTTACTACCTCACCCCTGCTTTAGCTCCGCTCCGTTCTCACCTCCTCCACCTTTCTCACCTCCTCTCTCTGCTCCTCTACCTCTCTGTGCATCTAGTTCACACTGCTCCTTTTCTTTCCTAACTCTCTCTCCACCACCTCTCTCTTTCCCTCCACCTCTCTCACACTGCTCCCTGTCTTTCCTTACTCTCTTTCCTCCACTTCTCACTTAGCCTCCATTTCTCTCTACCCTGCCTTCTCTTTTCTCCTCCACCTTTCTCTATTTCTCCATCTTTCTCCTCTTCTCTACCTCCTCCATCTCTCCATTCACCTCCATGTCTCCAGCAGATAAAGACAGAAAAACAAAGTAGAGAGCCAGGGATAAAGATGCAATAATGAAGCATCTCATGGTTCATTGAGAATGGTTTAAAAAAAGAAAAACAAATGCGTGTACACACACACACACATGAACACACGCGCACACACTCACACTCAAACACACATTCACACACTCACTCTCTCTCTCATACACACACGTACACACTCCAGGTAGACACACAGACGAGCACGCGCACACACACACACACATATGCACATGCATATACGCACACACTTGCATGCACACTCAAACACACACTCACTCACTCTCTCTAGACACGTACACACTCACACACACACACACACTCCTGGTAGACACACAGACAAGCACGCACACACACACATGCACGCACACTCAAACAAACATTCACACACTCTCTAACATTCTCTCTCTCTCTCATACTCACACGTATACACACACACACACACTCTCACACACACACACACACACACACACACACACACACACACACACACACACACACACACACACACACACACACTCACTCTCTCTCTCACACACACACGCACGACTCACACACACACACACACACAAACACACACACACACATATGCACATGCATATACACACACTTGCACACACACACACACACACTCTCTCTCACACACACACACTCACACAGACACACACACACACACACCCACACACACATGACGCACACTAAACAAACATTCACACACTCTCTAACATTCTCTCTCTCTCTCATACTCACACGTATACACACACACACACACACACACACACACACACACACACACACACACACAGATAAAGATAGCAATATCACACAGACAGATAGGGATGCAGCAAGTCTCTGCCCACTCACTCCATGTCTGAATTTCTCTTGTGCCCCTCAGAATGCATGGAATCCTGGAGCCATTCGTCTAAATTCAGTGAAGGCTGTTTATCTGATGGCCGACACTGATAACTGCACCTTACCCGTGTCACACACCTGCAGACTCCCCCGTGTCCCACCTGCCCCCATTAATCACACCGACTAACCACTACTGACCTGCGCTTTGAGAAAGAACGCTTAGATAACACTATTAAATGGTCACCGTTTATATGACAACCATTTTGTCTTCCATCGTACAGCAGGCTCAGAGCTCTCGCTGCTGCCGCTGCTACTGTAGGCTTCACAGCCTTTGTCATTAATAGGTGGCACGCAACAACTTTTTAAATGTTTCGGGTGCGGTGTAGACACGTTCCGCGCTACAAGCACTACTAATTTTCAGCGGCAGCGCACCGTGGTCCGCCATCGCCCTGCTCTTGCTTTCTCAAGCGCTTCCAGACATCCGACAAGGGCTGTTTTATTTATTGACTTCGTTTTGCTGCGAGGGCAGGTTTTACAATCCCTGTGAGTGATGCAGAGCCTCAGACACACAACTCTGCACAGCACTAAGTCTCTCCCCCCCCCTCTCTTCTCTCCTCTCCTCTCCTCTCTCCCCCATGCCCTGCCCGTAAATGCTTTCTTAAGTGTTTAAACATTCAACGTAATGACGTACGGTGGAAAACCAGCCTGAAGTTAAATAAATAAATAAATGGAGACCCAAACTGCTGTTGTTTATTCTGTTTATGGCACCTGTGAAATGTGAAATTTTTGCCTTTATTAGTATTAAGAAAAAAACCTGCTGTCAGTGAATGAAGTCATGCTCTTCTCAGCTGTCAGGCAGCCACTTCATGATCCTATGCTCCCTGCAGGCGGTGATCTTTCTTTCTCTCTCTCTCTCTTTTTTTTTTTAAATCTCCCTGGTCCTTTAACAAGTGTTTACGTTTGCTTCAGAATCCATCAAAATCTCTTCTCTGGGAGTTCACACTGAGCAAAAATATATATCAGTGTCTGTGTGTGTGTGTGTCTGTAAGTGTATTTGTCTGTCTGTGTATCCATATCCCTATGCGGGTGTTGCTTTGTGTGTTTGTGTGTGCGTGTGTGTGTGTGCAGAGGGGTCATGTAGAATTGGTGTCAGGAGGGGGCGAGGTGAGACAGAGGAAGACACCATTAATCAAAATGACTAAGAGCCCCCAAACGCTGAGCACAGGCTGCAATGTACATGTTACACAATCAAACCCTTGAGCTTAAGTCTAGCGCACTACACAACCACACACTCACACAAAACAAACATCACAACGTAGACATGAACATGCTGGTAGATAAACTAAGGTCTGTGCACATACACACACACACACACACACACACACACACACAATCAAGTCCTGCATGGATCATATACACGGACTCCTGTATTTTATGGTCTTAAGATTTGAGTGCATATTTAGTTTGACATTTAGTACATTTCCATCATTTGTAATGGATACTGGATATTAGAGTCCTCTGTGTCAGAGGGCTTTCTGATTTACAATATCAGTTCATCTCATAGATTTCCAGTCGCGCAGTTTCCATCCACACTTTAAAAAAAAGCACAGCTTTACAATGTACTCCTCAGGGCATGTCACATCCATAACACATAGCTCGGTGAAGTCAAACAGCCACAAGAGTTTTGCAGGTCATCATAAGAACAGCAGAAGATTTCCTGCTTCCCACTGACTGAACTCAATGCACAAGTCCACTGTGAATTTACTGTGCATTTGCACTGCGTTTGCTGTCCCAACTCTTTTACCTTCCCAGTTGATTTCCTAATGTGATTGGATTTGGTCTCACCACCAGTTCCAGTGTAGAGGAGAGAGAGAGAGAGAGAAAAAAAAAAGAAAAGAAAGACAACTTCCCCACGAGCAGCTTTTTCAAATTTGGGGCTTGTGACACTCTGCCAAAAGCCGCAAATTACCCCCCTCTAGCAACAGCGAATTAGGAACAATTTTCTGTTTGCTATAAAAAAATGGGAAAGAGAAAGGAGAGGGGAAAATATAGCTTACATCGGGGACCACCAAGGCAGCCGGTGCAGGACCGACAGCCTGCTGACAGTCTGGGTGGCAGCGCACCGCTTCCACACTTGCCGCTCTTTTGACTTTTCACACTTATCAATTCGCTTGGTGGCAATGCTACAGACCTGTGTGGCACTTTCAAAGTCTGTGGACCAAGCTCAGATACGAGAGCCTCTACTGGGTTGGTGAGCTCCTGACACGTTTGGACATGGACTGAGCGGAGCTTGAGGTTGGCTTCTGTAAGTAGGTGGGGGCTGGGGGGGGACTTCTTCCCCTTTGAAGTTAGCTCTCTTAAGTACGGTATTAAGACGGAGGCGTAGAGCATGTCCTCTCCCTCCATCCTGTGCTCCTAAAGGCAAAGCCTGACATTCGGATTGCATTTTTAAAATCCTTTGCCGACTGAGCCAATTCTTCCAGTTCTCCCTTTCAATAAATGGGTCCAAGTTGTTAAATGTTGCTGCAGACTTCCCAGTGAGACAGAGCGAGAGCAAAAGCCCAAGGAGAGAAGGAGGAAAGAAGGGAAAGAGAAAGAGGGAGAAAAAGTGTGGGTGAGGGATATTTAGAAAAAGGGGGGCAGAGGGAGAGAGAGAGAACGAGAGAAATTAGACACTGAATGTTTTCCCACTTGGTGCAAACCAGTTTCCAAACCTCATGGAGTTGCCATGGCGATGCCCAGTGGCAGAGAGGGATCTTTGATCCTACACTCTTGTTTGGAGCAAAACTCTTAATGGTGAGCACGGGCTGAAGAACAGAATGAGAGATGGCTAGAGAGAGAATGAAAGAGGAAAAGAAAGAGAGAGAGAGAAAGTAACTCATTAGACTGCAGCAGTGCGGCAATCACAGGGGTTCAGAGGTCTAATGTGACCCAGCGCTGACACGTCTGCCCCCATGTTAATTGAGTTTCCTGCTTTCCTCTTGCGATTAAACGACACCAGTCTTTTATCTGCTTTGTAGTCTTTTGTTTATATTCAATATGTGGTTTAAGGAGCAGCTTGGAGGTGATGTCACCCTCCACCCCCCGGTAACCCTCCTCTTTGATCTGGTTTGCCCGTAATATTTCAAGACCAACAGCACTTTCTGGTCACCAGATCAAATCCTGTAATGTCATACTTTGGTAATATTCACTTCTTCCCTGGTGGATGCCATGTGGCCAGACGCAGGTCCGAGGCACAAGAGCGAGCATGTGGCAGAGAGGGCACCCACGCCATCATTTGAGGGCACCACCCACCAACTAAGCTTGTGTAAAACACAGTGGGAGCGGATGCTGGGCACAGTTTAGGGCATGAGGGCACCAGCTGTGGAGGATCAGTAAGGGGGCAATGGGGGGTGGGGTGGTCTGGTGGGGTCATAACCACACTTCTCCCACCCCAAGTGGGGCAGATTGGGCACGGGTTCGGGGATAGAAAGAATGCTTTGTTGTCTTGCACATGTTGAAATGAGCCTGATTGAACCCATGATGCCACCTGCCAATAGATTTTTCTTTTTTTAGGAGGGGTTTTTGTTTCCATGAGAGATTTGTTAGCAACAGCGCTTAGTGTAGTTAGAAGTTCGAATCTTCGAGAGGCGTCAGTTCAGCTGCACAGTTCAAATACAGTGATCACGTGGGCACTCTTGACTGGACATTCCCACTCTTTAATCCTGAATCATTTTTCTCACCCTCCTTTCAAGCTTTCACTTTCTCCTCCATCCCTCTCTTTTACTCCATCTCTCTCACTCTTTTCACTCTCTAGTC
The DNA here is from genome assembly GCA_027481765.1 of Tenualosa thibaudeaui. Classification (NCBI taxonomy): domain Eukaryota; kingdom Metazoa; phylum Chordata; class Actinopteri; order Clupeiformes; family Clupeidae; genus Tenualosa; species Tenualosa thibaudeaui. The sequence continues at coordinate 4,599,163 of JAIFZK010000024.1, forward strand.
CTCTTCTTTCAGTGGGAGCATGTCTGAGGTGTGAGCTCATTCTACCCTTCTGGGTGGCTTTCCTGCTATATGTCACTGTCATCTGCTGGCACTAGGCACAGAGGGGGGGTCCCCTTTTCCGAAAAACACACCACGCCGTTGCGCTCCAGTACGGCCCAGCACATAAATTCCCATGCACGAGACCAGGGAAGCAGAGCTCGGTGTGCCCCCCCCCCTTCACACACACACACACACCTCCCCAACCTCCCCCAGTTTTACAGGACCTGGCAGGGCCAAACGTGGAGCAGTTGAAGGCAAAAGGGGGGAAAAGATTTATAATTGAATAACTGTAAAATACTGAGTGGGGGGTGGTGCAGGAGGCAAAAAGAGAGACCTTTCTCTGCCAGGAAAAGCATAAAGGCAAGCAGGCCCAGAGTGTGTTTTTGTGTGTGTGTGTGTTGGAAGAGGGAGAATGATGAGTGTGAATGTTAGCACATGTAGAGGTGTGTGTGCACATGTAGTTGTTATGACCTTTCAGTTGAGACTAAAGGGAGAAACATCATATTTTTACTCACTGCACAGCAGTCATTTTTTTTTTTAAATCTCACCATGCCTGTACTGTGCTTGTGTGCATGTGTGAGTGTGCTGTGCACATACATGTTAAATACATTTGTGAGTGTGTGTGTGTGTGTGTGTGTGTGTGTGTGTGTGTGTGTGTGTGTGTGTGCGTGTGGCCTCTGAGTTTCTGCATCGGGTGAGAACTTTCCTTTCGGATCAAACGGGCCACAGTGGCGGCCGCCATTGCGTGCCACCTCCTCCTTCGTCTCCTCCCTCTCATTACGCATCACTCCCAGCCTACTGTAGATCACTCTGTCATTGCCTGCGCTTTGTTGGTCAGGCACGTCTAAATCCAACACTGGAGCCATTTAAAACACACTGAGCAACTGCGCTTTTAAAAAAATGGCAGAAATGCCACGGCCGCAGCTCCTCTCCTCTCCTCAAAGAGGATGTGCCAGGAGGAGCTTGCAAGGCACTTGACCTGTGTGTCTGTGTGTGTGTGTGTGTCAGGTGGGGGGATTCGCTTCAGGCATGTTTTTTAGTGAGGCATGTTGTTTGCCCTTAGGTGTTTTAATCCTTGCCACGCGACCTTAGCTTGGCGAATGAGTGAGCAAGCGAGTGTACACCTTGGCTCACCTCCCTTCCCTCCTCTCCCCTCCCCACGCTCGCTCGCTCTCTCTGTTTCTCTCTGCGGTTTGGGATAGCATGCAGTGTGCTGGCCAGGGCACCTGTGGATGGGGAGTGTGTGTGTGTGTGTGTGGCATATGCCAGTTTGCCTCCTGTTTGTCTTGGCTTCTGTACCAATGGAAGTAAGGAGGGAGAGAGAGAGAGAGTGAGTATGTGTGAGGGGGTCTCCCTGTGGGCAATGAGAGGACAGCATTTTCACAGCATCATCTCATTCTCCCCGCCTCTCCAGACATTACACAGGGAGAGGGCTCATGAGGGCTCCCCTCATCCTGAGCAGGAAGATATGAATTTATGCTAACTCGTAACGAATGAACCCCGTGTAACCACACCACCTCCACGCCAACCCAGCGCTGCGTCACGTGCACACTCACTCATCCACCCCACAGGGCAGTTAATATGCTTAATATGACACTGATTGACCGTAGAGAGCAGGGCTATGTAGTGACGTATTCAATTTGCAATCCAGTCCTGCTGCTTCGTTATTAATGTTCTGTGCAATCCCCCCCCACACCAGAAATGACAAATTTCTTAAGGGATTGTGAACCTCTGAAACCACCCCGTATAAATACTTTTTCATAAAGTATAATTTGTCATGTATTCAAGTGTTTGTGCATTGCTATTAGTCGCATTAGAGCAGCAGTAATGTGGAAGAAATGTGACCGCAGATGGGAAGGGATAGTGAAAACACACATGAAAGAGAATAAACACTTTGGTGAGAGAGGCAGGGAAGTCAAGCTCATTCGATAAACAAATTCTCCATCACACACATGCACACAAACACGCACACAAACACACACACACACAGTCGCTAGTGTGCACGCACATACACTCACACACTATAAATAAACAGACACATATCCATGCTAACACATGATTTTTTGTGCTCCTATTTGGTCAGGTGCAGGAACTTTTTTCGTCTTGTCAGTCAAACTATGTTGTCTTTCACATTTCATCTGTTTCCTGAAGGAGTTTCTTTTCCTGAAGGCCATTTTCCCTGTGACATATAGCAGTTTGTCAGTAATATGACAAATAACACTGTAAATGCATATGTGAATGATGACGAAGGCCTACAAGTGGTCCTTCTTCCATAACAAAAAGAAATTCTCGATTAAAAATGGTTTTCCACTCAAAAAGCTCTACTAAAAAAATATTCTCTACTGAAAATCATTTCACAAGGAAGTGTTTCTTTAAATGTACAAATAAATAGTGGGAGTGAATGGATTGAGTCCACTAATTTCATGGGCAAATAAACACACCACTGTAGTCTATAGTCTTGGCTTGATGGATGCTTTTATTTTTTGTATGGGTCTATTCTTTGATCAGTGGCCTAAATAAAATGATAAAAATATACACAAGAATAAAATCACTCCATCAAATAACGCCATAACTTCTTGTGCAGTTTTACTTTCTCACCACCACACATTCATTTTTTTCTTATTTATTTTTCACATTGCCATATCCTTTGCTAAATTTAATGGACATGTTATATATTCATCTTCTTACTCAAAGTATGATGAAGAAATGCAAATCACTGAAATTAGGATAGAAATGCGTCTCGTGGATTTGCTTCATGGATAACGAGATATATATGACAGGATATGAATACTTATACTTTATCTGCTTGATACAGATTAGGAAAGATTGAATGATCTCTCTGTATGTGTAAAAATGTGGGCTAATGATCAATATTTGACATCATGTTTTATAAATAAAACTGTGGATTTCAATAACAGCTGCTGATAAATGATAATGAAGTTGAAGGCTATGACCTAAAATCTAAATTAGAAATTTGTCTGATTCAGTTAGCGTGATTTTTTGACAACTCTATTCTTTTTAACTGTCTTTACTGTTGAGTGTGTATTGGATATTTTCGGAGGATGAGGATGACAACTTTCTCAACAGGTAAAAATCGAAATGTTTCAAGGACATGGGTGAGAGTGTTGTTAAATCATAACACATTGTTCTCCGTGTGAAAATATGGCATTGTGTGCCGGTTTTGTGCCAGGGTGTGCCAAAAAGAGTTCTCTAAATTGGAAGCAGATGCCAACTATGGGTTCTGACATTACTTAATACTCACTGAGTGACGAATGTGACATTGAATGTGTTATGCGTATTTTCCTTAACGGCTCCAGGCTGTGTGTGGCCTGAGCGTGCAAAATCAGGCAATTACCCCAATACAAAGTAATGGATGTGGTAATACCCGCCTGCTATCTGAAGCCTGCGTACAGCTGGTAAGACCGTTAGGTCCAATCATAAGATAATCATTCATTCATAATGTGTGTTCTGAGGCAAACGCGGACTCTGAGGAATATAAAAGCCTGTCATTGTGCATTTTGTGGATAATGTTAATCTAGGACACGTTACTTTGGTAGCATTTGACTAAACACTTGTGCCAAGATGAACAGGCCCTATAACTGCTTATTTTATTATACCAAATATACATCTCCGCCCACAACCTTATAGTACTAAATAATCACAACATCCATATTGAAATTATCATTGATCTATCTTGGAATGGCGAATTAAATAGCCGCCTTGTCGAGTGGGTGGGTGGTGGGCTACTCCTCGGGAAACTGTTGCCTTCCTTATTTCAATTCCAAAAGATGTCTTTTAAATAAGGCAACTTAAAGGGTAAATATTGACACAGATCGTGATCTTGATAGGACAAACACTAAACTGATATTTAAGGATGCACATTTTTTAGCCTACGACCCAGGAACAAGGCCACAATGTCCTGTGTAAATGCTTATATTGACATCCTTTCTTAAAGCAACTAATCATGAGCAAAAAGTGCTTTTAGACAAATGTGTGCACAATACTGCCAATGAAAAAAGTCGACAGCATCTTTGACAAGAATGTTTGGGACCAGAGTAAATGAATATGAAACGTTGCCCTTTCTCGCAGGTATGTTTTAACGCTTAACTAAATTCCTAAATTGGGTCTTAACCTAAATGGACCGATTTATGACAGGTGTAGGCGTTTGTTAAACATGAAAAAACAATAAAATAAATCATTTTAAATACTATGATTTATTTATTTCCAAGTGTCGAAGGAAACTGGTCATGTAAATTGTTCAGGATTAAAAAATGCACAAAAGACACACTTAAAAATAATAGCATAAAATTTTGAATTCCAGGAAAGACGAGTGGATATTCCTTCAGCAAAAAAGAGGAACCGAGTACCTGAGAGTTAAGTCATTAGTATACAGTTTATCAAGAGGTTGCCAGCCCAAACAAAACACGCCTAGTTGCTCACTATGTGTTTATTCGTTAAGTCCGAGCGCAAGGTTTGGAGTTTCTCGTACTCGTGTTGTAGATTTAGAAAATGGGGGAATGTACTGTGCTGGAACATTGCAGAAGACATGAATGGAGAGTCGATGGAAACTGCAGAACAGTGCAGATTAGGCCGGGCCGGGTTAAAGCACTCCATGGCCATCCCAGGAGACTCCGCAGAGGCTTTAGCAGCGAGCGCGTTCCGGCAGAGGAGCGTTGACAGCGACGGCAGAATGCCGCTGCCAGGTGGGATTGCCGGCGCACAGGTCGGGTGCGAGTGCTGATGGAAGCGGAGGGGATATACGTCTAGACGTGGCAGCTGTAGACAAGCCGAACCGAATCCGTATCTTCCGTAGGGAAAATGTGGAAAACCAGTGGCTTCGAGCGCTTGTTCTTTGAGAATTCCAAACCTGAAGTGTTGTCTCTTAAACCTTTTTCTTCGCCGCAAAAAGCTGCCGTTCTCGAACATATCGGAAGAGTCAGGGTCCATGGTCCAGTAATTCCCTTTGCCAGGATTGCCTGGTTCTCGGGGCATTTTCACGAAACAGTCATTGAGGGAGAGGTTGTGTCGAATGGAGTTTTGCCATGCCGGAAACTTCTCTCGGTAGTATGCGAAGCGCTGACTGATAAAGTCGCATATCTCGCTCAGGGTGAGGCGCTTCTTCGGACTCTGGAGTATAGCCATGGTTATCAGGGCGATGTACGAGTACGGAGGCTTCACCAGTGGGCTTTTGTGTGATACTGGGGGGCATCCCGGTGACAGGCTGTTGGAGGCACCGTCCTCATCACGGTGGTTAGCAGCCAAAGTTGTCCTGTCTGATTCAAACTCGGACGCTACTGTCGTGTCCAGAGAGGCTGACGCCTTCAGATCGTAGTCTCCAGCACCTTTACTGCCCTCTCCTACAACGTCGATGTCAATATCCTCCATGGGCTCTGCATCCAAGGTCATAGTAATCAAGTCCACGCAATATTCCACCTGTCTCCACAGGTGAGGGAATGGAGACAGCGTCAACGAAACAGCTGCTTGCGCAGCAGCAGGTACACTTTACATGAAGAAAACACTCCCCTCTAAAGCTTGGCAAGATGCTCTCTGTCCAAGACTACAAGGATCGAAAAACAAATCAATGACCTTTGATCCTCTCTTTGATATTCACGTCAATCGAACCACTTCTCGTTTGATTACATCTGAAGAGAAATGCGTAGTGGCAGGGCGAACCGATATCCAGCATCTTCCCCAACAGCACTGAATTTCCTCTTGGATCATCAGCCAATGATGTCACGATGGAGCTCTTTCGGAACAACTCCTCTCCAATGAAAACAGGGCAGGATGCATCAAAGCACCACCGGGGTCCTAGCAGATCCAAAATTAGGCCTAATATAATCGCAAAAGGTTTGTTTATCGAATCATCGACACATCCAAAATAAGTTTAAATAGGTCTAAACCTTTTAACAAATAACATTCTGTTTTATATAAACCGCGATGCCTCAAAGTACACTAGTATCATGTTGCTTGAACTGTACAATGAACTGCTTATAATAAGTTTTACTCTTAAAATATTGTAAAGACTATTCATGTTTTTGTTACTTTGGTGTATTGCCAATTACCAATTACCCATCACAAGTCAGTTTTTTCTGCTTGTCTCCAAATTGTGACACTCGGTCTGCGCAAAACCATTATAGCAATTTTATTATTATTATTATTATTATTATTATTATTATTACCAGCATTTTATTTTAAATGTAAATCATTTATAGTGTAAAAGTTTTAAGGTTACTGCTTTCTGAGATCAATAAAAACAAAACAAACAAAAATATTTTCTGAGTTGCAAGTGTATCACTCAGTAGGAGACACTGCGATCTCTGAAAGTAGTTAGTTAATAATAAAAGTTAATAATAATAATAATAATAATAATAATAATAATGCGAATTATAAACTAGGCGGTCTGAATTTACAGTAACACGCCATATCATTTATTTGTATCAACTATGATTAAAACCTTTTCGACCGCGTAGGAGTTGAATAGCAGGTGATATGAACAATGCGAGGTGAGAAACTACAGTTACCACAGTAACTACAACCCCCCTCTTTAACTAACGTTTTAAAACACGTAGGACAGTTATTTAATTGTGCATTTAATTGTGTTACGGTAATATTGTTCCCCATTGCCTTTGTTTTTCTGAACCAAAATAAAAGGCTTAATAATAATCTATGACAGATAAAACACAGGCATATGACATAACTTCAGTGCTCAGCACAGACGAAGGTTAAAAGGTTTCAGTTCCCCCTTAAAGATGAAAGACGTGCAGGATGGGGCTGCGTTTTTATTGTTAGGGGCCTAAGGTTGTTTGTTTTTAATGATGGAGCTCTTTTTTGAAAGGGATTCCCACATATCCTGGTTCTAATCGTATTGATACCGGAGGGCAACGGCGATACAGCGGGCTTGGGTGGGCCAGCGTCCCCCCAACTAAATCTGCAGATGATTTCCCAAATCTACCACGCATGTCTTCAGATTGGAAACAGGCCTAACGGCGTGACGGACAAACGCCTTGTGTGTGGTTTCAATAACAAAGCAAAGGGATAATAATAGAATTTCGATGATCCAAATTTCCACAGATATGGCGCTGTCATGTGGTCCTTCTGAGGGAGAGAAAATTCTCGACTGAAGCCCAAACGTGAGAACAATTATCGTTGGGACCTGATGTTGAAGAACAAAAAAGGTCTATCCTGAACCCCAAGCCATGTCATTACATGTTCGGGTTAATATTCATGGTGTAGTTCAATTGTAAACCTGGCTCAATCTACAGTTGATAGCTGTTACCTGTTGTAATTTATCTAATATTTAGGTCAGACTGACATGTTAGAAAAATATTTTCTTAATCTTTATTAAGTTTGTCATGTGAAAAAACGCCAGTGAAATTAAACCGATATAAAGTCCTGCTATATAGTTTAAAGTAAATATTTATAGCCTAATCACTGTTCAGACCTTATTGCTTTCATGATGTAACAGGTTTACTTGTATAAATACACAGAAATCATGGAAACATGCTCTGATTTTTTTAACAATAATGCGGAAACAGAAGACAGCTGTTTGTCCATCTTTGTGTCTTCCTAAGCTGGCTCTCTACCCACAGCTATTGTTTTAAAATATGGTCAGTCAGCAGTGTGCAATAAGCAAATTCTGTGCACTTTGTGTCCACAATATTTGCTGTCAGTGGTCAAAAATTTCCAACAATATTTGCATAGCGCCAGCTTTAACAAGATGGCAGCGGTCCATCAGAAGCAAATGTGACTAGATTTTTGCAATACTAATGCTAAAAAAAACATAATTTCTGACTGTAGGCACTGTAAACAGCCTTGGACCACACTGACCACCCAAGCTACAGTTCTCTTGAAGTTTAAGAAATGCGCTTCCGTTTGGGGATGGAAAAGCTCCCTTCACGTATGCCATCTTGTGGTGCGTACATTCAAGAATCTGTGAATAACCAGCCTGCACAGCAGACTTCAAGGAAAATATCAGTTCCCAAAACTGACATTTTATGTGTTTTCAGATGTATATGCACAATACCCTTTACCATAGTGTCAACATAAGTAAGGAGGAAATCAAGGAGTCATAAGTAAGGAGGAGAGTTTTTATTTTAACAGACAGAGATTTTGTACAAAATCCTACAATACAGTAATTGCAAAAATACATATTCATGTTAATGTAACAAGACTGTCAGGATCCTTCACAGGATTGTTCAATAAGCAACTATTCGTCTACATCGTTCAAACAAATAAAGTAATTTATTTAACGTCATTTTTTTCTTTTTGTGACGTCTGCAGTGGCTGATCTAAGCATTTCCTCCTTCACAAGAGTTGTGTGTGAAAGATGCTTTATACTTTTGATTAGCTGTGATAAAATGCTATTCTGGATATTTTCTCTGATAGGAAAACAGGCAGGTGTCATTGCTACTGAAATGGTCACTACTTGGTGGCAACATAAATGTCACCGTCACCTGGCAAGATCTAACCTTCATTTCTTGTCTTCAGATTATTTACTTTGGTTGGCCACAAGAGGGAGGCCTTAAGGTATATAGAATCAGAGCTGGAAATGGCAATCACATTGGAATTGGATGTGAAAGTCTAATTCAAGGCAAGAGGTTTTGAACATTTTATAGACCACAGTGAAGGAACCCCGTGTTAGCCAAAGTTAACATGTGGGCCCTGTAGCAGCCTAATAATGTAGTTGCAATAAGTATTCTAAGGTGTTTTTGTGCATGAGCACAACTTTAACTTTAACTTTAAAGTTAAAATTTAGTTTTGTTTGTCACTGGGTTTTTAAGGTTGATTGTTTTTGTTTAACAGCCAAATAGCTTTCAATCAGCAAACTACGGGCATTTGTCTAGATGCATCTAAATACCTATTTTTACATGAAGGCTCAGTGTAGCATGACACTTCAGTGTTTTATCGTTGCCTTATCAGGGTCCCTACACATGAATTTGATCATTGAGAACATTGTTGATGTACACAGGATTTAGTGAAATGATGTTGAGCAGAGCACCTCAACTATTCTGATGTTCCTGCACCATCTTGCTGGAAAAGTACATATGATGTAACATGATAGTACATGTTATAATGTAACCTCATAGGCTTAGACATTGCCATGATAAACAGTTAAGTAATCGTGCATTTTTTATGACTGAAACTTTAAGGAATTTCCTCCATTCGTTCACTTCAGAGCCCCCTTTTAGACATCCTCCAGTTCACATGACTACATACTTTCCCTGTAGTTACATACTTTCCCTACAGATTACATACCTCTATATTTTTAACCATCGCAAAATATGAAGTTATAAGGAAGAATAAAACATTGGATAACTACCTGCCTATAAACTGTAACATTAAGGAAGTAAGTGGAGCACAAATAATTACCACATGGCTCATCATCACTTACCACAACTTTTATCAAATTTACATTCTGTATATGAATCCCCTTCTCTCTGTCACCTGTGGTCCCTCAGTGAGGGGCAGGGACATGACCATCAACATAGAAGTTTCGAGTGACCTTGGGCAAGGTGAGCTCAATGCCATCCAGCTCAGGGGTGAAGACAATCTGACAGCCCAGACGGGAGTTCTCCTGAAGCATTGGAGCCATGTCCAACATATCATCCTCTCTATACATGCCACAAAAATCTATTCAGTGATTCAAGTGACACAGGCATGACCATAACTAAAAACTAATAAAATATTATCAAATATAGAATGCAAGTTAGCAGTTTATCCATTGTATGGTTGAGTGGTGAACCATGACTTGTGTGGTCAGGCCATCTCTGATTAAATTATCATCGTGAAAAACAACAGGGGAGCATTTGGGGGAAAAAATTTGCATTTCAGAATTTAAAAGTTCATTTTTAAGCATTTTTAGGTGAAAAACTCAAAGAGCATTAACATTTAATAGAAGCACTTGCTTGACTGCAACCCCTTTTCCAAGTCTACCATCTCTGTTAGTATGCAATCTTCAATTATTATGAAAAATATACTAATTAATGGTTTACTGAGTGGTCAAAGTAACAAAAATGTTATTAATCTATAGCCAAGCTTCAAATCTACATCTCTCAATGGTTGTTAAATGCAATCTAATTTTAGTTTAATTGAATTTTGTTTGAAGTTAAAATTACTTTAAAGTTAAAATTAATTGGAAATAAATTGAATTCAGTTGAGCTCATACATTACATTTACATGTCCCTGTTATTTTATTTGAGCCTCATGTAATTCCATGTGCCTCCATTTAATGCACAATCCATGGGATGGAGGGAGTCTCATGCATGTTAAATCACATCTAGAGATCTTAGGCTTTCAGAAAGTCTGTAGTGTAGTTTATGTTGTGTAGTTTATGTAATTTAGTGTAGTTTATGCTGTTTAAGCTGTGTATGTACTCTTGGGTTATTCTTGATTCAAAAATCTTAATATGTACACTTGCAGTGTGTGGATGGATGTGGTGGATTTCTTTGTATTATGATTTTAATTTTTTTGACATCAGGTTGAGATTTTATAAGAACACATCTGCCTTATGAGCGACATATATCAACTCATCTTAGCAAAAAATGCAGGGAAAAGGTAATACATTGAGAAGCTGGCTTGATGGACTTAATGCTGATTCAAAGATTCCTGTATCTTAACTGTCAAACAGTTTAATACTTGTGGCACACAGGAGTTTGAAGTGGACAGGGTTGAAGGCCTGGAATGGTATAAAGACAAACATTTAATGTGATGGTAGAGAGACATCACATGATCAGCATCTACTCTGAATAGGAACAAAGGACATAAAACACTCTCAGAAATAGCGATTAGCCATTTTTTTGGGAAGGTTTGACTTAGCTGACTGACTTACAGCAATTTGACGGGCAATGATTTTTTTTATTGGGCAAAAGTCTGTATTGTTTGTACATGGAAAACATGCAGGTGTTTGGTGACTTGTAACTGTTTGATATGGATTGGATGAATGAGCGCTAAGATAAAATTAACAGCAACAATGTACCCCAGACAGCTTCAGTGCACACTGCTGAGTCAACTGAGGTAGGCATTAACTTGTCTTAGTCTAGGGAAGTTATTACCATGTGAACCAACATCAATCTTAATAAATAAATAATGTTTGCTCAGAAATATGGGTTTTCAACTTTCATTGACAAAACTGCATTATTTGCCAAGCTGACATTAAATTCACTGAACTTCCATGTCCGCATTAGGTATGTGTGATATAGTCTTCAATTCCTATTTCATAGTATTTCTGGCAAAAATGACATAAAAGACAATATTTAAAAACTACTCAGTTCTCAGCCATGTCACTTCAAGTTTCAGTTTTCAGGGCAGTGCAAACACACTAAAAATAAAAACATCTAAATCTTAGCCTCAATGATCTCCCTCCTCTGTTTGAACTCCCCAGTCAGTCATGTTGCTGCCTGTCAAGTGTGTTGCCTACATTGCAGTGCATATTAAACACGTCATCAATTATAACCTTACAGTAGTCACAATACATATAAAAATATGACCATTTCTGATCACCATATAGAGTTCCAACAATGTATTTATATTTTTGAAAATATTGTCTATCCCTAGTCCACATTGACTACAACTGAACTACAAAGTAATATGAAGTTCATAAAGGATCCTCAACTGTGCAACTCCGCAAACAAAATCATTCCAGAATTCCCCACTTGTTGCTCCCACATAAGATTACATTCACGTGTTCTGGTGAGGAAAATCTTTTACCTAATTTTCCCTCATATTCCCAGTGCCCACCGCCCCATGTCCCTTTTAGCCATGCCCCTGTACTGAAAGGGAGCACTTGGCTATCCCTGGTGCTAATCCCTGGCTAACATTTTAAATGCAGTCTTAATTGGGCACCAGATTTAACATGGTTTAATCCTTGTGCTTGGCTCTTGGTGCTGCAGGCAGGCAGACTCACCTTTCGTCGGGAGTTGGTAGCTTTTCAAAGTGGCTTTTGCTGACATACACATGGCAAGTGGAACAAGCAAGTGACGCTTCACATGCACCTTGGAAACAGAGGAACACAAAAGGGATTTGAATCCCATGATCGGGATTAAGCAAATGTTAGACAAGCCATAACGCTGGCAGCGGTGGTCTACTGTTGGCCTATACACAGACTATAGGCTAGTAGCCTACATAGGAGCATAAAGCTCTTGCATGCAGCATGCTCACCTTCCAGCTCGATACCATGTCTATGAGCGAGGTAGAGCGCATTGTCCCCGATTTTAGCCTTCACGGGAATTCTCTGTCCTGACCGGTCAATATATGTGACGTCAACCCTACAAAAGAAATGTCAGTCAGCAACGAAGTTATTAAAGCATTTTAATAAAATATGACACGGGATAGAGAAGTTCACTTATTAAAGTAATAATAGGTAGCTTAGTTAAGTACTTAGATTGTGATGAACGTACACATCATCAGAATCTTGCGACCCAACATCCTGCGCATCATGGTGCAACACTGTTTGGAAAGGTATTTGGTAGTCAAAATAGGCCTACCCAACACTTAAAGCGAAGCAAGCAACCCAGTCTATAGACAGCTTTAAGCCACGAAGCATTTCATTCACACTTACATTTTGATGTTGCCAGTCCTCTTTTTGTTACGTGGAAAACTTCACTGCTGTCCCGCTGTGATGACAAGACGTGAGGACAAGCGCGGAACGCTGGCACACGGAAACCGTGAGGAAACATGAGGCTTAACATTGACCTAATATTGTACCCTGTCACTGTATTGAGCGCCATGATTGATCACCAGTTACGATTGACCCATTCAAAGTAAGCTACACTGGTTGTGAAATAGAATATTAGCACCCTACTGTGCACTTAGTGTGTCATATCAAGAATATCCAGATAACTTTCGCAAAATGCTTACATCTAAAAAGAAACATGTGTAAGCTACAAATAAAGACAGCGAGTCAATACTTATATACAATACTCATATCTACCAGTAGATGGGGCTATACTACCACAGCAAATGCCGCCTTCGGAATACCTATCTGCAATCCGAACATTAGGCTACATACATTTTCTTTACATAGCCCTTTACATAGCCATATATATGTCAATTTTCTTTCTCACGGCCAGTGTGACTCCATGGGCTAAACGGTCGACGCCATGACTAGACTGATTTTGTTGAATCAAGCATAAATGAGGAGCCTAGACAAAATTCCCATGAGATAAACTTTTCATAGCTCCTGTTAATTTTTTTTGGTTCTTTTTATAAACTACCTAATGTAAAATGATTGCAAGTATGGGCATGCCTCCACACTTTCACTCTGAAGTTCTTCCTGAAATGTTTCATCACAGACAGGTGTGTTCTTAAAAAAACATATAGAGAACAATGGACATCCTTCATGTCCCTGCCCTAAATGATGTTCTTACAGGATTACTTACTGCACTGTTAGCAGCTGTGTCTTATGGTTTGGTCTGTTTTAGTAGACCCATGGTTATAGTCAAAGCCATGCATTTACAGCTGTTTGTATAAATCCCAGCCTATTTTCCTTAAGGTACCCTTATGTTTGAGAGTCACACTAAATACTTAATACTGTGACGTCCTGTAAAAAAAATACTGTCTGTGTAGCTTAATCTAAACCCACACACTCATCATTTTATGGGGGTGGAAGTCACTGAGAACTGAACATTCTGATGCTCTGCATGGGGTTCTGACCCCTGAGGTCACTATAGCCATGTGCATGCAATCCACAGGCGCTGAGGCCCTGCTGTTCCAACCAACCCAGGCACACCAAACCACCAGTCCACCCGGCTCGGACAACTGCTCCTAACCTTGCTCCCAGTCCTCAGCTGTGGCACATTCCTGACTCTGCTCCCTCCCACCTGACAAGTGCAGCACCTCTGTCCTGCATTCCACACCGTGACATTCCCAGTGGCCTACTGGAGCTGGGTGCATTCCTGAGAGGCAGGTCTGCTGTTTTGCTGTGCTTACTCAGTGCTTTATAGACAACTGTGTACAGGACAGACACAGTGATCTTGGAAAGTGTTTGAAATGCATCTGTGTCACTCTCATAGATCAAACTATGTCTCACCAAGTCATATAGCAGAACAGAAATATATGTCCTATTTACGTAAAATATACATCATATTTGCTGTACTTTATTTGGATTCTTTTATTTGACACTGATTGATCAGTTGTAGTTTCATGGGAATGTAGGCTTTAGCTTGCACAGCGGATTTGCTCATCCTTAAGTAGTTTGTCACTAACCTTTTACTGACTGGAAACCTAAGCTCATGGTGAAATATAGCTTCCTGTGGAACATGTCCCGAGTTACAGAACATGTGTACATAAGATGTATTTTGTGTATTTTGATGACTTTATGTGAATATATGTAAATATAGCAGACAATGTCAGTGAACCAACGCTGATCTATCTGCAGAGCACTTTAGCACTCGCTGTTACTACTGAGATGATGTCTAGACTCACAAACAAACAATTGCCCAAATTGCTGTGCCTTTCCTTGTGTACCTCTACAGTGCAGTTTTACAGTTGAGTGACTAAATTGTAAAGCAGCCTATTTGGACAAGCACATGTGTGCTTGTATGTGTGTGTGTGTGTTTGGATAAAATGGAGGGTGACTGAAATGGTTCCGCATTTTTCATACATGCTTACTTCTGCTTGTCTTGTGGAGTGCTGATGACTGATTCCAAAGAAACAGTCAGGCCTTATCTCTTACATGTTGTGGAATGTCTGCTCCTCTTTTTCTCCCTCTCTCTCCCTCTCTCTTTGAGTCTCTATAATTCATGCTTGCAAACACTCACACACACACACACAGGATACACAGACACACATACACCCTATCCCACCCAACTGCTGTCCTGTCCTTCTCATTGCAGAGATATCATCTCTGCAATGCTTTGAGAAGATATAGAGCTACGCAGACAACTGTCCTGTTCTTCGTCTCTTGTCCTAGCATTTGCTGGTGTACTAGATTTCAGGTAGGTGAGGATGCGATGTGAACGGAAGTCATGTTAACATTTTTGATTGTGATATTTCAATGGACCATCTCAATGGAGTTGTAGCTGTTTTTGATCTTACAAAAGACATGTAGTATAAGAGATAGCAGAACTCAGTGGAATTTTTTTACTTGACTACGAGACATTATGTGTTTGATTTCTACTGACTTTATGTTCACACCCTCCATGCTGTTCAACTAGAAATGACACCAGACGCTCTGGACAAGTTAGGGCACGCTTGGCCTCTTTCTTTCTTGGTCAACTCTGCTTTGTTTACAAAGTTTCCCTTTTTTTAATTCTGGTATTTCTGAAATAGTATCATACTGTGTCCCTAGCTTTCCATCAAAGGAGGTTGGCGCTGCCTCTCTCCTTTTCTGCAATCAGTTAATTGGAAACAGGTTCAGAGGTGACACTGTAGTGCGTGGGTGTTTTTGGCCTGTGTGGGAAAAGGCAGCCTTGATCATGTTCATTTCATATCCTTGGGGTTCTGATTGCAGTCAGTGCTCTGTGTCATTGTGGCTGCTCCAACTTGTGCTTATACTGGGCCAAGTAAAGCACATGGATGAAAGACAAGATCCCTTATCACCCAACACTCTTTGAAATGGACTGCCAACTTCTCGCTGTGAGTCTGTCTGTCTCCAGATGTATTTTGATTTGCTTTTTACGCTGGAAAATCGGTCAGTGTCACGGATCATGTTTACGATTTCACAGGATGAAATTATGGAATAGTCTGGTGCCGTGATTTAAAGTTTACAACACAAACTTGGCTGTATTTGGAACAACAAAAACACTGAATATCCCTTTGCCATTTTCTCTTAGTAGACCTCAGAACTTGCCTGCATATTGTCAGTTCTAGCAAAATAATGGCCTTGGAAATAGTCTTGTATGCCTCTGAGGAACAGGAGTGAGCTGTTCAGGGTTCATTATAAACTGAGATTCACAGGCGCTCACATGTGGTTGCATCATGTTTATAATGTCCTGTCCAGTGGAGCCAACTCATGATCTGTGACTTGGAGGGGAAAAAATGCAATTTCCTTCAATGTGCAAGTCATCGTTCACCAACCACAGGTACACCGAAATGACCTAAAACCATCAACACTTATATGAATGGGATTTGTCTTTGGTCTTGTGCAGCTGGCTTCTTAGAGGAGTTGCCAGGAAATCAGCTGTATGCAGGAGACTGTATAAAGTAAAGTTGGGAAGGGGGGAGTGTAGGGGTAGATTTATGGGAATTCAGGGGTTTGAGGATGTGCATGGAGCTCAATGTCTTCATTGTGCTGTCGAACATGTGCTGAGTGATTTGTCCTGGTGGGAGATTTGTGGGGCGTTTCACCAAATCCCTGTAGGGACTGCCAGGAGCACGCAAGAGACTTGGGCCTCTGGGCACAGAAGTAAAGAATAATTCACACACACACACACACACACACACACACACACACACACACACACGCACACACAGACAGAGACTCAAGCACTTGCACACAGATGTTTAGGGGCAAGTGGAAAGTCATAAATACATAAAGGAAATTAGGGGCAAGTGGAAAGTCATAAATACATAAAGGAAAAGGAATTTGACTTTGGCTAGTATTACTGAACATACAAGGCATGTATCAGGATACAACTAGGCTTTCAAGCTCTGGTCCCTCTGTCATGGTGGAAGCAGCAAGTTCTTTTTTATTTCTCCTATTTCACCTTTGAAGAGAGAGAGAGAGAGAGAATTCATATGAATGGAACAAACTTAAAAATGTGAGCATTTCATAGCCTGTGCTTTCAAGTGAGTACTACTACAAAAGTGTGTGGGATTATACCTTGTTTTAAAATTGGTCAGTCATTTCTCTCAAATGAAATACAAGTGATAGAAAGCCAAAGAATACAGTGATGCAAATTCTGGAGACACTGGATCATAGATGAAAACATTTGGAGAACTAACAGACCACAAGGCAGGCCTCTTTCCCACAACACCATTTGTGTATGTGTGTTAGGCATGCATCTTTTTTATCAGTATACACACAACTAAGGAAATCCAATGCTATAAATACTGGAAGGCGCTCTTCTGGGAATTTGACCATTGCTTGTCCTTATTCAACTCAAGACTTTTTGAGTCTTGCATCTGTGTTTGTGGAAGCACAAACAAATGGGCTGCCCCACATCTATAAACAGACATTTCAGGATCCCTTCGGGACTGATGCCACTGTCAGTCATTATTCAATGTGGACTTCATGCGTATGCTAGTTTGGATGCATGTGTGTGTGTGTGTGTGTGTGTGTGTGTGTGCAAGCAGTGTATCAGAATGAATGGCCTTCACCACCTGACAAGGCAAGGATGCCCTTCTGCACCCATCTGGGATCCACAGCACAGCACGGTACCAAAGATCATTGAATACTGACCAAGATAGAGCAACATCAACTGTGGTCTGCGTGAAAATAGACCCCCCCCCCTTTGCGAAAATAGAACATGGAACTTAATGAACATATGTGGCTCTTGCTCTGCTTTTACTTTCACTGATCCCACTGTCCACTGTACCCTCCCAGATGCCCTGCCCAGTACCCATGGGTTTTATCATACTGGCTTTCTGTGAAAACCCATAGGCCTCTCCCTGCCACACAAAGGAGGCAATGAAAACACAAGGGTGAATTGAAGGAGATCCTCTTCTCAGAAGTAGAAGTGCTGGGTCAAGAGCGAGCTTGTGCACTGTAATTACGGGGTTTGTGTTGCCTTAAAACCATAAAGCAAGCAAATGTAGGCATTATTTCAAAGAGGACCATGAATGTGATTGATTTTTAACTACACTGGCTTTTTTTGGGGGGGATGTTTTTTTGGCAACGTCATTTCCACCTCTTTTGCTCTCCCTTGCTCTTTCTCTCTCTCTCCCTCTCTTTTTTTTCTTTCTCCCAGTCCACCCACATCCAAGCTCTTTCCCAACAGTCAAGACTTCACTGACATGCAGCCACCGCAAAACAAACAGCCTGGGGAGCTCTTCACTGCCAGCACCTTCCATGGGCTAATAGTCTGGACTACATTTCCATGAGGAACAAAAAAAACAGGAATGAGATATTGCCCCAGAGACTCAAAACATTTTGATTTCAGTGTGCTGGGAGTTGTGGATTCAGGACTTAAAAACAAAACCCTGAAGGATGTGGGATCATCAGCACCTTGTCTTCTGAAGGTAGATGATGCATGGAGGTCACTGGAGGTCACTCTCCTGTTCTCCATGGGAAATGGGAGAACAAGATGGGATGGGTTGGAGCAATGACTGCAGACTGAACTCAAACCTGGGTCCCCATTTATGAAACAGCTCATACTGGCTATTACAAACCAAAGTGTGACAAATCACACACACACATGCGTGCGTGCACACACACACACACACACACCCAAAATAAAAAAAAACTTTTTTTTCCAGTGATGGTCCTTTTCCAGTTAAACCAGCAGTAGATATGAACAGAGAAAGAAGAGAGAGCATGCACTAAAATGGACTTGGCCATCCAAGCACAAGCATCAGACTAGGCCATAACACCATGCAGTCATCCAGCGGGAAAGGGCAGAGAAGGACTTATGAGAACTGACTGGAATCACAAGACACAATTTCTCACACTGAGAGAGGGAGAGAAGATAAGAGTTGCTCTCGGCTAAGATTTGGGCCTGGGCCATCCAGCTGTTTTGATCCTCCATGTGGCTTCCTGCACAAGGGGACAGCACTGATCCCTCCGGGGGGTCCACAGCACGGGGGGCGGTCAGGCAAGGGTATCATTTGGAAGGAGGGCTCCACCCCAGCACAGGGGCACATTAACAGGGCAGGTCTGTCCCCATACACCGCAGGCAGTGGCTATTACCACATGCAGAGGGGAGGGGAGGGGCGTGGTTGGTCGGCATGTGTGCGTGTGCATTTGTGTGGGGGTGGGGGGAGAACCACCCTGAGGGAGGGGCATCAATAGTCTGGATTTCTCGCAGCCCGCTCAGTGTTAGACAAGGCACCTCCCCCTAAACACTTTACCTTAAGTTAGTGAGTAACTAACCCTATGAGTGGGTATCAACCCTTCAATTAACCCCCTTATGTGTCTGTCCACTGTGTGATCATCAAAGGCTTCAGCCTGACCCTGTCACTCTAACTGCACAAAGTACTTCTCCTCACCACGTGTTACCATTACAGAACTTTGTCAACCGTTGTCAGTAATCCAATTTATTTGATGTTGTGTTTGTACTGTTGTTTGTGTTTGTCAGAGATCTGATGTTCCCACACATTGTGTCGCTGAGCAGATTACACTTATCTCATGCGTAATTTCATGCTGTTCTGTAACAAACTGAAAGCATGTTTGGGTCTACATTTGTGTTTTTAAAAGTGTGTGCATGTATATGTAGCAAGTTTGCTTATATTTATGCCGGTTTGAGTAAGTGTGTGTGTGTGTGTATGTGCATTTAAAGTCCATTTGGAAAGAGGTCACGGAGACTGCATTTCCCACGGATGTTCTATAAGCGTCCCTCTGACTGGTCAGCACTGTGATGGTGTCTCCAGGCAAGAGCCTGCAACACATTCCTGTGGGGCCCTGTCACTCAATCACATACACAGACACGAAAATACACACACACGTTTACATTTATGCATTTAGCAGACGCTTTTATCCAAAGCGACGAATAGGATAAACATTCAAGCTACAGCACAATTAAAAACTAATTAAGAGTGCACATTGCTAACATGAAATCTGCAGTATTATGAGATATGAGAAAGTGCAGGAGTGTCATAAAAGTGTAGTGTAGAGCACACACACACATACACACACACACACACACACATGCCTGTTGCCATTTTCTTCTCCACAGTCAGAAACACATTTCTGTTTCCCCTACACCTCTCTAAACTGGAAACTCCTTCACCTTTCACTTCCTCTGGGCTCAACGCTAGAGCTGCTCACTCAAGTGCTGTTTCTGTTTGCAGCTGTACTCTGAGGAGGGTGTGGCATGCATTACTTTAAAACACAAACAGAACCATGACAGAAACAACAAATAAACAACTCCCTTTACAGTGCTCTACCCAAAGCCCCTTCCTCTGCTTCTGCATTGTGCCATCATTACATATGATAGGCAAGAGGACTGTATCCTGATTGGCTGATTTGAAGAGAGTCTTTCTGTTTGTTTATTTTCTTGTTATCCTCTGGCACAGGGGCTGGGACACTTATGCACTCTGACGTTTTTCCTCAGAGTGTGTGCTGAGTTGATGGCTGTGTGATTATAATGTGTGAAGAAGAACTTCACCATTTTGCATCTTTAATAGGCTCATATTGCACTCATTGTGAATGTTTTGCATATGTTTACACTTGTCTATGTGCCTGGTCCACCACATGAAAGTAAATGCCTCATTCAAATTTAATCCAAAAGGGTCTGAGTTTAATTTCAGTGCATGCCTCTTTTTTCCACACTTAGGAAGTGAATGGACCATTTGTCATGGTCACTGACATTCTCCAGGATAAGCCATGTTTCACTTCATTTAAAAGAAGACCTTGTATGGCTGATTTCTGGCATGAGGATTTGGCCGGTTTGTTTTTATTCCTGGGTCAAATGTACCTTTAAAACCACACTAAACAGAACCCACCATTCTCTGATAAGATTATTCCATCAATGGTCTGTTTGCTGAAACAGTGCCTCAACACTGTGACCCCAACCCACACAAACACTTCATTATCACAGTATCATAAATATCTTCCTTATGTCATTGTGTCTGATTGTGGCTTGGTAAATCAGTAACCTCAGTTTTAGTGATAACATCTGAGCATAACTACAATTTGCCTAACATGACATGAAAACAGAGAGAGAGACCACTAAGTCTTCTTACATGCTTCATCCATTTGGGAGAGAGTATCAGAGCAAGATCAGTGATCACCTTTACCAATTTCAAACAACCTGGCTGACTTTGGTCACATCTTCTAAATGGCTTACTTGATTTGCCACTCACTAAATGGCTAACAACCTGACACAGCCCTTCACCCAAGCCTCCCTGTGGCATCTGACAAAAAGCAGGCGTCTCTGTAAAGTCACCCCTAACCTCAGCTGTGCCATAGCCATCATAATAGGGCCGCCATGTCAGCTGATAATGGTCCAGATGCAGACAGGACACTTGGGCAAAGGGTCAGCCTGCCCTCACCAAAGCACTGAGATAAAGCCCTGAGCCTCTCCACCATGCCACCACACACTCACACACTCACATCGGCCTCATTACAAAGATATGTCACAGTTATAGTCAGATACCACAGGGGTCAGATACCACCATAAATCATCTAAATGTACAGCATATAGAATTGAGGAGAGAGGGACTGTATTTAAATGAGGAACTGCAAAGCCATTTAAGAATGGTGGTATGTTTTCTAGTAAAGTGCCACACATGGCAAACAACAGACAAAAGAAACAGCCTGTGACCCTCATATGCTATGAATGAGGGGGCATGTTATGTGTTTTTCCTGAATTGACATCAACATGTTTCGATCTGTTGTTGAAAGCACCTCTTGCTGTACTAACTGCTAGAAGGAAGTGATAGGCAGGTGGCTGGTGCATTACTCACTCCTCAGGAATGTATCTCTCCCCACAGTCATCCATGTCCTGTCCAGCTCCTGCAGGTCATCCTGAGCCTAGCCGGTCACTAGCCCCTATCTGCGATCTGTGTATTTCTATGGGTTATTTCAGTTACTACCCAATTCCATTAACAAAATGAAGTAAAACATATAATTTACAAATACAAAATAGAAATTATATTAATACAAATACACACACACACACACACACACACACACATATATATATATATATATATATATATATATATATATATATATATAAGAATAATGACAGCAGACTGTGATTTATGAGACAGAGCAGGGGTGCTTGGGAAATATGTTGCCTCATTACTCAAATACACATATAAAGTTTACTGCTGTCCATGACATGAATGCAAAAGGAGCTGGAATCGGTCAGTTCCCCCGTAAAATTCCACAGGCTTTCCGCATTTCCCACAAAAGAATCACACCTCTCAAGGCAGGCGTTAGGCAGACTAGTGGGTGTAGAAGGGGCTCAGCCGTGAACTGGTGAAAAGGTCCCTGTCACTGCTCTGAGTCACCGCCTGCCCACCACCCCCATCACCACCCCCTCACCCGCCTTCCGCACCCCTAACCCCTGAGTCCCCACTGCTGTTCAGTACGTTCTCCTGCCCTGGAGCCTGGCCAGGGCTAACAACTACCCCCTCTACACCACACTACTCAACCTATAACCAGTGACTGTTTCCGCTGCTGGGATACATCACGTGGAGTGTGTAGTCTGCTGCAGCTGTAAGACTGAGGAAAGGGTAGGCGTATAGTGACACACACACATACACACACACACAAACACACACACACACACATAGACACACACACACATGCGTGCGAGCACATGCACACACACACATATACGTGCACAGACTAAGGGAAATGGTAGCAGCAACGCACAGGGACTTCCAGTTCTCTCCGAGGCTCATCAAGGACATATCAAGGAAACACACAACAGAGAGACAAATAGAGAGCTGGAGAGAGAGAGAAAGAGAGTGAGAGAGGAAGGAGCAGTAAGGGAGAGAGCTTTACAGTTTACACCAGAGGAAAACCACAAGCTCAAGTAAGAGAAATAGCCTTCACTTTTGATCATAATCTCCCCTCCTCCACATCCCCCCTTTCCCTGAGAGAGGAAAGCAAAAAGAAAGGAGAGCGGAGGGCTGGATGCTGGACTTGGTCTCTCTCTGCAGCTGGGAGGTCAGTTTCCCTTGGGGACAATGTGAGGATATGAGTGTTTGATGACAAGCCACGATAAGAGGGCCAGCCAGGGGAGGGGCATAAGGGGGCATCAAGGGTACAGGGCAAGAAGTCCCTGTTCTTTTTTTCTGTTTTTAGTCCTTTATGTGTAGTCTCTCTCTCTCTCTCTCTCTCTCTCTCCCTTTCCTTTGTCTGTTAAACTAATGGTGAGGGGTCCATGAGGTTGAGAGAAGTTATTCTCAGAGCTTTCTTGTCTTTCAAGCTGGAGAGGGAGGCAACAATGCAGAGCAAGGCCCTGTTGTCACCTTTGTTGTTTGTCTTTTGTAACATGGGTAACAGCTGTAAAATTGAGCTGTTCACAAGCTTTTAATGATGCATTAGTCTAATGACATTGTCTAGGGCTGCCGCATTCAACATCTCTCTGTCAATTATGTAAACGTCTTTTTATAGCCACAATTTGAATTGAGTGACTCACCTCAAGGAAGAGGAGACTTTCTATTACACCTTTACTATTGTATGCAAACAGGAAAAGAGTTATCTGAAGTCCTTGCTCCTCGTGCTGAATGGTTACAGTCAAAAGCTTTAAATGGGTCTTATGGTCACCAGTTTCCCAAGGTAGTTGTGTTGGCTATGCATACTCTCTCTCTCTCTCTCTCTCACACACACACACACACACACACACACACACACACACACACAGTTTACTTTTTCAGAGGCATTTTATGCTTTTGAAGTCTGAAGGCCTCATCAATGCTCCTATCACCCCTCTTGAAACAATGGGATGTGAAGACTTGCTCTGTTGTCTGTGGAGGATTATCTGCCCATTTAGATAAGCATATCTCAGCGTCTAGACCTGCAAACAAAGTGATATCCCTTTGTTGAAACAATAAAGAACCAAACCAACATTCTAGCAGTGCTTTTTGTCTCATTGACAGATGAACTGTGGACTATTTAAAAATGTAAATGATAGATGCAGATTGGTGGGTTTTTATCCTGTATATACTATGCTTACACAGTAAAAAGGTTTTGTGATAAATCTGTGATGTACAATATATGAAAAGCTATTTTTGAAGACATAAATGCATTATAGTCCTGTCTTCTATTGTGACTGCTGATCTCAATTTCATGACATGACATGAGACATGTAAACCAGTGGTTGTTAGCCAATACCTCGGCTTGTCATGGTAATTTGACAGGAAATTTATTTGTGTGAGAACTGCTAAAAGTTTGTGGGTGGAGATTTCCTTTATTTTTACAGTGAACTGTATGAAATCGTAGTTATACAGTGTTTTAAAGGCAGGGGGTTGAATGAGCACACATGGCCCACACATATTCCATGCATGCGTGGGTGAGAGAGGACACTGGGGACGCCAAGGCTCCGCTCCTGACCATACTCCAACACACCGCTGCTCTGGAGCAGCTCTAAGGATAGATGTGGGAATGCTGAGATGAGAAATGCTCCCTGGCATCTTTTTTTCACCATGGGACTGAGTGGGCCAGCCCGTTAAATGATTGTTTCCTGTGAGGCAAACTGCCTGATATTGAGTTCTTTATCCATTTCCTTTCAGATTTCTTGCAGTATGTCAGTCCTCAAGCAGGACATGAGCTTAGTATGATCACACACACACATACACACACACACACACAAATGGCAAACTTCCCCTTTTAGCTCCTTTTTGTTTTTTTCTCTCCAGGAGAACGACAGGCCTGAAATGACAGGCACCACCTTCAGCTCCCATGGCCATGAAGCCACAGAGAGAGGTGAGAGACTCACTGACCCTGAGAAAGATGGGTGGTTTGGCTTTGTGTGTGTGTGTGTGTTTAGGGGGGGGGGGGGTGCATGTGTGTGTGTGTGATCATACTAAGCTCATGTCCTGCTTGAGGACTGACAGCACCACAAAAAACACACACATCACACATTTATAAGAGGTGTACACACACACATGTATAAATGACAAAGTAAATAAAAGTATTCAACTAAATTACTGGTAGTTTGCCAAAACTGTGTTTTACAATGTAATGATGATTACAGATTTGGCATCTGAAAAAGAGGAATTAATCATCGGTGGACATGGCAAATAAAAACTTGTTGGCCGTGAATTGGGCTGTCAGTGGCTAGGCATATGAAATCATGGGAACAGAGTCGACACACCCGGCTCACACTGTCATCTCGTGAATGATGTCACACCAATTTCCAACAACACCAACAGTGACTGACTCTTCTGATCCAGAATTCTTATTTCAACCATGGTGAGTGCTGCATAAAAAGCTTTAGCCACACAGGAAACTTCAAATGCCTGAAAGCAAATTGGGGAAAACTAAAGTCTGTTGAAAACTCTCTCTGATGCTTGATAAATGTGCTCCTGAATAGAAAAAAACTACTATACCATCTACATAAAAGACATTAGTAACAATGTGGTAAATGAGTTTATCTTGCATTCAGCCAAACAATACATACATTGCCCAAAGGGAAATTAGAACATAAATAATACAAATGACAAAACCCCCATTCTCCTTTGGACGGGGGAAGGGCTCTGAGGAAAGCAGCCCTGTTGTGTGGAGAGCGAAGGGAAATGGCCTTGCATGTAAAGAAGCCCAAACAAGAGGAGCAGCGAGGGAGGGATAGCTGCCGGAGACGCACAATCAGACACAGATAAAAAACAAGGACACAAATCAGATATCAGACAGGAAAGGAGCGACTGGATAACAATAGTGATGGCTAACGTTAGCATCAGGGGGTCAGAGGAGATAGCATCTGGGACCTGGGATCTGGGACCTTACTCAGGCTGATCATGGGAGATGCTTCAGTCAGCATTATGAGGCTCAGGGGTCTATGGACTGTATTCATGACTTAAGTCTGCCCTATCATCTGATGCTCTGCTCCAGCTGCTTGCATCTCTGACAAACACTGTACTGTCTATTATGCTGACAAGGCCATCAGCTGGTCATCATAGTCAGTCCAGAAACCAGGGGGTTTCTTATTTCGGGTATCATTTACCAAAATGTTAATTTAAGGACTCTCTCACTACATGGTTTTGTAAACAAGCTCAGTGACACGTTTTGCAAAATGTGGAAAAGAGTAACAAGAAATTCTGACCTATTTTCTGTCAATGAAGAAGATTTCACATGAGCAAAATGCAACACAGACCTTTTTGGTGCTTACTTGGTGTTTAAATGTGTAACACTTTAGGGTAAGAAAGCGTTGCTGCAGCCCCTCGTCATGCAAGAGGTGTGAAAAACGTAATGCCCCACCCATGTGTGGCTTGTAAGCTGGTGTTTCCTGTTACACGCATTGGTCAATGCTAAAAATGCAT
This sequence comes from Tenualosa thibaudeaui, assembly GCA_027481765.1. Taxonomy (NCBI): domain Eukaryota; kingdom Metazoa; phylum Chordata; class Actinopteri; order Clupeiformes; family Clupeidae; genus Tenualosa; species Tenualosa thibaudeaui. Next base: position 4,625,233 of record JAIFZK010000024.1, read on the forward strand.
GCTTGCATATTATTGATGTTGAAATGTTTTGATGATGTTACCACTTCATTTACATATTTTCAGATCTTGCACAGTCATACTACAGCAAGTCATATGTATGTATGTATGTAGGTTTGCATAATTTATGTCCAACAGTCTGCATATTAAAGAGGCAAGTTATTTGCACAAATGTAAGTGTTTGGGATTTTTTTGTTACAGGCTTGTAAGCTCCAACACCTCAATTAATGCTGTTGGTCTGTTTGTTTGTTGTGCATTATTTTTTTCCTAATAATGCACAACTGAGGTTGACTCTCTTGGGAAAACAAATGACACTGATGATGTCTGCATTTGCTGTAGCACAGTACAGGCCTTTTCTCTCAGCACCACTGATGTTATTGACCTGTCTTTCCCAATTTAAACCCAAGGTGGGTTCACTCTGGATTTGAGACCATGGTTACCACTTATATTATATTTCATTCTTTTATTCTTGTAGATTTTCAAAAATGTGAATGTAAATATTTTGACAGTTTCAACTCATTCATTCCCATTAGTTGTTTTGATTGTGCTGCACACTCTTTCATAGACCAGTTAGGGGAAAAAAGCTAAGGCTTAACTGAACAGCATGCTGAGGATAGTTCTGTGACTAGCTCAGGACTCAAGTGCTAACACTCCAAAGTATTTTCATCTTGACTTTTGATGAAGCTCTTCAGGGAACTTTACCATAATGTCTTCCATATGGCTGCGTGCCTGCATCATCATGATCCGTGCTGGTGGTCAGAGCTGCGGCAGGAGCAAAACATCCCCACCCAGACTGTCATGGGACATCGGAGGGGACAGATTCCTGAGCCAATGGGACTGTTGCAGCTCTGAAACGGGGGGCTCCAGACCAAAGCAAGGGGAGACAGTTGAAAAGCTGCAGCTCACCGCAACACAGAGGCTCCATTATTCTATGCTTATTCCCCCTTTATTTCAGGGGGTAATCTTCCAGCCTGCAAGCCGGGTAGAAAAGCCCCGGCGAGAGCCACACGACACAAGGCAGCCTGCCTCGGCCTGGACGCCTGGGGTTGAAATATTTCACCTTTTCCGGCACGGGCCCCCATCCTGGCCCTTTTTATAACTGACACAAAGACACGCGCTGCTCGACAAACAACGGGTCTTTGTCCGTGTGTGCCCGTCTGATTCCCGCTCCACTGGCTTGGCCTTTTCAGCTCACAGGTGCCCTGCCATGTCCCATTACTCGCCCCAGTGCAGCCATGCCCATATTGTCCAGGATCACTCTGCCATTTCGCTGGCCACTCTCTGTGCTTGAGTGCCTGACTCACTGCTGTTCTATGTGCCTCATCGCAGCCATGTAGAAGGAAACGTGTAACTGCATACACGTGTGTCCTGTGTGTGTGTGTATGGGGGGGAGTGAGTCACAGTTTTCACTAATGAGCCTCTAAATACAAGAAGCATTTGCCATAGTGTGATATCAATGTGTTACAGCTTTTCATGTAGGGTCAAAAAGGTGAAAAATGTATGAAAGATGTTGATGCTCTGCCCACAGCTGCAGCAGAGTCAGGGTCACACAAACATAACGGGTCTGGTAGCAGCTGTGAATAAGCTGCAGTCTTGTTTTGCAATGAGGTGTCAATCCCCTGATATGTGACTGGGAGGGTAAAAACAAAAACACAAGAGGCTGACAGTGAGTGTGAAATGCAAGCAGAAGTGACTTGCTACCTTTCTCTTTCTCCATTAAATGATCCACCCAGCATTGTAGCAGAATTTTACACAGGAGTGACTCCAGCTTGCAGTCACGCTCACACACTATCTGTGCTCAAAATGAATGAGAGCACTCTCTGTCTGACGCTGTGAATACTTAACGAGGAGCAAGCGTGGTTACAGGACGCCGCACAAACACATTTGGTTTTGTTCTTTTTCAATGGCGTACCAACTCATGTGGTGAGTTGGATTCTGAAGAGACCAAAAGACTGTTGACCAAAAGCTAATATTTTGATAACACCATAAAAGGTCATCCAACATTTTTTCTGTTTCTTACATTAAGATTCTCATACAAATGGTTAAAAGACCCCCTCCCCCACATACACACACACAGTGAAACTGCTGAGCAACAAAATATGCAAAAAACATTCAACAAACCAAAAATGTCCATAGATAGTTTTATATATATATTACTGTACCATATAGTACAATAAGCCTCTCATGTTGTCTTAATGCTTGTGGCCTGGTCATTCATGAACATGGAACCACATGTAAACATTCACAGGAAGGGCATAGTTGCTGTGCAAATGGCCATTGGTCATTTCATGTTGGCATGATGGTATACTCTCATGCTTTGCTGATGACTTTCTAGTTAAGCTGATTCCCCCACCAAAACAAAAAAATACACAGACAAGCAAGTGGAGTTATGACTGGAATACAGTTAGGAGCAGACAGCAGCTCCCACAGTGATTGAGAAGAACAAAAGAACAATATTGCAGTCCTTTATGAGTCAAGTTGAGTAGTTGGCAGTTAAGGGCATTCTTTTGTCAGCTGGAGCTGCAATGTGTTGTGCATCAAAACCCTTAATGGTTTACAAGGCACAGCTAGTTTGGTTGTGTGGGCATTTGAAGGCCCCTGTGCACTCTTTAAAGCAGGAATTTTCCACAAACTCCCAACAAAACCACTTGTAAAGCGCTGTTGTCAAAAAACATGGAGGTTGTGACAGTTGGGACTGGTGAAAGCTGAGCGGACGCCTTTATGTGGGTAGGAAATAGTATTAATAATATGCGACATAACAGGTTTATGAGAGGATATTCTGACAGACATGAAAAATGTTGGAAATATGACACATTCCTTTGGAATGGGTCAGCATGACGGCAGGCATGGGAACAGGAAGTGAACTGGAAGCAGAGGTCAAAATCTGCATTCCTCTTGGCGGAAAATGTTTTCAAAGATTGTTAAGCAAACACCCATTTTACACTGCTGGTCGTGAATTGCCGTGGGCCAGTGTGTGGTAGAATTTGGAGAGCATCTGACATTTGGCTGTAAGTCTCCAAGAGTCTGACAACCCATCTTCAGTCTGGGCATGAGGGAGGTGCTTCTTGGTTTCTTTTTCAAGGATACAGTTTCAAAAGCAGTGGGAGTCTAAACAGGCAGAATATATGTTGTCCAGTGTCTTGGGTAGAATTTACATTGAAATACCCCACATATCTCTTCAGGCTGCTCCCTTACACAGAACAGTGGCACTCACATACACAGTCTGGAGCTCACCATGCAGTCCATATGTTGGAACTTGTCAATGTTACGATGCTCTGATGCTCCACAGAATCTTTTCCTCAACAAAGGGACAGCTGGAACACTCAGCTGTTGTTCGTCTCCAGGCGTCCATGTTCTGCACGTGAGGACAGAACATGATTAAGGGCAGACAGGCAGCCAGGCCAGATGATGTAGGCAATCAGTGCCAAGCCATGCCAAAGGATGGCGGTAATTACCATGGAGTTTTTCAAAGAATTACTAAATGCTAGGCCTGCTGGCAGATTTTTGTTTTGACAAGCAAATCATCAAAATAATCTAGCAATGAATATCTGTCTTTCATCAGATGCTTCTCTAACTCATTTGCTTTTTCCCTCAGTGTGAATGGAAAACATGGCACAGTGTGCAATGACTTCAGTGCCATGAAACCTGGATGTCGGTGTCGGCCAGTATCAACAGTGCCCTGCTGAGAGTCAGACTCATTCACTTCCCCTCGCATTGACCCCAGGGTGCAGAGGTGGTGGTAACCATGGCTGATCGACTACATACGGTTTCAGATTACACTTCTGAGCATTTTCTAAACCTGTTACAAGTCCCAGCTGTTAAACAGGACACTGATGTGAATGTATGTAAGCAAAATAACAACCACTCAGTGTTTTGGCTGGGTAAAATGTTTTGTTGATGCAATTTGATACAAACGCTTTAATGTAAATAGCATTTGTGATTCAATTCAAAAGTGGACTTGCTAAGCAACCGACAAGAAAAGCAAGAAAGCAAAAAGGAAGCACTTGAAGTGTAGTTGGTTCAGACAGATCCAGCCTAAGCTCCTCTCCAGAATTCACAGTGTGGGGTACAGCTAGAAACCCAGCTCTTTTATGATAGATGGGCTGCTGAAAACCAGACTAAGGAAAACAATAGTTTTGGTTTGTGTTGAGCTGAGCGTGCACAGTCTCTGCCAGGTGATTTTTTTTGGAGCAAATAGTAAAATCCCAAAGAGCTGAACCAGGCTGCTCTCCCTGGTGCAGGTTAACCTCACTCAGAAAGCACCCTGGTAATTTGAGGCTTTGTGTTGTAGCTGAGACTAGTGCACTGAAGCCAATGTATCAAGTATGTTTAGCAGGGATACAGTTTTAAAATGAACAATGCCTTCAAACTGTATTACTGTACTAGTATTCTGTTTTTAATCCCCGCTGGATCCCTGCTCACCCTGAAGAATATCTGAATTTGCACCTTGTCTATATATTATGTCATTGGGCCATTTTCTAAGTTAACAAACTATCATGAACTTTGATTAATGCAAACATAAGAGACGGTCTGGAGTAGCTGTCCACCAGGTCTTGTTCAGGCCAAAGGGTTTATCAGGTGACTGAGAACCAGTGTGATGATGATAATTTTTGCCTATTGTCATTGACTGGTAGTGACATAAACGTAGTAGTGTGTTTATGTTTTCATCAGGATAGTCAGGAATATTTTGAATCTGACACTGGTAAGGATGAATGAATCGGATGATTTAAATGTTTAATTAAAAAAATCTATGAGTTACAATATTTGTAAAGCATAATTTGAGCAGATAACACAGTGAGAACAAGCTGTCCTCATCTGTGCACAGACCCTCTGGTGCCCCTAGAAATTAGCATCCTATTCCTAACTATGCCCCTTTATTTGAAGATAATATCAGTGTCCTATTGTTAGAGAAATTGTAACACTTGATTGAAAAGGACAATAAGTTCAGACTAGTATTAAAACTCAACTCTTAACTGAACCTTGTTGATTTTACTGCATCCTAAGCCACTCCAATGCTCTATTTCTGTGTGGGTGAAGACTAACTGTTTGGTGGACCAGACTGTTTTACTTCATTTCACTTCACAGTTCAAAGAGTCTGGACATTGGGAGGTGTTTACTTCATGAGGGGAGGACACGTTATTTGAACTTCAAAGCCATTGGTTCTGCCTTCAGTTTCTGTTTGCTGATTGGATGCAAAGAAATTTAGTCAAGAAATTTGTAGTCTTTAGAGAGTAGTTATGTAGTTCTATCAGGGTACCGACTGTGCTAGTCTGGTTATACTATTTAACCACTCCAAAATAAATCCATGTCACTATAGCTGAGATGGTGTGAAAACAGAACTGAGAAGGCCCTGTTTCCAGGGGTGTAAACAGCATCATCACTAAAAGGTTTTCATGCCCTCCAGTCTCAATGTGAGTTGGGAAAAACACACTGGTAAAAGAGACAGGAGGTGGGATCCCTCCATTTGGACAAAGTAACTTGAGCAAAAATCCAAAAGCCTCTATGGCTGGGCTTCTCTCTGGGTACGAAGTCACAGTGTATAATTGAGGGGCCTAAGTCAGCATCACGTCATTTAAAAAGTGTGTGATTTGTCTTTTTTTTTAACTGTTTGTCTTGACCACTCTTGTTTCTTACATGACTCACACATTTCTCCACTTTCGCAATAAAACTTGGGTAGGAGACTTTTCTTCCATTTCTCATCTTTCATTACGAACCCATCCCAAAATTCACCACCCGAGCGAAGCTCATGCAAACAAAACAACCTTTCAGAAATCCCCTACCCTCACGTTCATTGGGCGCAGTGCAGGCGGGCGGTGAATGGAAACTGTGCGCCGCGCAACAACCCTGACCCGACTGTCTTAGGTCATCCAGAAGTGACACAGAGGATTATGCAGTGAGTTACAAACCAAGGTCGAAACAGCGCAGGACTTGGAGAAGGCCTAGCTGTGGTTGCGGCAAGGGTAGACCACAGACCACAAGAAGCTCAGACATCTGGGAAGGAATGGCCCTTGATATGAAGTGACCCTCGTCTCCATGACACCAACTACTGTGTGTGTGAGTGCATGTATGTCTGTATGTGTGTTTGTGAGAGAGACAAAGAGCGCACACGAGAGAGAGAGAGAGAGAGTGCTTGGGCGAGTATTTGTGTGTGGAGCGCATACATGTGGGGGCAGCTATTATGGGAAAAGGAGTGATAGCAAATGGTCAAGTGTGAGATAGAGATTGAAGGATTGGTGAGGACTGTCGAATGAAGAGAGTAACTTTGGCAATTATCACCCTGTGGAGAAGACCTAACACAATACTGAGGACCACAGATCTCATCTAGCACCACAAACGGAGAAAAAACAAAGTCCTGCTGTAATCGGGGTTAGATTAACACCTCCTTTGTGATGTGTCTGTAGTGTGGTCTGCTGGAGGGAGTTTACTTTACTCTCTGATGCTTTGGTGGCTACAATGAGGTCACATGAAAAACATCAGAGGGAGCTGCTCTCCTCTTCACAGTACTGGCATATGGAAAAGATATTTCATTTTAGTTGTGGCACTTGTGTCCATGTAGCTGTAATCAAAGTCGGTAGCAAAGGAATGTTTTGTGCTCTTGGGTTTCCAGAGTTTTATATAATTTAACAGCAGCATGAGACATTGCCACTGTGGAGTAAGAGACAAAGCAAGAGAGGGATAGAATTTGTTGAAAAGTTTACAGGAGATGAGGATGTTTGTATTTCTATAGACAAACAGCTATATACATATAGTTTATGTGTAATCAGAATGGTCCCAAATGGCAGCCTCTTCCTGTGTTTATTTGTCCCATAATTCCCCACTGGCTGAAAAAACATCCAATCCAATTGGCCATTCTTGGCTCGAGCTCCCCCTCCTTGCTCTTTCTATTTCTCCAAAAGAGGAAACTGATGAGAGATTAAAACAGCCACATTTGTTTCACTCAGAAAATACACACATACAGGCTACTTTAATCTCGGTTTTAGTGCCTAGCCTCTCCCAGTAAAGATTGTCTGGCCTTTGTGCAAAATGCAAAACTTCAAGTGTGTGCTTCCTCATAACTAAAATACGGAAAAACAAGTGGTCTGGATCAGAACTCCATGAGGACCATTCATCATCAAGGGCTTGAAAGAATTCATGCTCTTTTAAAAGCCTCTCAGTCATGTTTAAAGAACAAGATTGCCTCTAGTGAAAAACCAAAAACGAACATCACAAAACAGGGATTATGTGTTTTGTGAAGAGCTTCTGTCCTGAAGGGGATATGGATTTTACCTTTCATAGGAAGAGGCTGACACATGAGAATGTAAAGATTCAGGAAAACAGGTTTGCCTGTCCATCGCTATGAGACTGTGATGTCCTGTGGAATGGTGAGTTTGCCCAGCAAGGGAACAATGGAGGGGCATGTCTGTACAGTAAGACATGTCCCCAGTTAGCTTAAATTAAACCACAAACCCCCCACAAGTAAGTCACGGAAAGAAAACATATTCAACAGTTACATGTTTTTGCCCTTCCATGTGAAGTCATTCTTAAGCTTTAGCTTTTGGATATGAATTACACTCCAAAAAGACTACAACTAAAAGCTACAGTGTGTGTGTATTTTTTTTACGCTTGGCATACAGTGTCTCGTTACACTCACACACTCACCCAAAGCTGTAACCACTGAGCAGTTTTCAGCATGTGAAGGAGTTATGAGGAGCTGAGGAGACAGAATTTAGTATTTACAACAGTCAGACTGGACAGGTGTTACTGGGTAACTTGGCTAAGAGGGGAAGGGTCACAGCTTTTGTCCTGTGATCTCACAAAGTACTAGAGGCATTTAGTTTCCTTGCGCAGTATTAACACTTTGAACCAGTTAGTGTTTGGAGAATTTCGTTTCAAACTAATGAAACTTGTGTGTTATTTTTGTCTTTGGCAAGGAAACAGTTGGAATCCTGAGTATGAATTTCCCCATTATACAGCAATCCCAATGGAAAGAAAAAAAAGAGCACAATCTCAGTGAAGTCCCTCTAGTATGGGACACAGAGTACTCCAAAGACACCGTGGAGAGGAAGGAAGGAGGAGGAAGTTACATTCTTGGATCATTTTTCATTTTAAACTTTCACAATGCATCCTACAAACCTGTACCACCAGGATTTACTTACTGATATCTAGAAATAAATGTAGGTCTAATGAGTTAATTCATTATTTCTCATGTTGTACATTGTACAATGTAATTGTCAATTGCTATCCTTTCATCTATACTAGAAAAAGAAATGTATTTATTTTCTTTTCAATTTTATTTTAGAACATCATTTAGATGTAGGTTGACTGCTTTAGTGTGTTAAAAAACTGATTCAAAGGTTTGAACCTCAGTCCAGGTGGATTTTTCATAGACCAAAGACATAAAAATAAAACCAGCTCTCACCTCTTATGCTTATGGAAACCAACAAGAACAGTAAAGGCATGTAGATTTGTCCTGTGCCAGTGACACAATTATGAGTCGATGCAAAAAAACAAACAAGAGAGTAAACAATCCTCTTGAAAGCTTTTGCGTCACAAGTCACAACAGAAGAGGAGGTCAATGGACAGAATTTGAATTTTCTCTGTAGGCAGATGCTCAGCTGAGCTGTCAGGGGGGCTTTGTGTGTTAATCAGAGTTGCATGTGGAGTCCATGTCAGATAGTCACAGTGGGAGGTGTGTGTGTGTGTGTCTGTGTGTGTCTGTGTCATACCCCTGGCCAAACTGCATGGCTTTCCCGAGGAGAAGCACGTCCCCTTAAGGTAAGTCAGTGTGTGGGCCTTAAGGCAGGTGAAGGGGGTCAAATCCCTGGTTGCCACATGCAACTTTGCTGTCAGCTGGAGAGGACCTGATGACACATCAAGGAACAGACAAGTCTGACCCACAGGACAAGTGTTTCATAGGTAGAGGGGCCTCACAGAGTTTTGGTATGCCAAAGCTTTCACAGAGCCAAATTTAGCTACCAGTGTCTCGACCTTCCCAGGAAACTCCACAGCACACAGCGAAATACAAAGCAACTATGAACACACCTCTTTAGCCCTATAAAAAGTAAAACATGGCATTACGTTATGGTGTTGCATTGTTGTTGTTGTTGCTGTGGGGGAAATGTCCTCTTCAAAACGTGCATGAATAATGTTTTCCGAGGGTGTGGTGGCGGTGTCTAGGCGTCAGAGGACAGTGTGTACCCCTATTGAGCCTGGACACTCAGTTTAGCGTCCAGCACGGCCCAGTGTGACCTCATAGGTGTCTCTGAAGGATATCCCTCTCCCTTCAAGGCACAATGACAGAGCTTCCTGTTTAAAGAAAACAGAAAGTTAGCCAACCAATCACATTTCTCGCAGAACTTTACGTAATGCAGTTTTAATGTGAGCCTCCATCAGGAGTCTACATCTTATGCCCACTGGGGGAAAAAAAACTGTAGACAGCACAGTTTTGAAGTACTTTATAAACATGTATCATTAGGAAGAGGGGTGCTTTGTGGTTTAAAACCATGCCGTTTTTTGAGTGTTTCAGGCTACATTAAATTTACATCAAAGCGGAGATACTTCTTATTTATTCTTGGCAGACACTATTCTTCAAAGTGACGTACAACACAAGAAACTCTAGGCCTACATTAAAAACAAAAATACTTGCCTAAAAAAAGTTATTGTCATATTTAACAAACCAGCATACATGCCCAGAAAAAAAAACATTCCTTTGCTTTACAATTATGTTTCATTTATATTAATTCTGAATGCCATTTAATAGGCTGTAGCCTACAGCCTGATTAAGCAAAGTTAAGAATATCACTAAATAGACTAGTCTCTGAGGAATCCTTGACTTAATGGGTAATTTGAGTTATTGTATAATGGCAACTAAAAACACAACTAAAGATTATCCTTAAGACTACTTAAGGACAAGTCTTGATTAATATAGTCCTATAATAACAACCGGAGGTTGCAGTCTTGCGGTGACACGGTGGGAGTGACCCAACTCTTCAGTGCAGCTTCAACAACGAAGTTGCAGAGACCAGCCCACTTCTCGTCGACTCATGTTCTTGTTTCAGATGAAGTTGCGTTACTCACTATTTTGGGGTCGAGGACCAAACACACCGACAGTTTGCCTGGACTAAATTTACTGAATGACTCGACTGAATGCTTAAGGTAAGTGGCCTAACTAATGTTTCTTATTTACTAAACATGTATAGAAAATTAACATTTCAGCAAGACTTCGTGCGGTGGGAAATATAAAGACACTGATACGTTGTTTTCACTATTTAGAGCAGACATTCAGTCTTATTCGTCCTGTAGACTGCAGACTACGGAACGAAGCTATTAGCATACTGTACTTAAATTAAAAGTTTACCTTTAACAGGAAGTGAAAACACAAATGCGAAGGAGATTCTGATTTAGGCTATGTTTTAATTCAATCTTTATAATGAAGAATATTTCAAAGAATATTTCAGTATTCCAGTTAGGTTGCGTTTGGCGGTTGGCCAAAATCACCAAAATGCTTCTTTAGCCTATATTGCTTTTAATTGCCAAATAGTCTCAGCCATCCCAACCCATCATTTCATAGTTTGTAAGATAAGACAAAAAAGCACTTGGAACCACATAAACAAACATAGGCTATAACTAAAAACACATAGGCTAGGCTCATCAACGAACTATTCCGTTTGCCTGCTATTTGATATAACAGGACTTCGTTTAAATTAAATTGTGCATGATGGCATTCAGACGCAATATTCATTGAAGCCTCTTTTCTCTTCAGGAATCCATCTAGTGGTGATTGGTGATATAGCACTGCTGAGATTGGCGTTGAACGGGAGTTTTACAGCAGTGGTTTCCAGACCATAGCCATCCTGTTTGAACCAGCGATCCAAGGATATATTGATATTTTCCATTAAAGGATCTCCTCAGCAAATTATATTTTTCCATTTATCATTGCTAAAAGGAAGCTATGATAGTCATAAGAACTAAGTGGTGACAGGAATTTGAAGGGGACATTTTCTCTTGAAGTAAAATCAGTCGGACTAAAGATGTCAGAAGCATCACAGTTTGCTTTTTCTGCTGGACTGCCAACGATGGTTCCTACTGTTGGCTACCTCAACATGTTCCATGCATACCACAGCAATGCGGTTCTGGTAACACATTACAACTATACAGGAAAGCTGAAAGAGAACAGGTACAAAGATGGACTAAAACCAGAGGCCATAATCTTCCTCATCATCTGTCTGCTTATTGTGTTGGAGAATGCTGTGGTGCTACTGGCTATCTGGAAGAACAAAAAATTCCATATGCCCATGTACTACCTGCTTGGCAACCTGACACTCTCTGACCTACTGGCAGGCTTCACTTACATGGTAAACATCATCACGTCTGGCGCCAACACTCTGAAGATGACGCCACTGCAATGGTTCGTGAGGGAAGGTGGAGTCTTCATCACGTTGGCTGCCTCAGTTATTAGCCTGCTGGCCATTGCCATTGAGCGGCATGTTACCATGGTGAGGATGAAGCCTTACCAGGAGGCCAAGAGAGGACGTATGTTTGCCCTGATCGGAGCCAGCTGGGTACTCTCAGTGCTGCTGGGGGTCCTCCCCATCATGGGCTGGAACTGCATGGGCCGCCTCGACCTCTGCTCCACAGTCCTGCCGCTATATGCCAAGAGCTACATCCTGTGCTGCGTCACAGTTTTCAGTGCGGTGCTGATGGCCATTGTGGTGCTGTATGTGCGCATCTTCCGCATTGTTAAATCCAACACACAGCGCCTGGGCTGTGGCCCTCAGCGTAAAGGCTTGGCGCGCAAATCCCAAAAATACTTGGCCCTGCTGAAGACAGTCACCATTGTGCTTGGGGTCTTCATTGCTTGCTGGCTGCCCCTCTTTGTGCTCCTCATCCTGGACTTCTGCTGCCCGGCGCGGAGCTGTCAGGTGCTTTTCCGTGCAGACTATTTCCTGGGCATTGCCATGTTCAACTCATTGCTCAACCCCATCATTTACACACTCACCAGCAAGGACATGAGACGGGCCATCCTCCGGCTCCTCTGCCGCCACTGCCTGCTCACCAAAGACGGGCAGGTCAAGAAGATCGGCTTGCCTTTCCTGGAGTGCAGCACCAGCAAGACAGAGCTACCCTCCCACCGGCTTGAGGGAGTAGAGAACACTGTCTCATCGGGGAATTTCACCCCCTCTACCGTCAAAGCTATCTATCCCAGGATGTCCAAGAGCTGAGAACATTGTTGGAGCTCTCATCAAGCTGTCGATAGCATACAGAGGTGCTGGAACTGATCGGACAACTGGTGAATGGAACCACTCTGAAATGCACTTCATGGCACCAGCATTTTATGTGCTTAGTCACCTGACTTCTTTTGAGGTTTGAGACTTTTAATGACTTCAACTGGTCCCTCAACAAACTATTTTTAAATGCTGGGTAGACCATCCATATGAAGTCTCTAGCACTGTCAAACTTAATGGGATACCATACTGAATAACTCAGCAAATAGAGAACAATGAACAACTTCAAAGTCGTGTACCATTGCAATGTCATGCACTCAGTGCATAATAAACCAGGACTTGCTATTCAGCATTTATACAATCAGGTCCTGTTCAGAAGCGGCAAAATAGCTAGACTGTGTTCTGAAAGCATATTTGAATTCTGTGTGCAGCACTTTGTTTTTCCTCTGAAACAGTATACACCACCAGAAGTAGAGATGCACACATAGGAAAATAACAGGTTTCCAAAAGTTTCTTTTTTTGCCAATGGTCTTTGGGCTGACTGGCCATAAACCAAGTTCTTGTGGCCTCAATCTCCACCCCATAGTATGGGGTTATGGACAACTCCAAAACATGTGCCTGGCAAGCACTAGTACAAACGACTAAACAGATCCATGTGGCTTTTCAGGGCCCTGCTGGTTTTGTGGAATATGTTGTCGTAGAAACTCCAGAAGCACGAACCTGCCCCTGCATTCTAAGGTTTCCCAAAGTCTTAAGCAATGCACTCAACTAAACAGTCCAATAAACATGTATCAATACAAATTATGGGGAGCAATAAGTTGACTTGCCACAATGGCAGCAAAAACCTTGTGGAAGGAAATCCATATAAATGTATTGTACAGAATGTAGAGACGAAATGCCTATTTTGTGATGTATATCTATGTTTTGTGTAGTTTTTTGACTGAATGATGAAGAGGTTTACTTTTTAAATTATGTATCATCTTGTAATATATGTAAAATAAAAGCTATGTTCAATCACTGCTGTTTATCATTACTCTACTCAGGGCAACTGATAACATCTTCAATATTCAGAATGCCATTACATAACAACTCAGTGAGAGTTTTACTGTGTGTTATTTTATTTCAACAAACTAAATATGTAGACAAAACATATGTAACAGTGCACTGTAATTATCATATTAGCATACACATTATAACAACCATCTGCAAGCTCCAGAATACTAGACAGAATTTCAAGATTCCTTCACTATCTTGCTACTGAGCAAAAGAGGATATGAGTGCACTGACACCTAGCGGACAAATAAAATAGTAAGCATGAGTAAAAACTTTTGGGAAGCTATTGTACAATAGGCAACAGACAGAGCAGACATACACAAAGTTCAGAAACAAATCAGTTCCATTCTGTGCTGACAAAACTCCAGAGTTTATCACTGACAGCACATGGCGAGAACTGAGACGTGTCAATGTTGATAGGGGTAACCAGGTCTTTCCCATAATGAGCTAAGAAACAAACACAACAAATCAATGAAATCAAACATGTACCTTTTCTAAAAATGACCTTGTTCATTGTTTAGTTTTTACAAAGTGGCAACTCCATTCCTTCTCCCATAATAGACAAGCACTGAGAAACTCCATTTTCTAAATGTCAATGTGGACAACTTAGGAGCTCTCTCTACCCACCATACAACTAAGTGTAATGTAATGAAAAACGGAAATTCCAAAAAATGGTGCTTTGTGAACCTAAAGATGACACTGTGTTATGTGAACAATATTACCTCCTTTTAAGATTTTTGGATCCCCATCCATCTCCAGCTTGATCTTAGTGACTTTGTAGTACAGCTGAGCAAGGTATCTGTAAATCAGAAGAAAAAAGAACAGAGCTTACAACAGAACTCTACACCAACTATTTTGTACCTTACAATGGATTAAGTTTCATTGTTAACAACAAAAATCCAAAAACAGAAATAAAGGTGTAAACTTATAATGGGTCACTATTCAGATGATTAAATAGCACTTAGAAAGCTATGAAAATATTAAGGACAAAGTACAAAACTGGTACATATTGGTTATTATTTGAATTCTGACCCAAGTCTGTGTTGGAAGCACAGCTATTCAGCCAAAGGGAATACGATAATATTTAAGTTTCTCACATAGCAGATGGAATAATCTCTGTGGTGTCCTCATCCACCTCCTGCTGCAAGGCTTGCATCTCCTGCTCTGATTCACGCAAGTGCTCTAGCTCCCTCTGCAGGAACCTGCCACAGTAGTCAAGGCAAGTTAGTGAAGAGTTTGAAATGGCTCTGCCATCAAAACAAACATTAACACTACTAATGCTACCTGATTGAATACAAGCAGTTTATACCTAGAAAAGATACAATTTTGATGGATATTAATAATTTGTTTTGTTTTGTTTTCTTATTCATCATGATTATGAGCCAACTACGTGAATCTATGCCAAAAACCGACAGGTGTCGTTACTTACTGTGTCTCTGACTCGAGGTTCATGCTTTGGGTTTGCTTATTTTGAATTTCTCGTTGAAGCGTCTCTAGTTCCTCAGAGATCTTATTTTTATGACTCTCCAAATCAAGAAGTGTTTGGCCAACCCTCTCTTCCGTCTGTATCAGGTCTTCATGATCACATGATCAACACACAAGGAATGAAGTGTTACAGAACTGGGTATATGTCAAGAGAGCTAGTTATATTGAACTAGGTAACTTACCATTTAGGAGCTGGGTTGTGGTCTTCTTTGTATCCAGGTGGTGATCAAACAGTTGTTGTACTTTATCTCGAATACCTTGCATGTTTTCCTCAACATTACTGCTATTGATCAGTTGAACACACGACTCTAGAAACTCCTCCAGGTCGTTAAATTCGTGTTGTGACCCCATCCCCAAAGACTTCTTCCTGTAGTTATGTCAAAAACACAACTTCAGTGACCAACTACTTATTTTGTGATATAAAGAAAATTACCACTAAGCAAACTAACACTTAACTTAAGTTGTAGCTTCAAACAGAGCAGGGAACCCTAAGGCCTCATAACACTTCGAAGATCAAACGCAGTATTAACGTTAGTGGCGGGTTCAGACTCCGCAGAGGCAACTGTTTAGGGCGTATGTCTTGTTGCTCTCCAGTGTACAGTTTACAGTGTACAGTGCACACGATTAAACGTTTCATACAAAACACGCATACACTTGAAGCTTAAAAGACAACACGTTCGCAAACAGTCCATTATCCAATGTAGTCGCATGCTTTCAAGCTTAACATATCATATCCCATATTCCTAAACTATGGCTAGCATGTTAGCTTTAGTTAGAACATTTAATGTTTTCCCATAATCTTCGATCCTTAAAATGCATACTATTTATAGTAACATTTAGACTATTCCATATGCGTAGTATTACTTAGTTAACGTTGTGATTTTAGTTTATTCTATCTAAGGCCATAATTACCTTTCACACAGCAACAAAATTTACTGTTTTCACTCGAAAATCCCGCGATCTTCTTTCCTGCTGGTGTTCAGTTGACGCTTTGCAATCTTAATGCATTAGCGCCCTCTGCAGGACTGGGGAGGACACTGTTGGGAATAAAATAAACTGATAGGCAGAGCAAGTGTAAAGAATTACAATAAAATTCCGAGTTAATTCTTAGACATGCCACAACAGCCTTCAGAGCCGATAGCGTCCCAGATGCTTCTGCTGTCATACTATCTCGTCAGGTCCTTTGGTCTTGTCCGACAATTCCTCACATACGCTATTTTCACGGCTTTCTCCAGCTAAACCCTCCAACTGTATCATGTGTAGCGTAGACCCTCAGAAAGTGACAGAAAGCAAGACCAAAATGTATCGTAGTCGGCAGGATTCGAACCTGCGCGGGGAGACCCCAATGGATTTCTAGTCCATCGCCTTAACCACTCGGCCACGACTACACATACACGTAATTCTCGTTCTCACGTAATAGACGTTCTTCGCAGAACTAAGATCTACATACATTACAGCCCACCCTCTTGTGTCTGTGCAGTACCCACCAGCGCCATACATATGTGTAAAGGCTGGATATTTTTGTGTGTTCTACAGGCACAAAGGCAAGCATGGTATAGGTTCTAAACTAGGAAATCTCAATAAATTGCAATTACCTCTATATAACAGTAGGGGCCACTACATACCATAATATACAGATCTATGAACTGTAAATCTCAAGGTTAACTAAAATTTCTTGATAGATTTTAATACATTTCACTACCTAAGTACTTTACTAATCTTATGATGATCATTCTAGCCATTTTATGCTATTTGTCAGACATTTCCATCTTGACAGGCTGTTCATACCAGTATGAACCAGTATGAACAACTTGATAAGATGGTAATGGTAACACTTAAGTAGCCTGAGAACCAGACACACATCAATGGTTGTGTAGGCCTAGTGTTTGTATTAAGCAAACATATCATTTATGTAGCCTAAACTAACTTTATACTTATAGCAACTGTTTACTCAGCTTGAAGGAAATGCAGTTTAAACTAGACAGTAATTCATTAGCAATGAATCAAATAATCTCTGCCTCCAAACATCAAAGACCATTTTAGATGATCTGCTGTTTTCAGATGCATAACAGGGTTTAGACTCTAAAGACTCAATATTGCTAATAGTGACAGCGACACTTTATTGCAAGATATTTGACACAGTTTTGCCATTTCCTTTTTGAAGGTTTTAAATTTTAACTCATCTTAGATAAATTACTATAATTGTGAGGGAATATGGAACATATTTGGGACATTTTGTGAAAGGTAAGACAAAAGCACACAATGCTATCATTTTCAAAACATGCAAGCCATACATTTGATTGAGAATGGAGCAAAGACAGCATAATTGTTGACAGAGGAATTTGATTGTTTTGGGGAAAAATATATGTTAATTTCATGCTGACAGTATGTCTCAGATAAGTTGGGATGCAATAAAAGGCTATAAAAGTTAAGTAATGCTAAGAGGAAAGAGGCACATTCAAATTAAGGTAATTAGATTATATGGCAATATGGCTGTACATAAAAGACCATTGCAAATAAGTTGTCTCTCAGAAGTATATGTGAAGGTATTCATTACTAATTTATTATATAACAATACTAGTTTACCAAGATCTTTCAGGTACTGGAGGACAATAAGACATGTTTAATGAAAATCATTGTATGGGTTCAGGAAAACATAAAATAACCACTGTCTATGAATATGCCGTCTATGGATATGCTTTAACAATCCAGTCATGAATGCTGGTTATTTCTCATTGGACCCCGAGGATGGCCACTGGCTTTTATAACTTTACACGAAACTTGCCATGCATTTCAACTTCGACGTTTGGTTTTGCCCTTTAAAACTTGCATTGATCATCAAATGATTACTTTATTGGTTACAGGCCTTGGCCGAAGAGGTACTTCGTCATTGAGCAAGTAGCCTACAAAAATGGCTAGGCCAGTCTGCCGATGAAATTTTACCTGTTTTCACATGTGGAATACAACAAATCATTTCGTTTAGACATTTGTTGGCATCTAATCAAGTAGTCGTTTATATTAAAACAGAAAATAATGGCCTTTCAGAAGATGGCGAGTAAAGTCGCCATAGTTCGCCTAATGTTTGGTTCGCTTTGATATCCTAGCTCATAAAGGTAATCAGAGGATTACTTTATCTTTAGATTTGCGTTACCATATCTTCCATTCTTTTCTGCGGAGAGGTTCAAATAGTTGCTTCTCTTACTTCCTCCAGTAGGCTCCTTTTTTGCATTTGCCAAGGGTGAGTTCAAGATGACAAGACGTTTGTCAGCGGTACACGTTCTTTTTCCTCTCAAAATAGTAGATAGACAGGACCAGGAGTAGCATTCAGGTTCCGAAACAATATTCCGGGACGTCATTAGAGCACAGCCCATGCTCGTTAAATCAATCAGTCAATCCATCCATCCATCCATGCATACATACCTAAATCTGGGTTGGGCGTGCTGTGATAATTTATTATGTACATAAAAAAGTAACAACAAATGTTTTTTTTTTTTTGTATAATTTAAATGCTGTCAGGTCACGTTTGTTGCTTTAAAAACCTTCAGTGTTTCCATTTTTGCCCACATGTAACATTTATTTCCAGAGGTATATAGTAAAAAAGTAATAGTGTACTTCACTATAGTATGTTTTGGGAGTATCTGCACTTCACTTGAGTTAAGTAGCTCGAGTTCACTTTAACTTCTCTACATTTTTAATTATGTCATTTTACTCCATATTTTAATTTTGCATTATAATTCTATTAGGTGAAATGCAATTTGGTGGTCTTGGAGTGACTTTTGAGTCAACAACTGTTGAGTCAACAATTGAGGAAGCTGCAGCTGACTTGTTATTGGGTAAACAGACAAGTGCAAACAAAATCTTCATTAGAAATGCTGTTGGCATCAGTTTTTTATATTCTGACTGCTTGTCTTTAACAACAAAATCTTCATTAGATATGCTGTTGGCATCGTTTTTTATATTCTGACTGCTTGCCTTAATTTAACAGCATTTATATTCAAAAAGGCAGGATGTAGTCTATAGGCTACAACAAAATGAAAAAGCAAGCAAAATTTGGTAAACAATACAATTTAATTTATTCAGGCTTTGAAGACATTGACTGAAGTGCCATGTTTTAAACAAACTTATTTTAAAATTAATATTCAAAGTTCTGTCTGCTTTCTTTTTTATTAACATTTACTTGTACTTTCACCTTCATTGCTTAAGTGCATTTAATTAAAGATTACTTGTCATACTTAACATTATACCAAACACTAGATACTTTTAGGCTTTTACTTAAGTAGCATTCTAGTGGGTGACAAAAGCTACTACCTTTTTATAGGAGATCAGTACTTCTACTCAAGTGTGACAGGTACTTTATACAACACTGTAGGTAACAGACATGTTCAGAAGTAGGCCTACTTTACAAGCCTCATAGTCAAGCCAGTTGTTACTCCAACGGCACAGGCCATCTAATCTAAAGGATCACCTCCTTGATTTTTTTGTCATTTTCTACAGCAGCAGAAATAAGACAAAAGCATCACGCCAATTTTCCAAGCTTTGTATAAGCTGTACTACTGCCTTTTTTATACCCCCTTCGGAAGATCAGCTATTGTGCATTTTTCCACTTAACAGCATCATATAGAAAAACAACCAAATTCTGGGACAATATTTTTCATGAAACATTTAATGAATTTACATCAGCTTTACAGTGAAATTGACACGTCCCTTGCTTTGGTGCTAATGCACACTGACACTGTAAAACAAAAACTATGAGCAGCCAGTGACAAACATTGTCAAATGCATTTGCAGTCATTATGTTCCTCGGGGCCATTTCTATTTGCATTTCTTTCTGCAATGAGGCAATGGCTGAATTAGTTTAACAGTAAAACACAGGCAACTTCCCCTCACAACTCATCCACAAATGGTGTGTTCACCAGATGTCCACTGCTCGCCATCGTTTTCTTGCCGGACACAAACTTCTTTGCAGCCTGCAGGAAAAAATACAATAAAACCAGTGATTCAAAACACACCTTCCAAACAATGTCACAAAAGATTACTTAATCTGCACAGTTAAAGTGTTTTATGTGTGAAGTGTGGTAATAGACAGCTGGTAACAAATGTCAAAGGTCCCGAAAGGAAGGTTCACCGAACCATTTTCAACAGAATCTGAAGTTTTTTAATTTGTGAGCCTGTTTTTTGTCAAACATGAACATACTGCACATAAAGGCTTAGCTTTGACATTTTGGTGGCCTGGCCACACCTTCCTACACACTTCCACTCAATTATCATCTCCCTACAGTGCTAGTCTGGATTTGATCCCATGGTCGCAAATGTAATTTTTACCCATTTCAATCAGTGAACAGAGGGAGGTGTTGTGAATGCAGAGCTAGCAGGCTATAAGTCAAGGACTGATCCATTTTTTTAAACTTGCACACCTCCAGCAAACTATGGTTTCTCACTATGAATGGTCAGACCCTCTGTATGAAATGAAGTGTACAACAAGGGGCTGGTTTATTACCAACATTTCGGTAACAGGTCATGATAATGCAGGATTATGCAGGATTTTCAACTTAAAATAGTGCAGTTTCTATGTTAGCAATATGCACTCCTTGTTAGTTTTTTCATTGTGTTGTAGCTTGAATGTTATCCTCTTTTGTAAGTCGCTTTGGATAAAAGCATCTGCTAAATGCCAAAATGTAATGTAAAGGATAAAAGCAGACTTTTCACACTTTTTACTTTAACAAGCAAAATTGGTTCACAGAGTAAATTCAGGTGTTTTTTCACGCAGTAAACCCTTCAGCAGTTTTGGTTGGCTCATTCTCGCCTTAATGAATGACATTTCCAAAGGGTCATTTCCAGGATTCACAAAAGCAGAATTAAAAATCCCAGGAGATGATGTGAGCCTCGACCAAGTGATTTCTGGACATCCTAGCTCAATCAAATCAGAAATATAGCTGCAAGCAGCAACGAGGTGGCCAAGCAGTGAAGCTGGCCAAAGTTGCCATGGCAACAGAATGTTGCTAGGTAAGACATAAGCACTCACAAGTTTCATGTCAATATGCCAAAGTCTGGCTGAGATATAAGGCCACTTCCTGTTAGGCGGCTTCGCCATCAAATTTAATTGGCTGTGATGGCTGAATGCTTTGACAGACAAAAAGAATCATTGCTGACATTGATCAGGCATGGTCTGAGGATCATGCCAAGCTTTGTGACATTCATATGAAATACATGGCCTGTGAAAAATTTGACATGGAAAATTGGCAAGGACCATCAAAGGCACTACCAACAATAAGACCAGTTATTGGGAAATTGCACCAAATTTGTTGTGCCCACTTGGGATGGAGTTAGGCCAGGTGTAAGTAACCCTGGATACACATCCTTGACTTGTTCGTAACAAGTGAGCTAAACCAACTGATTGATACTAATGACGAAGTAAAACCGTTCACTTTGAAATCGCTGAACACAATCAACTGCTTTTTGTGAAAACATGAGTAGTGGAAAACACAATATTTGCTCCCACCTGTGAGTGCCTTCATCATCTAGGCTCATGGCTTAATTGAGAAAAGAACATGCCACTAAAACAGTGTTCCTTTATATGATTTTATGTAGCTTGTAAGAATTGCCTGAAAACACCTTGACAAATTTATCCCCCATTTCTGACTGACCACTGCGGTATACCATTCATCAAACATTTCTCAACACCAATGGCTATAACATGATTAATAACTGTGCAATAACAAACAACATGATGACAATAATGACAACAATAAGCATAATAAGCTTAATTAAGCATACATAATATACATAATGTTTGAAAATATGCGCCCATTTGCCCGGTCAGGACCAGGTTAGCTGCACAGAATTTCCAATCACAGTCTCCAAGGTAACTGCGTTTGTGAAAGCAAGTGGAAGCTAAATTCAGTCATGATAACCCCAAACAATCTCAGCTTTATTACTTATCTAGGTTCTGTGAAATACCAATCAGAGCTAGGGTGCCCACAAACAAACAACTGAGTTTTGTTATTTCAGTGTTTTTACCTTTGCATCCATCACATACCCAAACACATGCATAAAAGCACTGGAAAAGAGAAAACGTCATGCATGTGACCTCTTAGATACTGTAATGGATTAAGATGAAATATGGAGGGAAAAAAGCTAAAAAAATCCTGTTTATGATATATAGACCCATGATCTGAACACTCACGTTTGCAACTTCACTGGAGGTTATAGCATCGATAGCCTGGAGCACTGCCTCAGGTTTGCTATAGGCTCCACTAGCCAATAACTGTGCTCCAACTTCTTCTAGGAGGCTGTCTGAGGTTTCTAAAGACATGAGGTACTCTGCCTTCACCTGGTTCCTGTGAGAAAAATAAACAAGCAGAAAACACTACTGAGGCTCTAATGTAGGAGAACACATTCACTTCATTCTGCTTATTGAGGAAGTTGGTATTCTATTGCCAGTGTACTGGATGTGGAGGGTGGGGTCTTACTTTGCCCTGGCCAGGTCCTCTGCAGAAAGTCCTCCATCCGCAATAGCAGCCACCTGAGCCAAAGCAGCTCTGATCACCTGAAAGCATCAGATAAGGCAGCAACATAAGTCCACTCCTTCTGCAAATGGCTTGGGATAAATGGGTTTCCTCAAAGGTTGGGAAAACAATTATGTCTTGTTTCCACAGCATGGATTCTCTACACTACAGAGGCAGTAAGTGTACAAGAACCATCTGCAAGACAGTCCTTACAACTGTATATTAAATGTGCATTAAAAAGCTGAATGGATGCCCAGGGAGCTGCAGCTTCAGCATGACATAATTTTTCCAACACTTCTTTCAGACTAGCTTTATCTAATTCTGAACTATGCTCCATTTCCTGGAGGAGACATGCATGAATGTGCAGGACCCTCAAAACCACTTGGGTTCCAGTAGGAATGCTCCACCCTTGAGCTAAGTCAACTAATGTCAGTTAGACCCTCGAAGGATTGTCTACTGTCTACATCTGGACAAAGCACTAGCATGTGGATCACATGTAGTAGTTTTAGCATGATACTCACATCTTCAGCAGCATCATATTGTGAGACAGTATAAACCCCAAAGAGTCCAGAGTCTGAGTAAGTGGCACTGAAGGCTGTGGCCTACAAAAAAGATAATTGATAATGAATACCACAATCTTTAACAACACATTCCCTAGCTGTCATCTATCTCCGAATTAGTAATTTAAATACACAATATGACTAACACATTGGCAAACAAGGTTGTTCTAGCCAAATAATAATAATACAAATACTAATAAAGTAAGTAACTAAGTTAGTTAGTTCCAAGTTAACAGGATTTATCAGAGGAGGCCTACATGATTTCAACAGCCCAAGAATTACATTCACTCTGAACATACAGTATACCAACAGGTTAAACATGCAGGTTGACAATGTGTGTAAATGCGTCATTATTTACTTACATCAAACGGTAGTGTGGTGGCTTTCGCAATTCCCTGGCAGAGTTTGCTGCAGATGTTGGCTCCTCTCTTGACATGGGGGCCAGCTCCCAGTGCCCTCTGTAGCACACTGAAGGCGTTGGCCTCCGCGGAGCCAGTCACTGCAGCCTCACTGGCCACCAGAGCATGCACCAGCCCGTCAGCACTCTGCATCCTCATCTCACCTGCACAGAAGATTTTCCAGTCAGTTTTATGCAGCCACCTCTACGGACAACCAGATGGCAATGTATACTTGTACATGCCAACTCTTAGCTATGGTATGGTTAGTTGTCCAGCAGATGAAAATGTCACTGGCCAAAATATGCATCTAAACAAGTAAACAACTACATGAATTTAAATCAAAATATGTATGACTAGGTCTAAGTCATATTGATTGTTGGACTATGAGAGCTTGGACTGTACTGCACAAATGAATGACATGACCGGAATGACAGGAGAGTTTCACTATATTGTGATCGTGTAAAGGATGAAGGACTATCAAGAACAGGACCTCGAAGCAGCAGCAGATAATTTCAAAGTTAACAAGCACACCTTGCGGTGATCCAGGAGTTCACAAAATTCTCTCACCTCCGCGGTATACAGCTTTGGCCCCAGGTACTCCAGCTCCACGACGAACGTTCAGGTACTGCTCTCCCATCTGCTTCAGCACGGAATGCTTCACACCTAGAGCACAAGCACACAAACAGTTCTCAAGCCAGGGAACAAGAGACACAGCTAACTTAATACTTACAACACCACATAAATGAGAATATTTAACAAAATATCACATAAGGGATATATACAATCTGTAACACTCTGTGTCTGTTCCTTTAAATTTACAGCTGATACTCACCAAGTCCAACGACGGTCATTCTTGCACCAGTGTAATTATTCTCCACAAAAGACTGCAGCTATTTCCAAAAGGAACATATATGTGCAAGTTAAATATATATTTTAACTTGGAGATAAAAACATAAAGACAGGATACAAAGTTTAGAGGGGAAAATAGGTCAAAAACTGAAGTTATTCTGACAATTTGAGAGTCTCTATGGTGGTCTGAAAAACTTGCGCAACCCAACACAGCCCTCTTGCTCTTAACGTTTAGGTGAAACTTGGACATTTTTCTTACCTGGTCAGATCTGACTCTGCCCTCATTGAAATCTGGACAATACAGTGAGTTGGAGAGGGCATTTTTATATGCAGCTTCATGCAACTTCTCCACAACACCTATAATAAACACATTGAACAGACACAATCTCTCATTACACTTCAGAATGAAAGATTATGAGCTAAGTATTCATGATCTTCAAGAGACAAAAAGTGCAATCTGTTGACAGACCCACCAATTTGTGGACACTCTTTTGCCAAGGCCTTGTCAATCTTGATTCTTGGAGTGAGGTCTGATATTTCCCATGGCCTAAACTCGGGAGAGGTGATCATGTTGACCAGGTACTCCACGACTGTATCACTGTCAGAAATATCAAAGGAACAGATGTGACCCAGCGTACACCATTTTTGCTCCAACATTACTATGCTCTGAGGTGTTTTGGATACAATTACAATGCTGGTATATTTTTTCACCTTCGTGTACACTTCAGACTACGTCTAGACTACTTTTTTTCTGTTGAGGTTTCTCTGCACAAGGCTTCTGTGTTTTCAAATGAATCCGAGACAAAGAATTTTTTTATCACTACGCTTCACAAAAAATGAAAACGATGGATTAATATTAGATTTTAGATTAGATTAGATTCAGCTTTATTGTCATTACAGGTAATGAAATGCGGTTTGGCATCTAATCAGAAGTGCAAAGAGCAGCAAGTGCAGTATATACAGTATATGCAGTATGTACAGTTAAAGAGCAAATTATATTCAGATAAGAGTAGTAATAATAAATAGGCAGAATAATAATTAGGCAGAAGAGCAATATACATGTAAGGTGAAGAGATTATGAGGGTAATATACAGATGTGCTATATAGATTCAATATAAAGGGCAAAATACAGATGTGCTATAGAAATAAGGTATAAGATAAGGTAAGATATAATATGGATAAGGAGTGCAAACATAACATTTGGTCTGGACATTTTCACAGGCAGCCTCTTCTTTATGGCAAGGACTACCATGTGGTATCAAAAAAATCTATCCAGGACTGATTTTTAACTCTCTTAAAAAAAAACAAACAAAAAAAACGTTGATGTAAACCATAATTTACATAACGCAGGAATTTTAACTGTTAAAAGACTTACAAGTCATCTCTCAGACATTCTGCAGAGTAAACCATGTGTTCCCTTGATGATGTCACACTGTAAATAATAACAATATTAATAATCAGAGTTGTCTTAAGAACTGACTTTCAGCTCTATAGTCAGCAGAAGCCCTGTGGCAAAAGGTTGCATGGGGAGAGCTGATATAACAGAACACCCACCTGAGAGAGCCTCCCACAGCCTCTACACCCCGACAGATCCTGAACGCAGATGCCCCCTTTGTGGTCTGTTCAACAACAACAACTGACAATCAGGGCTTGTATGTGTTGAACAAAAGATGGTACCAAATTGTCTGCTGATCTTACCAGGTTTCCAGCTAATCGCAGAACATGGGTAAGCCCCACATTGTCAGGTGTCTCATAGCGGCTGCCAGCTTTCACAAACACACCAATTTTGGAAATGGGAGAATAGTTTTCTAGGGAAGCAATCAGCATGCCACTGGGCAGTTTGGACACCTGAGAAAACAGAATGCAAACAGAAAGCCAAGTAGAACTATTATAGTTACAAGAGGACACAGACTCTTGAACAGAATTCAGGTGTCCCGGGGGCACCTACCTGAACATCTTGTGTCTGGAACGCTGGCTTGACAGGGGCTTTGTGGCGGTCCACAGGCAAAGGTTCGGTCAGCGCACTCCTTCTGGCAGCTGCATAACATCGTTTCTGCGAGGACAGGAGAGCAAAACCCAAAACTCAAAAAGCTGGAGGAAATTATTTCAGTGAAAAGGCGGTCTCTAGGGGCAAGGGTTGTTTACAACAGCTCTCAAGGTTTAGGGTCAGGGACAAAACTACATGGAACTGGACACCTGATAGTGTGGCTATCTATAGCTTCAGTAATGTGAATTAGTATGACCTAATATAACCCATTACTGTACCTTGTGTTGACTGTCAGAGAGGAAATGGCAGGAGAAGAGAATGGAACACACACATCAGGACATTTACAGCTTTACAGATAATACATGTACGTTTAATCTTCCAAGCTTTTAACTTTTATGTGCTTCCATGCATTAAGGGTTTTCTGAAAGACTCCCAACTGTTTCAGCATCAGTCATAAAAATGACCAACAGGTAACGACTGTCACTTAGATTGGAAAGCTGGGGAGTAAATAATCGTTTCATTTGACATACAGCTTCGCCAAAACAGCATATACCCTACATGAATAACCACAACCCATTGTCGTACTTCGAAAGCCCAGCAAATGAGAAACCATAGACAGTAAAAGGAAAAAAGTCCATATGTAATAGCATCTCGTCTTACGGAAAAAACTTGACCAGACAAAACTCTGGGACAACAGGATGCCAACAAACGGCGTTCTATATCTCAGTAAGATTACATATTAACGTTATAAGAGCCAAAAAACAAACAATCGAATCAAGATAACAGGAATCTACAGAGCGGTAACGACAGAAAACGCTTGGTTCTGGGGGTACAGTGCTTGCATCAACTGGGTTAACGTGAGTGCTCCCAAAACGACGCAAAACTACATTTAGCAACAGTCAGAAGACGTTTAATATCTGCTTCTAACACGTATCGTTAGGTTTGTAGCTCTCAAGACTTTCTCTAGTAGACAGGCTCCCAGAGAGTCTGGCGACTTCAGAGTGAAGTTTATTTGTATAATGAAAGCTCAATCCTCGTATCAATATAATGACCTTCAGTACCACTAGCATAAAACGTTTGCTGGCTGTGTTTTGTGGCTAGGCATGTCCATTGACACAAACTTTCCAAAAACATCTCCTAAATGTCAGCATGTCAGAAATTATGCAACTAGCACATCCCTATCTCACAAAATTTAAACTCGTAGACCTGAAACACATCACTGCAAAATCTTAAGTAGAGGCCGGTCGCTAGGTATTGCTAGCTAACGTTAGCTAGCTGTGCTACTTGCGTTAACAACCGACTTCCAAGTCACGTTTCTTAGCTGATGGCAGCAACCATTTTACAGTTTGACAGTTGAACAACAGTAATAACCACCCCACAAACACCCAAAGATTATAATGAAGCATTGTTAACAACAGTAAAACCTACGGAGAGATGATTCAGGGGTCGGATTCCTTTCATGACTGTTCTCTCCTTCAAACGATGGGAAAAGGCATATATGGCTGACCTGACGTCCTACCCCAACTACACAGTAGTGAAATCCAATCTTACTGGCCGAACCAAAGATGGTTAAGCAAAGGTCTTCTCAGGCCTATATAAGTCTGTCTTTTACAAGTCACCTCAGAATGCAGTGTTTCTAGAAAGTCGTCTTCGAGAATGTCAGCCAAGTAAATTTATCACATCACTATCAATTAGACCCATTGTCTGTTTGAATGATTAATTAATTAACGTTACATTTAGAAAAGAAATATAACCTACATGTTTAAAAAAGGTGTAGTGTCTCATTATACATACAACATACATCTTCTAATTGGGGTACTTGGATCAGTTTTAGGGGGCTGCACAAATTAAATCTCAAAATAGTTTCTCAGGTCTCACCAGCATAAGGTATTGACTAGGTACTGACTATATGGACAAAATCCCTAATACAGCACAATTGCCATGTTTATGTACCAATAAGAGTTCATAAGGCAGAAACAGTGGGGTGATCAAAAACAACATTTTAGGCTATAGCCTATTAAGAGATGACTTCAAAGCTCCGTCAAAATACTATAACAAGTTTTGTTTGCATGTTCGGCAACTAAGTTTTGAGTATTCGTCAAAAACGCATAACAGGAGGACTTTTCATTTGACATGTGAATTAATCGGCGCAGGATTATGACATAGTACCTTTGGACACGCCCCTTAACTCATATGACGATTTCGATACGCTCCCGGTAAAGTCTGGGTAAAGTGTGTCCTGGACAGGTTCTGAACAGCAGAGAGAGTGGTTACGTTCTACCGTCACATAAAAGCGGCTTTTTAACATTAAGAGCAATTTCTGTCCTCCGTGAAGCACACGCCGAGAGGACCGCGTAAGCTGCATTTAGATTCCGAGACCATGGTAAGCTTGGTACAATTTGCTAAATTAACGTTAGCCATCTGACATTACACTCTGCTTTGTGTGGATGTTGTTTAACTCCATGTCCTATACAGCAAGTTAATATTTGCTTGTCCATATACGCAGT
Source organism: Tenualosa thibaudeaui (assembly GCA_027481765.1). Taxonomy (NCBI): domain Eukaryota; kingdom Metazoa; phylum Chordata; class Actinopteri; order Clupeiformes; family Clupeidae; genus Tenualosa; species Tenualosa thibaudeaui. The sequence continues at coordinate 4,653,777 of JAIFZK010000024.1, forward strand.
AAAATGAAAACTTCATTGATATGAAGGCTGGTAGTTGGTAAGGTCAGTAACGTGGTGGACTAGCTAGGTAACGTTAGCGTGAGGATGCTAAGTTTCATTTACAGTAGCAACAGTAGTGTTGTAACCTGTGCTTGTGACCCACGTGCTTTGAAGTTTGTGATGTTAGCTTATGAAGCGTATGCGCCTTACATGTTGAGGATATTTATTATGTATTTATTGAAGATGAACGCTTCACTCTCAGTTAACTATTAGTTGTTTTGGAAGGATGGATCGGATTTTAGACTAATTCATTGCCTTACAGACTGAACCAGAGGTGAATCCTAAAGCTTACCCCCTTGCTGACGCAACGCTGACCAAAACAATACTGGATCTTGTACAGCAAGCTTCCAATTATAAGCAGCTACGGAAGGGGGCTAATGAAGGTAAGGTTAACTTAATTTGTGTACTTTACATAGTAGAGGTATAGTGCGCGTTTGGCACTTTCAAGCAGGCTGAGTAAATCTTTATTCTCCACACAGCCACCAAAACCCTGAACCGAGGTATTTCGGAGTTCATTGTGATGGCAGCAGATGCTGAGCCACTGGAGATTATTCTTCACCTGCCGCTTTTGTGTGAAGACAAGAACGTCCCCTATGTATTTGTGCGTTCCAAACAGGCTCTGGGGCGAGCCTGTGGTGTCTCTCGACCAGTCATCGCAACATCCGTTACAATCAAGGAGGGTTCACAGCTCAAGCCTCAGATTCAGTCCGTACAAATGGCAATTGAGAGACTGCTGGTCTGATTCTAACGTCATTTTTTGTTGAATTTTCATTTTAAGCTCTGTAAGCCTAAAGTGGACCCACAAAACCTATGAAGAGCTTAATGTCTCCAAAGCATGATGGAGAAATCTATTTTGTTAATGCTCTTTGTAGTGTCTGCAATGGCTACTTTTAAATAGACCGCCTAGGTTTAATCTAGTTTTTCGTCAAATTTGATCATGCCCATTCCACATTGTTTAGCCTGTGAACTAATTTCTTTGTAATAATGTAAAGGATAAAAAAATTGATTATCGGGGTACTTTCACTGTAATTCTTACCATGTTGCTGGTTTTATGCTCACATATTGTTTCATCTAAAGATAGAACAGGTGGAGATCTGAAGAGGTTTGGTATTTCATTTATTAGCACACATACTCCAGGTAGCCGTTTTGAGGTTTGAACATTAAACAAAACTGATTCATACACGCCCTTCCTCTAAGGGTGAAGACCTGATTGTCTTAAACCACCATTCCAGTGATGCTAACAACCAACGTATATGGTATGTCCTTTATGCTGATAAATATCAGATATGCCCATAAGGCAAAACATACTATATGCATAATGTGCTAATGGAGGTAACTAATAAATACAAAATTAATCACAATAGAAAATACTGTACAAAATTACTACACTACACAAATGACTACAGAAAAAAGTCACAATAATACGCAAATTGACGCTACAAAATGAAGCCTCAAGGGTGCATATTCACATCACATGTTATACTCCAGAGCAGAATGGGACAACACTGTCTACAATCACACAAGAAAAAAAGAAAACACTATGCACACAACAGCAGGTGTTCCTTAGATTCCCACCTTTGGATAATGGAATAAATCCACCTGAAAAGGCATGTGTGCATGGACCCTTGCAGAAGGGTTTGTTTTTGCAACCACTCGTGTACTGGGGAGTAGATGCTTCTCACTGTGACACAAATCTATGGCTGCCAGACCAGTGGACTAGTGTGTCATCGTCTTGCTCTGACCACAACAAGCGATGCACTGACAGAATTTTGCCCCTGCATGTGACCACAAATCTGAAACATTCAGTCAACGTCCGGGAACTCGGTCTCGGCAGCAGTCCCAGGACAGCTGCCGCCGCGAGTGTCCTTCCTCAGCTGCATGGACACACAGCTCAGCCAACTCCGGCTGGTGGGCATCTCCCCAACAATCTCCCAGCTGTCAGTTTCCTCTGAGTACCGTTCAATTGTGTCATGGTATCTGCCAGACAGATGTGCAATTCAAAAATAAGATTGTGCTAGAATAGAAGAGCCATTCCTATATACCGTCATGTTTTAAAAAATAAAAAAATTCTCTCTATAGAACTACCAAAAAATTCTAAAAATGTACATCCCAGGTCTTATGCAGTATGTAGTACAGCAGTATGTAATTTCGGAAACAGCAACTGACTTTTTTGGCAGCATGCTTGTAAGCAGTTTAGGCTTTAATTATTTTCAAAAGTACAGAACTGGAACTGACATTGGAGCGTGGAAAATCTGTTACCTACCTATCCCACCCCTCCTCTCCCCCAAGAACATAAATCTTCCCATCAACTACAGCCACACCTGGCCGGTAGCGCCTCTCCTTCATCGGGGCACACATGGTCCATTGATTGTTCTTGGGATCATAACACTCCACCTTGTCAGTGTTCTCAGTGGAAGCATGCCAGCCCCCTGTATGCAAAGAGCAGCACAAACAGTACAAAATGAATCTTGTCAAGATGCAAACACAAAATCTATCCTTTGCTCTAAGACTGTGATTAAAAGTTCTGGTTTCAAGCCAAAAAAATGTATCATTAATGAGAAAGCAAGTCTGAAAACATAGACAGAATGATCTTCTGCCCTCTGTTATTTGGATCAACTCCCAAGTCAAATGATCTGGTTCATCCATGAATCAGGACATTTTTCAGAGAAATCAGCTGGCAAATCTGACAAATTGAACTGATGTGGCCTCATGTGATGTAAACCTAATGGATTGGAGGATAGTTCTCTCATCTCCAAGAGAAATCTCAGTGCAAAAGACTGCAGGTCAATCAAAGATATGAGGTCTGTTTCCCAAAACGATAGCTGCTAACTGGACAGCAATTATGCTGTTGGGAAACACCTGTTTGCTATCCAACTCACCTATAACATAGATCTTTCCCTTCAGAGTGCAGGCAGCTGACCCAGAGCGTGCAATCTGCATTGGGGCTACCTCTGTCCATGTACAAGTTTTTGGGTTGTATACTTGGGCAAGATCTGTGCCGTCTCCATCCTCAAGAACAGCTCCACCTAGTGATGGGTATAACAAACATGTTAGCTTGATGGAAACTGGATTTGGGCTCAATAGTTTTTCTGAAACAAAATAATAAAGTTATAGTGAGGCGAGATGAACTTGTGTAAAGTAAAAAACTGCTACAATATTCATCAGACCAGAAAGTATCACAACAGAAGAGTTAGGAGATACTGGGCAGAGGTGTGTTCCCCAAAACCATCACAGCAAGCCAGTTAGAAACTTCTGTTGGCAATGGGCAATGGCATAGTATGGTTTTGGGAAACGCACCCTAGATTACTGAAAAATTCAATGACCTGTGACATAAAGAAGTCCATCTAATGCTACCACAGCAGGGCTAGTGACCGCCATTTTGACTGACTCCATGAACTGCCAGCTGTTGGTGTGGGGATTATAGCACTCCACAGTGTCTAAGCGAGAGCGGCCCTCCCATCCGCCCACTGCAAAGACATATCCATCAAGCATGACTAGACCTGTGGGGGAAGAGAAGAAAACATCTTGCTCAGAAAAAGATAATCATCACTAGATTACTCTGTGCTCGCTACAGGGCAAGCCCTTGGGAGGAAGAAAACACGATAGGAAGCGGAGACTAATGATTGTGCCCTCATGAAATGCTCTCACCCAGTTCTGAGCGTGCTACATTCATTGGGGCCATCTCTTGCCAGGAGTCAAAGCAGGGGTCATAGCGCCACATCTCCCGGCTAGCTGAGCCATCTGGGAACTCTCCGCCAGCTAGATATAACATGGAGCCTGGAGACAAGAGGGGAAGCAAAGAGCAATACATAGTCATTAATATCAGATATCAGACATGGACAACTCCGAAACCCTACCATCATAGCAATAGTGTACATCACTGGCCTGATACTAAAAGATATATATGTATATCAAAAGATAGAGACATAGTGGTGGATAAAGTTGTTCAGACCTACCTGAAACAACTAAACCATGTTTGCTGACGGCAAATGGAAGACAAGCAAGGCTCTTCCACTGGTTGGTCAGGGGGTCAAAGCTCTCCACACTCCGCAGAACTACTTTGTCATCCTCCCCACCTACTGTCACAATGACTTCAGCTGTGCCTGTCAGGTGTGAGAATAAAGATCAATCCACCATAAAAAGTGTGCAAACAGTGCATATCCTGGATGGCTTGTGGGAAATGTATTTATCCACCCTTCATGTGCCTGTATGACATCCAAACTAATTCAGACATTGTACTAAAATGAATAGTCTGATACAAATGATACCTCAAATAGCAGTGAGAAGTTACATAGTGTTACTTTAAAAAGCATTATGGAAGGAACAGAGGAGGGTGTCAAGATGATATAAACATTAGGCATTTTTATAACACGTATAATGAAATGAAAGTTTAACTGAAAAAAAGTTAATACAACCACCAAAGATATTTGTTGGCCATATAGAAACAGAAGCAGTAAGACAGTACCTGTTGAGCGACGTGGCCGAGCTCTGGGACCGTACAGCTCTCCTCTCCGGTCCTGCAGCAGCATGTAGTCCTTGGCCTCAGAGATTAGTCTCTGACACCTGAGGGACTCCTTGACCACATCCAGAGATTCAATGATGTCATGGATGTAGTATGGGCTTATGAGGGGCATACGGATGTGTTCAAGCACCTGTTGTACAAAACAGTATTTTTTTTTTTTTTTTTACACATTAGTAAAAAAGTAAGGGTAAGTCATTTGGGTAAGTCATTTTGGTTTCCATAAAAGAGCAAACTACTCTACAGCACAATTTCTCCAAACATTCCAAGGATTGTTGAATATTTATTGTTGACACAGTGAATAAATAATTTTAATTGAATTTGCACGAAAATCTCTCCTAAAATGACAGGACTTTAAGATAAAATTGCCAAATTTAAAGGTGCCCTGCCACACCTGTTGTTTGTGAAATATGATTTGTCTAGAGGTTGAGTTATATGGTGCATGTGAAATGCAATAAAATCTTCACAGTCTGCAATAGCCAATGGAAAGAAATAAACAGAAAAATCAAGCCAAATCAAAAACTTGATTAGGTTCACATATGTTAGACCAATCCATGCATTCCTGTATTTGATTAGTGTCGGCCCCACGTAATCCTAACTATACGAGATCACTGAATATCAGTGAAATAAAGATAACAGCAATGTCTCATTTTTAGTATGTTGAATAACAGGATATTACGGACAAACGGCTCCAGTGAAATTTCGAAGAAGTCCCTTATTATTTCTGTGATTTACAACACTCTCTATATATATATACTCTATATATATAATCTATACAATAATGGTTTATCATAAATATTCAATTAAAAAAATATAAATACAATTATATTACATATTTAAACAGAATTATAATTATACATCAAAATAACATACAAACCATAGCTCTGCAAGGAGAACTAATCAGTTAGATAGACACAAAGCAAACAGATTAGTCTTGACCAATCAACCTATCATACAATTCTAATAACCATGCTGAAATACTATCCTTTTTCATCACATAGAACAAAGGCCATGTAATGTACAACAACAATAACTTTGTCTGGGCAGCTTGGACAGCTGTGACCCCCTCTGAGAAGACCCGCCCTCTCCACTGATCAGGATGGATTTGAGAGCTTAGGATCTGAAGCCCCAACATTTCAAGGCACCTTGTGCTGATTTAAAGTCCAGCCCTACTCCTCTGTAGACTGAAGCCGTTTATCACAGTGAATAGCAGAAGTCACTCATAGTAAATAACAGAATTTAAAGAGGGTCATTATATTACATTAACAACTAGAAAAGCACTCGGAGAGCATAGACCTCTGCCAAGCAATATAGGATCACTGACGCAATGCAAATTCCAGATGGTGTTCCGGATCACCACCAAAATGTAGTCATCTGTTCACTGTCCTAATACCCACGTTGTCTGAAAATTTCATCCAAATCTGTGCAGTATTTTGGGTTTTTTGTACATAGACAAACAGACAGAAAGACAAACAGACAGACCAACCAACACAGGCAAAATCATAACCTCCTTGGCGGAAGTAACAATCATTTAGAACCAACATTTACTACCTGTCCAAATGAAGAATTAGCACTGTACTTTACTAACAGGCTAGCCTGGTAATAAAACCAGACCCTCATTCTACACTTTTGTTTCGTATAGAGGATCTGGACATTCAGTACTGAGTTATGATTGCTTGCTTGAGGTGTTTAAGTTTAAAAAGCCACTGACTGACAGTTTGCCTTGACTGATAGCATTCTAGCTCTGCATTCACAAATGTATGCTGATTGGACAGGTTAAAATGCCTCCTGAGACAACAAACTCCAAACAAATCCAGACTAGCACTGTAAGGAGATGATAACCAAGCTGAAGTGCTAGGAAGGCATGGCCAGGCTACACATAGGCTGAAACTGAGACCAAATCACTCACCTTCTCAAAGCTCTGCCTCCTAGATGAGCTCTTGTTTAACCAGAGCATTGCTGCCTCAAACACAGTCTCTTCGTTTGGCACGTTTAAGTGGTCGCTGGAGATGATCTCAGTCAGTTTGTCAGCACACAGAGACAGGAACTCCTCCTGTAGACGAGGGCCCATTGATGTGACACAAGCAGAAAACAGCCACAAATAAGGAAGCCAATGAAACTTGTGTGTGTGTGTGTGTGTGGGGGGTCATTTCCACTAGTGTAAGCCTCCACTATCCCACCTGTTGGCACACAGTGCTGAAGTGCTGCTGGATGTACTCCATGCTGCGGCGTTCCAGCTCGTGACAGGAGTGCGCCTCAGCGAAACAGTGGATGCCCACACAATTTATCTCGTCCATCTGACGCTCCATGAAGCGGCAGCAGGCTTCACGCACGGCCATCACGTCCAGGAGGTTGGCAGCAGCCAGGAGGGCCTGCACGTTAGCCTTGGAGATGACCACCTCAGCCGTGTAGGCGTAGCTCACCAGCATGCCGATCATCTGCGGCTCCACGCCGTTGATGGCCACACGCTCCTGACGTGACTCCATGAGATCAGTGGAAAACATAGCCTGTCCAGGAGAGTTACAGGAGCATCACTGCACTGACTTCATTATTGTTATTTGTTAATTCTTAAGAGGTAATTATGTCATTATACTGACTGATATTTTAATAAGAGTATAATGTAGGGAAGCTAGTTTTTTGAAAAAATGGTATTGATTTGATTTTTGATTGATTTTTTTAGCTGTAATCTTTAGTATACTTAAATAAATTTATATTATTTTAATATGACAACGTAACTAAAAACTGTAGGCTCTATATTCAAATCGATCTTTAAATGGGCTCTCATCGTGAAGCAGGCCTAGGTGAATGTCTCAGTCTAGGCAGTGACAGAATTGCATTGTTGGATGAGTTTACATTAGCACATCGGTTATGATAATAATCCAGAATGATGTCGTATCATCCGTACTGTGGTTACATGCAGGTGAGCCTTACCTGAAAATACGAACTAAAGGAGGCAAGCACTATGCGATGGCAGGGGAACTCCTGTCCTCCGCAGCACAGTGTCACATCACAGAAGGCATTATTCAAGCGTAGACTGTTGAGGCCCTCTAGCACCTTGTTGGGATGGCGTGACTCTACAAACACGTATTCCTCACTATCCAAGGAGGCAAGGGGAAAACCGGATTCCTCCAGAACGGGAGATGGAGGAAGAGTTGCCGTAGCAGCAGAAGTGGTCGATACGTTCACAGCCATTATTTCCATTCTTCTGATCTTTATCACACTCTGCTTACAGAATATGCATCAATAATCGATTCATTCACCTATTCAGAAACATCAGATTACAACAGGCTACGGCATTGAGTCAATGTGAAAATTAATTAAATTATTAAATGTTACGGTGTACTCATGTAGATTACATGTATATTGTGTAGCCTATACAACAGTATCGCCAGCATCAACTGTGACAGCCAGACGACAAGGACTCGCTGGCTAACATGATGGGTGTATCAAATAACGCGTTAGTAACCTAGTGCCTTATCACCTCGCCTTTGCACTAACGTTAACGTTACTTTCATGGCGAAAAAAAATAATCGAAAGGGTGTGGGTGAGAGGACATCAAAAACTGTTACTGCTGTCGATGAACCAACAATACCAAAAACCTCTCGCTACACCTTCGAAAATGTTTCTGATAGGGGGTGGTGGAACATTACCTCTTAAAGATGTTTCATGCTCGTCCAGATCCAGTGTTTTCGTCAATTCAGCGGACACCTTATGCATATACATCTAGATAAGTTAACTAAATAGGCATCATGGTAAATAACCTGATGGTAAAACCACCTGTTACGCATTTTTCAGCAGTCAGATTCCCTAATTTTTGCCAGTGTCGACCTCAAATTGTTTATGCGGAGTCGTGACGCCATATCTTCTTCTCTGACTTTTTCCACAGCACCTGCGGAAATATGACAAATTACCGCCACCTGGTGGAGTTTGACTGAACTTACCTGTTATATGTTTCATCGCTTTCATCGCTAGTAGTGTTGTAGTACTCATTTTCTGCTTTCTTGGCCTCATCTCGGACTTGACCCTTCAAAGACTCGGTCTCGGTCCACAGTGGGAAAAGAGGGACTCCTATATTTCATTTTTTATGCTCATGTTTATGTTCATTTTAATAAATATATCCAAAATATAATTATCATTACAAATGAATTTAAATAACTAAGAAACCTGATCTGGGTTCTGTGTTGTGAACAATGTTTAAATGTACTTATTAAGAAGGAATAAAGTTTTAAAGGATATTGAATATCATATTCTAGTGTAATGTCAAAATTATTACATTTTGGAAAAATTGGAAAAAGGACTAATCTAGACAAACCATTTGCAAATTTGACTTTGCTCTGCATGTTATAACTATGATTCAAAGTCATGCTGGGCTTAACATGTTGATGACAGAGCAGCACTGTTGAGGTGGTTTTGAATAGCTATCCAATAAAGTACAGATTGGATTGGATTTAGTCAGTGCCACATCTACAACTAGATGTGGGTCTGGATTTCCAGGCTATCAGTAAAAAATATTTACATTAGATTTATGCATTTAGCAGGCACCTTTATCTATTTTATTCCTAGCTTAGTCTGGAGGCCTAACTGTTGACTATTAACTGGGGTGATTATAATCATAGTAATGAAAACTGACTTGTTTTATGCTTTTGGTCTCGACTCCTGAAGGACTCGGTCTCAACTCGGTCTTGCTTCTTCAAAGACTTGGTCTTGACTCAGACTCACCTGCATTTAAAAACCAACAGTCTTGGTCTTGACCCTTCAAAGACTCGATATAAGCAGTCTCATCCCCATCACTAGACAGTAGCTCTCAACATATGGGACATTAAGGTGATGGTCATACAGTTTCTTTATTTGCAATGCTATTAATAGATGCAAAGCTATTAACAGATGAAAAAGACACCACTCACTCACAATTTTTATATATATGCTGGGTATGGGCATATTAACTAAAACATGGAATTCATTTTTATTTTATTTTTTCCCATGATTTATCATGATTTTGTTTAATAATTGTGCTGTCATAAAACCAATCATCCAAGTCTGCCTCCAGATAACAATATCCTTTGTGTTCCCATGATCACCCCAAAATCTAATTGCTTACACATTCAGCACAAGCAAACATGAATAAAAGCATACATTTTGTTTAGTTTGTAAAGGTGTAAGTAGGTCATGAATCCTACGGAATGATGTTACCATTCAAGTTCAGTGCTTTGCTTTCTCTTCCACATGCTACTTCATAGGAAGGTATCTTTCAGAATGCCAGGGTGCTCCAGAACTGCCTTCCGTCTTGCTGCTGCTTCCAGAATCTTTTTGCGAGGACCAAGTTGGATGCGAATGCCCCTCAGGTCTTCATCTGAACATAGCATTAGGGCATCCAGGTCGAGCTTCTCGCGGGTAAATACAGGTGCAAAGTCCATAAGGCTGATGGAGCATAGGAATGCATCCAGCGGAGTTGTGTCCTCATCAAGGTCATCCAACCCAATCTCCTCCTGGTTCCAAGGGACAGTTCCCTCAGCTGCAAAACCACTGCTGTCATCTTCCTCGGGCTCAAACACCTCCCTGTGGATCAGAGTCGCCAGGTCCTCCTCCCCCATGTCTCCACTGGGAAAGTCCTCTGGCTCCACTCCCATCTCCAAGGAGAAGTTCTTGCGGAACACCATTTTGCCCAAGCCTGGCCTCTGGAAGATGGACTCATGGACTCCTCCTTCTCCTTCCACGTCTTCATTAGAATCTCCAATTTCATCCTCGACTTCATCCTCATCCTGCTCATTGAACATGTCAACAAACTCAGGCTTATCTGTAGAGCCGTTCTGTTTCATGAAGATCACATTGCTGTCCCCTTGCCTCTCTATCATGCCTTTGGCCGTGTCTTTCTTGCCAAGCTTTCCCTGGAGGGTTCCTTTCAGTCTTGCTGTGAGAGAGCCTGACTTGTCTTTGGCAATCATCTTGGAGAATTGTTGCTCATTGATGCTGTTGATGGTGCTGTTAGATGAGGCTGTGCTGGGCTCTGACGAAATGCTGCCTCGGTACATCTTATCCATCTTACTTTGGTGCCTCCTCTTTACCTTTTCGCATTTCTTTACACGCTCCTGAGCCTCTTTGGTAGCACGTTTCTTCAGGGCCTCCACCTTCTTGGCATTCTTGTTGGCCTGTACGGAAGCGGCATTGTCTAGGAAGCGCACACACTCCATGTGGTCATGCGATGCGGCCACATCCATGGGTGAGTGAAATTCATTGTCCAGGGCAAAGATGTTGGCACCAAAGTTCACTAGGAAACTGATGATTGTCAGATGACCATTGTTGGCTGCATGATGAAGTGGAGTGTTGCCCCAGATGTCACTTCTGTCAGGATCCCCTCTGAAAATATTAAAGATAAACACCATTGTTAAACATATAGCACAATCAATTATAGTCCTTCATGATTGTATACTGCAATAACTTTAATGCATGTATTAACAAATTAATTCCAATGTTATATGAGTATGAGTATGAAAATGTATAAAAAATGGCTAAAGCAGAAAATCCCTAAAGATAATACTGATTCGGGTATAGAAATAGATGTGTGGATTAGACCAGGAGGTGATCTGGCAGGCAGGTAATTGGTGATCCATTAAAAACTAAAGTCCCTGCATATACTGACATGGGTCCTATAAAATTCTTGATTGCTCTATCTGTGTGACACCTTATCTCTGTTTCAAACATGCTCCTGCTGACGTTGTTCCTCTGTTGCTAGGGATACCAAAAAACTCCATGATAAAAATTTGTTTTACACCATTTAGTCTGACCAAAACATGTTAAATTATTTATTATGAATTATAAGTTATAATAAGCGAATGCATTGCCATTGATTATACATGACCATATCAGCACTAAGTATTGTCTGTGGTGTAAAAACAGCGGTTATCTGAACTCTATTTTGGTTTCCATTTGGGAAGTGACAGACTGCTGGGAAAAAGAGAATGCTTTTGTTCCTCATTTACATAATACAGTGGCCTAATTAATTTTGGCAGATTTGGACATTTTCTCATGGGAATACAAATAAAGTAACAAACATGTATTCAAACAGATGAAGAATTTTTGCAAATTAGAATTTTAAGCACACACAAAACTCATATACACACATGAGACTGGAATTATGTAGGGTGTGGTGGGTGGCCTTCTGAAAGCCTTGTATAATAATGATTTTATTGACTGGCAGGAATATACCATATCTTGCTAAACCAGTGGAAACATCATAAACCTAACCTTTGGTCTACAACAACACCTTAAACAAATTCCAAAGCCCTCAATAATCTGAGATGCGCTTTATCCCCAGAACATTTACATTCATACTCCTTTCAAAAGTTCTGACTAACAAAAATGCATGTCATGGATAACAGCATTTAGTACTCTTTTCTCAATTCTTGTTCACATTAGACATGCAATTAAATTTCCATTAGAATAAAAAATTTTCATGAGGCTCAATTTTAGTTTGAAGGAGAATACAGTGGGAAGGGTTTCATCTTAATCAAATTTACCTGGTTCCATTTGTATAATTAGCCTATAGCCTATTTACCCTGCATCCTTCCTTCCAGAGGTCTACTCTGTTGAATTCTAAAATTTATTTTCACTCACCTTCTACTGCAAATTAGTTGTAAAGCCTCTAATTTTCCATGATAGGCAGCCCATAATGTTGGAGTCATTCCATCTTCGTCTGGAGTGTTGAGATCTTGTGTAGTCGCTTCTTTCAGAAGTTCAAGATAGCCATCAATTGCTGCCTTGTGATATCTTGACATTTTGTTAAAAACTTTCAAAGACAGAAATTAGGAAAAAAAAACTGAGAAGAAAACTGAGAAGATTGTCTTAGTTGGGCATAATTGGTGCTGCTGCGTTGGTGTCAGGCTGTCGAAAGAAGCCCAGTACACTGCCTGGGAGGAACCTCACTCCAATGCAAGTCATAAAAGCGAAAACAAAGTTCGCCATGGACAGGGAATGTCTCATAATTGGGCTATGCAAATTGGGATTGGGATAAATGTGCGGAAACAAAGTGTTAGTATAAAAAACACATTCGACACTTCCGTTACTTTTTTTTTTACAATAATAAACACTGGCAGTCAAATATCAGACCACACTTGTGCATCTTCATTATTTCATACTAAACTCCACTACTGCAGGGGGCAGTCAATACGTGTAACACATTCAAGTCCAATAGTGAGGCAGAGTAAGAAATTCAGGAAGGAAAGGTTGTTTGCTTACATGAACATGAACCCGGCAGGAAGAGAATTCAACATGGTATGATGTCTGCGAAAGTTGTCAGGTAACGTAAGACGAGAAAGGCCGTTCAACAGCAAAAACGCACTGATTGCGCAAATAATTACATCTCAATCTTTGAAGCGCCGCGATGTCCGACAATGGCGGTGTGGCTGTTGGCCTCCTGTCTTACGAGACCCTTGTCCATGCAGTGGCAGGTGCAGTGGTGAGTTGGGCTGCATTTTCACATGAGATTCTTTTCCGACTTAATCTGATACGTTTTTGCTGTTTAGATTCACGGTTTCTGAAATATTTTGAAATGTACCCAAGAACCGTGGATATGCCCTTACAAACCCCTCTCTGATTAGTTAATTTTATTTCACAGGGTAGCATGACTGCAATGAGCGTGTTTTTTCCTTTGGATACAGCCAGGATCAGACTGCAAGGTGAGAGACCATCGTTTGTAGATTGAAAGACTTTAGCTGGGAATAAGGGGTCATGGGGGGGGGGGGGGGGGGTTATTATCAGGAGGATTACCTCTAGATTATTTGCACATTTGTTAACAGGTCTGATTGCGTCCACAAATGTTATACGCCACTAAGGCATATAACAGTTGTGGACGCAAGAAGTAGGTCTACCTGTGTGGTGATGCCTGAAAATTGACATGTCATGTAAACTGTTTTAGTGGATGAAAATCGAAAATCCAAATCAACACCCATAATCCTGGCAGAGATAGCAAAGGAGGAGGGCGTGTAAGTATCTTAGTATCTTTTGAAGACCTACATTGCAAGTGTCTTGGAGCTGCTGTTACACTAAACTATTTCATTCATTACATAACTTCTAAGATGGTTTGTGTACTTTGTCAGTTGTAATTCTAGAAAATCTCTCTCATTGCTGTGTTCAAATGATCCTGGGCAAATCATGACTGAGGCCAGTCGACCTCTTTTTGCAACTCAACCTGGTCAGCCTGTCAGTCTCATTTATTATTGGAGGTTTTATTGTCTTGTGTTCTAGGCTCTCACTGTATCGTGGATGGTTTCCGGTCATCTCAAGCCTTTGCTGCTCCAACTTTGTGTATTTTTACACGTTTAACACCCTGAAAAGAGGACTTGTGAAGGGCGAATCATGGCCCGGCAAGGACTTGCTCATGGGCATTATCTCTGGTGAGGGGCAAATCAGTCATATCATTCAGTTCAGAGTGTTGGATCATAGTCATGATGAGGTCAGTGCAGAAGAAGCACTAGTGTGTTAGATGTTTGCACTGCTTTGTAAAGGATAGTAATGAATGAGAATGCCATAAATCTGTTGAATATGTGCCATCAAACTCTTATTTTAAGGTTAAATATTTGTTTTTGCACTTCCACAGGGGCTGTGAATGTGCTCCTGACCACACCCATGTGGGTGGTAAATACTCGCCTTAAGCTCCAAGGAGCCAAATTCAGGAATGAGGAACTGCACCAGACTCACTACAAGGGCATTTTTGGTCAGTCGTATGTGCCAGAGATAAGCATTTCACTCTCATAACTGTGGTTCAGAGACAAATATGTTTCTCAAGGTTTCATGGAAGGTGTGGCATAATATGTTAACTCTAGGCAGTTTGCAGAAAATGGACCTCTGCAGAGGCTGCACAAGAGATGGTCTTTGACTGCAACTTGCATAGAGGCAGGTTACTGAAATCCCCCTTGTCTGTGTCTCACATAGATGCCTTCTCCCAGATCATTGCTGATGAGGGAGTGGGCACTCTGTGGAATGGCACTCTGCCTTCTCTGGTGTTGGTCTTCAACCCTGCAGTCCAGTTCATGTTCTATGAAGCCATGAAAAGAAAGGCTGGACAAAGGGGCAGAAAGGTCTGTTCTGTTCTTTTCTGTTATTGTTTTGTCTCCATTTTTTATATGATTTTGGCTGTTATTGTGTCAATGGTATTGTGAATGTACATGATGTGTTTGTTCACAGATTTCATCCATGGAGATATTTTTCATTGGTGCTATTGCTAAAGCAATTGCAACGTCAGCAACGTATCCACTTCAGACTGTCCAGGCCATCCTAAGGGTAACCATCTTTCCCACCCTATTCCTTAGCTGATAGAATTTGATATTGTTGAAATGTAAACAATCTGTAAAAACAAATGACCATGATGTCTCATGTAATTTTAACAACAATCTCAACGTAATGTTTTGATTGCTCGCTGTATAACAGTTTGGCCAGCACAAATCAGAAGGCAAAGGAGGCTTGCTTGGAAGTCTTCAGAATGTCATGCATCTGCTGATGGACAGAATCAAGTAAGTGCAACACATTCATTCATGAAATCATTGTTATCCACCGCAGTAATACAAGTATGTGCCCTCTCTTTGCTGACAACATGCCCTTAGTGTATAGCGTAAATAACATGAAAATATCTTGCCTGTCTTGTACTACCATATTTCTTCTTGAACAGCCATACAATGAGCTAACATTTTCTACTGGCAGGAGGCATGGAGTCTTGGGTCTCTACAAAGGCCTTGAAGCTAAGCTGCTTCAGACTGTGCTAACTGCTGCCCTCATGTTCGTGATATACGAGAAGATCATGCGGGTGACCTTCAAGGTTATGGGCCTTAACAAGAAACTGAAGCACTGATGCTCTTTCACCCATGTGTTCTCTTGAAAACTAACCACAGGCAGGCTGTTTTCTCCTCCACTACCTCTTTGTTTCTGTAAGATCTCACTTCACTTTGGGACTAGTCATTGCCTCATCTTCACTGGTGACTGCAGTCATGCAATTCACTGTTCACATTGGGTGAGTGAGATTTGTGCTTGAATGTTATTGACCAAAAAGGCATAACATTATTAACACCCATCATTTGATTGATGCCTTTTAAAAATACTGTACCTGATGAAGTGCCAGTGAGTGTTTTGCAATTGGTGCCTCTCACAAAATAATCCTAATCTGATGACTGTAACGACATAGTTAACTAAAAGGCAATTTATTGTGTGGGGTGTAGTTTAAACTAGGTCAGTATGGAGCTAAGCAGGGGTAGTGGGGCTGTTTATTGTGTTGTTGGCACAGGACAGAAAAAAAAGAACAGGAATTGTGTCAGATTTTTTTCCCAGTGGTACTAATTTGCTTTGTTGCTTTGTCTCTTCACATCTAGGTGTAAAAGTCTATTTGGCCTTGTCATCTAACTTCTTTTAAATTACTTTGCCTTTCATAAAACCTCAATTATCATTTCCTTATTGAGAATGAATGATAATATACCCTAGAGATGGTCTAATAATTAACCAGTAATTATACATGGCTTTATCTTTCTCATCAAAAGCAAATCAATAAACAGACAGACGATAATATTTAATTTGGTAAATATAAGTTCCATTTCAACTAAATACTCATTACAAATCACATTACAACAAGCAGTACCTTTCCTCAAACAGTTGTTATGCATCTAAATGAATTTCAGTTCTTCCATTAAAACTAATGCAGATTTTCTGAATTCATCCACATCACAATGATTTCAGCTAGGATATAGCAGTTATGTTGTGATTTCCAACCCCTAGAACTTCACAAAACTCTTGTGCAGATTATCTTGTTTGTTTCTCTGCAAAGGGCAAAATAAAGAAGTTTTTTAAATGTGAAGAAACGCTAACCTTGTTTGCAAGTAACTGGCATTCAGTTAAATTCTGTAGAAACAGTAGGTGATTGGAGAAAGTGGATCTGGTTAATAGTCCCTCTTAAACAATTCTTCCACTTTTATAGCATTTGCAGTAAAAATGTGAATATCTCAGACTTGGAAACAGATGGCTGAAAAAGCCAGTAGAACTATGTTTTAAAGGAATTTAAAGATTTGGTGTGAACTTCATTGCTGTTAAGTTCTTGCATAACCATTGACTGCCCTTCTTCTAAACTGAAGTAGTCATTCAGTAGTTTGACAGGTGAATATTAAATAAGACAGCTGAATGGGCAATGTGAACGTGTGAAAATGTTATTGTGAACTAAAGTTTTGATTAAGATCTGACATGAAATTCAGCAACTGAGATTTTTCAAAATATCAAAATGTCTGGCTGACGCACTGACTAAATTACAAAGGACTGGGATTTTACAGAAAGGGATTTGATATGGTTTTTGGCAAGATATTCATAAGCTCTGAATAGGAAATGTATATTCACATGACAGTTCAATTCTATGCATCATACATTTTCTGTCAATTTTTAAGACACAGTAGCAAAGATGCAATACTTACTGCAATCATGATGGATGTCATGAGAAGCCCTTTTGTAGTAATCATGTAGATTTATGCTTCTCTGAAATGCCTCAGTACAAGGTGATGACCAAGGAAGGAGCACTGTGCATGCATAGTGGCTGCCCATATGTGGAAATTAATGTTCAATTTTAGTGTAACTAAATCAGTGGAATTGTTCTTGATTTTAACCTCTTTGTCTTATTTTGTATGTGAAAAATTGTTGTCCCTGATAGTGTTGAAAAATTAAAGGGGTGTAACACAAGGGGAGTGGATGGAAAAGAAATGCATGTGTCTTATGTTACTATATAGAAGAATGACCTAAGGTAGACTCAGGGTGTCATTGTTACACATACATTGCCACATCAGAACTGTAACATATGCATCTTGTCAATCCTCAAGTAGAAGGCACCTCTGCAGTGTGGTGTACTTTTCACCAATAAAAATGACAAACAACAAAGCTTAAAGGAGACATAAAATGGAAAACCATTTTTGCCTTGGCTTTGATGAATTAGCAGAGGTTGTGCATGGCCAAAGAGCAATCATGAACATAAGGCATGATTGTGCCCTCCAACATATTGAAATCTTTGAGTTTGCCATTAAAACATGGGCGAATTAGAACAAAGCCTATGTGTGATGTCAAATGGCACAAAGTAATTGTAATTCAATTGTGGTTGGCAAAAAGGGTACCATTTACCCAAAAGAACCATTTCAGTACCCATATAAGGTTTTAATTTGGCTTGTACAATTGCACTTGAGCTTATTTTTGATAAACTAAACTTGAATATGTTGTATTTAACATCAGAGAATAAGATACAGTACTCCATTCAGCCATTCTATGTCCCCTTTAATATATACTAATTGAAATGATTTTTGGCCTTTTGTTTTTCTCATGTATCGCTACTGATGTTTTCACAGTTGTCAGAATAAGTAGTTGCGAGCACTGCTGTCTGTTTCCTTCTGTAACCTTTTGTAATTTATAACATTTGTATAATTTATGATTGTTTACAGTACTGTTTACATAATATGTTCCCTTTGAGAAAATCTAATGCAGCCATTTTCTGCCTATGCTCTAATCCTGGTTTTCTATTCTATTTGTAAGTAATGCACAGCCTCTGGACAGACCTGCATAGTGCCACCTTCATGACGAGGACAATAAATAATACTAAAACACCTAGCTGGAGTAATATTGTGTTTATCATTAGGGCTAATCATGATTTCCCCAAATGATTACTTAAATGTCTGTTAAAAGTTGTTAGACACAGAAGGATCTGTTGTCTGAGGTAAATATTTATATGCATTTTCCACAATCCTCTATACATCCCTGAGCAGGTCACATTTCACCTTAAGTTTCAGAGGAATTTCAGGTATATACACCCACACAATCAAAAAGTCAGTTTAATTAGTATTTACAGCATACAAATTAGTACAACAAGAAAAAATGAAATGGAATATTTTTGTATATTAAATGTCAGAGGATTCAACATTTACATATGAATGCATTTGAAATACAAACATCTTGGCTCTGTGCATTCAGACACTATAAAGCTTAATCCGTTCATCTTGACTGTCATGCATCTGTTGACGGTTAAGTCTTCAAGGTTCATCTCTGGTACATGGAGTAAGAGTCTCACAAAGAGGCCTTGTCATTTCTTTCACAAACCAGTCCGGCAGGAAGGTATACTCCGAGTCTTTGTGGGCTGTGAATGTTACGTCTCTGTGTGGGTCCCATGCAAACAAGTACACCGTCCTGGAGGAGAAAAAAAAATCTTCTGTTTTAATAGCATATTTTGAACAACACCACATGTATGCTGGCAAACTACACATCCTCACCTTGGATCATCTTCTCTTACAATCTTTCTTACAAAAGACAGAAAGTCACTGCAGAAATTCATGCAAACTGTTGGCTTCCAGCAGTTATATTCAGTCTGTTTTGAGTGAGAGAAAACATTGTTACAACATTTGCATATGGAACATCAAAAATGGGAAAAAAAGAAACACGTTCACATAATAGGATACATGAGTGGGTGTATGTTGATTTCAAGATGTCCTCAAACCAATCCATTGAGACAAACCTTGATTAGCTGGGATATCTGGGATGTTTTGAATGTCTCCACATGAACCACTTGTCCTTCATTGTCTCTAAACCCTGCCACAATTTTGGGAACTCCTGGAAGGAAAGACTGTGCCCACCATTTTAGAAGCTTGAACCTGAAAGCAGTTGAGAATCAATGTCAGAGATGGTGGACAAGTATCATAGTGAACTTTGTTTTCAAATCTCTTGCTCTAGTTCTCACATAGCTGAGCAGTTCAGTATGGCCACTAGGGCTATCTAGGGTTGAGTCCAAGGTGCATGAAATATAGCAACATGGTTAATTCAACAGAAAGAGAGGTGAGCTGGTCATCACTTGCTATTTGTTTTGTTTTTATCCATGCCTGATTAAATGCGTATAAATATGGGGATTACTCTTATCATTCAATTCAAGACGGATACTCTATACTCTATTACTGCTCCACATTAAATTGGATGTACAGTAATTGAATGCACACTTCTTTTTGCACTACAACAATTGACACTGCTGCTTAAATAACTCCATTTGAGCATTATGCTACACACTGTGGACTGGGTATTTCACTTATTTGTATTATATACAAGCCTATTTGTACTCTTTGCTATGTGTATATTGTCCTTGCTATGTGTATATTGTTAAGCTTTGTCATTATATTTATTGTCATCATACTGATATTGTTTATAATATGTTTAATGTTCACTGTGGGTCTAGGGAGCGCTGTAATTTCAAATCCTATGTGTGCATGGCTTTTGACAATAAAGCTGACTTTGACTTTGATACTGTGCTCACTGTGTTTTTTAATGCTGTGGGTTTTTGGTACACATCCATGCTGACAGGGTAACTATTCTGACACACCCACCAAACGAAAAAAAAACTACCTCAAAAGCCTGTTGCAAAACCCGCTACGTTGCGGCCAAACACTTTGTTTAATTAGTAAAGTCGTAGGAAACCGGTGCATCGGTTGAACTCGCCCCACATCTTTCCGTTCGCCTGAGATGAACCAATCAAAGACTGGCTTTTACCCCATGCAATGGGGACAGGCTTCAGATATGTTGTGTTTGTGTTGTGCAAATTGTGATGCATCTCACTCTGCCTCTTCTCTGCAATCATTGATCTTATTGGTTGTAGGTTTATCCAGTGTCTGCAGAGGTATTCTGAACTACATCTGTTAATATCATTGGAGATGATATGAAAGTAGCCAGACTGCGCTGCATAGCAGATCAGTAAGTGTGAGAACCAGGCTAGGTTGACATTGTTCACACCTATGGAAGTTGCTGCGTTGTTTGGGGGTATGGATCTCAGCTGAGGTCTTAAGCTCAACATAGCAGGCAGGAGCAGGTGGTGCCTGAGGATTGGCATCACGACAGTCAACTTCACCAGAGAAGAGCATCTTGTGTTCAGCAAGTCGTGTCTGCACAACTGTGCAGAAAGCTTCATTGGTGTTGACTACCCCTCCAGGGTCAGGACAACCTTGAGGTTCATCTGGAGGGTAAACATTTTTCATTTATAATTAAGAGGACATGGATGCTATTCTACAAGAAAGGAATGAAATGTATCAAAGTTACCTGCACAGGTGTACTGTTCAAATTTATAGCCCCAGTACATCATTTCCTCATGTCTTTCCGTTCGGTTCTCTCGATCCCTACGGGCATACTCCGTTTCCACTTCACTAATGTACAGAGTCCCAGCCAATTTGGACACAGCAAGCAGCCAGCCCTCCCGTGTCTCATATGGAGTGGTTAACAGCTTGGTTAGGTGACCACGCCAAGTAACAAAGTCTACACCTAGCGGACAGAAGCTGAGAATGATTCACAATATTATTTATTTAGTACAAATCTGGCAACTATCCAAAAACGTTTCCAAAAGGCGTACGATTTCCTTGATCCTTACCTTGCATCTTTAGGTTGTAGTTTCCGCCTATTTGCCAAGATCCATCGCAGAATGTGGTCAAGTTTCTCTTTAATGCCATCATCTCTTTTCACAAAACGATCGTGATAACCATCTCTCAAGTTGAAGTTAGGACATTTTTCAGGCTCCGCATAATAACGAAGTTGCCTTGCGTCACTCCAGAAATTACGCTTGGAGTCTAAGGAAAAATGTCCGATTTCCACAGGTTGTTTATAAACAGGAAAGTGTCGGTCATAAAGCTGACGCAAAACGCTCATGGTTTGTAAAGAAGACTCAGTGGGTCTCACACGTCTAGCATTATTTTCATTACCCGAGTTATGTTCACGACCTCTTTTTAATGATGACCTCTCCTGACAGAAACGGTTTTGCTGGCCATGCGAGTTGAAATTGCCTCTGTTGTAATGACGGTCCATGATCACAGATATCAGCCGGATACATAAATATCAAGTACGATTGAAAATCGCGCTAATACACGAGTGGAGGATACAGCTTATGAGACAGGTCTGTAATTCCAACCGATTTTAGAGTTGGCAATGGATGCTGTTTACTCGAGTAGTAAACCCAGAGGAATAAAACGATGCATTTTTCACCATCAACACTGTTGAGAGCTCAGATTAACCAAAGTCTCTGTATACTTCCTCATATACTTCCTAGTTTTGTCACATCAAAAGCCACGTTGGACTTCCAATGCTGTCACCAATACGTAGGATCTCGGCTTCAAACCTTTTCAGTGGTCCGTCAAGCAAATTAATAAATTGTTCCTAGATTAATTCATTTAGTTTAAATGAGCTTTGCGAAGGGTATTTCAATGACTATTTCATTTCAACCTGCCTGTAAAGGACTTGTATTTTGACGTATTTTTACTTCGATGAGCCGGAAATAGTTCATTGAAATAGTTTTGAAGGCTCTGGGAGAAGCTGCTGAATGACAACGCACAGTGGCTGTAACGCATCCTCTGCGTCTGAACTATATTTGGCATAGCCATTTAAAGAAAGCGACTTTCGTAGCCGTTTCGTAGCTTTTTATGCGAATTTAATTAATCAAGTTGGAATTGTATCAGTTTTCAGGTAAGTTAAGTATAAAGGCAGTCAACTATATGTCGAAACTAGCCTGGTCCGATTTAGACCCATACACCAAATTCTAAAAGAACATTTATCATGGGATATTAGTACATTTTTTGTCAACTGATTTTGCCTAATGTGCCTCATCACTCGTTAGGGATGAACAGGAAAAGGGCCCTGGTATCAGACACATTCAAAGCTACAAAACGACGGATCACACAAAACACTTTCGGTGAACCAGCTGGACAGGCAGACCAAGGTAAGTAATGCTGATAGGAAAGCATTTCCACTGCAAAGGAGTTAACAAAAACGTAACTCTTTCTCTTATTTTCTGTCATCAAGATGGCCCTCTGAATATTAAATCCAGTTTAGAGTGCATCATGACTCTCTTCCCTCGTAAAGTTTTTAACGACTCTCTGCCACCAATTATTATGAAGCATCAACTGTATAGTCTACACAGTGCCAAAACCTTGGTGGACAGGCAACTGGTGAGTGATCTGCGGATAAAGTAAGGGTGATTTGGTGGCACATGTTGGAATTATCATTTCGTTGCGTAGGCACGTACACTTAAGATGACTGATTTGCTGGTAATGCATTGTCATGATTGTGACTGATTGTTTTCTATGTTACTCTTAGAATTTGCTCAGGGAGCAGGGAGAGGTGATGATGTTCCAGTTGGGTTTTGATGCAGACACATTTGGCCTGGTGTTCACATCAGACTATAAGGAAAAGACATTGGCAGGGGTTGCTGGCACAGAAAGCCAAGCAACTGTTGAAAAGTTTCTGAATAAAGTGGTGCCATCCTGCACTGAGCTCAGCTTCAACAAGGACAAAATGCTGAAGGAGTTCTTCTTCACGGATTCAGAGATTACGTAGGGGGAAAAATGAAAGTTTTAACTTTATTGAACTGACTCACTGATAAGACAGGGCTGACTTGTTCTAATTTGCTCTTTTCATTTAGGCATCTTGTAAAATGTGGTGTACTTACGGTTAGAGATGCTGGCAGCTGGTGGCTTTCAGTTCCCAATTCCGGCAAATTCACCAAGTACTTGATTCAAGGTAGATTTGAATTGTTACTTTTAGCAGGAAGTATGTCCAATTGAGTATCAATACAGTACAGATCAGTAGCAGTAGGAGCAAGAACTACTGTGCTGTTGCTGGTGTCTCGTGCCACTGGCCTGTAACACTTACCTACTGTTTTGTGCTATTTTCCCACTGTCTTATGACTTGCATAGTGTCCTCCACCATGGTCCCGTGCCACTTCCTACTGTCCCAGGGGTTAGTTTTAAGGTGAGGTTTGTAACATTTGGCAAGCGTCACTGGATAGACCACAGGACAGTAGACAAGTGGCACAGGACAGGAGGTGAATATCACAAATCACTAGCAACAGCACAGTACGATTTTCCCTTCTACTGCTACTGGAACACTGGCAGTGAACAGTGAGCTTGTATGTTCTACATACAGTATTTCAGACTCTGATCATTAGTTGACTTGAGCTGAATTGAGTAACCTTCATTAGGTCGAAAAGCTGTACTGAAGATGGTGAAAAAAGCCAAATATGGCGAAGTCCTAAAGAGTGAACTGGAGGAGAGGCGCACCACCTCCCAAGTGAAGTTTCCAATGAAATACCACATTTACGACCTTATGGGTGCAGAGCTGGTGGAAAGGTAACTCTCATACATCTTTAATTTTGTAATTTTTAGAGAATATTTTTTCCTCATTGTCTTTTCTCCCATTCAGCATACCAACGACTTCAGGAACTCTTCTCCGCTATGTGGACACATGAACCCCTAAGTGTGCCTGCACTGTCAGAGATTGCCAATGAGTGGATTTAATTCATTGAAGTTGGTGAGAGGCTTTGATGACTGAACTGTCATTTCACATTGGAAAATGAGATTTTGTTTTGTACTTTGTACAGATTGTAAGAATAATGAGCTGGAGTTGTAAATAGCTGACAATTCTAAATAAATGCAACCACAATGCAAAGAATATAGTTACATTTTATTTTATCCACTTAAAAAAAAAGTTGATTCCTTACAATTACCCATAATAACTGGGTTATACTGCTGGCTTGAAACATATTCACTAACATATTTCCTATTCTTTTTCTTAGTTACTGGTCCAAAGAATGACTAATATGTTTTTAAGTACCAGCAATCTATGTATTGCACATTTCATTGTGTCTAATGCCAAAACCTGTTGCATGAAATAACATTTAACAGTTTAGTGCAACCGTATGCGAAGAAAGGTTATTTGTGGTACAAACCGAGATCAAGTATGGAGTGACATGTTTTCTTTGTACTTAAAAATGTATAATGTAAATGTACTTTACCTTTATTGTTTCATACACTTGCTTGCACACCAGCACTACAATGAGGTTGGCTACTTTGGCATCAGTGTTCTCTTTGCACATTTGAAAACTTAGCTGTGACGCATGTTCACTAATGGCCAAAACTCCTTAATGGTTTCAGGATTTGATTACTGGACTTCTGACATGCTATAAAAACGCTAATATTTGCAGAGATCAGTTTTTACCTCCATTTGAGTCATGAGCATTACTGCAAGATCCTCTGTTAAACCTCCCGACTTAGGGCAGTTCACCTACATGTACCCAGTCATCAAGAAGACATCAGGTCATTTGTGTTTTGCAAACACTGTCTTTCTCACCGTGTTCCAGTGATTTATTGAATACCCCTTCTCTAATAATTTTGCAAGTGGGAAAGTAGTGTTTGTAATATCAAATGGGCTTGACATATTGCCATGTTGGCAAGCTCTCCATGTGGTACAAAAATACTGTAAACAAACTACTAAATGAAAAAGTAAATCATTAAACAACAAAAAATAAACTTCTAAAGACATTAAAAATTGTAGAAGACTGAGAATTTAAATGCCTGGAGTGTCTTGGGGAAAAAAATGGGACTTGGAGTTGATTTGTAGTTTTCACTAACAAAACTAACCAAAAATAGGGTGGAAGCAAAACATTTGCCTCATGATACAAAATTGTAGTGGTAGTTACAGTAAGCAGGGATACAACTGAACAGACGTCCCATATGCCTTCGCCCTCCGGAGTTTTGAGCAGATCTAAAGCAAGGAGCACTTCCTCCTCCTCCTCTTGACTGGGGGAGGGCACAGCACAGCCCTGATGGCTTCATCAAACACAGTCTTCAGGCCACGCTGGGTCAGGGCAGAGCACTCAAGGTACTTCACAGCTCCTAAGGGAGTGAGGGAGTTTTTAGGTCAAAGGGGGAGTCAGCTGTGTTGTGCCATATCAACAGGAAGATCAAGAAGGTATGATGCAGGCAAATAAACTAAAAATCGCCAGGAGAGTGAAAAATTTCCATAAAGCATCCACTCTTGCCCAATTCTGTAACACCAACCTGTGATGCTAGTGCCAGTCCTTAAAAAATCTACAGAACCATAGGTTGAAAAATAACTAGTGAAACAACTACCATTTTCACCACATAACCACTTTCATGAATGACTGATTACAAAAAACACAAAAAACCCCACTTACCAATCTCTTTGGCCATGGCCAGGCCCTGTGGGTATGTGATGGGGGTAAGTTTCTTTTCTTTCAACTTCTCAATTGTGTCCTTGTCATCTCTCAGGTCCAGCTTGGTGCCAACAAGGATAATGGGAGTATTGGGACAGTGGTGTCTGACCTCTGGGTACCACTACCAATAAATGGGAGGAGTGTCATCCATATGCAATTACAATACACTAACTAAAATACCTTTTATTTTTAAATTCAAAAAATGATTTAGTCAAAGATTAAGTCAAAACCCCAAGTTGCCCCCCATTTTCAATGACACCTCAAGACTGTTACATGACTTTCATGGCACAGAAGTTCACAAAATTGTGTATTATAAAGCAGGCCTGTGATTTTTGGGATGGGATTTTTACTCCAGAGTTGGATGTGTTCCCTCCCCAAACACTGCCTCTAATATGCTATTACCTTTGCTCGAACATTTTCAAAGGATGCAGGACTCACAAGGGAGAAGCATATCAGGAACACATCCTACAAATGGGATAATCAAGATATGAGGATAGGACACACACATACACACACTCCAACAGCCTTCAAAAATTAGTGAATGGAACATACATATGAAAATGTGAAAATCATTGGTAAAGATCATATATCAAAAATCTAACTTGAACAAAAACATTTTTTGTCATTTCATAGCAAAGAAATTATTATTGCATGTTCTTGAATTATGATGCCATTGATCAGTTCTATCAGAATTAACAGCATAAATCATCTTTAAGCCTTTCTTTTTAGTGCAAGTCAATAAGATTAGGAGCATACTGTTTGTGGATAGGAAAGAGGGCGTAGTCTGTCATAATCTTCCTGTCCTGCAGTATCCCACAAGCCAAGGTTGACCG
Organism: Tenualosa thibaudeaui; assembly: GCA_027481765.1. NCBI lineage: Eukaryota > Metazoa > Chordata > Actinopteri > Clupeiformes > Clupeidae > Tenualosa > Tenualosa thibaudeaui. The sequence goes on from JAIFZK010000024.1 coordinate 4,680,196, forward strand.
GTTTACCATCCACCATCACATTTGCAGAATAATTATCAAACCTGGCAAAATAATGACCATTTTAAATCAAGTAATACAGTAATGCTTCCAAAGCAATGACAACATGCTGCTCTCATTTATTAAATATCTTCTGTAACAAACAATTTATCTATGCTGACATATTTGAAGCCCTGCAAAATGTATTGTGGCTGGAAAAAAAATTAGTCCACTGTGCATTTTGGTTGAAATTAAGTAAAGGGCAATTCCAAGAACAGTGGACTTTCGTATCATATCCATAGCGCCAGCGAAAAATGTAACATGTGCATATTAAATTTGACGCTTCGCTGTATTCAGCTGAGGGGTTAAATGGGGAAAAAGGCATTAATCATCATAATGCATACTCATTGCCAATGCTTACGCATTGCCCTAAATCTACACTACTTTGAATTCATTCATTTATAACTTACACTGTAGGGATATACTCCCCAGGGAAGGCATTGGTAGTATAGCTGATCAGGAGACATGTTTTTCCCACAGCCCTGTTGAGTTAAATAAGGCAAAAATCAGAAAGTTTTGACATGAACACTGCTGCGTCTCATAATACCGTTGACTTTTTGGTGCCGAAACTAGTCAACAAATCCGTAATTGGGAAATAATGAACACCCAGCTCATCATCTGAAGTTTCAAATTATTGTAACAGTGATATGATTTGAGAACACAAGAATACCACACGCAAACTAAACTAGTGAGCGGCATCATTAACCTGGGAGCATTACGGGCTGACTACCTTGGAGGCTTTACAGTGAACTAGGCTATGGGTCATACCAATATTGGGATGCTAACGACACTTGCTAGGACAGTCGAGAAGCACAGATTGTCAACGGTGAACGAATCTTGCTTGCAAGGATAACAACATGCTAATAAACTAGGGGAAAACGATTACGAGATTTATAAAATATTCTTGACCGAAATAAAAGTTACACAAGATGGCAATGCAAGTACCCCGAATACCATTAAAATATAGGTTAATAAAGGATGTGATGCATTACACCAGCTTCATCGCTCCCAAAACAAACTACAAAAAAAAAAAAAAAAAAAAAAAAAACGACCACCGCTAACAATAAAATCATCAAGTTAATGACAGTCAAATATTAAGGTTACGAACACAACCAACGTTAGCCTTAAATGCTAACCTCAATGTGCTGGCTAGGTCACTTGGCTAAACAAGTCTAGCGTTATTTAAAGTTCACAAAGTTAACTAGCACATAATAGTAGTAAACGTTACAATCTGCCCATCTGGAAAAAATATCTATGCAAATGAAATGTCAGTAGTTTTTTGTTGTACTCACCCGTCTCCAACAACTACACACTTTATGGCCTGCATTGATCTTAAACGTTTGTCTTGGTCGTGCTGTTACAAACTATCAACCTGAACAGCTAATTTGTTAGCTAACTAGCTGGACGCAGTTCAGCACTTAGAAAATAGACAGGTAACGTTATCTTAAATTTCCACTTTAGCTTCGATGATAAAATATATCGATCTATTTTACATTTAACACCCAAGTAAAAATTGTTGAACATAAACTGTCGAGACAATTCCTCAAGCTAACATTCCCACGCTTAACATACGAATCTGGAAGTCACTCCAAGTTTTGTCCATAGACAGCCACCACCCCTGAAAAATTCCCGGTTGTGGATCATGAATCCTGTGGAGCGAACTTCAGCCATGGCCCGGTGGTTCCATGGTTCACTTGGGCGTGTTCGTAGAACTATTGGGCGTGTTCAGAGTCAGATGGGAGGAATTCAGACGATGCAAGGAAGCAGTGGTATGTGTGACTTCACAGGAAATAGTTGGAACATGTCTTTCTAGCAAGTGCGAAAACCTGATTTTCTTGAGGCTTATTTTACAATAAATTATAATAATTAATGGGTTTGTTACATCAAACGGTACACCTAGGTTTAAGTCTAGTAGGCCACTGGTGGAGCCTCAACAAAGGGTTTGGGAATGGTGCCCTCTTAGTTGGCTATTTAGGAAATAAACACTTGGCCCAAACCCTCTTAAATGTGTATGAATTGAAATGGCTAAATCATTCAGTAAATAGATAGATAGACAGACAGACGGACAGATAGATAGATATAGGCCACAGTAAGCTGTGAAGGAGAAATTCTGAATAGCGGACACTACACCACACCACAGCCTCATAACCTTATATATGCACAATATCAAGTTCAATCCAGTTTTCATAAACAAAATCAGATCAGAATAGATCAGTACACAATAGTAACAAATCACACCACATTTATTAGGGCTCGTCAGCCTCATTGCACCATGCTCTTTGTGTGTGTGTGTGTGTGTGTGTGTGTGTGTGCGTGTGTACGAAGGAGGGGGTGATTGTAGTTGCTACAGTTCATGGATCATTTGCTTCATTAATAAAGTAGGTGTCTTCTCAGTGGCACGTGATATGTTGCCAAAGGGCAACAAAGTTCAACTCCTTGGCTTCTGCGTAAGGCTCAGTATAAATAAAATGATCCGTCACAAAGTGCTTTCAAGTGAAGTTTTAACAAAATCATCAAGTCCACAAAAATTCTTCATCTTTTTTTTTTTTACATAAAATGTACAATATGAAATGATTGACTTCATCCACTTGGACATTGTTTGAAATCCAGCCTGAAGATGGCACTGTTACTTTTGTCCTTTGGTGAGTGTGCCTTGTCCAGACACATACAGTGGGGGTCTGTGGTATCCTTTTGGGCAGTGGCGTAGAACAAAGTCATAATTGGCAGATGTCGACATGGCATAGAATACATTAGCTTTGTCCGGGATTAGAAGCTCTGTAAATGGTGAAAAAATAATTTAAGACGTTTAGTTGGACATACTGACTGAGACTTTAATTTTGAATTGTATGGCAACGTAGACCACATCTCATGAATGTATTCCAGTGTCGCATTTCATTTACAAACAAAAAACCTATGTGTATTATGTAAAAAGCATGTTTTATAGACACTAACAATGGAAAGTTTACCTTTGCCTCCTGATAGAACCTGACTCAGGGTGAAGTCGTGGCTGCTCATGGTCTCTAGGTTGTGTTTTTCTAAGGCTCTCTGAATTACTTGCACGGTCTTGTCCTGGCTGGTGAGCTGGGGAAGAAAAAAATACAAATGTATCATTATTTAACTCATAAATGTCAGCAATTGTTTATTAATTTATCAATGGCTACTTCCACACAAAAAGACTGTGGAAATTAGTTGACATTACTGTGCACAGGGATGTGAATGAAATGGCCTTCACTGTACAAAAGTTAGCCACATCAAAGACATATGAACTACGTTTAGATTCAGAAGCAGAAGTTATGATGGCTCAGGCTAGGGGGAATTTTCATATGGCATTTCCTCATATATTTTAGTGAAGTTAGGTACACACCGTGTATATACTCAAGGTACATCACAGCTTCTAAGGGACAAAGCGCAAAACATTTTACAATGGATGTGTATATTGTGCCATATCAACAGGAGGATCAAGGATGTATGATGCTGGCGAAGAAATTAAAAATCACCAGGAGACCGAAACATTTCCATAAAGAATCCACTCTTCCCTAATTCTCAAACACCAATGTGATGCTAAAGTGTAAATCGTTTAAAAAAAAAAAAAAAAAAAGGTCCCCATACCACTATATAGTACAGGTATAATGGACTTAACACAGGCCATGGTATTAGTATTGGCTGGCTGGCTAAGCCATTCAAAAAATGTGCATTTTTATATTCAGAAATATAGAAATTCTTACCAGAATACTTTTGTACATGTTGCCATTGCTGCTTTCACCACCCATCATGCTGACACGGATTATGCAGGAGTCAGCCACCTGCCGGTTGTAAACAGGCAGCGACGTCATAGACACCGATCGTTTGTGTGTGGAGGACAAAGTGCTCTTGGGTGGAGCGGGAGAGAGTGGCGAGGGAGGGGGGCCTGAGAGGTCTGGCTGTGAGCTGGAGGTAGAGGAACCACACGCACTACTGGTATCTGAGGATGCAGAAGATGGGAAGGAGTCGGCCATGTTTTGGCAGGACCCGGAGAGGGACTAGGGACAGAGGCACAGAGGGGGGTAGTTGATTGTTATGACTTCTATAGAAATCACAATGATATCCATTGATAAGAACACCTTTGTGTGGCTAGTTCTGGTTGTAGTTATTTGAAAGTGAATCTGAATGGAGAAATTGAGGATATATTCAAAATATCAGCTATCTGTTTTTAAAGTTTCATCACAGGCTGTAATAACAATGTCTTGTCAGACATCAACTTATTTTCTTGTAATTATTGTCTCCAACTAAGAACTCTCATTTCAGTCCTGTTGATGTTGGAATTCCAAAATGCAAAGTGCAAACCTCAAAGGCATAGTTAGTTAACATTTGCTGGTGCAGAACAGCAAGGCCAGAGGTCCCAACAGATAAATTAGATAAGCCTTGGGGAACACTATAATAATTAATTAGGAGTGACCAGTGGCTGTGTGAATGTATTGCCCTGTGAGGATGAGAATGCGGAAATGGCCTGGATGCTAAGTGAGGAAATGGTGCCAGTTCACTAGTTTGAAAATGAGATCAGTTATGTGGGGTGGGGGTAGGTGGGGAGTGGCAAATGTACAGTAAATTGGTTATTTGTACCTCTAGTTGTAGTGGGGAGGGGTTTGAGAGGTCTTCTATTTCAGAACCACTGGAACCAGAGGAGGAGACACTGATCTGGTCTGCACATGTCTTTTTGGATCCATCGCTCACCATTAGAAGGCTGAAAGTAACCCGAGACAAAGTTATTTAAGAAAACTTAAATACTTCAGAATCTAACTATGTGAAATGCTTACAACAGTAATTGATTTTTTCCACAACTAACACAGTACTTACGAAGATAATTTCTTGGTGAGTGTCCGATGACTCCAGGAACTGGAGGTAGGGGGAGAAGTATCTACAGGAGGCTCCAGCTGACGGGAAATCTCATAGCTGATTGAACAGAAAGACATCAATGTACATTATGAAGTGCTGACACAGATCAGTGAAGCATTTTTGCAACATTCATGCTATATTCTTAGCTAAGGGTTATCTATGGCTGTTTTTCTGCATAATACATTCAGCTTTGCTTTTTGTTGATAATTGACCTCTTCAATTGAGCTTTTCCTTTTGTAGATACCTACCTTTCCTGGTCTGTGAGTAGCCTCTGGCCCTGGAGCCAGGCAGCAATCTGGGGGTGGTAAGGCAAAGTGTACTGACAACAGGAGATCTGCATCTGGCGGATCTGAGAAAGAATCTCGTACTCCTGTGAAAATTAAGCATGACAATCACAGTTAAACAAATCTCAGAAGGATAAACAAGATTCTATACATTCAGTTATCACTTACATTGTTGAAGAAATGAGATATGCAAATTATTTTTAAAGCCTTATTTATTCTGATTGTTTTCTTTCCCCATTCTTGAGTGTCATGATCTAAAATTAATGAAAGAAAGGGGAAACTCACCCGCCTCCTCTTCTCAAAGTTTATAAGGCCCCCCTAATGGCAAGAACAGCAAACAGAAACAGAGGAAAGTTAAATGTAACCTTCTTCAGCCAGCGATGGACCATGTTGGGTTTTAGGCCAACTTTGTGTTCAGTATAATTGCATGAACAATATAATGCAATATGGTAAGCCTTATCTATTCCATAAGTCATCTCCACCAATTTGTCAGCAACCAAATTATAAATATTTGTTACTGCTTTTACATTTCAGAAAGAAGCGAGACTCAGATTATTCCACATAGTACTGTTTGAGTATTCTACACCTTCACTCTTGTCAGCTAAAGGTGTGGAGTCTCACCTCCACAGTGTCCGTCAAGGCTGTGTCCAGCATCGTAAGAACAGTGAGATATGTGCCGAGGTATGGAACAACTCCATTAGTGACACTCTGCAAAATGATGACATAAATGACAGCAGGTCTAAATGACAGCAAAGGACGGGGTCAATTTCAAGGCCAATGTTGGTCTAAGGTAACCATTAAATCAACACAGTTTTACTAAACTCTGCACTGACTTTCAAAAACATTTCATGAAGATCACAATCACAACAGAAACCTCTGCTGAGAGACAAGGTCCTCCCAGAAGATAAGACAATAACCAAAATCTACAGAATGGTCAAACAGCCCACATGTTCCCTTTTAGTGCTCTACAAGTCAGCATTTCAGTGTCAGTGTTCAGGTTTCATTTTTCTTCTACTTTCTACTCAGGAAGTAGTAGGCCTTAGGAAAAGCAGAATGAATGTATTAAACGGGGAGTTTCCCAGGCTTTCAACAGGCATATTTAAGCTCATTTTAACATCAACATACAATTTTGACTATGTTATCCTTCTCTTAAGAAATAGATCTTTAATCATCTCAGCCTAGGTCCATTTTTATGGTCACCTTAAGATCTTACAGTACTTTTGTCTTTCAGTGCACAGATGCTTTTGATAGCCATGTCCAAGTAAGTTTATAGCCTATTTAGTTCTGTGAGTCAAATAAAAGAAAACACATTTTTGAGTTCTTACTATTTGTCTTGAGATGCTGCATCTTTTCAGTATCTTGGGAGAAATTGTCTCCATAGCTGGTTGACTTCCATCCTAAACCAAAATAAAGGATAAACATATTAACACTAACACAAGGTTGTTTTATCTCCTCATCTCCTCCTTTGTAGCTGGAAATATTTTTGTGGGTTTCTTTACTGTGTTCTTTTCTGCAATTAAGTATTTTGTATGAATCCTGATACTCAGTCTCTCAGTCAGCAAGTTGTCTCGAGTCTTTAATTACTAAAAGCTCAGTGTTGTCAAGCCGGGGCATTCCAGGACTCCTAACCTCTTGATAGTTTAAAAGCCATGTGAACAATGGTACTTTCATCTAAAGGAACACAGCGAGAACAGTGAGCTAAAACAGCACTTGCATGCAAAGTACTGTGTACACAGACAAAATAAGTCCTGGGGACAGGAAGCACCTGAAACTCATTCCCTAATCATGTGAGCTAAACTTGCTGTGGATTCTGGTTAACAAAAACATCTCCATACGAGACAACAATTTTGATTAGACCAGTCTCCATCCCATACCTCCAACCCCCAGGATACTACAACTCCAAACTTGCCTTTATTCTTGAGGCTTAACTAAAGGAACTAAATTTGATTAAGTAGTGCCAAGTTAGAATTGCAAAAATGTTATTGAATGGACTACTCTGCAATGCAGCTACCAAGTATACTGATCAGTTAAAGTTGAGTTTATGTTCAAGCAAAGACAAAGGCAAAAGGTTAATGAACACACAACTCTGAGGTGGTTCACAAAAGATTAACTCTGAAATAATGACAAAGATACAGACACATAGGAAACATGTGAGTCCCCATGTCCAGTCCCCCATGAGTCAAATACATTATGTAACCTATAATGCCAATAAAGCTACTATAGTTGTCATGTTTACAGTGTGGATGAATGACAGACATTTTTGTGGACAAGCTGCTTTTCTGCTTTTGACTGTACACCTCTCTGTCAGCCTGTCTAGGTAGGTGTGTCATTGGGTGTCCCATGCCCTTTCTCCCTCACCTCTGTGAAAATCTCCCTGTTCGTCAACACACAGTTCTCATCTGGTAGTGTTTCACACAGGCTTTCAAAAGTGGCCACACTCTCTCTGTCAGGAGAAAAACAATGTAGTCATGAATGATATAATCAAAATGTCATGTAAGTGAGAAATGCATTTCTCATGTAGACATTAGGTCTATGCAATAACGTTCTCTAACCATTAATGCAAAGCTCACCTACTAACAGCAGACCAGGTCTTTCTTAGCCTGTAGATGGGATTTGAATGTAGGGCTGACAGAATTGCTTTTAAAGAGGAGAAATTCTTCAGCTGCCTACACTCCTATAAAAAGACACACAGACCCCAGACAAACATTTATCACGTTTGTCTTCATTAATAAGGCATTGAACAGACAGTGACAGACAGAGAATTTTTATATGCTGGAGTGCTCACCTGGGCCACCTTTATCCATTTGTCAATGACCTTTGCTCTCTGGACATGGGGTTGGCTGGGGCAGCGTGTGGAGGTTGGGCTGGAGCTGGCTACTTGGCACAGGATTGAGGAGATGACCTGGTTGGTAACAGCATTGAACTGAGCGATGGTGGCACGGATGGTGGGTGAGAGGTTCTCTTTGTCACGCTGAGACCAGACACAGCCCAAACACTGGAATGGAACCACCTTCACAAAAAGATCCTAAAAGGCAAATGGGGCAATTTACAGGGAGGCAACTTACCTTGGCAACTGCTCCTCTCAGAGCCTCACCTCTCCTCATGAGCCTCACGGGTCCATATAATGGGTCAAAAGAAATTAAAACATTGCTGGTGGTGGATGTGGTATTTAACACTCACAGAGTCTATCCTTGTGAGTTGCTCCGCAATGCCCTGCACAGAGAACTCCATAAAGCCTTGATGGTCCAGTGGTCTATCTGGTTCTAGTTCTTCTTCATCTACATCAGACTCTTCAACTGGACTAGCTTGACCATTGTTTATGTTTTCTGTGAGGGAAGCAAAGAGCGCAAACAGAGACAGGAAATAAACAAACAAAGGGAATACTCCAACCATCAGTCTATGGAACATTCTGGAGGCACATTTCTATCCACCAAGCAGATGTGTAAAATTGTAGAATTTCTTGAATTGTAGAGGATTTATGGAAATGTATGAGGTGTTTTTGCAGTACCTTGACTCTGGAACCTCTTGAGTAGTGCCTCAGAACGCTGAGCTAGAGGGCGTAGGGAGGGGTGCTGCCTCAGGTGCAGAGAGAGGAAGCGTAGAGATGGGTGCTGAGGAGGGTCCCAAAGGTCGTCACTGAACTCTTCCAACCATGTCTGCACCAAAGCTTCTAGGGGACTGGTGGATACAAGGAACTGTGACAAGCTACTGCTATATTTTTCCCCTAAGCATATTGTAGTCTACAATAAACCAGTCATTAATTAGAGGCTCAACTAAACAGGACTTACCTCATTTGACACCTCTTGAGGTCAGCTTCAGAGTTGCTGAGGCTGCTTCTGTTAGACGGACACAAAAATAGTCTATAATGTGAGAGTAGAAACCCATCTGAACAGTGAGCTCATTGTTGTGGGTGGATGCCCCTATGTTAAGCAAGACTTTGCAGAAGCCGTAATAGCCCTTGTAGAATGCTTATTATGTCTCCACAGGGACTGATTTTGTGCCTTGTGAGGACACGTCAAAAACAAGTTGAAGCCTCCAAGTCAAAACACAAGCTTCTGTAAAATGTGCTGTTTTTAAAGAAGTAATGACAAAACACTTCAAGTGGCTTTCATCTCTGCCACTACACACACATCTCTCCGGCTGTTGTTTAGGAGTCTGAAATGATCTGAGGAACTTTTGCACCTAAAGGAAACTTGAAACAACCCTACCAAAGTTTTTTTTCTCTCCTTTGTTTGGCCAGCTTACCTATTAAAGATCAATTCAATGAGCGTGCTGGTGTTGGTGAACGATTGATAGGTAGACAGGAAGATGCGTGCGTAGTCCCGCTCAGGGGAGTTCAGTAGCGGGTCCACTAACTGGGACACCAGCCGCTCCAGAGTAGCTGCCTTAAGGCGACGCACCTTGCACGTCCGGTACTGAACAAAACTGTTGGAGGGCATTGCCTCGTTGGCGTCCGCCGCTAGCTGAACGGGCTCCCTGCGCAGGGTGATCCCATAGACGGCGCCATCTTCAAACTCCTCACCCCACTCCTGAACAGGGTCCTGCAGGACACAGGGGAAAGAGTGTGAGGTTGCTGACAAGAACTGAGTGTGTTTGTCTTATCACTGAGGTTGTTTTGTCTTTCCAGGCACCTTCCACCCCATTTCTTGTGGACTACACAGAGAACAGACAAGGTGTCAGTGTCAACAGAGGACATACTGAGCTGATGGATAAAAAAAAATTGACTGATGACTAGAGGGCTAACACCAGATAGTTTTGTACGTCTGATCTTTGACCTTGCCACCTTTCCCTGGTGTTTTCGAAAAACACACAAAGGCTTACTGGACAACTTAAAAGTAGCGCAGAGTTGCTCACGACATACATGCTGCAGGGTCTGCACACAACCCCCAAGGGTGTAAGGTAGCAATTCTACAGGCAGAGATGACCAAAACACGTCACAGGCTTCTGTCTCACGTGTTCAAATATCTAGGCACGGGAAATAGACAAAGGCTCCTATCAGTTTTCAAATCACAAAGATTTCACATGACAAGAGCCAACAAAGGTAGAAGACTGTACATAATGCACAACAGATATACGCAGCTCTAATGATTAAGGCACTTGTAACAAAACGACACTAGGTCAAAATGAAAATAAAGAGTCAAGTTAATAATTGAACTAAAAAAGTTTAGTTATTAAGAGGCCACTTTCAAGGAAGAGTTTAACGTTATGTATTTTTGCTGAGGTCTGGCTAGACCTGTCCGAAATTACTCTCTGTGAAAAGAGACTGGTCGTTTGCCCGCTTTTCGTCTCAGAGGTGGCACAAGGCACATGATGACGAGGATATTAAACTTAGGTCTGCTATTATGTCACATTTGATGGGACCATAAGTGTCTATAGAATGAAGGATAGACTACAATTTCGGCGCGCTCACTGACTTTTGAAAAACCCTAGCATCCACATAGGCTAATATTCCTGTATGATTTGTATCCAAAGGAGAGAACGATTCCCAAACACCCACCACAGCAGGTGAAAGTTTACATAATGATTTCTATATAGCAACCTCAGCAGAAGTTGTATTGTCAAGCAGTTTTCCAACGTGTCCTTCGTGCTTAGCAAAGACAGTGCTGTCCAAGTGTTTGAGGCCACTCAGTTAAACTGACCGTGGACAGCCGACCTTCCACCAACCTCTCGACCGGTATCCTCCTGCTCGACCCACATTACTGACTTATGACGAACAGGTGTTTAAATGGAATGATGGCCTCCTTTCTCAATGTGTCTGAACTTGATATGCGCCACTATTTCAAGAGCATGCAGCCCAGAGCTGACACGGTTTAACAACGGAGGGCAGACATGCAAAGATATAAAAGCATTTTCAGGTTGTGAGATAGTTACAAGAATTTCATTAAAAAATACATAGAATATGAGAACTTGTACTGTGCAAAATTACCATAGTCAGTTGCCATTTTCCCATCTTCTGGTGCTCTTCGGTGGATCTTTTAAGGAGTAACGTTGATCCCATCCATTTCAGAGATTTGTCAGGAGTTAAAATACATGTACAGGCTAGTTATATTTCGAGTAACCCGCTTTAGAGAGAACAAACGCGAATACTTTACGGCTGCATGGTTATATTATAGAAACGTGTTATTCACTATTCTGTAAGACCGCATACTTGTAACATTTAATTATAAAATGCATTTTCGTGATCGTGCAATATGTGTCACATTTTTCAAGCATATACCCATGAAATGATTTTCATCGAAAATATTTCCAAAACCCCGAATTTACTCTTTCAAATCAGAATGCAATATAGGTGCGATCCCAGTCGATGAGCGCCCGTCTTCACCCACAACAGTGACGATCTCTGTCCACTGAGCAACTTCACCTGTGACAGCATGTCTGTCAGGTGGGTGGTGTCTACACAGAAAGAGAGGGCCCTATTTGTGACTTCACAGGAGGGCGTGTGGGCTGTTATCAAACCCGTAGGGACTCCACACAGAAAACTTATACGCGCTCACTTACCGACTGACGCAATTTGTCGTTGTCTGAGGGGCAAGACTACTCAGTTTAGGTTTTCTTTCAGTAGGCTACGTGGATTGGTAACGAAATCGTTTGTGATTTTTGCATGATGAAATGTAAAGTCTTCAGTGTGAACAATTTGTATACGCACCAGTATTTCTCCTGCAAACCCTCTGTACAGAATAGAGCCTACAGCAAGGAGAGAGATAGGAAGTAGGTCATACAAGATTTTGTTGTCTGAGCCTTGTTTTGACTAGTTATAATTGGCAGAGGGTCTGAATAAGCTACTGTTTCAACTAAATAAGTTGCAATAAGCGCTCTGGGCACAGAGAAAGTCACCCAAATTTACCACCTCTATAAAACAAGTCACTTCCATCCAGGGGCACATTGGGCCTCTTGAGAATGATCACAGCCTGTCATAGAGTAAACTTAAACGTCATAGCTTCTTTGAATTTTTAGAAAATCTCTCTGCTCAGGCAAACTTTTACCTTCATTAATTGAAATGCTGTGTCTGAAACTACTGGGTTTAAGCATTTTATTTATATCGTAATGGGACTCATTAAATAAATTATGACTAAAATAATGTAGCCATAATTAAAATGAAAAGGAAAATCTGCCCTGGCCTAACAAATGATTTGTTTTAGAGCATCACCTACTTTCTATTCATCTCATTAGCTTCAATGCTTTAACCAAGGTAAGGCTAGCATATCACTCTAGAGATTATGAATGATTATGATTAGAATTAGTTTTATTCTCAAAACATGGCATGAAAAGAATTCATCTGTATCTGAATAATTCACCCCCCTTGTCCTCCTGGGCCCAAAGATGTGGCTTGCACAGAAGAATGTCACTAAAGCATGAGGTCTGAAACATTTCTGAAATGAACTAGACCTGAGATTCCACTGGAAAGAGAATACAAAGAATCTGGTGGCATGTGGGTCATCACACACTGACTCATGTCTTCTGGGTCAATCTTGAAAAAGCTGATTTTTTAATAACATCTTGTAAACAAAGTCCAAGGCAGGCTTAGTTTCTGAAGATTGATGGTTCAGTGTTATCTTTTCTTTTGCTGACTGCATTTTTGTACCACAGTTTTGTAGTAAACATGTGATGATGTAGGGCCTATAGGCTATGTTTGGGATTCTGCGCCATTTCCTAATCTCTAGTTTCTATTTTCTGCAGTTTGACTAAATAACAACACATCTGCTAATCCTTCTCTTTTACTGGATGTCAAAAATGAGGCATTAAAGTCTGCTAACAGGAGGAGATTGTTGCAGTGATTGCATTATGTCCTGTGTCTCAAAACATGCGTCATCCTCATACTTTCTGCTTCTCTAACACGCCCAGTTGCAGTGTCTAGGCAGTGGTCTGAGAGGGTGTAAGCAAGTTATGCAACCTGTATTAGATTTCTTCCTTCCAATGCACAGACACAGCAACTGGGGCATTGAAACAAGATACAACCATTGTTTACCATCAGGACCGGTGCAAATATAGACACACTATGGTGAACATCCTTAAAGATAAAACAAAAACTTTAGGCTACACAGATCTACACAAAATAAGGCAGACAAAAAGATTCCCTTTCAACATCAACAAATCTTGACATATTTCAGTATCAGAGTGTGTGATCTGTCAATCGTCTCAGAGTTGGTTGTTTATTGACAAACTTTACCTGTACTATCAAACTTTAGAGTTGCCTCTTTGCACAATCTGTATACTGAGAGCGCCCTCTACTGTAGGACAACATCATTTTCTCAACAAATGGCACTTCAGGCCAAAGCTAGGGTAGATAGAAAGTGGGATATGAACTGATCCTATGTAACTGTTAGGATCAGTTACTTTGATATATTGTTTGACTTGATCCATTTATTCAGGGATAAAAGGAATAAAATGAAAAGGAATGGAGATTGTCAGTACAAACAATTTTCCATCTTTATTTCTGTTACAAATTATATACCATAAATACAATTCAGCGCTCCATGCAGAACCAAAACTATAACACATGAAAGTATTTTATACTGGAAGGCAGGCTTCAAACCTACTCAGCACCAACTCCACATAAAAGGCTAACTTACTTGTCTTGTTTAATTCTGCAGCTTTGGCAGATTGTAAAAGTAAAGAAAATATATATAAAAACATTGCACAGATATTTGAAAGCTATAAACCTGTCCTTTAGCTATAGAGATGGGATAAGGCACATTTGAGATTGGCAGAAGATCACAAAGCATTACTCTGTTTATGCAAATTAAACTACAAGTCCAATGTGGCCACTGAATTTCAACACAAGCCAATATTTATGCAATCAAAGTCAGAAAGTGCTAAAATAATGAAACATATGTTTACTCAATAGGCCACTCACATTAAGGCTTTTAGTGTAATGTGCTTCAGTTTTTTGCCAAAGATAAGTCAGGAAAAAAAAAACATGAAAAATAAAAAAATGCCTTTGGTGTCACATCATAACACAGTCATCTAAAACTCTGGTCATGTACTTCTCATGCAGAAAGGTGTCCAGTCAGTTGCATAGAAATGTAGTAGCTAGCATAGACTAGCTCTCACCTGCTCCTGATACGCTGAGTGTTGAGGTCAAATATGGTCCTATACTTCACTATGTACAGTTTATATGGCAGTTAAAGAAAGACCAGCTTAATCGAGATGTACAGCAGACCTGCTCCAGTCATCCGCTACTTCAGAGCAATACCTTCGCACACCACTTGGGGAGCGCACTATTGTGCTTCAGTTTTGTTCTTTTTCTTCAGGACTTTGAGCAGATTGTCTGGCATCAGGTAGGGTCTCTCAGCGCTGCCATCATTCCTCTCCAAATCCTCCACTGTGTAGAAGACGGAAAGAGAGAAATGAAACAAACCGCAGACAGAAACACAGATGTATAATAACCCTTTGGGTGGGGGGTGGGGGGGAACATCTGCGTGCTCAGAACTCACTACTGTTTGTACAGATTCTCATGAGAAAGCTCTGCTTACAGCAGGTTTCACTAATGGCTACTCGAAGCGCATACACATACAAGTCTTTCACCTTGGCTTGTGGAGCGAGAAAGAGACTGCAAGTGTGTGTATTACATTGAACAGGAAAGTCAAATAGGTATCTGAGACGGCACTGACATTGCAGACATTCAGGGTATGTTTTCATTAGGAATTTACCCTTGTCAAAACTAATGTTCAAAGACAGTTAATGGATATGTCAACACACTATGTCTCTGCAAGGTTGTATGCTGAAAACACATCCCTACCTAAAGTTTATTTCTCAAGACCTCTTGTGATTGTTGCAGTCATGCATATTTAGCCAAGTAATTCACCCCTCTCAGTATATCTGACCAATTTGGAGGAAGTCTGAATGACCTCAGCACTGTCTACTTGAACTCTACTCATCAAGGTGCTAGCCGTCCTTATCTTCTTGCTCCTGTGGTGGGGCATGGGCGGCTTTAACAAATATATCATGGATCTCCGTTGACATGTAGTAGGGCCTTGCTGCAGAGCCATCATTCATCTCCAGATCCTCACCTTCAGGGCGGCACGAATGTGGATCCATTTAAATGTGTGTTTATAAGTGAATGTGAGAGCACGAATGTTTGTGTGTGTGTGTGTGTGTGTATGTTATGTGTGAAACCCAATTGGAGTGGTGAGTGAGATGCAAAGTCACAGAAATGTAAGTAAAGAGAGAGTGGGATTGAATCAGGTGTAGAGAGTGAGTTAGTTTGTCACATTAGTGCCGGTGTTTAGGAGCATTACAAAAGAAATGGAAGACAAGACAAAAAACACAAAGAGAAGAGTGAAAAGAGAAGAAGGAAATTGGCCTGAGGGTAAAAAGAGGACAAAAGCACAGGGTGTAAGCAAGAGCATGCGTTATATACAGTAGTTCTTCATACAGGTCAACTGTGGGAATGACCCTTGCATTACGTGTAGGTTGACATAGCTGAGAACAATATAGAGAAAATGAAAGGAAATGGTATCTGAAATGTGTTTGCATATTGTATATAGTCCCCAGAGGCACATCATAGCTGTAGCCAAAGCCCAAGGGCTTACATACAATAAAAAAAGAGAGTAGAGTGAAAATGTCTAGTGTTTTTTTGAATGAGGAGGTCTGCCAAATGCAACTAGGCAACACATACAGGACTTCTCTGATGCCGGTTTTGGGAGCGCTCACAATGAGGCGCCAGCGAGATTTCAGTTCCTCCTGTGTGTACCAGAATGGTCTTCATCCTGTGTTAGAGTCGCTACAACGCCCTGTGCCTGTGTGAGATAGACAGCGGTGGTGGTGGTGTGTGTGTGGGGACTTACAGAAGCAGAGGAAGAGTGTGTCCACACACATGGCGTAGACACTGAAGAAGCCATGTGCTATGAGATATGACCCAACAACAACCGTCTGTGAAAAGGAGGAAAACACACACACACACACACACACACAAATGTATAAGATCCTGTCAGACATCATAAAGATAAGATAAGGGGCACAAGCTCTCTTTCTTTCTACAAACACATCTTTCTTGCTACAAATTGCCTCAGCATAAAAAACCTGAAACATTGAAGTGTTTAGTTAGATGTATAAGGTGAATGAAGACATGTCGGCAGTAATAACAAACGCATCCCCAGCAATTACAGTCAATGAAAGGCTTTTATGTTGAGGTTAGCAGAGAGTGCTATTTATATGGCATGCAGCATGAGAGAGTTGATGATGAATCCCTTACCAAGATGGGAACCCAGTAGTAGTTGAGAGTGGGTGCTGTATCTTCAAAAGCCTTCACTCTTCCCGAGAAGAAAAAGAATGCAAAGACCCCTACAAGACAGAAAGGGGGGCGATAAAATGGTTAACTAATCTGACCTCTACAAAAGCCATCATCTTGACTGGTAGGCCCTTAAACCAAGCTCACAGGAAGTCTTCAGAAGATTTTCAGTGATAGAATCCTTTTCTCCAGGGAGAGGATAGTTTCACTTACCTACTAGTCCTACAATGAGAAGCTTTCCTAAAAACAACAGGAAGTCAGTGACTTTGTCCAAGACAGCAACCCTGTAGGGATGAGAGCAAAACAGGCATTGAGCTGACACAGAGATAGAAAACAAGATTTAAACACCCAATCAATCAATCAATCAATAACCCTGTTGTTTGAAGTCCAGATTGCTGTCTGTAGGAAAAAGAACAAGAAAAGTTGATACAACATAGAGTAAATAGCAAACCAGCATCTAACATGACTGAATGGAACATAGGAAAATTAAACTGAAAGTGAGTTTCTTTTCCAGTTTCAGTTAATGTTAGCTGCTAGTGCCCTATGATGTATCAAATCTTCCTTTTTTTCTACCAAGAGTGGTTGATGACCTGGAACAAAAGGGCTATGGATTGATTCACACTGCTGGATTTCTCCTTTTAAAACACATTTGTCTCACCTTATGATATTTCTCATTAGAAGGAAGAAGGCATCTCTGGCTGAAGTGCAAAAGTTTTTGCCATATATGGCTACCTAAAGAGACCAGACGATCAAGATGATTAATAAATAAATAAGTGACTGTGCCACCCGTTTTCATACAGGAGGAAACCACAAATAGTGCAAGACAATGTTATGACTGAGTGATCCAAAAGTCCAAAACTGAGACATTTCCCATGGAATGTTGCTCTGTGAGACGTACCATGATGTATGCATTCCTGTTGAGGAATTTGATGAATTTCTCCAGACACCAGAAGCAGCACTTGAGACAGCACAATAGGAACTTTGTACATTTGTTTTGAGCTCCTGAAAATAAAGAGCAATAATAATAAAGAAAAAATATATATATAGCTGCAAGAATTAATCGATTAGCTGTACCAAATTTGAGGCAATTTTCACAAATTTTAGGTTCTATTAACAAATTTTAGGCCCCAATGTCAAAATGTGGGGAATGACTAAGTTTGAAGTTGGTGCTGTCCTGTTTGGTGGCTTTGCCGTTAAAACTACCTGTGTCAATTTTCATTAAGACTGGGGAAAATTTGCAACCACTGAAAATTTCTTTTAACTGCATGGTTTACAACCGTTTTTAACCATTCACACCCGTATCGTTCTGCCTAAGAGTTAGAAGCAATACAAGTAAAGATGGAAGTCAAAGATTTTTGTGTCAGCGTATCAGTGAACATTACTGACCAGGTGGTGAGTTTCAAACGAACGTTACAAACAAAAATTTAATGCGTTTTAGGAAAGACAGCAGCTATGCACCATTGCAGCCATTCTGAAAATTCTCAAAAAATTTCGATCTATTCTATTTCTTGTCCTTTAATAGACATAGATCAAAATGCCTTTGCAGGCACTCGATATGCCTACAACCAATCAGACCAATAATTGCAGTGAAAAGAGAGAGGCATGCATCACAATTTGAGGCCAAATTTGTTAATCCTGCCTCAGGTTGGAGTAAAAGTTTCTGATTGGTTCCCAATCTCAGGCAAACAGGAAGAAGTGGAGATGGGCATACTAGCCAGACTGAAATGCCAGGCTAACCAGGCTAACACATAACACAGATGACAGACACACATAAGGGTGCTTCACCTTTGAGCTTGTGATCCAGATACTCCAGTAGTACTCTGATCACCTGGATTAAGGAGAGGATCAGAGAGCCAAAGGCCAGGGAACCTGTGTGATATCTGCAAAGGGAGACAGAAAAAAAGATTAATGTGTACCTTTACAGCACATTTTCACACACACACACACACACACACACACACAGACACACACACACACACAGAGTCAAGAGGGCTTCAACATACAATGAGGGCTTCAACAATCAATTCTATTGTAGATCATTACACTATTTGAATAATTGAAATAGAAAAATCTCCCATCTCTTATTTGTGAATCTGAATTGTTCCTGGCATCTTTACCTCTCTGACACTGTACTGAGTATCAGGAGTTGTGGGCAAAAGACAGACATTTGGGGATGCCATTTTTCACAATTTCCTGAAATTGTATGGCCCAACTGACTACCACACACCTGAGTGCTCTGCCAAGGGAAGAAAAGATGGGACAGGTGGGCACGTCATCTGGCTTGACGAAGGCCCAGTAGTAAGAGGCAAAGGCCCCTGCCAGAGTCATCTGCCCCAGCGCCGTCACAAAGTTGGCACACCAGAAGAACAGGAAGACATTGTAGAACTGCAGCCCAATTAGGTACTTGTGGTAAACAGTCTCCCCGCCATAGAACGCAAACAAACACTGAGAGTCAGGGCACTGCCTCTTCATTTCAGATGTGCTGAAGTTCTGCAGAGAGAAGAGAGTGGGTCTGTGATGAGTGTGTGTGTGTGTGTGTGTGTGTGTTTGAGCATATGTGGTATATATTTTTAAAACATTTTGTTTTTATTTGTAAGCCTACTGTGTGTCTTAATACTGACCTCAGGGTTGCAAGTCTGTCTGCCAAACTCACACACTGTCTCATTGAAGACTTTGTAAACAGCTTCATTGGAAGTGGAGAGGAACCTGACCAGGCAGGGTTAAGGACATGTAAACAGGATGTGTTTGCATTTGAGTCAACATCACTTATTTCGTCCTATACTGTTGCCAATTTGGCTGCAAGTACACATTCTCTGGTCACTAATTATGTACAAAAGTAGAGCTATTGTACATTTACTGAAACCGCATCGGTGAGACCCAATTCACATCCAACTATGTCACAGTGGGTCATACTGAATGTTCCAGATAAGCCTAAAAAAAAAGACACATCTGACACCACATCCAGTGAGGGCTTGTATTAGTTTATAAGTCACTCCATTCAAAGGCTTCCTGGGCTGGTTGTGACTGAAAAAAAAAAAAAAAAACAAAATGAGAAAAAATAGGAAACATCTGCAGAGTATGAGATAAGGGCTCAGTGAACCCGTAATGAACTGAGCTTCCATGAACAGCAAGGATACACGGCAGTGACTGCCCAGTAGGCAATGACGACAGCCAGTAACAGAAAGGTCACCAGGGGGTAGAAGAGGGAGGACATGATGTGACCGACGGCCCTGTGGACACAAAAAGCTACTGTTAAGGCTGTGATTCATGCAGCAACTTTTAAAGCAACGTTGCCAATTGACAATCAAATTCACAGTTCCCAATGGTCGACTGAATGGTCATGACAAGATGCCTGTTTAGAATTGAATTTCTGTAGATGAAAATATGCTGCACCCATTCCCCACCCACACACCAATGAAGGTCACGCGACCTGTGTGTGTGTGTGTACAGATAATTAAAAGTCAACAGCAGTGTTGTGTTCGTGACCCCTGAGGATGTGATGACTAGACAATGTCGTCATTGTGTCTGCAATGTCCATCAGTGACCATCATTGGACTATGAGGAAGTAGAAGAAGTAGAAGCCTTTTATTGTCACTATACAAAGTATAGTGAGATGTCATAGGAAGAGCCAGAGCACTGACTTGCTGGCCTCCTTGATGAGAGCGATGGCAATGAGGATCCTCTTTCGGAGGAAGATGAGTAGGAGGATGATGATGACCTCCAGAATGGACAAGATGATCACTGCGGACAGATGATACTGATGTCAACATGTGAGCTTAGCCAAAAGGGATAACAACAACAACAACAACCATTCAAAACATGGATATGGCAGATATTTGGACAACTGTGTCCAAATACAGTATTCAGACCCATACAAAAGAAAATCTCACTGTGGCCACAACTGCATGTTTGGTCTTCTGATTCTTGTAGGAACCACTAACCAGTTCACAAATGACTTGATACTGAAGTCACACTAGCACTCATCTGGGGAGCAATTTCCTTTCTTCTTTTCAGAAAATGGAAAGTGTACAGTCATCTGTATTTATTCACGATCAAAGGCTGGGGTGTACTTACTGAAAGCCAGCCATGTCTGTCTGATCTGCAGGTAAATGGAGAAGTCCACCTGGAGGCCAAGCTCCTGGAGCGTGATGTTGGACCCTGGCTCCCCCTTCAGGGAGGCATACTCCATGTAGCAGTGGAAGATACCTGGAGGAGTTGGACCAGAACATGGGGGTATAACATGGAGGCAAGTTACTGAACATAGCAAATACAAACTAGCTGACTGAGTGTAAACTAAACTGACTCGGGCTTGGAGTAGGACTTTAGCTGCAGGGGTTTAGAGAGGGCCTTACCATAACCAATCACCAAGATGACCATGATGATCATGACCCAGACCATGATGCCGGCTAGGAAGCGTAGCAGGACAATGAAGATGAGACTAATGATCATGGCCAGCACTAGTGCTCTACGGAACAAGAGAATCAAAAGGTTATGGAAGTGATTTCAGATTATAGAGCAGGAAAATTAATGGCCAAAGGACTAAGCTCTTGACTGCTATGTACTCACATTAGGATCCAGTACCATGACTGTGTGTAGTCTTCAAAGATCTTCATGGCCACCTGTCGAGCCTCAATGACCACCGAGGCATTTCTGACCATCAAGAAAAAGACATTTAATACCTCAAAGACATAACCTGGTCACATTTCACTGTAACCGTTACTAGCAACCATGATGCTATCTCTGAAATCACAAACAAACATTAATTAATCATCAGTATATAGTATCTATACATCAAGTAGATGGTGAACTGAGGTTCATGAAGGGTTGTAAAAAGGAAAATAGAACTCACTTTACTCCATCAATCAGGTCTTTGGCAGGTCTAACACCATTCCCATCATCAAACTGTGTCTGGTTACCCACGAGCACCTCCTCACCCTTCCGGCTGAGGGCAGGGAAGCACCTACGGGTGACTGTAGGTGAAAAAGGAGACGGGCAGGTTGATGACCACAGAGACACACAGGCTTGCACACAAAGGGTGGGAAAGAGGTGAGGCCTTGAGCCCTTAAAAGTGAAATGTTTACTTTGTCTTATGACAAAAGACAGCTTAAGTAAAAGTATAATCCAGTGAGAGAAATTTTGTAGCAAAACATAGCGAAACAGTGCAACACTGAACTTGCCCCTACTTTTAATTACATAAGACTCTAGAATACATGTTAAGCTTAAAAAGTGTACATCTGAAGTCATAATAATCTCCTGTACAACAATAATAAGCGTGTTCACGACTTACAGGATTTGCTTGGTAGAAGCATAGCAGGGCACAGGCCATCCTTTAGAATTTGTGTTGCAGTCTATGACAAACAAATCTTCAGATCAACTGCTGTCAGAAGAATTAGACACACAGAGACACACACACACACACACACACACACACACTAATGAATCTATAGTACTAGCACTCACCATTGAGTCAGAGACACCTTCCTTGCAGAAACTTTTGTAGTACCTCCAGTCCTCAGTTATAAGGCGTGCTTTCACCAAGGTCAAGAAGCGTTTTGGACAATTCTCCACACACAGCTGAAGAAAGCAATTCAGGACAAGTCAGGACTAAGACCCTCAAAGAGATTTTGGGAGATGGGAGGTGGCAGGTAATGTGTGTGTATATGTGTGTGTGTGGGGGAGAGAGAGTTTATATATGTGGCAACCTGTGTGGTAGGGCACTGGAACTCCAAGAGCACCATGGGATTGGCACACTTCATGATGTTAAAGTAAAACAGCTTGGTCTTCTTCCTGTTATGCCATGAGAGAGCAATAGATAGCATCCGTGACTATTCAGCTTTAAACCAAGGATGTGGTATGTGGTCTGCTGCATTTTGAATGCATAACAGAGAGACATGACAACAACCAATAATGTAGGTCATTAAATAACACTAAATGACACAGGGAAAGCGCGAGAGAGAGACTCACTCCAGTGGTGTGCCAGCCTGTCCACAGAACTGGCCTCTGCTGTCAGTGGGGTAGATCACCTTGCGGGGATCGCCTTGGGACCAGGCTTAAAATGGGAGAGAGAGTTGTCAGCACATACAGTAGGCCTAGACACAAATGACTGGACACAGTCCTGGCACAGCCCCAAAGTCCAGGAACACACCAAAGCACATGCCAAACACAATGCTGGAGAACACCTGTGAGCTGGTATCAGATTATTAAATGCTATTAGTATATACGCAGATGCACACATACACAGGTGATAAGATAGCCTCCATCATTACAGACATGTTTTGTTTGCCAGCATGGCTTTAGAGAAATGGTCCTAATGCCACCATAGTAGTATGAAGTCAGCATATACAGTACTGTATACTGATCTCGGATCAGACAAATTGCAACTGAAACATCATCTCTCCTCATATTGCAAGAATTGACTGTTTATAAAGCATATTTGGAGTTTAAGTAGTGAGACAGCGAGTGAGCAGGAGAGAGAGAAGGGAAAACGTCCACAGGTCAGACTGAGCTCCTCATGGACGGAGTTGAAGCTGAGTGTGCAATACAAACACTGCCACTTGTGCCCCAGACTAGGATTTGAATATTTTTGACTTGGCACACAGATGTCAAACACATTCTGTGTGTGTCTCTTTGTGTGGGGTTTCACTCACCCAGAATGCCAACGGCAAAGTAGCCCAGGATGGCCAGAATAAAGAGGATACAGCAGACGATGTCTGTGCAACTCCTGTCAGTGGAGAGATAGGGGTGGGGGGTGGGTGGGGAGGAGGAGTGAATGTTAAAGGGAATGAATGAGAGAAACCACCTACCAACTCATTTCAGCTCTACCTTTCTTTTACCTATTTTGGATTGGTCCTTTGAAGGTGGGGTCATACTTCCTGGGTTCACCTGCATGAAGGGGGAAAGCATTTATTTATTATATATATATATATATATATATATATTTATTATTAGTAAAATAATTAAATATAATTATTCTACCCTCAATATGAATAACAGCACACTCTCAGAGGGAATATCCACCAGGCCAGAGTGCTTTAGCTATCACTTGGAGCAATACAGAGACTGGGGGGGGGGGGGGGTGTCTCTTAGTCATGTCTTCCACAGGCCTTTTCCATAAAGGATCTTCAGTAGCCAGTGGATATGGAATTCCCAAACAGCCATGAGTGAAATGTGATTCTTCCCTGGGCAGACACGCCTGGCAACCCACGAAATTCCTCCCTAGTGATTCACACAGGCCTCCACTGACCTCCCCACCCCCTACCTTCCCACCAGACTGACAGCATGATCCATATTCACACTTGGACTGCCTGAACAACAACTCCACAAAAGAACAGCATACACACAATAATACAACTTCCCTCAATGTTGAGCGGAAATTAAATGAATGACATTAAGCAACCACTGAGTGATAAAATATAATATAGAAGTTTTTAATGCTTAATATTTGGAATCCCTGGGAGAATGTATGTAGAAATATAAGTTGTGAACAAAATAATCTATTAAAGGGTTTGTATAAGTGTACTTGTTTTAATGCATTCATTGATGAGCAAGCGTATCTCATTGATTTTCTCCAAGGCATAAACCACACTGATAACCATAAGAAGCTCATTCACAAGCTCACTAGTCTAGCCTGAATATAACACTTCAAAAAGCACTTTGAACTATCACTTCTTTGTAGCATACACCCAGGGTTCCTTGTACTTCTGTATCTAAACTTTATGAACCTTAGTGGACCTCCGCCTCATCAGTTTTTTAAAGAGAGAAAGAGAGAGAGAGAGAGAGAGAGAAAGAGAGAGATAGAGAGAGAGAGAGAATACCACTCGACTCTCTTCTTGGCTTTAAAAACTCAGTACAGTATTGTTCCTACCCAAAGTCTCCTGATCTTTATTGAGGCCAGCTTGCTTGAGTTACTGCTAGGAGCACTGCTATGTCTAACAAATTAAACTACATTCCATTGTACAAATGGCCACACAAATATGCTTGAACTCTGGTGACAGATGGTAGTCTTTCCCGGTCCTAAGAGTCACACAGATGAGTCTGTTTGTAACTGGTTGTGACACAAGTTGGAGGGCAACAGTAACTAGACAAAGAAATTAAAATGTCAGATAGACATAGCCCTTGGACAACAGAAAAAGACCATAAAAGTCAGAGAACATACTTGGGACACATTAAGGGCGTTTTAAGGACACTTTATAGATCAATTTGTAGGTCAATCCACTGTGACAAACCTAACGATCCATCAACAAAAGTGTAAACAATGTATTGAATAAACAGACCTTGATAGATTTCTTTTATTATTAAAATATTTTGCAAACAAGCAAAATATGTAAACTCATCTGCCAAAAAAATGCATCTGATATTCAACATACAAGTGACTGAAAAATAAGACTGAAGCTAACATTTGTGTAGCTCAAATCTACTTTTGACTACACTGCTCTCCACACTGACTTCAAAACACTCAGACCTGTTTGGATGATTTCACTGCAGCGCCTGTCCACTGTACTCTGATCAGTCGGTGTGATTTTCAGTGTGTCTGACCTTTAATCAATAATACATGGAGATATGGTGCACACAGAGGCATGTCTTTTGCAGATGGAAGGAAACAAAGCTCCTCAGCCCCGCCAAAACTCTCAACAGTTTTCATAGCAAGCATGTATGCGTGCGTGTCAGAGAGAGAGAGAGAGAGAGAGTGTTAAGAGTTAAGAGCACTGACTAACTGTGGGTCAAACAAAAGGAACAAAAGCAAACAAACAGAACCAAAGCAAGCTAAACCCTACAATAGGTCTATGGAAACAGATTCAAACAAAGAAGAATTGTTTACCAGTAAACACGGCTTTAACACTCACACTGCCCTCTAAAACACCTTTGAGGGTTCTCTATGCTTTAACTCCTTCCGAAACACAAGAGAACTGACAGGTCTACCATCTAGTGTTTTTTCAGCACCACAGTGAGCTACCTTATTCCACCCAAGGCTCCTCAGCTGGTAATACCAGACCTTGCTACATGTCACTTGTCATGGCACCTGTTATCTTTGAAGTTTCAGTAGAGAAAGTCCACTGCCAAAAAAAAAAACCCAAACGCTTCACCTGCTTTATACACTCCTGCCTATCTACACCTGCTCCAAAACACCTGTGCCCTTTGGGAATTTGTTCTTAAACGCTCTGCTGACTGAGAGACCTCACATGAGTGAGGGAGAGGGGTTGCCAATTATTACCGTGCTTGCCGTAGTAGGGCTCCTCCTCGGCCATCTTCAGAATCCTCTCTGCGGTCTCTTTCAGGTCCTCTCACACACACACTCTCTCTTTCCTTTACCACAGTCTATGTCGCCCTTCACCTGAGAGCCCAAATAAACTCACAAGCAGCCTCACTTCCTCTTTATCTCTGTGCATGTGGGAGGGGTGAGGAGTAAAGGAAACCTGTTGGGCCAGTTTATTAACATTACTCCTCCACAGCTGTTCTACTGAGCACAAACACTCTTTTCAGTCCTCCTTTGCATTGTGTTTCCTGATGTCCCTCCCACGTCCTCTGAGACTTCCACAGGTATGGTCCCTTTATGGGGTCAGAGGGAAGGGGAGGGGAAGGGGTGGGAACTTGGCTACTTATCAGGGTGGAGCTGGAGGTGCTAGTCTAATCTCTGCTTTTAACCCTTGACAGGTTAGTCTGGTTGCTTTTGCTTGGATGGAGGTATTAGGAAAATTCGACATTACCTGACTTCATGAAGCCTGCAGCCGACAATGCATTTTGGGTGTTTTCATATTCCCATCCCACTGGTTATTTTTGGCATTTTCAACCCAAGATGCATTGCTGGCTGCAGCCTGGTAATCAGGTCAGGAAATGTTGAATTCGCCTATTCTTATAAAACACTGGGATAAATCTCAGTGTCTCCCCTAGGATCCTTAGGATTGGCAGATTCATGCCAGTAAGGTTTTCAAGGGTTCAGGGCAAGCAGGGATTTAGTCATTCAGTTTTACTGATGCTTTCCTATTCACAATTTTAGAGTAAAACCTGCTAAGCATCAGCTGTGGTTTATTTGACCTGATGGATCCAGTG
The DNA here is from genome assembly GCA_027481765.1 of Tenualosa thibaudeaui. NCBI lineage: Eukaryota > Metazoa > Chordata > Actinopteri > Clupeiformes > Clupeidae > Tenualosa > Tenualosa thibaudeaui. The sequence goes on from JAIFZK010000024.1 coordinate 4,706,665, forward strand.
GATTGTAAGATGGAAAAACTGCATGTCTGAAGAACTGGAAAACATGTCCCAGTTTAAATCAGTGATTTTTATTTCCTGGCAGGTACTCAACACAAAGGTTTTATTTACTGCCCCCTGGTGGGATTAAATGTTATTGCTGTCACATGTTCAATCAAACATGGGACTATACTAAAACTGTGCATGCTTCTACAGAGGAAAGATCTATGTATTCACATTATTATGTGTCTTCTCTATTCTAACTCTAAATAAGTGCTGTCACACTTCTGAATCTGTTATAGTTCACTAAATTCAGAGTAATCCCATAATCACATTGCTTGAGTTAGCCCCCATCTGTATATCTGAAAGTGTCATCAGTGTCATCAGTCATCTGTGTAAACGACAGTTGGTTCAGATGTTCACTCCTACACACCACCTCACAGACTGAAAGTAAGCATGTTCGGTTGCCATGTCTTATAATTTGTAGTAGAAGGCTGTATTACATGCTGTATATAATTTGTAGAAGAAGGCTGTATATAAAAAAAAAAAACATTTCATAGTTTAATTTTCAGCCTTTTGAAAGACTGTACATCTACTCATTTGCACTGCGATGCTCCTACCAAATACAAATGTTGTCATAAATAATCTTTAAAACAGCTCCATGGGGCCAAACACAAGCTTGAAACCATTCCATTTAATTCCACTTCTGAGTATATTAAATCAAGCCAAGAAATAGCTCAGAATTCCTATGAGCCAAATAGCTTGATGGCTCCAGTGCTGAAACATGTAATTAACTGCAGAGCATCAGCCCTGACGAAGGATGTGACACCCCACCACAACAGGCAGGACTGGATCCCTCCCCACTACAACACACTCTCCTCTGCCAAAAGTGACGGCCATGTTTTCTGTGGCGAAAGCCAAATCGTAAGGCAGCCAAGCCCTGAGAAAAAGGAGGGCTGGGTCTGAAAGCATAAAAATAGACATGGCTGCTGTGGGCCTGTTCCATCAGGGTGGTCCCACTACAACAAGTAGGACTGCACTGTCAGAGAAGGGAGAATTTCACTTGTTTGCAGAACAGAAACAGTTACTCATAAGCCTGCATAGATGATCTCTTTTACATTTGATATGTCAGACCAGATATGACCTGTGGAAATTTTGAAACAATTTGGAAACTGTGTGAGATGTCATCGCCATTCCAAACAGCATATCAAAGAGAATATACTATTAAATTTCCTGTACGTCTCCCCCCTAACCCATCGTGGCAGCACCAGACACAACATTTTTTTGAAGCCCATCTTCTTATCCTGAACGAACACCTCCAGCTTGTCTGGAGCCAATTCTAGTCAGACAGGTAAGAGAGGACAGTGGGAAAGACATGTCTCCTTCTTCGGGGCATCTCCATCAACCCAAACCCCCGACCCCGACCCCCACCCCTACCTCCTCCTTCCCCCGTCCGTCCCCCTCCCTGCACTCCCTCACCCTTGGAGCAGCCGCGGTACGTAAGAAGCGGGCAGCTGTAATGGATGCCAGCTGTGCTTCAGCTCTCAGAGATGGGCACCAGACCAGCCTTAAACTACAGCACAAAAACCCCACTAGCACCACAAATAAACATCACAAGGCAGTGCTCCACTTTCAAAAGGCCTCACATTACATGTGTGTATGTATATATAGACCACAATTACATGTAATCTAAGGCTCTGAGTCTGAGTCTGTGAGCAAAGATGTCTATGGGGCAGTGCGTGCAGTTGAGCTCTGCTCTGTGATTTGGGCTTTCCTGATATAGCCCCTGACAGGGCCGGCAGGAAACACACCCACGTACTCTGCATGGAGACGCAGGTGGGGCCGAGTTCCTTGTAGAGCACACGTTTATTTACATTCATACATTTAGCAGATGCTTTTATCCAAAGTCACTTACATTTGTCAACTATTAGTTACATCAGGGCCAATCTCCCCCAGAGCAACTGAGGATTAAGTGCCTAGGGTCTGTGTAAATGCGTGTGTACAGGAGAAGGGCACCTGGTAGGTTCTCTACCTCAACTCAAACATTTTGCGCAGCAAACAGGCCTACTCAAGCTATTCATTGTTAATACTCTCATCACCACACTACTACAGTGTCTGTGCGTTCAGCCCAACAATCCCCCTGCAGATTAGGAGCTGTTAGTTTTCTCCCATGAGAACGCAGGAACCTTCGGATACAGTGTGGATATCGCTGTGTCTCCGTTAGCAAAGAACATTCGCTCTCTGAGGGCTCCTCCTGCAAAACAGAGCAATGAAGAGGCGCAGAGTGTACACTCCTCTAATTCACCCTACTGCTCTCTCAAATGATTTATGCAGAGTTCATGCACACGCTGCAATCAGTGGGACACAGTCCCACCGAGTCTTGAGTCTAATAGTATTCTTCATCTTGTTCCGAACAGCGTTTTTTTTTTTTTTTTTTAAGTAATGTCAACAACAGCTGCAGAAAAAACTGGCAATGTCTTGAGAGGCCACTGAACTCAACAGCAGTTTCCTTAACTGCAGCTTTCTGTCTGGTCATTACCACAAATGCCTTGAATCTCTTTTTCCATTTGCTATCAGAAGATCTCCACCAGTTTGAAGGACATGGTCAAATGCTGTGACACAGACCATGAAGATCCACCTCAAACTGCACCTCAGTCCGTGACACAGCTGTGAGAGATCTGTTGCCTGAGGAGACCATTTAACAAATCGAATTTGATTCAGCTTAATACCATTCCATTCGGACAAGCAGGCCAGTGTGCATGTGTGTGTGTGTAGGGACGTACTGAGTACTGAGGAGGGGATGGAACGGGAAATACCAGAATCCACCAATTAGATACCACACAAACAAAGAGAGGGATCAGGAGATGGTTTTGTTTGGATGGCTATAAAACAGAGAAAAGAGAGAGAGAGAGAGAGAGAGAGAGAGAGAGAGAAGAAACAACAACCAACCTGACTCTACTGACTCATCAGACTTGTGGTTTAGGACGTTACCACCCTGTTGTTGCTTGCTGATGTTGCTTCACTCTTTTTGCACACTAAGGTATTATTGGTGAAATAGTTACTTAAAACATATGTGAAATTGATTTGATGATATCCAAACTAACTGAATAAAACCACATCTCAAATAGTAAAATGATCCATAGTGCTGTGTCACAGGTGATGTGTAATCTAGTTTAGGCCCACTGTATGAAGCAGCATTCCAATCCTGTTGCACTGCCTCTCCAACACCAGTCCTTATCTGAGAGGCTAGACACAAGGGTCTGCCTCCCCAGGCTACTGCTAATGAGGACAGGCAATTCTGCAACCTATTCTTAGATGCGGAGATGCTCCAAAAGCATCTGTAAATTAACTCCTCTATTTTTACCGGCCTAGTGTTGTCTTTCTCTCATCAGCTGATTGTAGAGTGGAGCCCTCTCTATATGGGGAGGAGGAATGTGGCACCTGGGCACACTGGGACTGGTCACATGCTATGCTAAGCTATGTGTCCATACACAGCTTGGCCTTCCTGACTGAAATGACATGAAGTCTTTGAAATTCTGAATTTGAAATTCTACACAGTTCAAACTGACAGTTCTGTGGATGTAAGCATTCTGTAAGCATATAAGTTTGGATTTTGAAACCTTAAATACACTGGGCACTTTAACTGAAACTTTAATGCTCCCCTCACAACACACACACGCGCACACACACACACATACACACACTTACACACAGAGAGACATACATTCATACACACACAGCAGGAAGAAAGAATGGGTACACTTTTGTCTTGTTCAAGAGCTTATCCTTTCTGGATCAATTCAGGCATTTTAACGTGAGACAAACTCTCACATACTTTATTTATTAGGCCTAGTCCACACTTCACTCCAGCAAACAGCCAAACTAGATCGGCACATACAGAACTTGTGTTGAAGTTCCGAATCCTACATTCATTAAAAACGCGCACAGAAGACAAAACTATAGTTTTTGTTAAGCGATTTCTTAACATATATTCTTTATATACGTTGGTAATAAAGCGTGATTGTTTTCTTTTGATTCATTTACATTGATACTTGCCTCCACAATACAAAAACAACTAGTGTGCATGAATCTGATTAACACGTCCTGTAGTAAACATTAACCACGCATTTCCTCTAAGTGTGCTTTCTGACCTGGAAATGTCAGACTCGGCTTGGGTTTAACGGTACCCAAATAATGATAAAAAATAGACCACATCGCATGTTCCATAAACTTTTGCAAGTTCGTCTTACCATATTTCGTCGTCTCGTCCTCAGCTTCCATGTTTAAAATATGTGTGTTCAACCTTTTAACGTTCAAATGGTTTTCATGGTTTATTGTGTTTAACTGGTCATTCTCCAGGTTGAAGTGAAAACGAACTAGTACAGCACAAGATACGGACCTTTCGAAGTACCGAGCAGACAAACACGCCCAGTCTAAAATCCAGTGATTCATTTGCGTTTTTCACCGCCAGTCATAGCCCTTACATGCATTATTGGTGGAACCCTCTTATGGGGCTGACTATCTTGCATGTTGAGACTTGCGTTGCATGCGAAATACCAAAGCCACTTGCGGTCGCCACGATTGGGGTAATCGCGCCAAACTCTATGAAAAATACAATTAGATCTACATACAATTACAGTAGACATCTGGACGCTTGCACTATAGCGTAATGCATGTTTAGGCATCTAAGTGTACTGTCAAGATTTGAAGTTTGCTATGCGCATGCCTACACTGTACCTTACCCTGTCATGAAGACCTTTGAACATCGTCAGTGCTTTTGGTGTGTGTAGTTAAATATGTCTTTAAAGGCATGTTGTTGTTGTTAAACAAATCTTGTGTACAGATGTGGTGCTGCATTCCAGTTTTATTCTCTTTTATTATGTTCTTTTATTTATGTTCATTCCTGTTTCAAAGGTTTTAGGAAAGTGCTTTGTTTCAACTAGTTTCAACAGTTTGTTTCAACTGTTAAAACAATAAATTTCTTCTATATTGTAATAAAAGCTTTTGTAATTTGTGAATTTTGTATTTTTTGCCTAATCTACGTCTGCTAAAGGATAAACATGTCATCACATCTTTCTTAAGGGGCTATGTGTAATTTCTATGTATTGATATGTCATCAGACATCATTTTTTATTGTAAGGTTATTTATCGTATAGTATGGCTACCTAATTAAAAATCACTTATATTGTAATCATTTAGGCCTACTAATTTATGAAGAGCTCTGCTTGGCTGTTTCTTTTTGTAGTTCAGCTAAACTGTATTTGTATCTGTATTATGGGATTTTGACCCACCATTTCTGTTAAAACTGATAATTCTGTGCTTTTTGTTACCTACCTATAGGCTGCCTAATCTGAATCAAGACAAGATGTCTTGGAGTGGTCATTTTCTGCCCTGTAAAAATTTGTCAGTACAGGCAGAGGTGGTGTAGGTTAGTGTAATTAAGGATGCAAATAATTGAAAATTGTGTATCTTGCACTCTATTTCATTTGTCTAGATTTTGCCTAGTTCAATAATAATAATAAGACAAATTGTCAAGCATAATCAAATTTCGTAGATATTTTCCCATGTAGGGCCTAGGCCTAGCTCATGGATAATGGCAACTGAATACCCTGATCGTGACACCACGTGCACTTATTGATTTGGAAAAACATTAGTCTAATGTGAATGGGCTTTCATAGTTTTGTGTTGACTATCATGTTTTTGCCTTAACAAATCTTCTTATGGGGAGCTGTGGCATTTTCAGTCAGAATTGCCTTTCAAATAAGCTGGTATGTTGCACTTAGGCCTGACTTCCCTGGTGAGGTTTGCACAAAAGATGTAGAAGGCCACTGCTTGCTCCAGTATCTGGTCAACAGAACTGCTCAGCTAATGCTGGTCCTCACTCACAGGGCCCATTACAGTATCTTGTCGCCACCTAGTGGTACCATCATGTCAACAACCGCACAAAGGAAATTAGTTCAGAACTTTGGCTGGTTCAGATGGAGAGGTCTATAGCTGGTTATTTAGATTGGATAAGACATTTGAGAGTTTAATGGGGGCACCAGTAGGGCTATATCTATGCTTATAAGCTGTAGGTATAAATTAATAGGTAATAATAGGTAATAATTAGTGAGTCTAATTTACGTATGTAAAGTGAACTTAATTTCAGATACTGTCTCCACATATGTAATTATGCTTAAATAATTAGTGAATAAATAGGTAATTAAGGCTCTCTATCACAAAGTTACACAAAAGTAAACTGGAAAGTCCTGTTTAACATCTACTGTGGTTATGTGTAACTTAATGAATTTGTGCAGTACATTTTTTTAAAAAAATTTCACTATATCATGTGATGTAAAATTGTTCTCTTGGAAGCTTTCACACTTTAAAGTGGAATGTTTCAAATTTGATGGGCATTCTTGAGTGACTCTACCACTCAATTTCCCATTTCCCAGTTGCTCATGAACAAAATGTTAGACCATTAACCAGGGCATCACCTTATTTATGGGTCTGTTATCTTTGGGAAAGGGTATATTGATGATGCAGTGACTTCCACATTCAGCATAATACATATTAGTATAGACCAGAGTAGTCCACTCATTTTGCCATGATTTTGAAACACAATTTAACATACTTATAACTGTTACACATTACTTGACAAAGGTATAGAAAAAAAACTACCTATTTGGTTCAGAGAGACTTTACGGGTAAGCCAAAATGTGAATGACAGTACACTGAGTAACTATCCTGTAGAGAAATCATATAGATATTCTGGTGGTGATTGCCTGTAATAAAAGTCACTTAGGGCCTCCTGGCTCAGTCTATGTGGTCATGGTATGTGCTGCTGGCTTTCCAGTGCTGTAAGGCCAGGTGGACCTTGTAGATCACTTTTCATTCTGGTTCAATGTGTAGATATTAAATTGAAACGAATCACAAAGGAGCCAAAGAACATATTTCAGACAGAATCAAACACACACACACACACGCACACACACACAAACACAGAGCGTGTAATATTTTCTTATGTTCATGCAATCTCCTGCAATGTCATGCAATGCGATAATAATCCCAAGGTAATCTCTCTCTCTCTCTCTCTCTCTCTGTGTGTGTGTACGTATGAAGAATGAAGCTCAAAGCTATTCTCCTCATTTTCCCCCTTGGAAAAAGTCCTATATCACACCATTGTGTCTTGTGAAATATGTATGCTGTGCTCTGTGCTATCAGTCAACCCATCTAGGCATCCGTTTGACTGATCTGCTGAACAAATCAACTTTCTGAGCCTGAAAGCATGATAAAAAAACACATCTAAAAAAAAAAACAATAGAGAGAAAAGGTCATTTGTTGAAGTAGACAATTTTTATTAATGGTAATAATGATGATGATAATGATGATATTAATAATTAGTAATAATCATAATAATAATAACGTTAATGTCATAATAAATAGAACTCTTCATCTGAAGCACATAAGAGAGGCATACAGAAGGAGAAAGAACACAAAGTCTAAGAGTACAGAGAGGGGGAGGATAGGAGGAGCTTTTTTGTTTTCTTTTTTTGTTTAGTTTTTTTTCTTACAGTACTTTACCTTTTTAATATATCCATTTCATTTTTTAACCTTTTTAGACTTTTATTTAACATGAACATTTACAAAAAGGAGAGAGAGATAGATTTTTTAAAAAATCCTTATAAATAAATTTTTGCTGTTATAGAACAAAATACAAGATTTTGGAAGTTAGAGAGGATAGGAGATGGGGGTGGGGATTTGGGAGAAGCAGGAAATAAAGGAGGACTGAAGTAGGTGAGCTTTTGTTGGGGGGCCGGTGGAGGGTCTTATGTACAATACACTGGGAATACAAAAGGGGGACGGGGGATGGGGAGGTTTTCTCAAACAGTTAGGACCAGAGGGGTTTGTTCTCTGAGGGAAGTCCTGCAAGTGTCATAGCTCACGTGCTTCAGCTCAGATTCTCTCTCCCAACACCCGCCTCACATCCCATGCTACGCGTGTCCTCTCCTCTCCTCACCTAGTGGACACCTGCACCCTCCATGGCGGGCGACTCAGCTAGAGCTGGCCTTTACAAGACGACGCTCTTAGCGGTACTGAATATACCATTTCAGTATTCAGCGAATACTGAATAATGAATATGTCAGTCTACTCAAACTGCCTTGCTGGATGGTGAATACAGTGCTTGCCATGGGTTGCATCTGCACAGTTGTAAGCTACCAGTCGAAAAAAGTAGTGAGTTTCGTTTTGAGACATCAGACCCAACTGAACAGCAACGAGGCCTTTGACTTAGAGGAAGTGAGAAGACCAAGCTATGTTGAAATCTCACTGATGGTGACTGCCATGCTCCTTGCTTCAGAGATACATACGACCTCTGTTGTCATGTAGGTAACGGTAGATAAAATACAAAGAAGAGAGTCAAAGAATATCTGATGATTACAGCTGTTGCAACTATGTGCATGAGAGGATTGTATTACATGTAAACGCCCTGTAGAGATGTTGCTGGTCGCTGCTCCAAGCAACATTCTGTGTGCATATGTAAAGGGGGAACTACCTACTGACAATCTATGACTAAGAGCTGTGGTCAGATAGTGTCAGGCATACTAAGCTAAAAGCGCAGTGTTTGGACGTGCTGGGTAGAACTTGCCTTTCGCACGATTTTGGAAGCATAGGGTGCAACTAACTGTTGCTAAGACGACAGCTTGGAAGTGTAGGGCACAGTTAAGCGCAACTAAGAAAAATTGTGTGGAAGTGTCGGGCATATCTAAAGAGCCCCCCCCCTCCCCGTAGCCGAAGCTGTGATCAAGCAGGCTTGTAAGCTAGGGGCACACCCAACACACTTTAGGTGGCATCTCTCAACTCTGGTGCGGCAGCAGCATCTCCTTTCAAAACTAGGTCACATCAGTAGGCATCTCCCTCCTCCACACCATTGCCAATGCCGTGCTTTCTCTTGATCAAAGACCTCAGAGTCTGTGTTAAATTCACACTTTGGATGGAGAGAGAGAGAGACAGACAGAAAAAAAATCAATATTCATAAACTTTTGCATCTGACATCCGGAATACCTTGTTCTACTTAGCGAGCTTTTATGACTGATCCAATTTCGATGAAGTGTGTCTGTGTGTGAGTGTGTGTGTGTGTGTGTGCATGTTACTCCAGGGCAGGCTTAATAAAAAAGAGAAAGAATAAAAGGAAGAAAAGACGATTGACTTTCTTGGGTTCCTGCAATCTGGTGCTTGCAATCAGCTCTTAACAACTATGGACTGAAGCTGGTGTGGAGTGTCAACTGTGTCAGCTGGCGTATGTGTGTGTGTGTGTGTGTGTGTGTGTGTGTGTGTGTCAGGGAGAGAGACAGAGAGAGAGCACATACGTAGGTGAGCTCAAAAGAATTCACAAATAAAGTGAATGTGTGCCATCATTGTGAGTGCACAGGTGGGGGCTCACTGGAGGAAGTAATTGGTTATGTGGGGCCTCCATTACTGTCGAGGCGAAAGGAAAAAAAGGCAATTGCTTATATGCACCCCTGAAAAAACCATCCATAGATATGTATATATACAGAAACAAGTAGTGTCACATCTTTTCACATTTAAATACATTCAAGAACTGCTCAAAAACACACGTTTACAGGGAACGCTCTCGTAATAATTCAGGTCGTTACAGCAAATAAATCATGATAATACCTTTTAAAAAATGTCTTTTTTGTTGTTCCTTTAAGTATTTCTTTTTTTCACAAATAAATACTCTAATCAGACAATATTTACCAAACAATAACAGTCCATTTGTAGCATCGACTTTTGAAACATCATTTGGTTAACAGTGTCTGTCTAATGTCCGTCAAAGTCTACAGTTCTCATGTCTGTTTGTATTGTGGTTATTGGTGTCATGCGCTGTCTACTGAAGTCTTTTAGCATTATCCTTGATGTTTGGACATCCAGACTGTCTGAGGGACACAAAGGCTTGGCCTGTGACCCCTGCAGGTAGGTGAAGACCAGATCAAGTTCACAACCCCAGAAACCTGTCCATTCCTTTCACCTCCGACCTGTCACTCAGAACATGGCCACCCCTGTCCCCCAAGAAATGAAAACAAATACAAACAAACAAACAAACAAAGAAAGAACACATAGGCATTCACCTGCCACAGGGAAGTGACAGGTTATGGCTCCTCACCAAATAAGGAGCGGTGTCTGAAAAAGAGTAACCCCCTGGAGGCTGACTGTTTGGCCCTTGTCTGAGGGCAGGGTGGCGAGGACTGAGGCTGATTAAACTGGACATACTGTAGAGTTGTGACATCCACCGCAGTAGGATGGGGACCAGTGGCCTGCCTTGGACAGAGACACATATTGACACTGGTCCTCACCCTCCACACCCACCCCCTTCTTGGGGTGCCCTGACCCATCCCCCTCCCCAGTACAAAGTGGGAGTGGGTATGATGACACAGGCCAGGAGTAATGTATAAATGGTGGGTGGGACTACTCTAAGAGGTTGGGTGAGTGAGAGCACAAGAAATTAAGAACGAAAGAAAGGAAAGTTTTCTTGACATCCAAGATTTGAGAAGGAAGTTGACGAGAAACCAACGGGCCTCTGTGTGAGAGAGCGCACGTGCACACTGAGGACGTTGATCTGTTGCACCAGGATGCCGAGCTTTACAGTACTTCAATACTTGTACACACACTCGTCCGTTAAAACATTTGACATCACTGACATCATTCTAAGCAATCTATCTATCAATCTATCTATCTTTGTGTCAGTCTTGGATAAGAGGGGTAGAGGAGAGGGTGACAGAGAGAGAGAGAAAGAGAGAGAGAGAGGGCTGTGAGGGTCCCTCTCATCCCTGCAGATGACAACGTCAACAATCCAGGGCGATCCATTTCATCTCCCCTTTTACCCGTTAACATAAAAACCTCTCTGTTCATATATTTATATACTGTTTTATACACATAATATTCTTAAACTGTTTTTTAAAGCACAAAAAGCATAGAAAAATAAAATGTTATTGTAATAATGAAGCGTGTTCCCTCTATCTATCTTTCTCCTCCTACCTCTTTCACTCACACTATATCACACTTCCTTGTCATCTCTCTCTCTCTCCCTCTCGCTCGCTCTCAAAGGTGGTGGTCCCCTGGTGGAAAGTATCTTCTTCCTTGTCAGGTTGCTGGCAGATTTTTTTTTTTTTTTTGTGGCCGTTGTTCCACCTTTTTCTCTCTTCTTCCTCCCCAGCCTTAGTCTCTTCTTCAGCTTCTTTTTTTTTCTTCTTCTTCTCATTTAAAGCTAGTTCTCCTTCTGTGTTCGTCACCTTCTTTTCATTTTTTTTGTGTGATGTCCATCGTTAACTGAGCACAGCGTCCTTTCATGTTATTTACTGGAGAGGAAAAGGAGAAGAAAAAAGTTATGAGTTTCAAGAAATGCCACATTGCAGAGTCAGACTTTTGTTCAATGCTTGTGATACTTTCAAAGCGTTCTCACATTACCATCCTATACCACACTACCGACAAAGGTTGTTTTATTCTGACTCAAGAGTTACTTTACAGTTCCCAAATAAATATAAAAAATACATCTTTAAGTCATGACTCTTATTCCTTAAAAGCAAAAGATGGGGAGGCACAATATTTCATTTCCAGACGGTGCGATGGAGGGATGTCAACAGGGCTGCACTGTGGCAGAATTGCAGCGCTGGTGCGTTTGGCTTTTGAGAAACAGGCTCCTCTTTGTTCTTGCCAGTTTCATTGTATAGACTTGAAAGCAACAAGGAGATGGCAAGCGTGGGCCAAACCCAGGGCGACAGAGTGATCTGATCAGAGACTGAGAGAAAGACACACACACACACACACACAATCTCACATACACACTCACTTACACATGAGTTCACTCAACTCTAAGCCTCATCAGAGTAAAGGGGAGGAAGGGCAGAGGGGGAGAGAGAGAGGGAATGAGAGAAAGAGTGTGAAGCAAGGGTGAGCGGAAGAGAATGAGAGGAAGAGCTGAGAGAGAGAGGGAGAGAGAGAGAGGGGGAGAGAGAGAACAAGTGCGAGCGCAGGGGTGCAGTGGGACTCTCATCATGACAGTCGCTCTAATTCAGAGAGATCCTCCGTGCGTCGCGGCCCCCTCAGATGAGAATAAAACCCAGCTTTAATTTTGACGTGGCTTTGTAGTGTTTCTTTCCCCTCCTCTCCCGCACACCTCCCCAGGAGAAATAAACAGGCAGCTCAGTAGCATAATAATCCCAGCCCAATTGCACAGTTGTCTGTCTCCCTCTCCCTCTCTCTCCTGGTGCTCAAGAGGGTGGTGGAAGCTCTGAATCCTGTGTGCTCTCTCACTCTCCTCTTCTAAACAGATGACTCTGCACCACCTTGGGGTCTGGCGGGGCCGGGTCCAGTGCAGTGAGTGGCAGACTATTGCTTGTGGCACAGAGCCACAGGCCCATAGAACAGAACAACACTGGATGAGGTATTACACAAAACATAACTTCAGACAAAAGCTGGTCAAATCTGTGTTTTTTTTTGTCTTGACACAGCAACAACAACAAGACTGTTGCACATATGGCAGGAAGATAAAGAGATGAGTGAATTCATGCACGAGCACGCGAGTGCACACACACACACACACACACACACACACACACACACACACACACATTCCTGGCCCAACCACTTCATGATCTAGATTTATCGATGTTTTTTAACAATGCACTAGGGGAATACAGCTTCACACATGTTGGTTCCATGTCACTGGAGTAGAATCAATTGTTTGATTCCAAACTAATGATGATAGATAAAAGACAAGCATCTTCATCAAGCTGAGTGTTCAGTATTAATTCACATATTAACTCTTAATTGAACACAGCTGCACAGATCGTTATGAGTGATGCGCGTGAGAGATGGTCTACATCTGGTTGAGATCTGAAAAAGGGGTCTATTTGGGGAGGGAATTCTATAAATCACGATCCACTTTAGTTGTCAAATTTCATTAAAGTCAAAGTGTGGCTCCCACATTTACATCTTATAGGTAAATAATTTCAATGTGCCTTATCAGTGTAATGACAGATAAGTGGACTAAAAAGCGCTGGAATTTATTTGAAATGTGTGCATGTTTTGCACAAGGGGACAATCAGACGATTTATATAATTGTTTTATTCTGACACCCAAAACACCCAGAGATTACGGAGATCATATGTCACATATATTAACATTCAATTCAATTTGTAATGAACAGAACATAAGCGTAGTATACACAGTACCAATAAAATAATGTCAAATGAAAAAGTTACTTACACCTTTCAGACAAAACCATATTAAGAAATTACAGTACATTTCATAGAACAATGTTAGCAGAATTGCAAATGCACAGATAAAACCACTTTCGATTTAGATATGATAACATATAAAACAGCTTGTAGTAGAGAATCGCAATATACTGTGTGTATATACATGTATATATATGTACAGGTTGTCTTTTTTTGCATGTTTCTTCTTGCTTTTGTACAAATGAGATGGACTAACACAGGGGCTCAGCCAGGGAACTCTGCTGCCAGATTTCATATGAAATGCGGCAGCATTTGGCAGCCAAACAGCCTGTCTGAAGCTTAAGCAAGAAATGCCTGCTTACCAGGGCTTTAGAAAGAGTTTATAACATTGGAAGATTAATTTCTTAAGTAGCTATATATATATGTATATAGTCATGTTATTATGCAATGTCACGTTACATGTTAGTGAATAAAATGAGCACAGTAATTAGATAAAAGATTTCACAGTATGTATGCACCTCAGTTAGCATTTTGACATGAGGAGGATTTTTGCATGAGGGTAGGTCTTTAAAAAAAACAAACAAAAAAAAATGTCAGACACAACTGATCCTGGCTAGAGCAACACCCGACATGATGAACTCAACATCAACTAAACATTTACCACACTTACAGTAACTACTGATAAAGTCCCATGATACTGTAACTACTGATAAATTCCCATGGCTATACTACATGTGATGGCCTCAGTAAGCACACAGCAGCTGAGGAAATAGTTGTGTGCAGACAGAAAGACAGATGCTAAGACGATGACCTGGCAACAAGGATGTGATCATTTTTTTGTTTTTGTCTATATTCTATTCTGATGGCAAAACATGAGCTAATAGCCTACACTGTACTGAATGAAGAGCTTCCCACACAGTACTGTATTAATGTACAATAACCTGTAGAGAGTAATAAAGTCCTAAGCCTAACTGAGGGATCGGGATGGCTGCATGGCAGAAGGGAGGTAACTAGAAATTTTTGAGTCTTCAGACTCAAGGATTCTCATGGAAGACGAGCAACAGATACGTGGCTTCTTCAGGAAAGCATTAACAAAAGATCTATACACTGCATAAAGCAACTAAGGGAATCTAAAGCAACTGAACAACAGCAACATCTGCAGCATCCAAACCTTGAACTACAGTATAGCATTTTCTATAAAACATGAGTCAACAGAACTGCAGCTGTTTGCAGGAAACTGAAAGACCCCCCCCCTCCCCCCCCATTATCAAGGGAGCAGGAGCGTTGCTTGGGGAATGAATCCTATATGTTTGTGCAATGCTTCAAATGTGTCAGGAGTAACTGAGGTTCCAGTCTGGACTAATTACTCTAGAACACTGCTCCAAGCACTGTGCATAAGCCTGACACCCAGATCAAACAGGCGCATTTGAGCAAATAGAGGCACCCTTTTAAAGTGCAGTTGGCACCGACACTAATTACGAAGTCACTGTCTCCAGTAAAATTTTCACCATGAAGAGGGAAGTTCTAAGATTCGAGAGACAAGCACAAGACATCAGGAGAGTAACAGCTACTGGCATCATTAGGAGATGGAACGCAAAGAGAAAAACGCAGAGAATTCAAAGAGAATGCAGCTTCTTTTGACCATACAGGAGACTGGAGGATTGACTTGAAACTGCCTCTCTCTCTCTTTTGCTGTTTTTCTGCATTTTTCTCCCTTTTTTTGCATTTTTTACGCTTGCTCTCAGTCCCTCACTGCCAGTCTGAAAATGCTGGTTTAAATAGCCCAAAGTCTTTTCTCTGGAAAACTGAGCCAGTAATAAATGAGCTAAAGGAAGTCTGCAACAGTTGGACTTTATTCTGCGGGGGGCTTTTAAGTGCGAGCAGCCGTCTCTTTAAAACTCTGCCACTGCTCCACTGCGCCACAGCACAATAAAGTGGACAAGAAGGGCTGTGCCACTCAAAATTAATGAGCTAACACACACCGCAAACGAATACAAACACACATACTCACACACACACTCACAATCTCTGCCCACAAAACTCAAGTATACACAAAATGCTGGCTAGAGTATATGTTCTATGAAAAACAAGGGTAAAATATTGTCTGAAGACTTTCAATTCAGAACCTTTGTAATGCTATGAGGCTGACAGACAGACAGACAGAGCTGACACATTTTGATATGGCAGAGTAATTTAATATGTGATTCGCAACACAACCTCGCACAATGAATAAGTAATCACTTCTCTTGCATAATCTATCTTTATGTATTATTTCTGGGACATTATATGCTAACCAAGTACTAAAAAATGTTTACATGTTTGTCTGCACCACTATACCTGGTGAATATCTGATTCACACAGAGGACGTGGAAGCGACATCTGGCAGGGGGTTTCACTGCGCACAAGGATGGACTCTTTATCTGGCTAAGGGGAAAAGAGCTGATTTGCTGAGCAGTTTCTCCATATCGATTAGACTCAAGAATGAATTAGTCTGTTACCGACACCACCCCCACCACCCACCGGGCCCTCGTAGCTCTATATTGATTGACTTTCCTGTACTTATCCTTACGTCTCTGTTCAGATAAGGGAAAAAAATACAACTCTCCATTGCCACCAAAGTCTGCACTTTCCCAGAATATAGAGTCTACACCCGTATTTCAGACCTGAGGAAGGAGACCAGACAAAAACAGCAGGGTGGGTAGGTGAGCGAGTAAATACATGAAGATCTTTCTCCTGAGCCCCATTTGCATAGACACAGGGCTGCTTCCTGGACAAGAACGAAGCCCTGGTCAGAACTAAACAGCATTTCCAGCGGTGAAGAATCCTCACAGTAAATGGATTCAGTCTGAGAGTCAGCCAGCTGAGTTGAGTGGTAGCACTAGATGTGCTTGAGGTGATCAGAGAGCAATTTCACTTGAAGTCAGGGCCAACATTTAACTGGCTCATTTGTCAATTAATTCCATCAGAAGTGGTGGCAAACTGGACTTGCTAGAATAATAAAGCAGTCTGGCTGATTTTAAACCCATAATACATCTAAGATGTCCACCATTTTACTGAGACGAAACATCCCACTGTGCCTTTGGGGTATCCTGAGGTAGGACAGCTATATCATATGTGCATGACTAAAAAAGTGGTCACTCCTGAACACTTAAAAAAAGAGAGGCATAAACTAGAGATTATGACTTTCTATAAACCACACAATAGGGTTCATCACCTCTTACCGTTTTACAATGACACGCATGTAACCCAAGCCAATTAATACAGATAAAAGTCAGAACACAAGGGGGAGCATAATGCCTCAAAGCGCCCTAAAGTCAATAACATTGCCAGCCCTCACTGATCAATGACAGGGGAAGCTGGGACGAACACTGCCTTTGATAGTATCACGGTACGGAGCTTTTCTCCTCTGCAGTAGCAGGGGTGGTTAACCTTAGTGAGTATAAATCAGTTTAGTGTTGGCGATGGAGACAGACTAGAATATATAGTGATACAACAAGTAACTGATAATCTTTTTGGCTCAGACTGATGCTCATTGCTTCTTTAAAAGGAAGGAGCAACAATGGAGAATTGTGCATATTTACTCACAGTAATAAAACCAACACACAAACACACACACGCACACACACAAAACACACACTGGTAACAGAGAAAAAAGTGTCCACTATCCAGAAGATGTCTGCATACACTCCCGTCCCCCAAAAACCATCAGTTAAGACATTACATTACAATGAAGTAAGAAGAGACATTTAAAAAGACAGATGAAAACAAACAAACAAATAAATAAAACCTAATCCGTTGTCAAATCAGCAGACAAATATTTGACATGTGGACCCAAAGACGGAGAATCATTTGGATGAGCGGTGAAGGGACAGGGCCAAACCCTGCCATCTGGAATCTTTAGTCCCAATCAGTACTCCACACAGGATGAGGAGGTGTGTATACAGTAGCTTGTTTGATTGTTTTTATTTATTGATTGATTGATTGATTTGTTCTTGAGAGTGTTTATTTTGTATTTTTTTTATTTTTGTTCTGTTTTGTTTTGTTTGGTTGTTGTTGTCTGGGTAATGTCTTTGTGTTTCTTTCTCTCTCTCTCTCTTTAGTAGGGAGTGAAGCGACTGTACCCTCCTCTGTAAAGGCTAGCCTGCAACATCAAAGATGAAAAAGGACCAATCAGTGTTAGGGTGACAGCTCCGATGCAGCTCATTTTCCTCTCCCTCTGCAAAGTTCCTTCCCTTGACATGGCGACGCATTTGCTTGACAGTTTGGCCATTTGAGTAACACCTTGCTTGGTTGACTTTGTGTGTGTGTGTGTGTGTGTGCGCCCAAACTTGTGTATGTTTTAAGCTAGGTCAGGGTTGCCTCAATGTGTTTTTATAACTTAATAGTGGTGTAAATATGCATTTGAATTTGAACTTTATCTGATGTGCAAATCACCTAAATTTTACTAAAAGGACATCTACTGTATTCTGTGTTTTTTTTTTCCTCCTAACTTCAGGGCCAGATTCACCCACGAAAAGATTCATTCTAGCATCACTGGTTCATTAGGAGACAGCAGCTGCAGCGTCATGCTTGTCCTGCACTGGCTGGCGGTGGCACCGTGCCTTGGGACGTGTCCCTTCAGGACAGGTTCTCGAGTCGCAACGCACGGTTGGAGTTTGGGGGCCTGAGGCGACACGGTTCAAAGGAGCGCAGCGATTGCTCCCTTTCAAGTCCGACACTTGGGGGGGTGGTGGTGGTGTGGGGGGACACACCTGACTGGCACTGTGCTGCACTGCACAATATCATGCCAGGGTGGAGGGCTAACTTTACTGCTACAGCACAATCACACAGCTACATAAACAACCACATTTGCACTCACACACTAACACACACACATAAACACAAATGTATCCTCACACTCTCTGTCTCACTATCTCTCTCTCTCATGAACACACAAGCCTGCATGCACATCCATCCATACACACACACACACACACACACACACACACACAGACACACCCACACACATTTACTCTCCCCAGGTCCAGGCTCTGCTCTGCTTCTTTGGCCCCTTTCCAAAGGCAAGGCCCTGAAACCTTCAAAGGCTAATTATCTCTAATTTTAGGGAACCCTCTTGCTTGTGTGCAACTTTCATCAGCGTGGAATCCAATTTGTAATTTCAGCACGCTGCAAATCTGCAAAGAGAATTTTACGCAACCTCAGAGGAACTAATTATTGAATGGCTTTTAAATGCAAAAAAGCACTCTCTCTTTCTCTCTCTCTCTCTCTCTTTCCCCCTTCCCTCTGCTCTGCCTGTCTTTTCTCTCCTCTCTCCATCCCTATCCTTTCCTTCCAAGCCATTAATCAAATATGATTAAAGAATTAGAAACCAAATGATTTTCCCACCTCAACAACCCTCACTATGTTTGACAGTACTTTCTACACAGGTTACAAAAAATTTCTTAAGAGCCGAGATGAATTCTTCCACACCTGGTTAAACAGCTCTGAGGAAAAATGTAGCACGCACACACACATGCATGCACACACACACACATACATGTAAGCACACACACACACACAAGCAGGCACGCACGCACGCACACACACATATACACGTTTTGAGTTTTTGAGGCCAATTGTGTCAGTCGTGTCATGTGGATCAGCACGAGAGAGGGCGAGATGAGACGAGGGAAGGAAGTTTGGAGGAGCAGAGGAAAGCATCAAAATGCACAAGCACAGCTTTTAATTAGGTTCAAATGAAGGCTTATAAAACGAACTCATAAAAATTACTGTCTTAATTAATGAAAGCTTTTAGCTAGCAGCTGCACCGGGGAACTGTTTCTCTTTCTCTTTTAAATATAGCTTTATTGTTACTCATTGTTTTTTGAGAACACAAAAAAAAGAAAATGCATGCATGCCGGAAAATTGTATATATTAGAGTTGCTAGCCTAACGGAGAGAGTGATAGTCCAATCAGAACTTATGGGTAAAGGAAAAGGGTGAGACATACTCTAATCCCTTCTTTCCTCCATTGTCCTTTTTTCTTTCTTTCGTTCTTTCTCTCTCTCTCCTTTTATGTCCCACGGCACACTGCTGCATGCGGTTAACAGTTGTTCTTATCAGAGGAAGAATGGAGCGTCCTCCCATGCTCTCCAAAGAAAAGGGAAAAATATCAAACAAAAAGTCAGAGAATATATTTCTCTTTTTTTGGTCAAAAAAGAAATTTCCTTTTTCTTAAAACTGATTTTGACTTTTCATCTTTGATGTAAAGCTGCAAACGCTAGCTAAAAACAAACATTAACCAACTGACTTGATTCTTTTGAGTAGATGTGAGTGTGCTCACAGCAGGGATCTGTTTGTGCGAGGGAGGTTGTGATTAGTTGTGTGTCAGCAGACGCCATCTTATACATAAACAAATCTGAGTCTGTTTGGGTGGCAAATGCCTAGGATCCAAAATCATACTGTATCAGTGCTTCTCTGTTGCCACAAGATGGAGTGAATGAGCAAAAATGTCTCTCTTTTGAACTCTATTGTGCTCATATGTACAACACTTACGTTCTAACATCTGCATATGTATATATGTGTGTGTGTGTATGTGTGTGTGTTTGTGTGTGTCTTTGTTAGTGAGTGTGCAAGTGCAGCAGGGTACAGAAGGACATGTCACTCACCATGGTTCCCACGCTGTAGGTGGTGGCCGGGCCGATCGTGTGGTGGTATGGGTCCGGCGTTGCATAGACTCGGCCATAGCTGAAAAGAAGTAGAAGAAGAAGAAGAAGAAGGAGAGAGAGAGAGAGAGAGAGAGAGAGAGAGAGAGAGAGAGAGAGAGAGAGACTGGGTTGTATAACACTGAAAAACTCAGAATGGCACTGAATGCACAGCGCACCTTAATGAAAGGCTTGAAAGGCTTTGTGTTTTCACCTTTTTGTAGCTTGGCAAAAGTCTAATTCTTTCTTTCACCCCCCCCCCCTCTTCTCTCACTCTCCATCACTCACTTGCTCTCCTGTCACGAACTGTACAACTCTGGAATTGTCCAGGCGTTTTTTTTTTTTTACATCTGGTGTTCAAAGGTTTATGTGCTATATGCGTTGAATTGAATTACTCTGTTTTATTGTCTTCTTGATTAGGTGGTGGGTCTCACTGGAGGTGAACCCAGGAGGGAGAGAGAGCGGGGAAGGGATGGGAGAGAGGACATACACCTCCCCCCAAAACCCCCTCAGCTGTTGTTTACTTGGGCTGCACAGAAGGCTCACGCCCTGGCTTTTCATTGTTGGTGGTTTGGAACTAATCCCTTCAATTTCCCTCAGAGACACAGGACAAGATGTGTCCTCCCTCCCCGCCTGTCTTTTCATTTATTTATTTATTTACCTCTGCTCACTTATTCCTCTATTTACTTCACAACCCCCTACTCTCCTCCCCATCACCACCACCACCCCCGTCCGTCCATCTCTCTCTCTCTCTTCTTCCGACGCTCGCTTGCAAATGAGGGTCTGTGAGGAGCAGATAACACACTCCAAGCCAAGGACTGAGGGCACCAAATCAAGCAGGAATACGCAGAAAAGGGAATCCGGAGAGAGCAGGGAGAGAAGGATGGGGTAGTGGGAGGTGGGGGTTGGGTGGGTGGTTGACGAGAGGTAGAAGGAAAATGTCATTTTCCCCAGAAAAGAAAAAGAGAGACAAGAGACATGGGGCAAAGGCTTTTTCCCGAGCAAGGACATCCAGGCGCTTATGGAGTTGGGGGGTGGGGTGGAACCCAGCACAGTCGCCCCACTGGGGGTTATGGGAGGCGCAGGAGAAAGTGACGAGGGTTCTGTGAGGGCATGGAGGATGGTTAAGGGGTAAGGAGATGGAGGAGGAGTCCTTGCCGACTGGGAAAGTCACAGAACCACGCTCCTTCACTTCAGACGATGTGACCAGTGCCAAGAGTGTCCACTCAGAAGAGTCAGGGAAACAAAATGGCAACCTGCCTGCCTTGGCATTACATTAAGAGACGGTTGAAGATTCTCATATCCAAATGATTTGTTTCATTAAGTACACAGAGAAACTCTAAATGCTTGCAGAGAATGCCATGTTTTATCTACATGACTAATACACTGTTTGATTTGGTATTTATGAGTTGTGTTTTTGTGTACAGCTGGCAAACATTTATGAACAAAAGTCCAAAAGCCTTTTAAAGAAGTAAACATGTAATTACAACACTAATTATTTACTATGATAACTCTAGATTTGAGACTCGGAGGACAACACTTTTGTGGATTACATAATGCTGGAATGCATTACATAATGCAATGAAATGCACAAACAGAGTATGTGTAATAAAAAGTTTGCCTTGCAGCTGTACTTAAAACATATCTCAGAGATGCAGTGGACATAACTTTACTCTCCACAACATGAACTCAGAGGATAAAGCTACTGACAAATTGGAAGGCAAACGCATTGGCTTAGATTGATCTACACCGTGAGAAAAAGGGAAAGAAACAGAGTACACAGAAATATACACAAAGGCCAAACAAAAATTAAATAACTGGAAACTGATTTTAAAAAAGCCATTGTCAAATATATTTATCTGCATTTATCCTCTTTCTATTTATTTGTTTGTTTGTCTGTCTGTTTGTGTCCTTTTCCAAGTACAAAGCTAGTCTGTAAGTGGCATGTCTGATAAATCTTACATTATCGATACAATCTCTAAGCCTCTCAGGCAGGATGGGTGCATTATCACTGGTGACATACTCAAACCCTCACAGATTAGATGCCCCCTCCAGCCTTCTCTTCCAGCAGGACCAATTTCCCCAGTGTGCTCTGGCTCTCCACACTATTCTACACTTATAACTGCACTGGATGGATGGATATCCTATATGCCATGTACTTCACATACCCACCGACAGACCGGTAATTTTTAAACTATTCACTAAAGTTTGTCTCCAGTAAAAATCCTAGGCCCATGGTCCACAGTTAGTTGGGGTATAGTAGTTGAATAATGAACAATAGCTCTATTTTGAATTTAATTCCTCCTCAAAGAGCTAGATTGCTTGCTTTTTCTCTGGAGTAAAACAGATGAGACCAGAAAGAGAAAACAATGCCTGCGCACTGGGTACCCAGTTTTGTGTACAGTAGGTAAAATGTTATTGTATATTTTAGCTTGTTCCTGTGTTATTGTAATTTATTTGTTTGTTTGTATGTGTGTGTGTGTGTGGAACAATGTGTTTGCTCACCTGTCACTGTAGGCCGCAGCAGTGGTGGGCTGAGCATATCTGTATGCAGCATAGCCTCCCTTTAAAAACAAAGACAGAAAAGACAAATGATCAACAACAGGTTTTCCAAGCAATGTGCACATCCATACACAAAATGTAGTTGGAGAGAAGATATCTTGCAACAAACATATTTCATCACTTCGAACAAAGCACAAGTCTTGAAATAAAGCACAGATAGGGAAAGTTTTTTTTCTTTGTGTTTCTGGGTTGGCACAAGTTGTGTAGGGCAGGCTTTTCTTTTTGTTAATGTGAAATCAGTTTTGTTTTTCACAGGAAGGCAACAGGCGCAGAACCGTGAAAATCCCTGGCTCACAGCCAGAGGGCGCCATTTCAGGGGAGAGAATCCATTTCTTTTCTTTTTTTTTCTATTTCACAGTGCCTGAAGGATCGGGAAATGATTGATGCCCTCAGAGCCTTCATTCCTCCTGTGTGTGCGTATGTGTATGTGTGTATGCACATGTGAGTTTGTGTGTGTGTGTGTGTGTGTGTGAGTGAAAGGGTTCAAGTTAGTAGGATATGTACAGTAAAGGTGTATGAGAATGTGCTTGTGTTTGTAACTATGTGTGCATATGTGTGTGTGTGTGTGTGTGTGCGCACGCATGTTGTAGAAAACAAAACTGCTTGTGTGTGTGCAAGATAGTGTGCATGCATCAGAGGGAGTGATTTAAGTTTTGTGGGGCACAATGCGTGACTGCAAGCATGAGAGGTGATGTGTGAGAGACAGAGATAGACTTGAAACACAGCTTAAGAGTGGTAGAGAAAGAGAGACAGAGAAAGAGAAAGAAAGAGAGAGAGAGGGAGAGAAATTCACTCCTGTTTTAAGATGATGCAGGAGAGAGAGAGAGAGATGGCTCTGCTCGCTCTGTTCTCTGCATTATTAAAGAGCTCACATCTGTCTTCACTTGTTTTGTACAGGCACAGCCCCAGCAGCAAAGGGGCCCCTTTCTCAGAGCAGTTTAAAAGATGGCGAGGCATCACAGAGGAAGGAACACCAAAACCCTCGCAAAGGAACACCTACTAAATTGCTCATTGGCCTGGTCTGGATTCTCACCATTTAAAACTATAATGTGTGTGGGGAACCCATGTTTGTGTAAACTCATTATCGCAAATCACTAGCCTACCCAACAGTAGTTGAGCCAGACCTTTGTTGTGTCTGTATGTGTGTGTGTGTGTGTACACACACAAACTGTGACTTGTTGGTGGGAGATAAAGAGTGGGCATAGGCTGGCTGACATCCCCATCTCAGAGCTGGTCAGAGCAGAGGGCACTACAGGGATCCTCGGGTCAAGTGAGCTGACCCGTCCGCTACAGCCCACTCTCCCCACCACCCGCCCCGTGGGGAGCAGGACGGGGCAGTGGGGGGTAAGGGGTAGGGGGAGTGGAGGGGGTGGTGGGGGTAGTGGAGGGCATCCTGTGGGAGAGGCGAGCCCTGGGAGTACGCTGATTACACTTCCCCTACCTCCACTCACACCACCTCATACATCAGTGTCAGATCCAGAGCACAGGCCACCAGGCACATTTGTTATTTTGTGTCACTTTTTGCTCCTGCGAGTGTGTGTGTGCTCATTTGTGAGTGTGTGTGTGTGTGTGCGTGTGTATGTGTGTGTGTGTATGTGAGTGTGAAAGGGAGAGTGAGAAAGAGAGAAACATGTGTGCCACACACACACACACACACAGAATAAGATCAGATGTATGTGTGTGTGATTGTGTTGTATGTGTGTGTGATTGTGTGCATGTTTATCTTTCTGTGTGATGGTTGTGTATGTACATGCTTGTGTGTGTGTGTGCATGTGCATATACATATGTCTCATACCTCAATGTCAATCTCTGTCCCTCCATGCACGTGTGAATGGATGGGAGAGGTCACCAGTATGTATATTGTATATGTATATATAGGTAATACATAGGGTAATACATATATAATGGACTGGGATCATTCCTCATGCCATTGTGTCAGACATTGAAGGCACTGGTGCTCTATGACCTCTGGGGTCCCTGCCAGCCTGACAGCCCTAGGGGTTGATGGGGGCTCCACATATCAGGAGGCATCTGTCAGTGTGTGTGTGTGTGTGTGTGTGTGTGTGCATCCAGCAATCATGGTTTAAACTATGTAAGGACCCCCACACTGCCTACTGAAAAGCGAGTGCTGATAAGCATGTGCATCTCACACACACACACACACGCACACACATGCGCACACACACACACACACACACACACACACACACACACACACACCCACCATGTGTTAGTCATGGCTGAAGACACTTGGGGGAATATGGCATGTGTTTGTGTGGGCTGGTCTGGTCAGTACTGGGCAGAGATCTGAGAGAGCAGCGGTACAGATAGAACCCAAACACTTCCCAACACACAGTGTGCAGCCACCTGACAGCCACCTATGGATGGACCACCATACAGACTACATCCAGACAGTGTAACACTCAAAAGAGAATGTAGGAAAAAAGAGAATGAGAAAGAAAGAGACAAAGAAAAAGAAGGAGAAAGAAAACATGACAGAAAAAAAGATGCACAACAATGAGGATGAGTGAGAGAGAGAGAAAGAAAGACAAAAAGAGAGAATTGTTACTTGAGAGCAAGTAGAGCAAGACAGAATGGTAGAATGACAGCCTCAGACAAAAAGTGAAAGCAGATGCAGACAAATGGAGGAGGAGAGTGAGAATATATTTGTGCGTGTGTGTGTGTGTGTGGGGGGGGGGGGGAGTCAGATGTCAGCGGAGTGGAGCTGAGTGTGAGAGGGGAGGCTCGGTGTCTGGCTGCGGTCTCCCTGCTTGGTGGTGGAGGGAAAGCCGGGGATCTAAACAACACATCCACTGATGCACTAATTATCTCCCTTCCTCTGTCACTTCCCTCCGCGTCTCCCTTTCTCTCTGCCACGGATAATCTCACTGAGCGCTAGTGCTCTGTTTGTGTGCTCATGACTGACTGGGCAACCCTCAGACTGTCTGGGTGTGTGTCTCTGCAAACAGGCTCTGTGTGTGTGTGTGCTTGTGTATGTACATGCGCAAACAGCCATGACCGTGGGTGTGTGTGTGTGTGTGTGTGTGTGTGTGAGCGCATGGACAACAGCAGCCGCTGAGCAGAGATTATTAAATCCTTTTATCTGCTCTCTGCGCCTTATCTGGTACTGATTGTGGATGTCCCCATGCCCTCATGATAGAGAGGCGCGTGCACACACACACACACACACACACACACACACAAAATGATGTGGACACCAGTGATGCTCCCAGTACTTTTCGTCAAAGACAGGGTAAATGGATAGCTGTGCAACATGGAGTGGAGTGAATAGAAGAAAAATGTTTGATAGCAGTACTGAATGTCTGTTTGCTGTGCTATTGAGCAGAACATTATGTGTGTGTGTGTGTGTGTGTGTGTGTGTGTGTGTGTGTGTGTAAATGTGTTAATTATTATTACTGTGTCTTTCAGTACCCTTGTGCGCCATTATATTGTATTTGTCTGATAACCCTGAGCTGGCAGCTTGTGAGTGTACCAGTTGCGGTGAGGAGAAGGAGGAGGAGGAAGAGGAAGAGGAGGAGGAGGAGGAAGAGAAGTAGGTGTAGCTGAGGGAGTTTTGGGTTCTGTCGTCAGGTTTCTGCGCCAGGCGGGCAGCGATCTGGCACCCGAGGTACTGTCTGGCACAAGGTTGGGCACACACAGGGCAGGGGGCTGGAGGGGTGGTGAGGGTGAGGGTGAGGTGTGCGTGTGTGTGTGTGTGTGTGTCTCTGTGTGTGTGTGTTATGGTGCAGGGGTTAGTGGGAGGGTTGATGATGAGGGATCATGTTCAGGTCTCGGGAGGACCTGCCGATTCTGGGGATTTGTTTTGGTAGAGGTAGGAGGCCTGGGCTGGGCTGGGGAAGTGAGACAGCTTTTCCGCTCACTCCCCCTCCAACAGCTTTTCACTCAGAGAGAGGAAAAAAAAAGAGAAAGAAATGAAAGAGGAGGCCAAACTCCCACTTACATAGATCTCTGCACCGTAGAAGCCATCCTGGTAAACCACTCTGTTCATGAAGGGGGAGAAAAAGAGAGAGAGAGAGCATTAGTGTTTTTGTGGAAAGCCAAGTGAAATGGGGTTCTTGTATAACACGTAATGCAATTTCGCCTCTAAGTTTGAGGCATACCAGGCAAACGGGTACATGGTGGTGTTCTATTTAAACATGAGTGTGTGTGGGCATGTCTTTGTCTGTGTATGTGTGTATGTGCATGTGAGTGTGTGTGGTTAATGGTGTTAATATGGTTTGCTGTCACCATCTGAAGTGTGTGTATGTGCATGTGAGTGTGTGTGCGTGCGTGCATGCGTGTGTGTGTCTGTCTGTGTGTGTGTGTTGGGGGGTGTCGTGCGCGAGACATGAGGGCATTTTCGTGACGTGATTGCAGGGTCATCTCACGGAAGCCACAGCCTGCGCTTCGCCACAGCGCAAATAATGAATGACATATTAAGAAAGGAGGGGCACATAGCCATTTCTGAATCACAGTCCAATTTTCTGCTCCAGTAAAAGTGTTTGCCTCTCCAGTTACTGCTGCAGTGGTGTCAGGGAGAGAGATAGAGAGGGAGGAGGGAGGAGGAAGGGAGAGACAGAGAGAGAGAGAGAGAGGGGTAGGTAGAGAAGCTGTGTGAGACAGTGATACAGAGAGCTGGTGTAAGCAAGAAAGAAAGACAAAGAGAGAGAGAGAGAGGAAACTGCAGGAGATCCTAGGATGCAGACCTAATCAGTGAGGTTTCGTTTACAACTCTGTCTGCCAAGCTGCTGAGTGTCTGGTACCTGTATAGCAACACACATACACATGTGCACACACGTATGGACACATGCTACTTTGTCCATTTCATTGTGACTGTACGACACCCCTGGGAATATTGTGTGCAATGTTTGTATATATGCACATACGCACAGACACATGCCCATTTCTTCCCCAACACACACAGACACACGCAACCCAGGCAAGTTTGTGTAGGCAAGTTTAGAAACGACCAGCGATCATCTGACGCTTTCAACAAAACCAAATGATACCCGACCCGCATGACCCACATTTTTTTCTTCAAAAATATAAGTAAAAAAAGCTCTTGATTAGTCATTGCCTTATCATGTCATATTACTGTAACAGCAAACACAGTGTTGAAATGTTATGGCGCCGGTTAAAGTGGGCTACAGGTGTCCTGAATTTTAGACTAGATGTTGGCCTATTAGGATGCGAAGGCTTACCCCGTGCCTCATCTGTGGGGAGCCATATTCATTTGCATGTTTTGTGCCTGTCATACTTAGATGGTCTCACAGCAAGTAGGCTACATAAAATAAAGCCTGCACCTGTAACATCTTCATTTAAGCTGCTATTTCCTCAAATGTTTCCCAAATGTAGCTTATTTTCTGTGTGTTCTTAATTTCTCCGTCTTCAACTTTTCCCTGACCGTCTCCATCTCTCTCATGTCACGCACACATGCACCATGTGTGGAAAGTTATGGTTATGTTGGGAAAGCACTGCATCTTGGTGCCAGACATTCAACCAATAATGTATGTCAGCATATGCGATAGTCTCTTGAATTTTATAAGCTGGAAATAAGTGTTTAAATATTAACTTTAAAAGAGCAATAATTATTTTAACCAGCTTGACCGAACCCAACCTCAATATCATTAAATTCATTTTTGTATGACTCTAACCCACTGGTGACCATGGTGGACTGCTCAATTTGAATTAGCCCACACATCACCAACACACACACACACAGACACACACGCTCCAATGCAATGCAGGCTGCTGTGAACACTCACGCTCCGTAGGCTGGGATTGGAGGTGGTGGGGGTGCCGTGCGGAAGGTGTTGTACACAGCCCGGCCCCGTCCTCTCAGATGGGCTCCCCTGTAGGCGACTGTGGCTCCAGTGGCGGGGTACGGAAAACCAGTTACTGCAGAGAGGGGGAGAGAGAGAGGTACAGAGAGAGGGAGAGAGAGAAAGAAGGAATAAGATACTCTGTAGGCAGATTCACATTTTCCCTTGGTAGTTCTGCAGCTAACTATACAACCACAGACTGTCATCCAGAATGCATAACATGATGCATTCTGACTGCTGCCATATAACCCACTACTTGAAATGGTTAGAAACAAACACAGCTCATCATACTAAAACCCAGTCTGGTACTTGGCCTTAGAATGGAGCCCAGAGTAGTGGCAAATAAGCCTGCAATCCTCAATCATGACTACATTTATGGTCAAAGCTTTTCAGTCAACTCAATAAGAAGTCAGAGGCAATGGTGTTAATATGGTTTGCTGTCACCATCTGAAGGCCATATCTCCCATGTTTCTTATGAAATCTCATCAAAAACCGACCATTAGGGGACAGAAAAATGAAGAAAAGAATCTAACAAAAATGATATGAAATGAACTATGCAGCATTTAGGATAAAATTAAAATTGCAAGCAAGGAACTCAACTCGGGACTTCAATACCGTAGAAAGATATAATATACGAACATGAAATGAAACTATAAAGGCTTTTTATTAAAGAAGAAATTGGAGGATATATCTAGGGAGCTAAATGAGATTGAACAATTGATAAACCACACTTTCTGGTCAATGTGGGAAAAACAAACTGCTGCTAACAAGAAATCTGAGATGCGAGAGAGAAATCTAAAATGCCAACATCTTACAGGGCTTACTTCAAAACTTTATGCCAAACCCCAGAAAATCTGGACCTAAATCCTGAACAGCTTGCAATAATCACAAAACAAACACCCTCAGAAATAAACTATTACACACTGTCAAAATCCTCTTAACATCTCCATCTCAGACAAAAAAACTGTTTCCACTGAAAAGATATAAATTCAAACTATGCCCTAATATTTTGGAACATATAAATCCAGTTATATGTTAAGGATGTTAAAGGTCTTAAAGGCAGGTTTACCATAGGCTTGACAGACAAGGGTCATAGGACATTCTATACAATCTATAAAGTCATCGCCCAATAAAAATCACTTAAACAAAATTGACACCATTATCACACAAATTGTGCTGTAGAGTGCAGAACTACTGGGTCCAGCATTACTACTATAAGTCATGGGACAAGTCTGCCTTGGAATTTGTCCACACAATTCTGTAAAATCAGTGGCCCATAGAAGTGCACTGAATAATGCTTGCAGGGCAGAGTTGGGTCATTTGTCCATGTCCCTTTCAGTTACTAAAAGTGCAATCAAATTCTGGATGCATTTAAAACCCTCACATCTTCAGTTTACCTTCATGAAGCATTACTTGTTAATTCTGTATAATGAGAGAAAAACAACATTACAAAACTAATGATCATAATGATCATTCATATGAAGCATATAAACTCCAATCAAATTAAAAGAAATTCTGAAATATTAAAAATTGCCCATATTTGTCAATGGCTAAACAAGTTCAACCTTACAGGCCCAATAAAATATCTCTAGGGAGATTACAAATATAAATTGGATATCACAAAGATAGTGGCAAAAGACACCAGTGCCTTTGTAACCACTGTGACCTTTTCAGAATATTATTGATTTTAATTCATTATTAATTTTTTATTGGCATTTCACTGTGATTATAAATTGTATTTTGATAATTGTGATTTATGAATGTACTATCCAGGAAAAAAAGTCAGGAAGGACAGAGATAAGTCTGTGCTTTCTGTGTGGCTCTTATGAATCAAACAAATGAAAAACAGAAAGATTTAGTTTTACTTTCTACATTAAACATATAACCCCTTCCATTGAGCCAAAGCAACAATAGATGAATGAAACCATTTGATTGGAACATATGACCTTTCACCTCTGACTCTAAGGGAGTCACGTGTCCTATGATGCATGCACAGAACTGTCCAATTGAAGGGAAGTGATTATATCAGCACAGATAGAGTTAGACAGTGAGGCAGAGGAAGGAGGCAGGACTAAGAAAGAGACAGAGGCTGTGAGAGAATGTTGTGATTGTGGTATGCAGTACATGAAGCACATGAGTAGTGTTGGGGGCTCACTAAACTTTGAGCCAATCGCATACAGCACCTGCAGTCCATTAATTAATGAGGTACTGGTCATGTAGTGAGTAGGCCTCCTCTGTTGCTTGTGCACCATGCTGCATACTAGGGGAGTAGTTTGTGGGGCTCAATAAAGTTTGAGCCAGTCAGATAGAGCACTGCCAGTTAATTAATTAATTTGTGGGGTGGCTGGACTGGGTAGTAGAGTGTGTTCCATTGTGTACTGGGGCACATGCAGTATGTAGCACAGCAGTATGCCATTGGGAAACAGCAAGAGAGACAGGGAGAGATGGGACGAGAGAGCAAGGCAAGAAGCAAAGGCGAGAGAATGAAGGAGAAAGTGAGAGATGGCAGCTAGACAGATTAGTCGCACCCCCTCAACAACCCCCAACCTCCACCCCCCAAACTCGGGTTTTAATGTCTTCCGCGGTTAACGTCTCGGCCCATTAGCACTCCCTTCCCACGCGTAGAGCGCCGCTCCGCTCCACTACCCTCCTCTCTCCTCGCCCCTCCTCCGTCCTTGCGTCTCACACCCTGGCACCGCCACGCCCACTCACTCCTGCCCCGCCTGTGTCCCTGCCATGCCCACACATTGTCACCACGCCAACAGCAACCAGCGCATACCATAACCACCCTCTCATAGAAGACACACACACACCTACACCAACCCTTCTAGCTTCCTCCCTCCTCACATCTAATTTATAACTCTGACCTTGACATTTAAATGAGTCCACTAGAACCCTTGGTGAGTAACGGCTCAAGCCTCATCCTCATTCACAAAAGACTTTCAAGATTCACGGATTCCAACTATTTTTTCACCTTTCAGAATTTAAAACCTCGCCTCTTCTTTTTGACGTTAAAAAAGGTGA
This sequence comes from Tenualosa thibaudeaui, assembly GCA_027481765.1. Classification (NCBI taxonomy): domain Eukaryota; kingdom Metazoa; phylum Chordata; class Actinopteri; order Clupeiformes; family Clupeidae; genus Tenualosa; species Tenualosa thibaudeaui. The sequence continues at coordinate 4,737,948 of JAIFZK010000024.1, forward strand.
AAAGAAGAAAAAAAGTCTTTCTATTTTTCTGCGGCTGTTTTTCCTAAAGGTTGAATTTGTATGCAATATGCACTGCGTGATGTATGTGAATGTAAACTCATAATGAGCTGGCGATAGGGTACACCGCTTCAATAATAACCCATAAATCAAAGGGCCTGTCACACTTCTCCACACCCATGGAAAGCAACAACAGCAAAAAGCCAGTTTGAGCATAAACAGCCACTAGCAGACGCCGCCTTGAGCCCAGGAATCTTCTGGAAAACACTTGATGGAAAAATATGAGCAGTGTATGTGTGTGTGTGTGTGTGGTGGGGGGGTTCTATATATGTGAGGGTATGTGTTGGTTTCTCTGTGATTGCATATGTGTTTGTGTGGGTGTCTGAATTTGTGTGTCTGTGTGTGTGTGTGTGTGTGTGTGTGGGCAGTGGGGTGCGGGGTGGGGTCGAGTGAGAGGTCACTCCACACAGAAGCTCATATGTCATGTGTGTCAGGTGGTGAGAGAATGCTCACTACTCACACGACCCCAAGTCTGCCCCCACTGGCAATCTAGTTATCCTCAAACTGTGAGGTCATCTCCACAAGAAAAAAAAGAAACAGAAAGAAAGGAAGAGTAGCAATGGGAGAAAAAAGAAAGAAAAACTTTTCTTCCTACTGAGTTTATCTCTCTAATGCTTCCAGTGGAGGGCAGACTGGGTGGATGATCGCGGTGCGGTAATCCCACCAATGGGGGAGTTGGGGAGGAAGAAGAAGAGCTTAATCTAATCAAGACAACTAGTGCTTAATTATCCTCTTAGAGTGTGTTCTGACAATGAGGAGGATCCTCAGCGCGTATTAACACCCTGTTTAGCCACTAATTCAGTCATTGGTGCAGCTGCGTGGCTCTTTCAATGGGGGCTCTTCAACGGAGGCCTCACCTCGTGGGATCTTGTTGAGTGTCGGCCGCTAACGGCGCCGCTGTTGCTGCCACCGCCTCAGCCTCAACCGTCGTGGGAAAAGCTCTCGAGTGGAGAGCTTCTTGTCGGCGGCGTCTGAAGGAGCCTGATGGGGGCCCCTGTCTGAGGACTGCATTGACCGGCAGACTACTTGAGGAGTGGATGTGCTCCAAGTGCCGTGTATGTGAATGACAGAGAGGGGGAGAAGGAGGAGGAGGCCATAAGGGGGAAGGGGCTTCATTAATGGAGGAGCCTGTGAGCTGTCTGCGGTGCTGAAATGCACTTCAGTGTAGGGAAGAGGATGTGCTGTCAATGGCTGCATGTCTTTAAGTGCCCTCGAGTGCTTCAGTGTTTCAACACGTATGGATTCCCTTACATCTCATCTCATGCTCTGCAGCTCTCGTACTTCTGAACAACTTTACATTCCACATGGATGCAAAAAGCCTCCTGAAGAAGCATGCAGCACTAACTTTGGTGTTGCTTCAATGAGAGCGAGTCCTGCGCTAGCATTCACCCCCTGCGCCTCACTGCCATAAACAAACAGCAGCCCAAGATGAGCGCAGCGGCACTGTTAACTGTCATGCTATCTGTGTCTCCTCCCCACGGCCTGACACTGAGACCAGGGAGCCCGATTCCTCTCTCTCTCTCTTTCAGTGGTAGGGAAGGGGCCAGAAACAGGCCCACTCAGAGGGGCTCATGGGAAGGTTAGGGTTGCAGGAGACAAAACACAGAATGGCGCCATGCAAGTCCCCCCACACTCCCCCCTCCCACTCCCCAAAACCCCCTCCCCAATGCAGGAGGAGGAGAGAAGAAGGTGAGAGGGCTCCTTCTTTTCTCATTCACTGTCTCCCTCTCCATCACTCCCTACCAACCTCTTCATATCTCTTGTTCCTTGCACAAATGTGATGCTCCCTAAAAAACAGGATCAACATCAGGAGTAAGAGAGGTGGAAAGGAGGAAAAAAGGTGTTATATCTTCTACCCTCCACAATCTCTCTTTCCCCAACTCTCACTATCACCCCCTCCCCTCCTCCCTCCTCACTACCTTTCTCCCTTCTTCCCTCTCTCCATCTCTCTCTCTCCTTCCTCCTTCCCTCTCTGTCTACCTCCCCGGTGCGAGGTTAAGAGTGGGGAGCGCCTGGCGACGGGGCCGCTCATCCGTCATTCTCCTGAATGGGTTTTGAGGACAATAAACCTGTAGCGCCAGGACGAATGGAGACGGAGTGCGCTGTCAGCGGCCGCCCGCGATTTATGGCTCCCCGTTCCACAGATCTCCCGCACAGAAATGAGCGACTGATAAACAGTGATTAATCGCCTCCACCAACATTCCCTGCTATCCCCCCCCCCCCCACACACACACACCCACCCTCAAATCCCACGATTCATCGCCCCACAGACATGTTCCGTCGGCTCCGGCCAGCGTTGCGCGACACCACGCCCGGGCACTGATGCAGAAGCATGGAATTGGGAAGAGCACGCATGATGTGGGATAGTCTGTAAAACTGGGAGGATGATCATATTTGATGGTGGACATGTGATGAGGAAGCTCGCACATGTGTATGTGTGTGTGTGTGTTTGTGTAAGTGAGAGAAGGGGACTGTAAATGATTTTCACACATTAAGAAAGCGCTGCTGAAATACATCAAGTGTCTATTGGCTATTCTAAATAGATGTCTAAATGTCTGGTCTGATTTTTTTCCCCTCTATTTTTTTTCTCTCCATATGTGGACGTTTGGTGGTCTTTGGCACTGGAAAATGTATTGCTTATTTATGTTGCACATCGAGCCCAGCTGGCAGGCATATGTTGTGGTTTAGGCTTGGCAAACTTCTGCACCGCATCAAGATGACTTGAAAAATTAGCGGCCAATAAATCACTCCACCCCCGGCTCTCCCTGCCTACGGCATGGACCACACTCTGTCTGATTTATGAGATGATTTGGGAAAGTGTATGTGTGTGTGTGTGTGTAGGCTGGTTTGTGTGGGTGTGTGTTTGGGCTCTTGTATTGGTATATGTATGCGGGTGTTTCTGTCTGTGAGTGTGAAGTGTCTCAGGGCATATGTGGATTTACACTGCTCCACATACAGTATGTGTATAGGTACACATAAGCCTTTTCTGAAAATGTTTGTGTGTGTGTGTGTGTGTGTGCCAGCGTGCATGTGTATTTGTGTGTCTGAGTACGGGCAGGCTGGCATACACGTGTATGTCTGAGAACATGTATTAGGTATAGAAATTCCATTATGCTAATATGCTCCAGAGATGGACTTGTGTGTGATGGGGAGAGTGCTGGTAATTTACATCGATGTGAATAGGCATGTCTGAAAGAGAGCACAATTCCATATGGAGGCAAGGATGCACTTTTCTCCTGTCTGTCTGAGCATGCATGTGGGGGAGTGTGTATGCGTGCATGCATGCATCTCTGTCTGTTTGGGAGTGCTGTTTGGGTGTTAGTGTGTATATGTATATGTGTATGTATGTGTGTGTGTAATTGTCAGGAGAGAGGGGGGTGGAGAGAGGTTGGGGTGGGGTGGGGGGTTGAGAGGGGTGTAGAGGGTGGGTGGAGGAGAGAGGGGGAAGAAGGGAGATGGAATAAAAGTGATAGATGACTGCTTTCTGTCATGGACAGTTATTTAGAGGTCCGCCGTAAAGCTGTCCGGGGAATGAACAGATTTTAGTCTAATGAGCTGAAAGGCGAGCCGTTAAAGTGGCGAGATGTGCTCAGCACTTCTTCCAAATGAAATAGTACCATTTCCCGCTCATTAAAATGCAAAGCGCTTCATATAACATACAGCAATAAAGCAGGGCAGGCATGTAAAGGAGAGGGAGACCGACACCCCCCGCTAAGGCCTCCTCTGGTACCCCCCTACACACACACACACAACCAGAGCCAGGAGAAATACTACCCACACCCCCACCCTCTCCATGGAAGAAAAGTGCCGACGATACGTATACCCCTCCAGACAAACACACACACACAAACACACACACACACACACACACACCACCCCATGGGGCCCCCTCACTCAATCTCTCTCTGATTCCGTTAGCTCAGTGAGAGTCAATCTGCCGCACTTGGCAAATCCATCCATGGCTGCAGACTGCACAATCTGATAACAGTTGCCGGAGCGACTTGCACTTGAAATCATATTTCCCCCCCCTCTCCCCTCCTGGCTTCTGCAAGTGCCAAACAGCGAGATCACACATGCCCCCACCTCCTCCATCCACTCCCATACACACACACCCACACACTTGTATCCTCCTATGAGTGGAGGATCAGATTGGCTGTTTTTTTTACCCCCTCCCCTTCTTCAATTTGGTTCTCCAGCTCTGGCTCTCCAGCTCTCGTCAGCTCTGGACCTCTCTCAGAGGCATGTGTTTGTAGCCCAAGAAGGTCCGACAGTTTCTCTGGACAGGCCTTGGATCAAGGTTAGTCTCTCTCCAGACAAACTAATGAGGGGAACCACAGAAAGACGACACACACACACTCTAACACACACACACACACACGAAGAGACATACACACAGAGACTCGCAGTCCATCTGGGTGACAAAGAGAATTTGTTCTCTTTGAGATGCTTAGCTGAGCTTGCTCTGGTAGGCAGCTCCTGCAGCTGTGAGCTAGTGTTGCCTTTTACCGCATCCGAGGCAATAAGCCCGTTCCTAAAGCCTGAGCTGTGCTGAAATCAGATGAAAAGCCCAATTTGTTAAGGGGCCAGTTTTCCCCAGGGTTTCCGATGACTGTTGTGTAATGGGCCACTCTAAAGCGTGGCCCATTGCCTTACAGACTGTGAGCTTATTTTAGGCAAAAAAAATCTGTCATGAAGAAAAAAAAGGAGAACATTTAAGAAACCATTTTCAAGCACACACTTTAAAATGCTGTGGCCTCCTGGTGAAATGGGGGAAGTGTAAGTGTAGAATGAGAGAGAGAGAGAGAAAGAGAGTGAGAGAGATAGAGAGAGAATGAGGGAGGGGGGAGAGAAAGAGAGAGAGAGAGAGATGGTTGCCTTACCAGCGTAGAGTTCAGGACCATAGACAGCGCCCACTACAGGATTCAGCTTCCAGCCTGCACCAGCAGAACCCAAGGCCGACATCATAGACAGAGCAAGCAAGGAAAAGTGAATGAGAAAAATCAAGAAAAAATCAATAAACCAAACAATGAAAGGAAGCAGATAGTTTGGCCAGCCAATGCATACCGTTTGTGTAGGGGTTTGTCACTTTTTTGTTGGTCATCACTCGTGCTGTTGCGTTGTTCACCTGTACACACACACACACACACACACACACACACACACACAAACAGAGAGAGAAGGCTGCCATGAGACACAAGTCTTCTTTCTGTACATTCACAACACTCCAGTTTCATGCAGACACTGTGCGATAACATGCAACTTTGCCCTCCCTCCCCCACACACTACCACTCTGCAAGCCCCGACACATGAACCCCAACTGGGTGTTGGAGAGCTTGCGCTTTGCGTAGTGCATGCATCCAGCACTCCTGAATAGCATACCCACTCTGTGTTTACAATGGTGGAGACAGAGAACATGAGTGGGATCTGGAGAGAATGGCAGACACCTCCATGCTCCAGGTTTACTTCAGTTTCATTGTCAAGTAGACACACACTCTGGTCAAGGCAACTGGTGACAGATGTAACGGTTTGCCATGAGAACTTAGAGCTGGAAACATGCAAATATGTAACACGTACACACGCACAGACACACACACTCACTGATAAATACAAATAATCATGCACACACACATTTACCCGTTTGCACACACACATACTCACAAACATACATACATACATGCATGCAGAAACCTATAAAACCATGCACACACACAGTCACACACACCCAATCACATGCACACGCACGCATTCATTCACACACACATGCACGCACATGCAGGTAGAAGGGAAGGGAGGGGAAGGGGAGCGAGCAGAAGGAGGGAGGGAGAGGTGTGCAGATGGGATGGGTACAGCAGGTAGGCCTGGGGAGGTGCAAAGCAGGAAGGACAGGAAGCAGGGAGAAAGATTAAAAGGAAAGCACCTCGATTTTGCGTCCTTCTACGATTGTACCGTTTAGTTTCTCCCGCGCGCGATCGGCATCTGTGCTCGTTTCAAAAGTTACAAAACCAAAGCCCTGCAGGGTGACACCACCCCCCACCACCACCGTGCAGGCACACACACACACACACACACACACACACACACACACACACACACACACACACACACAGAAAGACAAACATACACACACACACGCAAACACACACAGTGCAGCATAATGAGGCAGCGGGGTGCGGGTTAGGAACACACACAGAGGACAGAGAAGAGAGAAGAGACACACGCACACACACAGAGACACACACACAAAGACAAACAGGAGAAAGAGAAGAGAAGACATAGCAGTGAGTAGCAGGAAGGACAGTAGTAAGCGGCAGTTTGAAAGTCTTTTATTTGCATTAGTACTGCAGCAACCAAGAAACCAAGAGTCAGTGACAAGCCAGCTAATATTTAGAGTAAAAGGCACTACACACTGTAGAGAGAAAAAGGCGAGAAGACTGTTGAGACAGAGGTCCACACTGATGAGCACAGACACATTTGCTCACAACAGGATTCCCAGTCACTCTATCTTTTATATGTACATAAAGGAGAGAGATGGAGAGAAAGAAAGTAGTGAGAAATAGAGAGAGTGAGAGAAGAGAGGATAATTGCTTGGAGGTTCAATACATGTGAGAGATTGTGACTGCTGTAGTGTCATTGGCCCACACACACACACACACACATACACACACCACGCGTTCAGGCTCTATGAGCTTGGCATAAATAACACGGGGGCCTTCCTTCAGGGGGTCGGCAGGGGGTGAAGTAGGAGAAAAAGAAAGTGAGAGAAGTGAAAGAAAGATAAAGAAATACATCCAATAAAGAATTGAGGGCAAAATTAATCCTTTGGACATTTTGCAGTGACTGTACTTGCCCCCTCTATCTGTAGCCCCCCCCTCCCACCCCTCTGTTATCATGCACAAATAATTAGCTTACATGGAGGCCAAGCAGAGGCGCTATTTTTCAAGGGAGACAAACATATTGAATGCAAATTGCTAAAGTGTCATAGAAAATAGATTGTTTATTAATGGCCTGCTTGGTCCATTATATGGCAAGCAGACAAAGAGAGGGGGAGACAAAGAGAAAGAGGGAGAGAAAGAAAGAGAAAAAAAGAGAGAGTGAAAGAAAATGTGAAAGAGAGGGGGGACTAAATTAAGGTACAAAGAACAAGAGAAGAAGAAAGCGAGAGACAGAGAAGAAAGAGGAGGGGGAGGAGGAGGAGGAAAACACATCATAGGTAGGGGCTTTGCAGGGAACAAACAATAAATGCTTGTTATGGTAGAGGAAACAGGTTTTATCCTCCTTAGCTCAACCATGTGAGTTGTGTGTGTGTGTGTGTGTGTGTGTGTGCGTGCGTTTGGGGGAGGGGGGGGGGTTTTGAGCTGAAGCTGGAACCAGTGCGGCAGGCAACCTGTGCAGCAGTGTTGCTTGCTGGAGCCTGAGGAAGACGGTGTGAGAGCATAACCCCACCTTTGCCGGGCCGCTGTTTTCTTGCATATGAAACGTATCAATCACCACCCACACAGAACTCTGGGTCTAAGATACCAGCCATGTGCCCTGCCTTGTTAAATCATAGGGTTAAGCAGCCTCAGACGGTAAACAGTCAATTAGGGGAATCCAGGCCAACTGGTGACAGTCAGCAAGCGCGAGACACAGTGATGACTACTCGTGTTGGCTGGACAATGATATGTAAGATTGGGGTTTCTTTGTATGTGGTCGACTGTTTTCACTGGGATTTTTTTTTTCACAAGCACAGAGATCCAGGAAGCCAGAGAGTTGGTTGACAGAGGAGAAGAAAAGATATAAGGAAAAGACATGTGTGATTGATCCTCTCATTCACATACCTTAGATCCTCGCTCATTAAAGATTATCTCCACATCTAAGATCTTGCCAAATTGCTGCAGAGAAGAGAGGGGAGAAGAGAGAAGACATCAGAAATGGAGGAGACGGAGAATACTGTCAGAGTTGACAGCTCAAATCACAACATGGTCTGATCATTCACCACACTGTATATGTTGTCATGGGGTGTAGTGAACTGTTCATGTATTGTGTACACACGCGAACACGCACACACACGCGCACACACACACATGCACACACACGCAGTCACAAGCATAACCTTCTATTCAGCTAGCACTCTTTAAACAAGCCAATACAGCAAGCATATCGGAAAATGACATGGGATCAGGAATACAGGTAAATGCTCTCTCTCTCTCTCTGTGCTTTGTGTGCTTTGTAAAAGAGACTTGAAGGCTAGTCCCATGGGGTCAACGTGCCGGAGTGTTCGATTTAACGGGCGCCCCTCTCAGATCATTAGAAAACAGAGCGATGAAAAGCGTAGGTTTCCTCCTTAATGAGAGGAGGGAGAGCGACTTTTAATTGCTGTCTACAATGGCCGCATTATTTCATTAAAAGTAATTACCCTGTCAAGCGGTCCGCGTCGCCTTCATTCCGGCTCGACGGGGGGAAGATATGGCCCTTTCTGGAGAGGGCCTCGCAACTCGATGGGAACGGATCTTTTTCGACCAAGGTTGCTAATAGGGCTCTGGAAAGGCATGGCTATTATCAGCTGGCCTTGGCTACAGGAGACAATGGCAAAATGGAAGCTAGCCCCAGAGGAGGTCTATGGAAAGTGCTTGAGCCCAGATGGCGGTCGCCGTGCTGAGCGATTCACACAGGCTAAAAATGATGAGTGCTTTGAACCTTCAAAAAGGGCTGCTAATTGTAAGGCTGAAACTTGCCAACAGTTTGAACAGTGGATGAGGTTGGCATTAAAACCACTGCAAGGAGGCTTCTTATGCTGAACATGTGTTCCTGCCGCTATTAGAATTCACCTCAAGAATGCTCCCTTTTTTGCCATGAATCAATGAAGCCTAATCAGCCTTTTTCCAAGATTTGTTTTTTTTTATTATTTGTGAGTGCCCATCCCAGCCACAACAAAGAAAATCAACAAACAAAAACAACAACAAAATCATGTCCAAACTCTTGAAAACAAACAAAAGACAAAAAAGGCGCGAGCGAGCCACATGCCACAGGGGTGCGCTTGAGGAACTTCGGCAGCGTGGCGGGCATTAATCTCCCAGCGTGATTTCGCCTGCCGAGCGGCGGGCGATGGCGGCACTTCTGCCACTAAACGGGCAGATGCTAATTGTTTTAACCGAGCGTAATGGGCTTGTTGCGTCGATTAATTAGTTTCGAGGGGGAAGTCATCTTTTTTTCCCACACCAGTCCCACATGGTGCAGGGAGGAAGGCAAGACGGAAGGAGAAAAAGAAAGGAAGGGAGGAAGCCCGGCAACACAGACGGCTGCCGCAGCTTCGCCGCGGAGCGATGACATCATGCTTTCCTCGATGTAAGCGGCACGCTTGCATGTCGGCAGCTGTTCTTAGACAGAAATAACCATGTGTCTGTGTGTGTGCCTAGAATGTCCTAAAATGCTTTGGGGGATGGTGGCCGTGGTGTCTGCACACAGTAGGTAGGGAGATGTACTTGTGACCACAGCAAAAAGGCTCATCTTCCCTCCCACTGACAAGCTAAAATCTTCAGCCACTCATAGCTGTAAGGAGGGGAGTGATGCTTTAATTCCATATGAACTCAAGTGGTTTAGTCTTAAACAGACATCCCCTCTAAGTAGGGGGGCTAAGAAAAGCACAGCATGAGAGTCAGAAAAAGTGTGTGTGTGTGTCTGAAGGGGTTCTTTAGAAACACTTTAGATGCATCTCACACAGTGTGTATGTCTTTGGTGTTGGTTTGTATGAGCGTTGTAGGCACATATGTCTACGTGCTGTGTAGTTTGCGTGTGTGGGGACAGGGTTGTGGGTTAACAAAAAAGACCAATTGAGATTCATCTCCTGCAGAGAGTGTATGTGAGAAAGTGAGTGTTGTACATGGGGGTATGGGAATGAGTGTGTGTCTCTGTACGTGCACGTTTGCTGTGGTGTGTGTGTATGTGTATGTGTGTGTACGTGTGTGTGCGCACGTCTTTGTGTGTGTGTGTGTGTGCACGTGTATGAATGTGTGCATGTATGTGTATGTGTGTGTGTGCGTGTGTGTGTGTTGGAAAAGAACTCTTGAGAAGCAGCTCAGCAGTGGAACTCTCTGAAGGGCCACAGAGAGAGAAGAAGAGGAAGAGTGCCCAGCGGCAGCTCAGCATGGGTTCCTTGAGTGCTTTATCTCCCTCCCTCTCTCCCTCTCTCTCTCCTTACTTCCATCCTAGGCAGCTCAGGGCCATCCTCTCCCTCCGTAATGAGGGCTGATGGTTCTGCTGTGGTCAGGCTAATGAGGCTCTCTCCCGCTCCGCGTCTCGTTAGCATCTTTGGGAGAGGCGCGGGGGATGGGCTGCACCTTGGGAGCCTTAACCTATGGCATGGCTGTGTCATCGCTCCTCCCTCCTCATTTTTTGGGGCGAACCCTCCATTAGCCACATGGCTCATCTCCACGGTTACGATTATGAGACATTATCTCTCTCCTCTCCCTCTCGCAATCTCTTTTTCTCTCTCTCTTTCTCTGTCTTGTTTTTTTTTCATTATGTTGGGTAGTTGGTGGCTGATCACAAAAGCAAATGAAGTCATGGTGGCGTGGCTCCAGGCCTGTGGCTCAGTGCTGGCTAACACCGCCGCTGCCACTGAAGAACTCTGTGCCGCCTGGCCGGGGTTCATCCATCCTGCTGGGCAGACGAGTCTATGGGGGTCTCTGGAGCTGCCGACTCTTTTGGAGTACGTTGCAAACGAATTGCGAGACTCTCCCTCCCCCACATTCTCACACTCATTCTCTTGCCCCCAGCTCGGCAGTAATGCAAGTGGCGATGAAATGCCCGCCTTGGTTTGCCAGCTTTGCCTGGGCCCATAAATCCCCTGCACCTGTCATTTTGCACGAGGGCTAGGTGTACTCACTGGCTTTGGGAATGGAGACAGAAAAACAGTGAGTGAGCAGCGCGTTCATAAAACTGCATGCGTTTGTCAGGGGCCGCGCAGCACAAAGCCTGCTAGCTCATTAATGGGCTGATTTGGATTCCTCAGGAGCCCCATGCTTGGAACACAAGAGCACAATAAAGAAAAACAATCAAAACTACTCAGACACACACACACACACATAGAAAGTGGGAGATGGGGCATGTAAGCGTGTAATTTATACAGATGCTCGGAAGACTCCCAGGTAATTAATACTCTGGTTCTGACGTGCGCTTCAGAACATGGCTTGCTCTCTGCTTGTGGCCCTCTCAGGCATGCTTTTAATGAGAAACGCAGGGCTGGGGCCCACTTATATATTTATATATTTGCATTTTTGGCAAACGCACAGCAACAACGGTCCATTATTGTGATTGAGGGGATTTTGAGTGGAGGAGTAGGAAGGGGGGTAGAGGGGGAGAGTGGTGTGTCTAATTCATTTGGTCTGTTGCTCATCTGTTTTGAAGGAGCACTTTGATAAATTTGGGCAAAATTCCTTCACTTGCATGTGTCATTTATGAATTTATATGAGGTAATATGTGGAGGTAGCATTGTGTACGCCAACACAATTTAATTGTAACTGTGGGTTTTATGTATGTTGTAAGTACAGTCAGATTATATATTTAACATCCCTTATTACATTTCCCTTCAAGGAATGCAACTTCGCAGTTTAATGACTTGAAAAACTTATCCGTATATCTGCTGGGAGGAAACTCATGGGACTTCTCTTATTAAGTTTCTTTCCAGGGTTAAATAGTGCAGTTTGGCAGAGCAAACCTAAAGACAATGTTTTTTTAAACATTAGCGATACCTTCTACAACACAGAATAAGTTGAGCGAGCAGTAAAGTAACAATGTGTCTTCTGGTGGTATGGTAACAGAGACATTTGACGAGTGTGGAATGATGGCAATCTGTCAAACAAATGGGCAGCCAGACCATAATGCTCAAAAGAGCAACAGATAGACAGGTGCAGACTCAGAGAATACAATAAGCCGAGACCGCTCATGTCCGTGTTGCTACTAGGGAGTGAGAGGCCTCAATGACTGTTGCTAAGCTAACTTTGCTCAAGACATATGTCCTTCCAATGTTCCACCTTCAACCATCAGCAGAGTTGTGTGTACATGTGTGTACATGTGTGTACAGAGGTGTGTGTGTGTGGACGGTGGACTCACCCCAAACATCTGCCGCAGGTCGGGGTCCCGGAAGCGGAAGGGGATGTTGGAAACGTGGAGCCGCTTGGGCTGTTGCTTTTCTGAGGACTCTGAGTGCTGGAGCTGGAGCTGCTGGGAGCCCTCTGTTTGCGTCACGTCGTCTGTCTGCCGGGGGCGGGGGGAACAAGAAACATGACACATGAGTTCCTCCCATTAGTTCCCACGGTACCTCCAGCAAAGGGAAGGTGTTGGTGGTGGTGGTGATGGTGGAAGGTGGGTGGACCGGTGGGAATAGGCAGTGTTGAGGGGGTTACACATGAAACATGAAGATGACAAAACAACGCCTGACTAACTTACTTATCGCTCAGTGCTATTTTTCAATCTCAACACAGAGGCAGAGGGAGGGGGAGTGAGTGTGTGTGCATGCGCACGTGTGTATGTGTGTGCATGTGTGTCAGGGGGTGTATGTAGGGAAGAAAAAAAACAGGTGATAAACAGGCCGATGAGTTATGATTCCCTACCTGAGGTCACGCATTACAAATCCCTGTATTAATCTCCTGCACTTAGCTGCTCTCTCTTTCACTCTCACTCTCTCTCTCTCTTTCTCTGTCTCTCTCACTCTCTCTCTCCTGAGCTGGGCAAGGAAAGATTGAGAAGCCTGACAAAAAGGCATGGATATAGATTTTACAGCTTCTGACACTATGAGAGACGGAAGACACGTTGTCAGCGGAGCAGCGCGTGCACGGTCCCGGCGAAGGCGAAGGCGGCAGCGGGGGCGAGGACCCCGGAGCTGCGCCGGAGCACCGTTGTTGTTGTTGTTTCTGTCATTATGTGAATGTGTTGCTGATGATCCAGTACAAATGACACGTCGGAGGTCGGTGACAAATCCCCCCTCTTGCCTCCTGCGCGCTTCCCCCTCCCCCCTCCACCCTCGCTCTGTCTCACTCACTCACAAATGACAAATGTCGCTCGCCCACCCCAGTCCCCCCTTGGCACACCCCCCTCCACCTACCCAAGTAGGCACACACACAGACACACATACCATGCCTATGCGCGCACACACACACAGAGGGGCACATCCACATTCATATACAGAGCATACACAAATGCTCTACCTACCCCTCTACCCTACACAAGTATGCATACAACACACACAGGCATAATGACATAATGACACAAACACACACATAGAGCCCAGAGCTTATTGTCCCCTGAACAGATCTCTGTCTCTCTCCCTGTCAGCCCTGTCGCTGAGCCGGTGGGCATGAGGCTGCCGGGCTGGTTTGCTGCTCTTTCATTGGGGGTGGGGTGCTCACCCCTGTTGCCCCCTGTAGCATCTCCCCAGACCAATCCCTCATCTTACCCACCTTTACCACAATCACAACCACATCATCATCATAACCACCACCACCACCACCTCCATCATCATCATCATCATCATCACCCCTTCCCCGACACACACCACCACATCATCATCTGTCTCTCTTGCCAGCAAATTGCATCATTTAAGTTTGTGTTTACTAAGACTGGAGGATCAGTCAGACACTTGGGAGTGTCAAAGGCAGTGAAAGAATGACTGTCAGAGGGGGCTGGGAGAGAAGATGAAGTAAAGCAGAGAGAGGTACAACACAGAATCTTTGACAGAGAAGAACACTGAGAGACAGAGACGGACAGAGAGAGAAAGAGAGAGATGATGATGACAAGGTAAAAGACATGTTCAATAACCAGACAGAAGAATGAAAGAGAAAGAGTGAGAGAGGGAAAAAAATCAGAGATGATGAGAGAAACTCTTTTGTGTGTGTGTTCGAAAGAGAGACAGTTAGTGTGAGAGACAAGAGATGCTTTAATGAGTTGAGTGAACTCACAGGTCACGGGATGAGACAGTTAGCGCAGAGTGCACTCTGGGTGAAAGAGCTGACGAGCCATATCACTGTTGTGGCTCACTGTTCTCACTGTTTCAGCAGCAGGGACACTCTCTCTCTTTCACACACACACTCTTTCACTCACTCTCTCTGTCTCTTTCTCTCTCACACACACAATACCATTATTTCAGACCAGCCATACAAATGCTATTTGGGTGTCTGTATTTACATGTTGACATGCAAATGTGATATGCGTATGTAACAACTTAATTAATGCAATACAGTATATTTGTATATACAAGCATATGTACAACTCTACGGTGTCTATGGCATTGCCAGAGTGTAATATATGTATGTTATGTTTGTCATGTATCTGTCTATCATGCTCGTGTAGCATTTTTGTTTTTGTCTGTGTGTGTGTGTGTGTGTGTCTGCCTGCCTGTGCGTGGGTATGTGTCTGTGCGTCTGCTCTGGGTAGCAGCCTAACAGACGGACAGGCTGACTGACTGACTGGCGGGGGCTCTGGGGGTGGTGGTGGTGTTGGTGGTGGGGTGGGGTGTGATACATCTCCCACCATTTAGCCAATGGGCTGGGGGATTTATTCATTACAATCCATCACCGCAGTATTATCATTACCATCATGACGGTAATGACGATTCTCTTTATTATTCTCATTATCATAATCACAATCTCCACAGTAATGGCCGTCATTTATTTGCTTTTATGGCCCATTCTGAGACGGTGACATACATTGTTAACACTGACAGTTGTTTGATTCAAGGTCCCACTCCAGCTCCTGGTCCCCTGGTCTGGCCCACAGGTAACGGGGATGAGGTGGGGAGCGCCGGCCTCCACCCTCCCTTGCTCTCTGGGGTGAGACCAGGGGCACCGGACTGGGGGACGGGGTAGACAGGAGGAATCCTCTTTTCTTAGTTTTTTTTTTGGTGTGCATGTGTGTGTGTGTGTGTGTGTGTGGGGGGGGGTGTATACTAGAATTTAGCTGTGAGCTGTTGGGAGGTGGTTATGAGTGAAAGTATTTTGGCAGACATTGTTACAGTGAAACATACAAGTGTGGTGACACTTGGGTGGCAAAACACTGAAAGGGAACTGGAATGGATCATGTGTACATGGTACATACACAGGAATACTCTCCACCCACCCACTCACACACACACACACACACACACACACACACACACACACAGAGAGAGAGAGAGAGAGAGAGAGGGAGAGGGAGAGAGAGAGAGAGAGAGAGAGAGAGAGAGAGAGCACTTTTCTCAAGAATTCAGATAAACTTGTTTTCCTCCTCTAACCACGGGACATTATTAAAAATAAAAGCCAGAAGCACACTCCCCTCCCTTCCCCTCCCCCTGCAGCCCCTCATCTCCCTCTCTCTCCTGACTCTCACACAAAGACTTCACAGCACAAAAATAATTACCTGAGTGCTATCTAGCGAGACCCCCCCTCAGGCATCTCTCCTGTCCCATGTCCCCGTCTCTCTCTCTCCCTCTCTTCCTCCCTCCATCTATCCCTCCCTCACACTCTGTGGAAATGACACTGGGGAAGCCAGAGCCAGAAACAGAGAGAGAGAGAGAGAGAGAGAGAGAGAATGTGTGTGTGTTTGACTTCTGGTTTTGTGTCAGTGCCTGCATACCTGCGTGTATGTTTGTGTGTTTGTGCTCACACTTGTAAAGAGGCTGTTATCTGCTCTGACTTCTCAGCCCCCTCCCTGGTGACTCCCCGCGACACTATTTTGCAAAATCGTTTTGTGTTGGATGGGGGGTGGGGGGGTGGGGGGGTGAGGGCATTTTATTATTTTTTTTGTCATTTTCCTGCGCGGCTCAGCATTTTCCTTCCCTGGCTCTTTGGAGTGGCATTACGAGCTCATAACCAAAGCAACCTGATTGGACAGCTGCCAGGCAGGTAGATTACATCCGATTAAATAGGGATTGGGTGACGTGAGGATACCTACACTTCTACGCATGGAGGAATTACAATACAACCTTTTCATTCAATGCCACACTTTCTTCTCTCTCTCTCTCTCTCTAAATCTCTAGCCTTCCATTTCTGTAACCCTCCCATCCTTCCATGCTTTTGCCTGTTTAGTGCCTCACAGCAGAAGCTGTATGTGTGTGTTGGTTTGGGGGGGGGGGGGGGGCGCAGACAGAGAATAAAGAGAGAAGGAGTGAGAGTTTCATGGCATTCACACCCTTACTTATATACACATGCACAACAAATATCGCATCTGTGTTCATGAATGTATATGTATATGTGTGAGTGTGTTAGCGTGTGTGTATGTTCATGAGAGAAAGAGAGAGTGTGTGTGTAGGAGTCTGTTGGTTGTGACTGACTGTAAATGTCTGTGGAACACTGTCTGTTCCTGCATTCTGACATCCTAGGTCTCTTCAGTGGTGTTTATGAGACCATGTAAATGTTCCTATATATTCCATTGTGTGTGTATGTGTGTGTTGAATAGATGACTCATGGCATGTATGTGTGTGTGTTTTATCACATTTTGCCAGTGCACCCTGTGGATAGAGCTCACACTCGCAACACAGGCTGGGGAAGATGGTTCTGGAAGCAAGTGTAGGCTAACTCCAGCCCTCCTCGTGTGTTATCTGAGCAGGGAATGATTACTCATGAAATCCAACCAAACCACAGACTGCTTGAACCACAAGAGATAACAGGCTTATTCTCATTTTATTTCTCTCTCTCTCTTTCTCTTTATTTTTTTTTTCCCAGTAAAATGCTCAAATGGCAGGCCTTGCAGCCCCCCCCCCCACACATACACCCACAAACCCTCTCTCTCTCTCTCTCTCCCCATCTCTTTCTCTCACCCGTTTGGTCTCTATGTCTCTCTGAGGATTTAAAGAAAAGTTGTGTCTCCTCTGGCGCTTTCTGAACATCTCTCCCCCACGAGTGGCTGAGTGGCGGGGCGGTTTTAAAGTGGGCTACTGCTTGCTTTGACTGGGGCTGTTT
This sequence comes from Tenualosa thibaudeaui, assembly GCA_027481765.1. Lineage (NCBI taxonomy): Eukaryota > Metazoa > Chordata > Actinopteri > Clupeiformes > Clupeidae > Tenualosa > Tenualosa thibaudeaui. The sequence continues at coordinate 4,754,915 of JAIFZK010000024.1, forward strand.
GGAGGAACCTCTGGTGAGTCTGCTCCACAACACCTACCATCTGAAGGGGACGCCTGCTGAGTTCAATGACGAGGCCCTGTCCTCTGAAGAGTGTACACACACACACACACACACACACACACACACACACACATACACATAAACACAAACATGTTCTCACAAATACAAATACGCTCATATGTACACTCACGTACCAAGCATGTAATCACATGCAACATGTGTAATTACGCGCACGTCTGCATATAAACAAAAACAGACCTCCCGTACATGAGCACTCGTGGTCTCATATTATGCACACACAAAACCGGCAGTCAGTGTGAAGGATGCGTCAGCCAGACTCGAGAGATGCACCATCCCATGTGTGGGTAAGCTGGAGGAGCAAACATGCAAGTCTGACTGAGCTCAGACCCATGCCCTGTGGGCAGCCTTTAATCAAAGCCACAGAGCAAAGAGGACAGTGGACTACAGACGACATTAAAAAGAGAGAAAGAAAGAGAAAGAGAGGGGTGGGGGCGCGAGGGGAAGGGGGAGTTATGGGGACATACAGAAGACAGCAGTCTCTCATCTCAAAAAAAACGCTTGCACCCGCCTCTCTTCACAGCAGGCAGAGAGATTAAATGAAATCAAAATGGTGAGAGCAGACAGGCTAAGGCCAAACAGAAGGAGAGATAGAGAGAGACAGAATGAAGGAGAAAGGGAGTGAGAGAGAAAGAGAATAATCACAGCCTTGTGGTGGAAGACAAATGTGTGTGTGTGTGTGTGTGTGTGTGTGTGATGAGCGAGGGAGATGTAGCGCACCCAACTTCCCTGGATTTTGCTTTGAAATTAAACTTTCATCTCCCTTCATTAAATTACCATAAATCTACGGTCTAATTTCGCTCCTCCGCAGAGCCTTACGGCACCCAAGCCCATCTCAGCAGAATGACACCGCAATTCAGACATGGAAAAAACCTACCGAGGCACCTCCTCCAGCTCCGACTGGAATCCCTGCCGGATGGGCCTCGACCCCTCCTCTGTGCCCTGATTGTGTTTATGAAGAGCTCCTGACTGGGCTGGGAGGTGTGTGTGTGTGTGTGTGTGTGTGTGTGTGTGTGTGTGATGGGCTGGGGTGGGCTGGGCAAGGGCTCTGACTGGAGTGAGATTTCCCTCAGGAGACTGTTATCAGCCTGTTCAACGGGCCCCAGCTCACTTCAGTTAAGCCAACATCACTCTTATCCCCGACCACCTGCAGCATGGGGGTGAATCCGAGGTTAGATATATAGAATATCTATTATTTATACGCCTCGCACCACGCACGCTTCCTGGCTAAGGCTGTGCTCCTCTGTGGATGGCTGGAGGAGGGGAGCTGACAAGTCAGCGCTGTCAAACAGAAAAGAACGCATTAGAAGTTAAAAAGAAAGACATGCAGAGAGAAGAGGAAGCATGTAGGGAAGAGAAAAAAGAAGAAGTAAGAGCTGCTTTTCTAGGGTCGTGACAGCATGGTACTGTGAGAGAGCTGGGTTGGGTCGGGTTGGGTTGGGAGGTTGTGTCTGGACCGGTCTGCTACGGAACCTACCGCCCGACAAGAGAGGTGTTGGGGTCTGACAGACTGAGAGAGAGGTCTGGCATGCTCTTCTATGCCCACACTGGGAGGGCTCTACTTGACTGTAGTGCACAGCATGGTGCTGTACTGGGCTCTGCTGAGAGGTACAGGGAGGTGAGGCTATGAAGAGAGAGGGAGGGACATGCCACACCAGGCTCAAGGAACAGCTGCTGTGCTTTGAAAGCCTTCATCTTGACTCAGAGAAAGCCAACCAGCCCAACAGGAGCGTTGCAAGAATTTTCCTACAAGGCTGGAGCTGGGCGGTGGAGTCTAATGTTACTCTAGGAAAGAGCTGCTCTGCTCTACAGAGGAGAGCAGAGTCTGAGGAATATGAAACATTATCCAAATGTTATCCATTGCCAAAAACGACAAAAGATATAAATGATCTTAAGTATCTGGAAGTATCGTTTTTGGAAATATTCAACATATTTTGTGCTGCACCTGGGGCGTGATGTTTTCTGGCAACTGCTCTGCTACCACTGTGCTGCATTGCACGCTGGTGTACTGCTGTCTGATTTGCCTCAGCAATGCTGCACAGTGGAGGTGCTGTCCTGTGCTCTGTCCTGCTTAGATGAGCAGTGATAGATAACAGTGTGAGGGAGAGTGAGAGAGTTCAGTGCAGCACAACACTCGCTGCGGCCCGATGCGCCGTCGCCATCTATGAGCAGATGATGTGCAGTGCCGTGAAGTAACCAGCCTGTGAAATGACACTGATGGTGTCTCCAGAGGTGCTTACATGGTTCTGATCAAAGTCCACTGCAGCGTGGCGCACACACACACACACACACAAATAGACACAGACTCCCGACTAGCCACCTGTGAGCAGAGGGGGTCTTGCAGGGTGCGAGACTGACTAAACTGACTAACACACACACATACAGTGGAAAAACATGGCTAAAACAGATTAGGCAAACCACCATTCAGAGGACATACATGATTTATGTCGACAGCATGTAGAATCTCACCAGCCCGAATAAATGAAAAACCTCAGGTTTACCGGTCCACCTCATGCACCTGGCTGCTCTGGAATAGGTACCTCTCTCTTTCTCCCTCTCTCTCTGAATGCATCCACTGAAAATTGGATTTACGGCAGGGTTAGGTGCACGCCCTGTGGCGTCAACCATGCATCTCGGTGGCTTTTGTATGTCAGTGTCAGAGCTTTTTTGCATTCTAACTCAGCCCTCTGGCCTCACGCTCTGGAGGTGATGCTTCTCATTTCAGTAGTTTTGACACCAAAGTGGGGATGACAGATGTGCTCGTTTGCAAATGACAAAGAAAGCTTTTGCTTTATTTTAAACATGCTTCCAACAAATGTGTATTCCTGTCAGACATTTAATGGTCTAAAGATAAACAGAAACTAATATGACAAAATGTCATCATCATCATCATCATCATAGAATTTTACAACGTGTACAATTATTGAGCTCAAGCTATCCTAAAATGATTCTCATTATTTTTTATTGCTTGTAATAATAATTATTGTAATGTTTTTTTTTACTCCTTTCTCCTTCTTCAAGGTAAGGGATTATCCCAGTAGATAAAAGTGATGTAAGTGTTTATTGACTTTTCAAGCACTGAGATTTGTTGAGATTTTATTAGTTGCCACAATGGGGTACACCAACTTAACGGACTGGGCACTTTACACCATTTCCCTTTAAAACCAAGTTAGACTAAAATAAAAAGAGCAGAGCAGAGAAGTGCAATGCTTAGGCCTAACACGTCACTGCTATAAATGACCACAGTGGTGCAGGCCACTGGTGTCCACTATGGTGCTGGCTTTAGTGGGCCTATAAGCAAAGTCACTACACCAACCATCAGCTGCTTTATGTCCCATCACTGCTCCAACTGGCAGGACAAATACAAACAACAAAAGCACTTCAAGGTTTTAAGTTCCTTAGACTGCACCCCGGTGAATAACTCCTGTCAGCCATTCCCTAAAAGTCTTTGGTCCCAAAGTGCAAAAAAAATGTTTTGCCAGTAACTGCAGTCTGCATGCATGTTTGCAGAAGATTTGTTGGTTTTGCTGACCTAGACTTTAATTATGAATTAAGAATAAATTTGGTGTAAAACAGCCATCCTGTCCATATAGATCTAAATAATTCCATGCTAACTACTATGAAAAATTGATAACATACATGGCTATGCACTTAAAGTCCATGTGGACTGCTTACCTACACACCTGCATCTTCTGATAAACTATGATTGACCCAAGGGAAAACCCAAGGGACATCACATCAGACACATAACAGTGAATAACTGAAAGATGTCGGGTTTTAGGCACTACAGTAACTCAACTTTGGAGCAGTGAGTCAGTCAGTCAGATCGCTTTTCGCAAATGGAAAGACTGCGGAGGAATATCGGCAGGTGGCTACAATGACTCAACATGATGGCACAGCGCCACAGAGCCACTTTACTTAGAACCACTGTGACGTAATTAAAATAGGCAAAGTAAACAAAAATGAGGCCATTAACTGGCTTCATCTAGCTGGGTGACAAGAAGAGGAAGAGAGAGAGGAGAGAGAGAGAGACAGAGAGAGAGAGAGATGGAGGAAGGAAAGAAAAAGAGAAGTGACAAAGAGAAGTGCAGGTGGAGAGCTGAGTGAGACAGACAGAGTGTGCTTGTAGGAGAGAGATGGACTAAGAGAGAGTCTTTGAGAGACAGAGACAGAGGTTGGAGAAGTGGGATGGGGTGGAGGGGATGACAAACAGGTTGCTCAGGGTGAGGAGGAGGAAGGGGTGCTGGAGGGAGGAGTGTGACACTGCACTGGTAGTGTGAGAGTTTCAGTGATGTCTTCAGAGAGAAAACATGAGAAGACACATACATACTGTACATACACACACACATATACAGATGGACAGACAGACTCATACAGACAAACATACGTACATACTAGTATACATACATACAGACAGACAGACATTTACAGAGACAAACATACAGACAAACTGCACACATTCGCACATACAGCACACGCATACATGTGGACAGACAGACAGACTCACAGTGGCGTTGGCGGGGTTGGCGCTGATGACGGGTGGACTGCTGTCGCTGCCGGTGGGCTCGCTGTGCGTCTGTGTGGGCGTGTAGAGGGTGAGCGCATGCTCTGGCACCCGGCTCTGGCCCGTGAAGTCCTGCGCTGGGAGCGGGTGCGCTGCCGCAAACTCCGCCGGCATGCCGTTCTGTGGGGGGGGCGGAGGGTACTGCGCCGGGGTGTAGGGCTGGGCCATCGCTTCTGGGGGGTTGGCGGCCTCTTGGTTACCCTGAGGAATGAGAGAAGGGTAAGAGAGAAAGGGAGAGGGAGGGAGGGAAAAAAACAGGTTAAAAGCTTTATCTCTCCATCTGCTGTGATAATCAAAGGGCATAACAGGGGAAGTCTCAGTTGTGCTTTGTGTGTGTGTGTGTGTGTGTGTGTGTGCATGTTGGAGAAGAGAAGGAAGAGTGTGTGTGTGAGCGAGAGACTTTCAATGTGGATGTTTTCTCCTTCTTTTGAAATCCCGGCATACACAGCATCCAGGGACTGGCAGAAGTGTAAGAGGTTGTGTTGTCCTGCACATTAAATAAGCGAGGGAAATAGCTCTGCTATCATATTTCAGACCAGATTAGAGCACTCCTTGATCATTATTAATGAACATACTCGCTATTGTCGACAATTCCCCCGTGAAGGGCTACAGAACAGAGGTGGGGGTTGGAGGTGGGGTGTGGGGGTACTGGAAGGGGAGGGGTGAAAGGGGGGGGGGTCTCAATTGCTCTCATGGTAAGACACGCAGGGGAGAGATCAATTAATTGATAGCGCTTCTGATTATTGCCTTTGATTCATATGACAGGTGGGAAGTAGAGACAGCCGCTACCCTTCCAACTTCCCTCTTTCCCAGTAACTCCAATTGACCACTCCCTCTCTCCCTCCCTCCTTCCATCTCCTCCTGTGCTCTTACTTTACACCTAAGCCTGTGCCTCCCATTCCTGCTGTTTCTCCTTCTCTTTCTCCACCTTTCCCACTCTGCAGTTAAGCTTCAGCCCCTCTCCAGCTCACTGTGCTACTAAGCTTCTGCTACCCCTTTCTCTCTGTCTCTCCGTTTCCATACTTCTCTCTCTCTCTCCCTGGTGCAGTATGATAGATGGCTGGGAGCGCTGATGCCGTGGCTTAGACCTCCAGCTCGGGAGCGGGCGGCTCAGATGACGAGCTCCTTTGATATTGAAATAATGGCTGTCTCTCTCCCTGCTGCTCCCAGTTAGATGGGCCAGTGCCTGGTGTGCAGGACCTGCCTCTCTGTTACACTACACTGACTCCTGGGGTTATGCGGAGTGTGTGTGTGTGTGTGTGTGTGTGTGTGTGTGTGTGTGTGTATGCTTGTGTTTGTGTGTGCACGTGCACGTGCATGAGAGATTAAGTACGTGTGTGCATTGTGTGGTTGAATGTAGATGTCTGTGTAGCTGCGTGTTTGGAGACCATGAGAGTGGGTTTGGATTTTGTGTGTGTGTGTGTGTGTATCCATGACAGATGTGTGGATTTGTGTAATGAATGTGATGAATGTGTCTGCATGTGAGAGGGTGACGGCATATATGTGTGCATCAGTGTTGAGGTAAGCTATGCTAGGCTATGCTGTAGCAGTAGTCATAGATTCTGGACCTGCTCCACTGTAGTGGTGTGAGATTGGGGGCTTGGGGAGGGGGGTGGGGTGGGGAGTAGGGGTCTGCCGCTGGGATGGGACAGGACACATAAAATAGAATAAACAGGTGAGGGGGGAATCCAATAAAGCAATTCAACAGAAAAATCTCTCTTGTTCCCTCTGCAAAAAAAAAATCTCATTTGCAGATACAGATCACAAGACCATGAGGCGTAATTCTTTCAACAGGAAATACAGCTTACGAGTTCAAAAAACAACAGCAGCCACAGAGGCAATAAACAGATAAAACCAAACCCTGTACCCCTGCCCTTCTTTTACAAGCCAGAAAAGAAAAAGAGGAAGAGGAGGAGAGACAGAAAAATGTAGTTTCACCATCTTTTTCTTGTCTTTCTTTCCCTAGCCCAGAACTCCACCTCCACTTGCAAGAGGGCTTGTGGTTGCCCCATCACTGGCCCAAAGGTCAGGCTTTAATGAGGAGACCGGGGGGCCTGTAAACATGGAGGAAACAGCCGGGCGGCAGGGCTGATAGCGTCCACAACATCTCATCCCAACCCAATTACAGCAGTGCTCCATTACTGAGTCCATAAGAAACAGTGTGTTCCCCAGTGCAGCACTGTCTTCCCTTATCCTCAGGGGTTCAGAGAGAGAGGGAAGAGAGAGAAAGAAAGGGAAGGAGAGAGAGAGAGAGAGAGAAAGAGACTGTGTGTGTGTGTTTGAGAGAGAGAAAGTCCACCTGGCACCCAACATGAATAGCCTGCCCTCCAACTCCTGACCTCGGCCATGATACCAACAACCCATGCAGCTTCACCCCCCCCCCCCCCCCCCCAAAGACACACACACACACTTGCAGCACTCCTTCTTTCTCTTTCACTTGCTCTTTCTCTCCGTCTTGCATTCTTTCTTCACTCCATTTGATAGTCAAACTTAGGTGTTTCGTGAGTGGAAAGTTCTGAAGTCCTTTTTCGCTGCCTCACTTTCTTCCTCTAGCACCTCTCCCCTCGTTTACCCTCCCTCTCGCTGTGACCTTGCGTAACTCGCCCCGAATGTAGGACAGCCTTCTCACACGCAGCCCACGATCACTAAGACTTAAGCGTTTGTATGGTCAGGTGAAAAGTTTAATTTGCCAAAGTTGGCTACCCATCGCCTGCACCCAAGGGGAGGAAACTAATTATTAGGTATAAACCGTTCAACATAGCTGCAGTTGGAACAGAGATTGGGTGAAAAAAAAACATCTCATAACAAAGTGTGATCTGAAAATAGAAAGCAGCTATCAAACCGTCACCTGCTTGAATGAAGTACAGTTGCACAGCAGGGGATTTGACAACCACATTTGCAGACTTGTCATGAGTGAGTACAAGGAACACCATATGTGTGTGCGTGTGTGTATGTGTGTGTGTGTGTGAGAGAGAGAGAAAGAGAGAGAGAGAGAGAGAAAGTATGTGTGTGTTTGTACACCGACCGGAGCTAATTCACCTTTCAGCATAAAACAACAATGGGAGACATGGCAAAAACAATCCATACGGAAAAAGGATAACAGCCAGAAGCCCATGACACCCCCCCTCTTCCCCGACACGCACACAAACACACTGACTTCACAGCACTGTTTCAAAGGCCAGCTGAGAGAAGGCTTGGGGGGAAACAGGGCTCATTAACGAAGCACAAAGCACCAGTGGCTACCGTGTGATCTCCCACCACCCTAAAGCCTCTGATGTGTGTGACAGGACGCTTATCAGACTGGAAGGGAAGCAGGGAAGCAGAGAGAAGAAGGAGGAGGAGGAAGAAGAAGGAGGAGGCCTGGAGGATGGGCCGTGGCAGCCCTGGAGAGAACTCTGTTATTAAGGGGCTGCCCAATGCTGTGATGAGACTGTTACAGGTAGAGATAAACCGCCTGGGCTAATTAGAACACCAGCGCCGCCTGGCCAGCCAGGAAGGCGTAGGACATAGGGGCATTGAGGTATAGAACCCTTAATGTCCATACACACACACACACACACACACACACACACACACACACAGAGAAGTTATAGCGGGGATCATGCTGTGAGCGTGTCTGTGATAATCATCAGAGCGGGTGGGTCGCTCTGGCCGTCTGCTCATGTGAAGGGGGTCCCAGAGAGGTAATTCAACACCCACACAGAAACAAACTCACACATACTTATTCTCACATACACATACACACACAGACACACACACACATACACACACATACAGATAAATACACAGACTGACCCAGTGGGCCCAACACTAAACCTCGCCCACACGGATGAGGCTATTGGGAATGTGCGTGGCTGGACAGAACAGCCAGCTTCTATCGATCTGCACTTTCTCTTTCTTCTCTCCATCTCCCTCACACTACCGCTGCCTTCCACCCCCATACCCTCCAACAATCTCCCACCCCCACCTCCACCCTATCTCTTTCTCTGGACTGTTGCCTCCTCCACTCTTATTACCAAAGAAAAATGCTATCTGTGGTCTTAAGCGCCGCGCTGGTGTAAAATTGGATTGAAAACCTTACTTAAGGAAATCACTTTGGTGCTTCCCCAACCCTCTCTTCCTGTTGTTTCTGCAGCACACATCAGCGTGCACCTCACTGCGACTGTGACACAGCAGATTAAAGCTGGCTGGTGCTGATTGCTGGATCAGGCTTTCACCCTCCCCTCCCCTCTCCAAGCCATCCCACCCCGTAACAGGATGTGGTGCAGGCCAATATGATAGGCTGATAGTGGCTATTCTCCCAGCAGCCATGGGATAAGAGAAAGGCTCTTGCTTCAAGCCAAGGGGCAGGAAATGGTCTCTCAGGGTGAGACCAATCACGATGTATTAGTAGCACTATGCAGCTTCCCTTTGGAGCAGCACAGGTTGTAATAGGTATGGTTTGGAACACACAGATAGCAGGAAGGGGTGTGTTTGCTTCTCTCCCCTCCTAACAGTCCCATGAGAGAGTTTAATGTGAAGCTGAGGAAATGGAAGATGCAATACAAAGAAGAACGCTTTGGAACTCTCCATTCCTTTTGTAGCTAGGTGCTTCAAAGACTGGAGAATGGAGCTCTCCTAGAGTGCTGCAAGTGAGCACAGATCCATCTTTGTTTGAGGTGGTGGTTTGTGGTTTCACCGTCTCATGACACGCTTGTCAATCCGCACTTAAGTCATTAAAATCCAGCGGTATGCATCACCTGTCGGCGCCGAGAGAGTGGTGCATTCTGAGAAGAGTGGAGACAGAGGACCACTTACTAATTGTGTTGAATTGAACCCGGAGGGAAATCACGGCAGTGTGCCTCCCTGATCAATTGCACTGATAGGACCCGTGATTGACCGGCCTGCTTTATTACCGCCTCACTGACTCATTCAGTCAAACAGCCCGACAGGCTCTGGAGAGCACTTTTTGTGCAGCGCTGATAAAGGTACACCGTGTCTGTGACCTCACTTTACAGAAAATAACGCAAAGAAAAAGTTTCCCGGCGGGGGCGAAGCGGTTGTTTAACATGGCGAACGTGCAGGTCGTCAGACAGCTTCTCATCATAGAAATAGGCATCTCGGAGACCAGTAACGGCAAAGCAGTTGATGCAACATACGGGAAATGGGCGCAGGGGTGGGAGTCGGAGACGAGCTGGCAGGAGCGATTGTTTTCTTCTCCGAACACTGACGCAAAGCTAATTGAACCTCGGCAAACACTGAGGCAGGCAAGGGAGAAACGTCCATGATGATTTCCTGGAGCCAGGGACGTTTTAAAGGCCTTAGATACATATAAATAAATGAGCAATTCTTGCCGGATCCGCTTTAATTAGGCGAACCACTTGATCTTTCTGAGCTACCATATTCTAGAGCGCAAAAGGCTCAAAACCTCGCTAATTATAGCCACATTGTGTGTATTCAAGGTGATAGAACACAAAACATCAACTCAAACGATAAACAAAACCAAAAAAGAAAGAAATGGAAAGTTGCCTAGTTGTGGTGTATTCCTGTGCACTGGCTATCCTCAACATCGTCTTCCAATTACGGCAGAACTTCAGGGGAGAGCACGGCGGGAAAAGAATCAGCCCAATTTAATGCAGTTTGGAAGCGCGGGAGAACCGACTCGCCAGTTCATCTTCCCCGTTTGCAAGTTTACGATTTAAAACAGGCTCGACAGCATTTATTTTATTCATTCACATTTCCTCCCGCGAAAAATAAATCCCATCTCTCCATTTTCCAGCTCATTTGAGGAAGAATAAATTCGCCAAAACAAACAGCGCATCTTCCTTCTGTCTCAGGGCGAATATCTCAGTTTTCTCACGTTTTACCCCCCTTTTCCCCGGCGCTGTAATCATTTCTGTATGTCACATGTGTTTCATTTTCTCCAACACGATTTTTTTCGTCCGTTATTGAGAGCACTTTTATCTGCACGGGGGCATTAGGAGTGGAGTTCATCTCCCTCGATCCCTTGCTGATTTCTACATTACATTGTTGCGCCGACGTGCTGCGCGGCAAGGCCCTTGTGGGGACCGATATTTGCCCGGATGCGCAGCTGCTACCGGTGCCGTAGCAGCTAGAGACAAGAGGAGCGCCTCTTAATAAACACAGCAGACGGAGGATCACTTTGAACTTCCGTGACATGCCGCCTAATGAATCCACTTCACTCTCGAGTTGCAATTGTGAGAAATTCTCACCGTGCTTGCATTTTAAGCTTTAGTTGTTCGTTCAAATGAACGAAATTTCTGTAACGGGTCTCTCTTGTTGTAAAGACCTTCTAAACGCATCAACTCCTAAGTGACTTAAATCTCCCTTGCAGTTAAAGAGTCCACTCTTATTTCCCACCGCGGTGGAAAGTGGCATAGGGGACTAATTATTTTAGACCGCTTCTCAGAGATGCATATTAATTTTCATATCGATTTAAAAATATATTTAATTTGAGGGTATCGAAATAAACGTTGTCCCGGCTTGGGCTGCAATGATAAAATATGATAACCTATTTACAATCGTTCTCCCAATCCCAATAAAAAGGCGAGGTGAATGTTGGCATATTTTGATTTAATTCAGAAATGACTTTTGAAATAACTACTGGACTTCGCGGGCCTGTGTGCCAAAGAGCTTTGGTGGCCTAAATTGAACAGTTGATGTGGGACGCTGCCCCGTTCGCTGCAAACGTGGAAACTAATCCTACAGAATAGGGCAGGGCCTTGAACTGACATGTGCCTTTGGGGTGATCTTGCTCATATGGGTTTAGACGCACAAACACGTTTCTCACGTCGATGCTGTTCTGGCCTTTGGGAGAGCCAAAACATAAAAAATCTGCCTAAACGTTTCCATGCACTCAAGAACAAAAGACACATGCGACAATCTTGCTGACACGACATTCACTGACCGCCCTAACAATGGGAAACATATGCAAATTAGCTTGAGCACCACATTCATTATGATCCCATCACAAAAGACCTGTCATACTGTACCTCTGAGAGAAGGAGGGCGGGAGATAGAGAGACGTAAAACTTATGTCTAGCTTACAACTTCTCAATCTTTGTAATTTCTCCCTCTTCTACTACATCTCTTCCGCTCTTTTTTGTCCCCCAATACACAAGGGCAAGAAATGTTGGCAAGAAATGTTGGATAGCATCGGTGAACAGTGGAAGTTTACACGACTGATCTCTCGAAGTGACACCCTATTCTCTCTCGCGCGCGCGACAAAAACCCTCCCGTTCTCTTCCTCTGTGCTCGGTACAACCGCCGTGGCCCGACCAGCTCGTGTAATCAGGAGCTAATTCCCGTTATTAAGATGGGAGCGATAACTTTGATTCATCACAGTCCATCTAGTCCAATCGGTTAATCACTGTCGCGCTAAGCTCTTTTTTAGTCATCCTTTTGTTTCCACTCCCTCTGGCTCTGGGCGCGGAGGGAAGAAAGAGAAAAGAGGAGAGGAGATATTAGCAACATTAATGAGCCGTGAGCCTCGTCTCCTTAATGAGAAGGGTTATTAAGTGTGATTATCTGTGATGAAATGGCGGTAATTCTTGAAAGCTTGGGAAAACTTGTACGATCGCTTGTCGGTCGGGTTCGTCCATCTAATGCTTGGTGAATAGGGGAAAGGGCCAAAAGAGAGAGGGGTAGAAGGAGAGAGAGAAGTTGTGTGGTTGCTGGATTTGAGCATGAGGTAGATCTGTCTCGGATAAAGAAAAAGTCGAAGAGACCAGCCGAGGATAAGAGAAAACGTGAACGTTAGACAACAGAAAAACTCAGCGAGGCAGGCGATTGCCGGTGCTGTCCTTGGTGCTGAATTCTAAATCGTTTCTCAGCACTACTCTGCTTGCATGTCTGATCAACAGATCTTTTATTGTCTCATGAGATTATCTCAAACAAGCCACAAACCAAACAAGGTACTATGCTGCATACTTATATTATTATATCTCAAGATAATTAAAAACTACTGACTTTACTAATGTAGAAAGTGGATTTTTTGGATATTTTAGTAAAATAGAATCACCGGACAGGGAGGTTAAAAATATTTAAAAAGAGATTTGAAAGAATCCATCTTCCTGCCTTGTCCACTCTGAACCAGTGAGGAAACATGCATGCCGTACCTCCACTCCCCCAGTCGCCGGCTGACACTGCTGACTGAATGTAGCCTAACCGCACTTCCGAAGCCCCCCCCCCCCCCACACTCTCCCTCTCCTTTCTTTCCAATTACAGGAAGTCGTGTACCGCAAGCCTGACAGAGTGAATGTCAGGTCCATATGATTTCGCTTTAAAAGAGGCGAGTGGCTGGTGAATCATTTATGCGCAGTAAGACTGCTCCATTGTAGATGGCTTTGCTGCAGACAGATAACAATGCTGAATAATTTATCCTGGTCCCGTGCTGAGACGGTCTTACGGTCTTCTGCTCACTGCTGCCTAACCCCTCCAGGGACAGATTGGGGAGACACACACACACACACATACACACACCTACCTGACCTCAGCTATTCAGGTCAGACTTTTAAGGTAGCTATTCTTGCATTCCTGATGTCTACCCTCAGGCTCTCATTGTCACGCAACACAAGTTATACACGTTTTACACTATTACACATCACACTCAATATTAGAGCAAGAGAAATGCATACCATGGCATCTGGAAAATGCTCCATGGCATGCATGTGAAAATGCCTGACACCGGGTCATGTGCACCCTGAAAGATATTCAAGAAGTATACACAAGAATTTACTGTGTCAAAGGCAAGAAAAAGAACAGAAAAAAAAATAATGATGAGCAACACAGGACTGCCGCACTAAAGGTGATAATCCTGTTTCATCTGCCCAGCATGGCCTTGCCGAATGTACACCTGTGAGCTCCCTCACTGATTAGATTGTTTGCATTACTGACTTATGGAAGAGAGGAAAAATGGAGAAAAGAGACAGCCCCCAGGTTCCATTTGATTCAATGAGTCTCACAAACAAAACCTCAAAAGAAGGGATGGAGAGAGAGAGAGAATAAAAGTGAAGGTTTTAGAGACACAGATAGGGAGAAAGGGAGACAGCATAGCATGAGAAAGAGAGAGAGGAAGAGTGAGACAGAGAGGAGGGAGAGAGAATCTATTTAGTGTGGGCCAACCAGCCACTTGCAGGACACACTCCATTTATTTCCCCCAATTAAATCCCTTTAATTGGATTGTGGGCTGGCACCTGGTTTACACTCTGTCAGCCACGCAATCCACAATAATTGATGCCAGCATGGTAGAGTGTGACTCTGTGTCTGTGTGTGTGTGTGAGTGTGTGTGTGTGCGTGTGTGATCTGGAACACGTCACCCTATACACTCACTATTCCACAATTCAGCTCTGATCAATTTATCAGCGGGCCTCCCCTCTCCCCCCTCTCCTTTTCTCTCTCCGCCCTCTCCCTGACATTACTCACCTGAGTGGGAAACTAGGGGCCTCACACATCTCACTCCTGAGACACATAATACAGGGCTACACCCTGCTCCTCCCAACACACACACACACACACACACACACACGCCTCACTCATGCACGCATACCACTCACTCACACTCATGCACACGCACACACCCACATGCGCAGACTGCAGTCTCATCATCTGTACGAGTGGCAATTTAAAGATGCCCTGAAACAGCCAATCTCTCAATGGAGAAGGCTGCATTGCAAAGCAAGTGGGTGAGAGAGACAGAGAGAGAGGTAAGGAGGGAGATCGAAAGGAAGAGCCAACACAGTAAATAAAAATACAATTTCCCCGGGTGACATGCCCATTCTGTTGCACGCCTGACTCTAATTATTCTAAGCACTTTGAAAGATGGCTTGCCTGTGCATTAATCCACAACGGCCCATCCCATTCTCCCCAGTCAATGCAATTTCATCTCCTCGCCCTCTCCTAACAGCTCATACCCCGGACCTGCTGCATGTAAAACCTCCCGGCACTCTCGGCCCCCTGCTCTTTCTGGAGGAGGAGGAGGAGGAGGGTGGTGTGCGGCGAGGGGGAGAACACACATGCCATTTGCATGTTCCGCCCTACTGTTCCTGCGTGTTCACAGCCTAAAGGCACGACCTGGGTGCGGTTTCCTGTGGTAAAGAACATGGTGTAGAACATGCTTAGGGCTCAGCTCCTGCCTGCGTGGAGGCTGTTAGGCCTGTTGTGATCACTGGAAGAGAGCTGGGGCTTCCTTTTTTTCAGGCCCTACCGTACCCCCATCATATGGTCAGACAAAAAGATATATGCGCACCCATGTCTGCACACACACACACACACACACACAACCTTGTTTGAACCAGAAATGGATCAATATGTTAGCTGTGGCTATCAATCAATCGATAGGCCATATTGATATTTTGCTGATCCCAGTCCTCCTTAGCTAGGGGCCATTTTCAGTCTGAATATGCCAGGCAAATGGGCTTTTAACATAATAGCCCTGTCCACTCCTGTGGAGAGTGGAGATTGATGGGCCAGGATTCAGGCATGTTGACACAGAGATGCTACAGTGATATACAATGCTTTGGAACAGGATGGGACCCCCCCCTTCTTGCTTTATCATTAGAGGTCGTGCAAAGGGGTCTCTTCAGGATGAGACTTTTATTGTGTGGCGTCAACACAAAATGAGGCTATGGAAAAGCCATTTGCCAGTTGAGTGTCCAGCTCAACGTGAATGGCCTGTAATGGATTTCGCCTTTTTTATAGAGAGAGCCTTTTTTGTGACATTTGCCAGGCTGTGGTGCAAGTACTGTATTACCTCCACTCTCTAGTCCAGCCACTCGAGGATTGAGCTAACCCCTGTTGTAAAACTCCAGGACGTGCACATTCAGAAACACGTGGAGGGTGTGAATTAGGGTGTCCCCAGCAACCCAACCCCCGCTTTCCTGTGTCGTCTTATCACTCTTGAGTGTTTTTGTAATTATAAATATGCCCTGTGTCAACATCAAGCCTTACATCAGCCAAAACCTATCCCCTGGTTGGCGATAAGCAAAAACCTCAATCTCTCTGAAATGTGAATGTGGCTAGGAGCGCAGATATGACACTAGCCGGAGCCATGGAGAAAAAGGGGATTGTGTTTTGCTTCTCTCTCCTCTCTCTTTCTCTTTCTGTTTTTTTTCTCTCTCTCTCCCTCTGCTACACACAAACCAAACAGGCTTTCAGAGCTTATCAGAAGTGAGAGAGAGAGAGAGAGAGAAAGAGATGGTGAGAGAAAGAGAGAGGGACACAGAAAGACAGTGAGAGAGAGATGCTGAATCCCTCTGTGCCCCACCCCCCCCCCCTTTTTCCATCAGGCATGCCGAGACGTGTTGGCTCTTATCAGAGTGCTGTTGGCCCCCAGAGCCGATCAGAACAAACCTTGTGGAGGTAAAGAGCGCAGTCTTATGGGCTCTCCCTGGAGAATACACGCCTGGTAATGCTTCCTGAGAGCTTAGCAGACCACAGGAAAAGAGCCCAGAGCTTTCCCTCTGATCATCTATGGTCTATGTGTGTGTGTGTGTGTGTGTGTGTGTGTGTGTGGAGGTTGTGTTTATATGAATCTCTGTGTGCTCTATGTGTGACAGAGAGCATTTCTGTTTGTCAGATTGTGTGATACCATGTATGGACCTATAATAGAGTCTCAGGTGTAAGTGTGTGATGGTAAAATGTGTTTCTGGATCCACATACAAGTGTGTGTGTGTGAGTGTGTGTGTATGTTTGTGTGAAACATGTGGGAAGGAGTTACTGTTGATCCATTTGCATACGTCTGTAATTATATTAATAAATGAGCAAATGTGCACAGTGGAGTGTTTGAGAGTGGGCGGGCTTTTGCATGTACCGACGCAAATAACTTTGGGTCCCTCTGAGCATTTGTCTTCGTCGTGTGGTTCAGTGTGAGAGCCTGTACGTGTAAAAAGAGATGTTTTCTGCAGTGTTAATAAAGAGTTAGTTAGGGGATCCCTTGAGTGTAACCACGATCCGGCCCAATCAGGCAACGAGGTGCATGAAGAAGTGAAGCCAGAGGCCAGGTCGTGATCAATAACTCTTTGTTAATTGTAATTTCCTAACAGCTGCGAGATGGGGCCGTTCACAAGCCTTTCTGCTTACCTCAACTTCTCTCACCTCTCCTGTCCTCTCATTGTCTCCTCACCTCTCTCTCTTTCTCTCTTCTCCACTCCTCCCGCTCCCCCACTCTCCCTTGTCTCACAAAAAGCCTTGCTGGGGGAGGGGGGGGGGGGGGGTAGGACGAACTGGCTCTCTCTCCCCACAGCTGGTTAATCAGAGGAGTCAGTCTCTGCTCGGTGGCCGATTCATCATGTCGGATGTTAATATCTCTAAAGGTCGAAGCGAGTCATAAAGACAGAGGAAAAATACTCCCAGACGCCCAACTTTCTGGGGATTTGTGAGGACCTAATCACTTCTGCCCCGGAAGATGGAGGTCACTTTAGAAAGACTCGGTACCATACACAGCGGGAATGATTGATCATCTGCGCTAATCAATAAGTTTATGGCGATGGGCGGGGTGACGCATCTCAAGTTAGGGATTTAAAACGCGGAGCAAGTGGTCACTGGGGTGACTCCAGAGAAGGTGCTGAATATTCAAAAGGCGAGATAAAGTTCGACTGAAACATGTCTTTGAGGGCCATAGGGCTCAAAAGAACCTTTCTGGAGAATAAATACGGCAGAGGGAAAAGAATGGCTTACGACTGAGAAGATAAGTATGCCCAAAAGAAAGGTGGACAAAGGAAAAAAGAAATGTGGTTGTCGGGGGCTGGGGGTGGTGGGGTTGGTGGTGGTGAGTGGGTGTAAAGGCATGGGTGGAGGAGAGCTAAACACACTGCTTCTGTCTGACAAGTGTCACGCGTGCGTTTCGATCGGGCCTTCCCTCCCGCGCTAATGACTGTCAACAGCGTGCAGCGCACCCGTCAGACACCAGAGGGGGGAGAGAAAATTACTCGCTGAGAAGCAATTGACTGACCCCCATCATTTCTCAGGGAACCAGTGACCTGTGAATATTTCATTATCGGGGAAGGCGTGCGGCCCATACAGATGGAGGTAGGTGTATATGTGTGTGTGTTGGTGTGTTGGGGATGGTGTGTGTGTAGGTGCATGTGTGTATGAGTGTGTTAGAAGTGGTGTAGGGGTGTGTGTGTATGTGTGTGTATTTGTACGTGTGTTGCATATGGCCCATGTCTGTGTATACGCATGTGTAAATGAGTGTGTTAGAGAAGGTGTGTGTGTGTATGTGTGTGTGTGTGTGTGAACCTAGTGAGCTCATCCCTGAGGCTGAGGCTCAGTCCAAGGGGCCAGGAGAAGCCTAGAGAAGTGAACTGGGGTTATGCCCCTAGGGCTGCTGCCCATAATTCCTCTCTCCCATATTTCCACACAAAGTCTATTTCCACAACACATCACCACTCTGCTTTGGCTACTGTGCAACACAGAGGGAAACTGGTAGACACTGCTGCCAAGACATGCACACCTACAAACACTAGAGTAATCTGGGGTGGAAACTGCAGTACTGTTGTTCCAGATAGTGGAAATGAAAGGAAAGGGTAGAGAGAAGTGAGGAATGGCAGAGAGAGTGAGAATGAAAGAAAGAGGGCAAGAGAGAGAGAGAGAGAGAGAGAGAAAGAGTCAGTGAAAGAGAGACTGTGAAAAAAAAAACGCACGTTGAGTAATTCTACAGGTCAAATGGTAGCCTCCCCTTCCTTTACCCTCTACACGTCAGTCACGTTCCATCTGAGGGGCCAAAACAAAGGCCTCCAAGCGGAGCAGGCGGCAGGAGAAGATGGGTGGGAGAGGCAACGCTGAAGGAAAATCAATTCCTTGCTCACCGTGATTGATTGGTGGGAGTTTTGGACAATTTTATCAGGAGACTTGGCTAACCAGAGATGACACGACCCATATTGGAGGGAAAATACGTTGTGGAGATTGATACCCGCCGTGCCGACATTGGGTTGGAGAGAACGCCCCGTGTCACATTCCTTCATCCTAGCCTCTCACTGAAGAAATTTCCATCAGGTTTTAGTCTCCGGAACTTTGACTCTGTTATGAAGTCAGTTTGGGGTGTTCCATCCTGCACCAAGGGGTTCCAAACACAGTTTTGTCAAGACGACAAATTTTTACAAACCTTTCCTGTCTTTTCCCCTTCATTCTGGCATTTATGGGTCTAGCTCATGACAAACATTGTGTTGGGGGTGAAATAAAGTCACTGAAGCAAGTGTTATTACTTAAAAAGTTTCTACCATAAATAAACACACACACACACACACACCATAAAATCATACAAACATAAAAACACACACACACACACAAATACATCTCTCCCTCCCTTCAGAGGGCTCATTTAAGTGATGAATGAGACACATCATTGAAATGCTCTTCTGTGAAGTCACATATTAAAAAGAGTACATGCAGTTGGCATATCCTCTCCTTGGACAGTAGAGACAAGATCTAGTGAAAAAGAGAGGATAAATAAAATAGGGAGAGAGTGGAGGATGGGAGAAGGGAGGGAAGAGAGGTGAGAGAGAGAAAAACAGTGAATGTGACAGAGAGAGAGAGAGAGAGAGAAAGAGAGAGAAAGGGAGAGAGAGAGGAAAAGTGCTGAAGAAGCAGATAAAGCAGAGAAGCATGAGATACTACATTAGGAGAGGAAAGGGGAAAACAGATCATGGATGGATGACAGAGAAAGGGAGAGTGTGAGCGAGAGAGAGAAATAGTTAGAGAAAGAGGGAGAGAGAGAGAGAGAGAGAGAGGGGACAATAGGTAATGGCAGTGTGAGAACTGGTGAGAGAGCTAGATGGAGAGTGGGAGAGGGAGAGAGAGGGAGTGATGAGTAGAAGGTCAGGGGAGGTTAGGTGGCTGATGGGAGCAGGCGAGCATGAGCAGTCACTCTCTCTCTCTGGCCACTCTGGGCCTGCTAACCTGACCAGCCAGCCAGGAGATGGAAACGCTAGCTGCAAGGAATCTACTGCACACACACACACACACACACACACAAAATTGAATTCTGGCTCTCCTATTTCTAATTCTTTCTCCCTCAGTCCCAGACACACATCTTCCATTCATCCCTCCTTTCTCTCTCTCTCTTTTTATTTTCCTTTCCCTATCTGCCACCCCCACCCCTCACGCACACATGGACTCATCATCTGGGCTTTGTTAATTAAGCTCATCTGGCATTGTCAGATGAGGGGTATGAGTGTGTGTGTGTGTGTGTGTATGTCACCTTTCCCAGGAATAAAGAGGCAGACAGAGCTCCTAAGTAGTGGAACAGCCCTCTCGTCTCTTCCCCATAACGGCCCGCGAGCCGTGACATTCTTACGCTGATCCGCCTTACTGATGCGCTCCTAAATGCAGTGGCAAGCAGCACCACTGCTGGGCTCTACCTGCCAAATTAATGCCATGTCTCACGCCCAGCTCCAGGAAAAGATCCCGCTGGATTGCGCTGACATATACACACAAAATGTGTGTGTGTGTGTGGAAAAACAAAATGTGTGTGTGTGTGTGTGTGTGTATGTGTATGTTTGTGTGTGAACAAGGATGCCCCAGTTTGGGTCATCAGAAGACTGACACTTGGCACAGATGGCACCACTGCTCCACAGCGGGGTGAGGTGCCAACGTGGCGTTGTGTCGGCCCAGTGGCAGCAGCAGCGGACGCAGCGAGTCTGCCAGTCTTTTTTTTTTCTTTTTTAACACACACACCGACCCTCACCGAGCTGTTTAACAGCCTGCGTTCGGCGGAGTTGTCTTTGTAACCTCACACCGTCTAGCGCACAGGAGGTCCGACACGGGGGGTCTGCTGTAGATTATGGGTGTCCAGCTGCAATGGGCTTGGGTTTCTCACACGGTGTGTACAGGTGGGGGTGTGTGGAGACAAACAGAGATGCCGATGTCTGGGGCAGAGCACCATACCTCCTCAGCCCCTCATCACAGACCCCAAACAGGGAACGCACCGCTGAGAGCCCACATCAAAGCCCACCACGGAGTTAAACACCGCATAACTCTGTGTGTGTGTGAATGTGTGCGTGCGTGTTTGTGTTTTTGTGTGTGCGTGCATGAGAGAGTGTGTGTGTGTGTGTTTGTGTGTGTGTGTGTGTGTTTGTGTGTTTGGCCTGTAGGGAATGTGTAGCGAGCAGTGGGAGGTGGAACAGATGGGAGTCCTAATTTACCGGCTCTCTCCCTCCAGGAGAGGAAAGGAAAAGAAAAGGGGGTCCAGCACTGAGGGGTTCCTACGGCCTGGGCTCTTCCTTCCTCCTGGTGCTAAACGAGTGGCGGTAATGAGCTCCACTCTGCACCATCAGAGGAGGAGGAGAAGAAAGAAAAAAAACCCCACAGCCCTGAGGGTCTAATACGAATGTAGTGACACGCGGAAATAGAAGGTGTGTGTGCAGGAGTTATGGGGTAGAGAGGAGAGGCGGGGAGAAGGGAGGAGTGGGGGGAAGGGCGGGTGGACACTGCATGAAATTCATACCTTCCATTTCTGGCACGCTGCTGATGACCTCTCGACCCCCGCACCATCTACATCTCACAGAGCTCCCCAGCCACACCCCCTTATTTCTTTACCCCCTCCCATCTTCCCTCCATCCCTCCCCCCATCCCTCCCTCTCTCCCAAGAGCCATTCACCCATTTTGCACCAACTCTAAGGAGCACAATGAGTGGTGTGACTGGGCTGAATAGGTGGCAGAGGGAGAAGAGGGAACCTGCCGGGATTGGCTTAAATGATGAAAACTATTGTGCTCAGAAAGAATCAATCAGTGCTTTTCAGCGTAATTCGATTCTATTCACAAAGGGGCCACGAAGGCAATCTTAAAATGGAAATGCCACTCTGGCTGAGAGGAGGAGGAGGAGTGGTGGAGGAGGGGGTTGGGTAGGGTGTTGTGGAGTAGGGCTGTAGATGGGGAGGCACGGGAGCAACGGCATGCATGAAAAAACACGGTCTCATCAGGACACACCGTCTTTCTATCACCACCCCTTCATGCACGCACACGCGCACAGACACACACACACACACACACACACACACAAACACACACACTGCCCCCCCAGGATCCAACCCCCAGCAGCTTGTGAATCTCTCTGTCTCTCTCTCTCTCACACACACACACATGCACGCACACACAAAAAAAACATTACACCATCTTCTGCTGAGCGCAACAAAACTTTCCCTAAGTGGGTTAGCGCTCTCGGCCCTGCCAGGGTAATCAGGAAGATGTGAAAGAGATCTTCTAAAGAAGAGGAGCAAAAAAAGAGAAAAGAAGCGACGCATCCCAGTCACCCCCCACCACCGCCCCCCCTTCTCACTCTCTTATTCTCAAAAGCCAGTGGGCGTGATTGGCAAAAAACGCTCCCAGGCCCTTATAGCCTGTGGCCAGACGTCTGCTGGTGTGATGCTGTTTTGTTTGTGAGTCAGGCATAGCTGACGGTGTGTGAGTGTGCAAGTGTGTGTGTGTGCATGTTTTCTAATGGGCCCAATACTAGGCCATCTACAGGCATCAGTCAGCGCTACAAGCACTAAAGCAGTGCTTTGGCATCTCTAGCTGCCTGACATGTCACATATTTAAATAATTTCTTCAAAATCACAGACAGAATCCAGAGAATGGATGAGCTTGCTGAGGGCTTTTTGTATGCATGTTTGTCACACACACAACACACACACACACGGCTGCCAAGAGCACACACTCCTCTTGGCCCTTATCTGGGTCCTCCCTGAGAGGTGTGGTTGCGGCTCGGTCTGCCTCCTTAACCGCAATCTATGGGCTGCCTCCCCTGGCAGCTCTGCCCTCAGCCCACTGCCGCTGCTCAGGGACACAAAGGCAGGCGCATCTGCAGCGGCTGGACCACAGCACAGCACGGGGCTAGTGGGGGGTGGCTGGGACCAGATTACAGTTGGGAGACGCAGGGATGCTGAACATATGCATATCGATGCAATGCTGCTCACAGATGCAATGCACAGACAAACATGATATTCCTCTACATACAAAAACAAACTACATCAACAATGCAGGACTTAAATAAAGAGATGAACACACACACCTATTCTTACGCACACACAGACACACACACAGGCCAGCTGTCACTTGCTTTCTTTTTTAAGTAGGGTAGGTCCAACTGTCATCCTGATGAATGAAAAATCTATCACTGGTCACATGAGGGCAGCTCTTGAAAACCACCACGGACATGCCGGACTGGTCCGGTTTGGGGCAAGGTGTGAGGGACAGGCTGTTAACCCATCAGATTTTTCCCCAAAGAGCTCGGCGCTCACCTCCCCTTGTATTGCCACCAAGGGAGACAATCTCACAAAAGTATAAATAAATAAATAAATAAAGAGGTGGTGTGTACCACATAGCCCAAGATCACACACGCGACAAGACGTCTTCACTTTTATCTGCCACCTGAGCGGAGTCGGTGGCTTTCGCCGAGCGTTCCTCTTGCCTGATCAAAGGGCCGGTGGAGCAGGCAGAACCAAACTCCGGTGTTTGGGGGAGTAATTAGAGGTGTCTCAGATGAAAGGGAGTCGTGCGCACAGGAATCACAGTGCCCAGACGGGGTTACGACAGATATCGATGGGGGTCGCTTATCACAGGAAGTGACAGAGAGTTGAGTAAAAGAGAGATCGCATCCGGTGAATGTGTGTGTGTGTGTGTGTGGACATAGACATTTATGTCTGTGTGTGTGTGTGTGTGTGTGTGTGAGGGGGCAAGGTCAAAATGAAGAAGAGGAGCTCAAGATTGATGCGGGTTCCTTCAGGTCGTCCGTCATTCTCTCATAGACTGCTCTCTTCCTCCCTCTCTGTTTTGGACTGGCCCTGGGTACCATTTCCTATATCATTGAGTTTTTCACAAGAACAGAGTCCTAACAGAGCACCTTATACTAAGCATTCACACGTTCACACACACTTTCTTACGGACAAGTGATTTTTGTGTTTTCACACACAAAATCCCAGGATGTATGCAATTGGCAGAGAAGCTGTGCCTTCCTCTCTTTTCAAAATGCTGTTTCCATTTTCTTGCCTCTGAATGAGAACAGAAAAGGATGGAGCAGGTAAATAAAACACTACTTCTGCATTCCCTGCACCCGTCTCTGCTGTGAGGCAGAGGACAGACAAAAGAAAAGTGGAGAGTCTGATAAGAAAAAGGAGACTTCCCAAAATTGACAACAAAAACGGTATAAAGAAGGGAAAGGGAAGGGGAGCGAACGTTTGTGCAATTGTTTTCTTACTTGCACTTATCTGTCACAGTCAAGTGATGACAGCGCTGGGCTGAATTGTCGGCGCTAATCGACGTGTGAATGAACCAAGAGCAGTGAGCCGATTCATGAAATACTCCTCTCACGCTAGTGGCTCTGCTCTCGGTACACACACCTCTGTTTTCTCTCCCTCCCTCTCTCCCTCCCTCGCTCTCTCTCTCTCTCTTTCTCTCTCTGGCCTGTGTTTGAGTCTTGTTTGTGGTGATGACTTGGCTGGTGCCTCCAGTTCATTATCCAAGAGATAATGAACTAATACAAATACATGGGGGAGAGGAAGATGGCACTTTGTGATTTAGAAGGTACATTCATTACGGACATATCTGTATAGAACCAAACACAAACACTGAGTACACAGACATACACACACAGGCACAAACACATGTAGTTGCAGGCACAGAGACATACAGACATACACACACACTCACATGCACAAACACACACACCATGGTCTGAGTCTGTAACACAGTCACATACTGGGGCCAGGGCCCAGGCGAAGTAATTAACCGGGGATGCTTGTTTCACATGGCAGAGTCCATTAAGTGGCATGTCAGATGTCAGGGTAAAGACACTGCGCATACACACATACACACACACGCACGCACACAGACTCTCGCTGAAGATAAGTGGAAGAGAAAGAGGGGGTAAAAGGGTAAGAGAAGAGGAAGTAGCAGCAGTGGCCAGCGAGGGGGCAGCTCTGATTACCCCCCCCCCCCCACACACACACACACACCCATCACCACCACCACACCCCCCTATCCTCTCCTCCTTCTCTGTAATCAGTCTCTCCACTCCTCCACCCGCCACCCCTGAACATCGATCTACAGCAGCAGCAGCAGCAGCCGCAGCCCCAGTAGCAGTAGCAGCAGTTTGGCCTCTGCCATCACTGCGGCCACAGACCCCCCGCTCCGCCCGGCCCTCTGTCGTTTTTTCACCTGCCGCAGGACTTATGTCACCCCTCCCCCACATACACACACACACAGACACAGACATAGACACCACCACAACCCCACCTAAAAACAAGGCGGTCTTTCCTTCTGTTTTTTTCATTCATGCTTTTGTTCGTCTAGTCCTGCCACACAAGTAAACTTGAGGCCCCCACAAACAGCAGAGAAAGCCAGGTCAGGGCAGCCATATAGACAGATAAGCCTCCATCACAGCAGAGCAGAGGTGAGAGTGCAGAGAGGGAGGGAAGAGGAGGGAGAGACAGAAAGAAGGAGGGGGAGAGAGAGAGAGAGAGAGAGGAAGAGAGAGAGAACTGCATGAGGCAGAGACAGTGGAGTGAATGATAGAGCGACAGAATGATAGAAGTAAAAGGAGAGATGAGAGAGAACTCCAAACACCGCCCCCCCCCCCTCCCCACGACTACCTCTGCCACTTGGTGATGCGCAGGGTGTTTCAGATAACAGTCCCCTGCCTCAAACCCGCGCACACACACTCTCTTTCTCTCACTCCCCACTCCCTCTCTTTCTCTCTCTTGCTCAGACACACACACACACACACACATGCACACAGATACCCACCCACCCACACACACGTCCTGCAGCACTACCCCTGTGAGCGGCGACGTCTACACCACCCCGGTGAGGGCGAGTTATCTCCCACCTAACAGATGAGCCAGGGGAAACAAGAGAGCCACTCAGGGAGGTAGTGGTGTGTGTGTATGCATGTGTGTGTGTGAGAGTGTGTGTGTGTATGTAGAAGAAGAAGCAGCGACAGACAAGATATCAGAGAGAATACGAAAGAAAAGACAATGAGGAAGAAAGATAGAGAGTTGAGAGCAAGGGAGAGGAGAGAGTGAGGGAGAGAAGACAAAGGTATATATATAGAGAGAGAGATGGAGGGAGAGAGAGAGGGGTAGACAGAGAGAGCAAGTGAGGGAGGTAGACACGGCAGAAAGAAGAGGAGAGAAAAAGAGCAGGCTGATAGTAGAGAGTTGGCTCTCACATTTGGGCCAGAGGCGGTGAGTTGTTAGGTGAGTATCCACCCCCCCCCCACGCCCTCCCCACTCACACTCACACACACACACTCACACACACACACACTCACACCCACCAATCTCACCCCACCTAACCCTACCTCACCCCACTTTCCCCATCCCTCCCCCCAGCCCCCCCAACCCATTCCCCCAGTGTTAAGATGGTGATCACATCGGGGCCCTCTAAAGTAGATTACATTGACCACAGGCTGGGAGCAGTGGACCGAGACGGACTGAGGTGCGTGGTTCTGCGCGTGTGAGTGAAAGGTGTGTAGGTGTGTGTGTGTGTGTCTCCGTGTGCGCCTACCTATGTGTGTGCCTATGTGGAAGCGTGTGTGTGTGAGTGTGCTTGCGCACAGATGACGGATGGGTCTAGGCCCAGCAGCCACTCTGAAACCAGCGGCGTGTCAGAGGGAAATTCAATCAGAGGGAGTTGGGAATGGGAGGGTGGTGCACGGTGATGGTGGTGGGGTTCTGGACATGGCTGAGGAGTGGAGTGGACTGCTGCTGATTTGTGAACTGCAGCCCCTCCACCCAACACAATCCCAACCCCCCACCCCAACCCCTACCTTCAACTCCCTGCTCCTCCAACATGAGGACCACCCAACATCAGCCCTTGAAATACGTCCATGTATTTTTAATCAATGTCAAGGAGGTTGATGCAGTGCGTGAGCGTCTGCCACTGCACCTAACTAACAAAATAAATAAATAAAAGCAAGAAAGGTGTCCTGACAAACGTCTGTTCCACCTGAAGCACCTGGACTTGCTTCAGGTGCATGCATGCATGCACACACTCGGGTTGTGCTTGGATTCAAAGCTGCACAGATGGAACCTTCTGGCAAGTAAGGGATACAAAATAAAGAACCCGTAAAGCAAACAACAAACAAACACACAAAAAAATAAAACCTTAAATGAACAACAAGACAAAGAAAACAATCACTGAGCCTTTGGCCTCGTGTTTGTTTATCTCTTTGTGTGTATGTGTGTGTGTGTGTGTGTGTGTGTGTGTGCGTGTGTGTGTGTGTGTGCGCGGTGCATCAGGGTTAGGATGACAGATCACCAAACAATTAACATTTTAATAACAATAAATAATTAGTGCGGCGTGAATGTGCTGTGTGGCTGATAATTGGAGAGCGGTGGATCCATTCCTGTGGCTCAGGGCGGACACATGCTGACGTCTGTGTGGGTTATCTGCTATTGGGAATCATTCCTGAAGCATAAACAAGCCACGCGGAGAGAGGGAGCAGAGAGGGAAAGAAAGAAGGATAGAGAGAGAGAGAGACAGAGAGAGAGAGGCTGGCATGCGTCCAGCTGCCTGTCCTCTCCATTTTACGGCAGTCTTTTCCCTCTCTTTCAGCCAATTCAGCCCCAAATATCGACCAGCACACACAGGCCAGGCTCGCTCATGAAGAAGGGGAGGGGGGAAAGAGGGAGGAAAAGAGAGAGACAGAGAGCGAGAGAGAGACATTGGGACAGAGAGCAAGGCCGACAAAGAATGATAGCCAGAGGAAAGGGAAAGCACCAGAAGATGTGTAGTCCAATCCCACTGCCGATGACTCACAGGCGGTCAGCCCACAAAACACGGGGCGGCTTCCACCGATCGAATGGGTGAATGAAGCGTGTGAGTCAGAGACATCAAGAGCCAACGCTCCACTGAGACACTCCAAAGGAAGGAAGCTCCAGCCGGTGCTTGGAAAAAAAGAAAAAAATAAAACAACAAAAGAAATGGAGGGATGGAGAAAAAAACAACAACACAGATATAAAACACAGAAAAACTCACCAGTGCTGCTGACTTAATTAGATTGGTGACCCAGAGAGCAGTGACCTGAGGATGGATACGCACTGATACAAGCGCGTGTGTAGACAGACACACACACACACACACACACACACACATGCACACACACAGGCCTAATCCAATCTCTTCTTTAAGTGGCTGAATAACCGGAGTGTTTGGGCCTGTGCTATAGCAGGGCTTTGTTAGCTCATGGCTGGCATGCTGGAGCCCATCCCTTTTCCGGAATTTTCTCCAGCCAGCAGAGCATAGCTGCCCTACTGTTCTAATGCATGGGGCTCACCTATGACCCACCTACAAGAAACTGAATTTTCATAACAGTACTATGTAAGGGAAACCATCTAATTATATAAAAAATAACAACAACTGCATGGTCGTCATACTTCAGCATACACGCTGCATTATCTAAATGAAAGAATAAAGAAAAAGCTGCTCTCTGCTGTAAAACCATGGCCAGGGTCAACAAAGATCAAAAAGGCAAATTAAGCTAAAACACCTTGTCATAACCTCACAATATCTAACAACAACGAAAGGTCAAAGGACACACACAAACACAAACACAAACACATACACACACACACCTGTCCTGGTGTGACCCAGCAGCGCCCCTGACAGGACAGCAGGGAGATATGGCCCTGTCAAACGGCCTGCTGCCCCTGCATAGTTTAACGCAACAATAAAATATTCATCTGCTAAGTGGTACAGCATTTGTGCCCTTTGCGAGGCTCATGCATTGTTTAGGCTGCCATGCAGGAGGAAGTGAAGAGGGAGGGGAGGGGAAGAGGGGAAACGGTTGGGTGGGGTGGAGTGGGGAGGGGGAGGGGGCGGGGGGTGAAAAGAGGTGGGAGCGCACTGAAATGGGGCCAAACTGGAGCGCTGATTTATGTATGCAGAGAGAGAGAGGGAGAGAGAGAGAGAAGAACACTGAGAGAAAGAGAGAGAGAGAGGTAAAGAAAGAAAGAAGTTGAGAGGGATGGGGTGAGGATAAGGCAGAAGTGTGTCACCACAGATTTCTCACTGAGAGAGAGAGAGAGGGAGGCAGCTACCCTGAGCTTCTGCTTTTGCTCTGCTCCCTCATTCTACTTAGCTGGTCAGGAGAGCTCCACGTGCCACACCCTTTCATCTAGGGCTTGGAGGATTGGGGGTGTGAGGCTGAGAGCCTGCGTGTGTGTGTGCGTGTATGTGTCTCCAGGTCTCCAGTTCCAGTTCAAATTCCAGTCAGACATAAATCTCATCCTCTATTTCTGCACTTGTGTCTTGGCACATTTCCCTTAATGACCAATTAATACGAGAGAACTGGAGACAGTGTGGGGACGGTATCATACTCATTTACAGTGATCTCACAAACACACACACACACACAATCGCACACGCACACACACATTCATACACACACACATCCATATTGGAGACACAAACATGCTTGCACAGCCATAGACACATACGCACGCATGCACACACACACACACATGTCCACATTAGAGACACAAACATGCTTGCACAGGCATAGGCTCGCACACATGCACAAACACACACACACACAAACACAGAGACACACACAAACACAGCGACACACACAATCCTTGCCTACAAAGTCTCCCCGTCGCTAATCAAAGGCACAAACACACACTTCGCCATGGGACAGAATGCAGAAGCCTCTGATTCTCTGTCCATTTTCACTTTCAACTTTTCCAACAAAATGAAAGCCACAGCATTTTTTGCCTCTCCACTTACACACACACACACACACACACACACACACACACACACACACGCACACACACATGGAATGGGCTTCATCTCCTGCTAATTGAAAATAACTTCTGGCTAATTTACTCCCAGGCTGGAACGACATTGCGAACTTTTAAATTACCGCAAATTGACCACAGGCGCGACAGAACCCCATTTTCAAGTGCAAAATAAATGGAGGAAGCAAGAGTGTGGAGCGAATGATAGAAAGTAATGCAACGCTGCGACCTGCTATTTAGAACCCAGCAGCCTGAGTGTCCTTCCCTTTGTGCTCAGGCACGTGGAGGACGAGGAGACGCCACGGACAAACCGATGCCGACTTGGGCACAGCGCTGTGATGGGCACCAAGGGTGGCAGTGCCCCTTCTTCCCTCGGTAAACAAGGCCCATCTTTAACCTCTTTACTGTGCACATGATATACTTTGCAAGCAGGGGCCTGGACTGCATCCATTATGAATGAGACCTATATTACTCTGAGCATTAGCAATGTATGAGCTGGGCCTTGGAAACACAAGGCACTTCTTCCTTCCTTTGGCTCAAGTCACTACCCCACCCCACCCCACACACACACACACACACACACACACACATACACACACACACCCCTAAACACATAAACACACACAGACAGACGTGCACACACACACACACATACGCACTCACCGCCCAGTAAAGGTATGAGCCCCCACTTAAGACACACATATTCAATCCTTACCAAACTCGTGTGCAATACCAACCCCATCTAAGTTCAAGGCCAACTCTCAGTCCATGTCAAAGCTGTTTGTTTGTGTGTTTGTCAACAGGTCTGCAATCACAATCACCGTTCCTCTGTTTTTGCCTTTTTTTGTGACCAGTATTCGTAATGCGTTCGGTCTTCTGTTTAGAATCAGCTGACACAAAACAAAAGCAATTGCACATTTCTAATCCTCTCTGTCACGCCCGCAGAAAGGATACAAATCAATGCATGTAACACAGAGTCTGGGAATGGAAATTGGTGGCTGCACTGATTGCAGTGATGCCGGATGGGTCTCCTGGTGACAATCGATGAGTGACTGCCTGATGTGCCACGGAGGTGGGAGGCTGCCGAGGCCCCCGCTCACTCCGACGAGACCCAAGAGGCCCAGCCGCCCCATCTCCACAGCCGTCACCACTCGCGGTCCCACCGCCCGCCTATCAGCCCCAGCCTTTGGGCTGGAGATTGCTAAAACCCCCTGGAGATGCCATCTCATAGCACTCAGCACAACCCCCCACCACTATGCAGGAGGAAGATGAGGAGAAGGAGGAGGAGAAGGAGGAGGAAGATGGAACTGAAAGCCTGAAAGGCCCAGTGCTGTACGTTTATGCGAACATGAGGCCTGGTAATCGTCAAATTCTCTGAAAAGGAGTTCCAGTATGCAGGGTTCATTGCCACTGGTGCTGATGGACAGATGAGGCTAAATCATAATGGGGGGTGGACAGCCCAGTGGGACATGGGATGAAACACAAGAGACCACTGTTCTCTTGCATGATGCCACTTTAGACCAACGATGAAACAAACACCAAAACCTCAGCCAACATACTCTACAGCCTCTACAGTGTGTGTGTGTGTGACTGTTTATGTACATTTACACGTGTGTGTCTGCGTGTGTTTATGTGTATGACATAAAAATGAGTGTGGAATGGTGAGCGGTGTGCGTGTATGTGTGTGTGTGCGTGTATGAAGGTAAGTGTAGAATGCCATGTGGTGTCTGTGTGTGTGTGTGTGTGTGTGTGTGTTTGGGTTGGGGGGGAGGGATTGTCCTATTATGACAGGAAGCTCCACTCATCAGGCATTCTGAGGCCTGTAAGAGGAGACATAAATCAATCCTCTGCCAATTATGACACCAACCAGTAGCGTGAGTGCAGGGAATTAGCTGTACTGATCTGCACCCCAGATCATGTTCAGTAAGAGGGCCGAGAAAGAGAGAGAAAAAAAGAGATAGAAAAAGAGAAAGGTAAACAGAGAATACTACTAAGGAGGGGAGACAGAGAAAGAAGATAGTGAAACAGAGAGCCAGTGGAAAGGATGTATTGCGGGAGCGACTGACGGTCTCAGACTGGCAAGTTTATAGATGGAGCTGAGAGCCCCTGTGCACATGGAGAGAGAGAGAGAGAGAGAGAGAGAGAGAGAGAGAGAGACAGAGAGAGAGAAGCATAAGCTGATGGGTTATATGCAGAAATCAAAAACACTCGGCTCCCATACTGGCATTCAAGAGTAAGTGAGTGAGTGAGTGAGCAAGGGGAGCACAGAGAGGTTGTGGATGCATTAGCGCCTTCTCCAGCATGCACTCCAGAGGCAGGTAGAGATTCTAGATCATTCTGAATGACAGCGCAGCTCATAGATTAGATGGGGAAGGAGTCGTGAGAAAAACGGTACATGTTGAAAAAAGAAAAAAAAAAGGTGATATGATGCCTCTGATACGGTTGCTTATCCTCTCACTCTGAGTCTGTAGGTCTGTCTCTCATACATCTATCACTCTCTGCCTCATCTAACACCAACACACACACACACACACACACACACACACACATGCACACATAGACACACACATACACACTGACACGCGCGTGCAGAGCTTCCATCATCATTGAAAATTCAGCTCTCCTGTCTCAAGACCGCCTAAAACATCTCTGGTGATTACAAGCCGAGATTCGTACAACTCTAGAGGCCCTGACGTGCCGGCCGAGGTTCCAACACTCCCAACACACCCTGACCCAAACCCCCCTTCCCCACCTCACTGCGCTCAATGGCTGGGGAGCCAGGAGGGGCCAGGGAGGGACGTTGCTGTTTTTCAAGCGCTTTGATTCTGGTTAAATAGAAACAGAACAGGCCTTTAAAATCATTAACACAGATATAAAGTATGCATGCAGGCTATGAGCCCAAGGCTGTGTGAGTGTGCTAATGCAGTGCATATATTAACAGGGGAGAGAAGGCATGGAGGAGAGATGATGAAGAAGGAGAAGAAGAAGGAGACGATGGGGGGAGTATAAAAAAAAGCCAGAGATCCACAGAACGCACTTGAAAGAGCATATCTTGCAAAAGCGCAGATTTATTATTTATCGCACAGACATCAAAAAGCAGACTTCGTAATGACCTTATTTTAATTTATGGGAGAGGGCGAGGCAAGCCGCTCCCTTCTCTCTCTCTTTCTCTCTCTCTCTTTTCCTTTCTCTCTCTCTGTCCTCCGGTGCAGGCAGATTAGGCGAGAGCGCCGGAGACCGACGTGAGGGATGATGTCATATGTTCTCTGATGTTTGTGCTATATCATACACTGTCAGCCTATATAAGCTTAACACACGCAGTGGAGAGCAATTATGGGTGTCTTTGCTAGGACGTATGGCCTTCCCTGAGGTGTCTGCTGCCATTTGATGTTCCGGGTTATGGCTGCATTGTAGCCCCCCCCTTCGCTCGCAGCCACGGCAGACGCCACGGCAGCCGCGCCACTGAGTTATTGAGACAGGGAGAGCTCATATTCTCTCATGACACCAATCTCGGCCCGCTCACTTGTCACTTCATCACGGCTGCCGCGCCTCGTGTGACGTGACGACGCTCGGACTCGACAACAAAACGCTGGTGTTCAGACTTAATTGAGCAGGAAACAAATCACTGCAAAAAAAAATAAATAAATAACACAGCTCCCTTGAAATGACACTTGGAGAAGGGGTACCTGATTTCATTGTGATTAAAAAAATGCCTATTTCATCATGGCCTGGCTGACTTGTTTGTTGGTTGGCTCAGGGGTGAGGGGGCAGGGGATAGCGAGGGCTCGGTGCTGGGGGCTGCTGAGTGAGAACAATTCCTCTCCCACATGACACAGGTGATAAAAAAAACAGAGCAAGTGAACCAAGCCCAGGTGGATGGATGAAACCTCTGCCGCTGACGTCTGAGCCCTCCGCAGCGCTCCTGGCCTGGGCTGGGCTAAGCCTCACCGCTGCTGCTGCTGCTGCTACTACTAGTACTACTGCTGCCAGTGCTAAGTCACCTAGCAGCGAGGCAGTCCGTCAGTCTGGCAGCCCAGAAACAGGCTCCTGTGCCCCGCGGCTTACTGTGGGCCTGCTTCCCTGCATGCCATGTCATGAATGTTTCAACTCTACAACGCCCTTGATGAAGGGAATGAATAAAAGATTCCGGGTGAGAGGGAGAGAGAAAGAGACACTACAAAAAAAGAGAGAAGAACTGATGGAGATGGAGCGAGGGAGGGGGAACGAGGATGAGGAGGAGGAGGAGGAGGAAGAGGTGGTGGCAGCTTGTGGGCTAACCATTTAATATCCCTTTGCTCTTATTTCATTTCCCCCCTCTTCTCTCTCTTTTTATTTTTTTCCCCCTCTCACTCTACCTGTCCTGTTTAAGCGTTACTCGCTGCCCTTTCCAAAAAAAAAAAAAAAATGTTCTTCTCTATTCCACCACCACAGCACATTAACAATGGTTCTTCCTCTTCACTATTTACTTTACATGTATTACTCAACACTGTTCATTGCGGATAGTGCTGTGGATGCCTGTCCTGCCTAATCTTTGTGTGGGCGCTGTGTTTGCACATGCCGAGACGCTGTGTCTATTCACTGCACCAGGAGCTGGCAGCCGAAAGCCTTCTACAAGGGAGAGAGAGAGAGAGAGAAAGGTGTTTAAAAAAGGGATTTAAGGTGGGGGATCTCACTGATGGAGCTGCAGAGGTGCATTGTTTTAGATGCAACCTGGCACAGAGAGAAAGAGAAAAAGAAAGAGAAGCATAAGAGAGAGAGAGAGAGAGAGGGAGAGAGAGAGAGGAGAGAAAGAGATTAGTGCTCAGGCAACCTCAAATACACCTGAGAACTTTGCACAATACTGGCACACTGAGAAGATGTGAAGAGGCATGGAAAGGGATGTTATATAAATTGACATTAATACTGTGCCATTCATACTGGGCTTAGAAGACACACTCTCCCCCGCTCTTTTTGCTTTCAACCTCTTGAGGACTTATTGAGTGCACTCTGGCATGCACAGACCAGGCTGTTTCCTCCCCATCTCTGTTAGCTTCCCGTGACGGCTTTTGGCCAAGGCTCTCTGGCACTTAGTGATCAACAGACAGGCAAGAGACCCGAATGCTCCCATCTGATTGAGGACAAAGCCCTGAGAACCCCCCCCCCCCACCACCAAAAAAAAGGTCAGTCCTCTCTCACTGAACCAAAAGACCCCCATGAAAAAGGAGCGAACCACCTGAACATGGGGTTGTTTAAATTGACAAGCAGAGGAGTGGTGGAGAGTTTAGGCAGCAGAGCGGCTCAGAGCTAAAAGACTATTAGGATGGAGTCCAGTCATGTGTGAATGCACCTACCCTAAAAACAAAGCTTCCTGAGTCCATCTCTGGATATGCCATGTGCCTCTGAGGTATCCCAGCAAAACATTTTACAGCCTACTTAACAGTGGCTCATTTCTGGGGGCGACTCCTCCAACCGCCTTTCCTGTGGACTTCCCATGGTCCAACAGTGGCTTATCTAAGCAGTGATCTGTCATGCGAGTAGTAATGCGCTGTTTTTGTCTCTTGACATCCCTCTGTTTTTTTTTCTCCCTCTGTCCCTGTGTCATTCACTTTCTTGCGTGTTTTGTTTTCCATCACATTCTCCTCATCTCTTCTTTTTGTGATCCTCCCTTCATGGCTTTCTCTTTCTTCTTGAGCTGGGGATCCAGGGAGTACAAACACCTTCATGTGAAATTCGGAGGGGCTCGCTGTTTCTCCAGAGAAGGACATACTCAGATAGAGAGGATGCCAAGTTACACAGACACATATACAAAGGCTAACCTTAACATACAGTCTCTGTGCACCCCCTCCACACATACACTTCACAGCAAACGCACTCACACAGACATATGCAGAATAACCAGAATATATAAAACCATGCCCTTACACAGATTTGAATACACACACAGTAACTATCTAGCTTCCACAAACACACACACACACAGGAGTGCCTCTCAATCCAATAAAGTGCTTTATTCTAGGGGTTTTGCTATGCGGCCTGAGAAGCTCTATCTTTTTGATCTGCCGGCAAGCGGATGCACGGGGCCTCCTCTACTCACCGCTCCAGATCAGGGCTGCCCCCCTCTCCTCCTCCTCCTCAGCTGCAGCACTTCAAACACCCGAACCCGCTCCCATCACACCACACCACACCACGTCACAGACACCACAGCACACCACGCCACGCCAGCCACTTCCCCCTCTCTCATCTCACACTGGAGAAACAGTCACAATACAACAACAAAAGAGAGAAAGAGAGAAAGAGAGAGAGGGAGAGAGAGAGAGGGAGAAGGAAGGAGATGGACATTAGAAAGGAGGAGAGAGAGAGGGAGAGACAGCGAAGGAAGGGCGCATCTCTGGGAGTTGTCGAGACGGAGCGAGAGGGAGTGAATGCAGTGAGAAAGAAAGGAAAGCTAAGGGGATAATGGCGGCTTGTTTGAAAGGGGTCTTTGGAGGATCACGCCGGCTGATGGTAGAGCACATCAGCAGATTAGGGCTGATCAGAGAGGAGGAGAGGCAGCACTACCGGGGGCCTGCCAGGGGGGGAGCTCCCCAGGCCCGTGGCCCAGCAACGGAGCACCGCCGGCGGATCGGCTCTCCTCCGCCTTCCCCTCTTGTTCTCATGGAGGTAAGATTTATAACCGCCAGGGAACCTTTTCTCCCTTCCCTCTTTCTCTCTCTCATTCCATCTCTCTCTTCCTCTCAATCTCCCTCTCTCTCTCTCCCCTGCCACCCCCGCATCAGAAATGTGACTGGCCTCAAACTGCTGACTTGCTCACAGTCCATTGAGTTTCCTCTCCTTATCAAATTACAGCCACCTCAATAACCCATTCGCTGCAGTGCGCCCGCCCGCCGCCAGAAATGAGCTTTCTCCTGGCCTGCCCCGAGCACTTCTCTCCTTCCCCCCACTTTCATGCATTATTCTTCAAGAAAAAAAAGAAACACACAGCAGACAGTATCTCATGTGTGCTTGTACCTGTATGTGTGTGTATATGTGTCATTTATGATTTTTTCAAAGGTAAAGTTACCATTTCTTTAAATATGTAAATGTGTACATATATGTACATTTAAGCATGTTCATTATATGTGAGTATATGTGTGTGTGACTTGGTTGTTTTGAGTTTGTGTTTCTGCAGTGTGTGTGTGCGTGTGTGTGTGTGTGTATGTGTCTGTGTGTACGTGTGTGTGTGTGCATATGTGTGTGTGTGTAGTCTGAAAGTGCGCAGGATGCCACTAATGTGCAGACAGGGCCCTACTCCAGATGGCGGCTCCCCTCTGGGCGGCTGTCTTTAATTCCAGTTGGTTGGCTGCTCTGTGGCACCACTGCATAGGGACCAGCCTGCTACCCACAGCACAGACACAATCACACCTAATGGTCCTCACAGACCACCCAATACTGCACTGTACCACACAACACCGCAGCACACCATACTGCACAGGCCCTCACTTCCCTCACACAACACACACACACACACGCATCATCATACAAAACCACACAACACTGCAACCTACACACACACACAGACACACACACACACACACACAAACACACACACAGCATTCCTCAGCCTAGTCACCATTGCATCCCTCCCTTGCTGCCCCAAAAACTGTACCACACACACACACACACACACAGAGACACAGACACACACACACACACACCTGCGATAAGAACTCCCCGTCAGCAGTTCTTCTGCTCCACTGAGACAGGCTCCTCGGTGAGCTGCAGTCATTACAGACAGGGGGCCCGCAATGAAAAGCCAGGCTGTCAGCTAACAGATAGACTGCAGCTAAAGGTGCCGACAGAGCCACTGCTCAGACACAAAGGTACATGGCCAGGCAAGGTGAGCTGCACTCACACGGCCCACACAACCCTCTCTCTCTCTCTCTCTCTATCTCTCTCTTTCCTCTTTTCCCTCCACTCCAACTTCTGCAAGAAGGATTGATTTATTTTGAAACCTCGACAGCAATCACGTTTGGCTTCTAATTACCCCTGATTAA
Organism: Tenualosa thibaudeaui; assembly: GCA_027481765.1. Taxonomy (NCBI): domain Eukaryota; kingdom Metazoa; phylum Chordata; class Actinopteri; order Clupeiformes; family Clupeidae; genus Tenualosa; species Tenualosa thibaudeaui. The sequence goes on from JAIFZK010000024.1 coordinate 4,792,303, forward strand.
TGTATGCAAATACAAGCAGCTGTGAAATGTACGGAAACCAGTCTGGAGCACCTTCTATTCTGCCTTTTCTTCCTCTTTTCTTTCTCTCTCTCCCTTCCTCCCTCCTTCCCTTTCTCTCTCTCTCTCTCTCTCTCTCTCACACACACACACACACTGAGATTTTCTTGAATATGAGTTAACATCAATATTTATCTTACTTCCATTATCTAATTTCCACCTCATTCACATGCTAATTGCAACAATTAGTTATAACTGAGTGCTCCAGTTCAGAGGGACTAACCTGCTGGTGAACTGCCATAACATATGCATTCAGGCATGCATACACACACACACATACACACACACACACACACACGCACACACACACACAAACATACACACACACTTGCATTATACACTTACTGGTACAAGTTACATGGGGCACACAACATTTTGCACACACAAAGGCTTGATCACATAAATAATCTAAATGCCTATAATCTTTCATGTTATGTTAATCTGCACCCCCATCCTCTGTTCTTGATGAAAGGAAAAAGGAAAAGGGAAAAGAAAGAAAAAAAGAACCCTGCAAGACTTCTCCTCTTCTTCCACCTCACAAAACAGTCAGACATGCCCTAACCCACCACAAAAAACTGCAGGTAGAGCAAACCTGTTGGCCCAGGATGCCCTGGGCTCTTCCCCCCTCAGGCTGACCTGCGGCCCCCTGTGCTCTGGGCGAAGTCTCCTCCTCAGCCCTAAGTCCATTAGATTAGGCTCCCCTGGAGGCCCTGTCTGCCTGCCCGCATCCAGCCCTGTGGCTTATTAAGGAGTCGGCCATGAGAAGACTGCTGACATCTCAACCCGTGGGCTGGAGTCTGACACCACTGAGACTCTTTCTTTTAAAAAGTCAACAAGTTTCTGTGAAAAACTGCTGTAATATTCAAGTGTATTCTAAGATGGTGGGGTTGGTTGGAGGAGGTCAGTTTGTGATGTGAAGTAACTGATGAGAGAAAAGAGAAGAAAAAGGTGTGCATGCGTGTGTGTGTGTGTGTGTTGGCGGGGGTATTGGCAAACAGAATTGGTTTAGATCTATTGAATCTAACAGAGCCTCCATTTCTGAAATTCAAATCCCAGCTCCGAGGGGAGATGGGCTCAAGTCCCCTCTCTTTATTCCTTAGTTCCTATTGATGCCCACAGCACGCAGTCTCTTGGGAGAACATCCATCTCCCATGATGAGGTCCACACATTCATAGTTAGAGGAGAGGTATGGTGGTTGCTGTGAGTGAGTGAGTGATTGAGTGTATGCATGTGTGTGTGTTTGTGTGTGTGTGTTTGTGTGTGTGTGTGTTTGTGTGCTCATTTGTGTGTTGGTGACAGATGAGGCTTTGGGCCTCCTCTGGTCCTTGCACCTGGCTGGAGTGGCGAGGCGTCCTCCTCCTCCTCAAACACAATAAAAGCAACGGCTGCCTCCTTCCTAACTGGATTGGGAAAAGTTTGCCGCTGCCCTCTAGCCCTGAGTGAGAGCCCCTCATTCAATCACTCTTTTGTGTGGAGGGAGTCAATCTGAGCCCTGAGAAAAAAACAACGTACCCCGGTCTCTTTGCGTAGTGAATGAAGGTGCACTTGCAGTGAAATACAAACATAAAACAAACAGAAAGGGGAATACACAATTAGAGACGTACAGGCAAATTTCTGACTGTACTGAGTTCATGTCATTGTTTTCTCACAGAAAGAACGGAATGAGAAAGAATCGATTGAGGATACTGAGATAAAAATCAAAGATGTTGTATTTATGTAGGTAATGATTTGCAGAGGCCTGCTTGTCACTGTTTCTTAAAGATCTGATTAGGAAGACAAGAATGGCAGTGAAGCAGTCATTAAGGTGTTGGGACAGGGGGTGGGGCGGATGGAGAAAAAGAGCCCTATGAAAAATAGACAGGGGAGCTGGCTGCAACTTCAGGTATACGCTCTTACTTCTCTGATGCACACCCACATACAAACGTAACCACGCACACACAAATGGGTCTGCACACACACCTACACACACACACACAAGCTCACACAGGCTCTTCCATAAATCACACAGTGCGAGAGGGAATTTACGGGACGCAGATATCTCACGGCCGGCCCATCATCGGTATGCCTCTGTCACTGTAATTCTTCCCCAAACTGTCCACTGCCATAGATAAAGATGCCCATCTCACTTACAGTGTGTGTGTGTGTGTGTGTGTGAAAAAAATACAGAAAGCACAGAAAGTATGAGCAAGAGAGAGAGTGAGTCAGAGAGAAAGTCATAGAATGAGAAGTGAACAGACAGAGAGAGAGAGAGGGAAAAAAAATTCAATTACAAAACAAGAAAGAGAGAGAGAACCCACACGTCTGTTGTTTAATAGATCCTACAGTCTGGCTGTAAAAACAAGGGTAAATAGCTTGAGCAGTCACAGACAGATGTTAGCACTGCATGTCCCATTAAAGCCACACTATGGAGGACGGTAGATTTCTGCGAAACAGAATGGTTGCACTAAATGGCTGCTTACTAGGCTAAAATTGCTATTACAACCATCTTTTTCCCCTGAATGCGATGCATGTTTGAGTCTGTAGACTGAAATTTACAGTAGCAACCTTCATCACAGCAGTAGCGGGGGTAGATTGTATCAGAGTGGGGCATTTCTAACACACACACGCACACACACACGCACACACACAGACACACACACGGTTACTGTCCCACGAGATTGGATTCTCACCCATGAAATGTAAGCACACAGGAATGCCTCTGCAGCGACAACCTCCAATTTACACAGTGATTTTCCACTCGCTCGCAACGCAGCTAAATCGCATTGGTTTCCCTGCTGCTGATACACCACTGAACCGGCATTCCACATTCTCACATGGCAGCTAATTAGCACCTCTCGCTGCATGGCACAGGGAAAGGGGCAATCACCGCAAGAGAAAGATAGAGAGAAAGAGAAAGGGGCACAGAGAAAGAGTGTGTGTGTGAGAGAGAGAGGGGGGGGGGGGGAGAGAGAAAAAGAGCAAAAAGAACAAAACAGGCTTGAATGAATGTCGTAATTTTTTCACACTTTTTAACAGTTCATTGAGGGTAGCAGAACAAAGAGGAAACTCGACTGATTACTGTGATAATTTTCACAGCTTTACACAAACGCAAGCAGACACACAGACGCACATGCGCACACACACACACACACACACACACAAAAAACGTATATATTTCAGAGGAAAACTAACAAACAGACATTGAAATGCAGGAAGGGATCAGAGAGAGAGAGAGAGAAACAGAAAGAGAGAAAAAAAGAGAGAGAAAAAAAAGAAAAAAGAGAGACAGAGAAATTATTTACATCACAAAGCCATCTGGGTTTTTCCATCAGGCTTCTCTGCCCTGAGACAATACCCCAGTGCCCAGTGGGGGCTGGGAGGAGGTAGCCTGGACATGGCCTGGGGGAGATGCATGTGCGGAGCCCATTCTCTTTTCTACTGCTCCCTTTTCTGGGCTGCTGGCCTGGCTTTTCCGAGAGCCATAATTGCCACTCATTACTCTCTATTGCAAAATGATAACAATGTGGTTATAATTCCCAGTCATTAAATTAGGAGTGAGGGAGGTGTCAACGGGTGGCACGGCGCTGTGGTGGACAATCTGGACGTGTGTTTGCACACACACAAACACACACACACACACACACACACACACACACACACAAACACACACACACACACACACACACACACACACACACGGGCTATATTTTCACAGTAAGTGTATGTCACAGCCTCCGTATATTTCTTTGTTTATGCACGTGTGTATGTATGTATTAAGTGTCTGTGTGTGTAAGTGTGTGTGTGTGTGTACATCGTAAGAAGCATGGTGCAATGCAGTGTCAGTCCTGAGGGAAGAGATAGCCAGGCAGCACCCTCCAGTCAGTGAGAAGAGCACTGGAGCCTGTGGCTCTAATCTACTGTATGTGCTCTACCGGCCCACAGAGCCCCGAGCTCCTCTCCTCCTGCACCACTGAAGGCAGCTAGCTACACGCTACAGTATACTGGGCCACTGGGGCCAACCAGTCACAACTAGGACACCAGGAAAGTTTGATTTTCAGTGTGCTTGAATGTTTGATCTTTCGGTTACAAATACACACACACAGACACACAGAGACACACACACACACACATGTACATACACAAATACACACATTCGCTTAAGATGTCTGGTGCAATGAGTTATTTGGGCAAAAGTAAGAGCTTGGTGATTTAATCCTTTTAAATTACATATGATTTCTTATAGTAATGAGAAAAATAATAATAATAATAATAATTATTTAATGATTTTGGTTGCAAAGTAAGAGCTATGACATTTGACACAGTTTCAGTTGGGATGCCATTACATTTTAATGACACTATCAAACATCTTACCAATGTAATACAAATCTGTACTTTTTAAACATACAAATATCTACAAATGTTAAATGTTAGTAAAAAATTGCAGGAAGTTTGTGGGAGGTAACATTTTTTTATTTCATGAAGTGAAAATACCTGTATCAGCTGTACAAATATATCACAAATGATTGCCATCTATTATAGTCTGTGTTATGATACTGTAATGCCATGTGTATACATGAAATAGACCTTCCTGACTTAATTTGATGATTTGGGTGGACCCACATCACCCACTAGAGAAGACATCACCCTCTGATGCAATCTGCAATTCTGCTCTGGTTTTGTAAAAGCTGTTGACACTTCAGGTCAATAGCCCATCAAATGTAATGACTTCATGAAAAATTTAATAATTATTACCTGTGTGGGAAATACGCTACAATGTTCGAATGAGGCAACAGTTATTGTGCAAAGCTATAACGAAATATTGTTTCTGGGATTACTGCATTTAAAACTGCTAATTTTTATTCTTTGTTTGTGGGTGTAACATGGCTACAGGAAAATGAACTGCATATAAAAGGACAAATAACAGTGCTTCATTTGACTGCAAGCACAAAGGCAATTATTTGTTTGCCTGAGTGAGGTTGTCTTCTCTAATGCTGCCCATCCCCCCCCCACCCCCTCACCCACCACCACCACCACTCTGGCTCATGCTCACCTTCTGGCCCTCCCTCTCATTTTCATTTTGAAATAAAAATAAAATACCTCCAGCCCTTTTTTAAAGTCTTTCTCAGAGAACCTCAAATCAATTTCAAGCTCCATTTAATTGTACACACCGGTACACGCAGAACAAACCACAATAGTATAGTTCAAATATCGATCCCCCTCAGCAAATGACTTCTGGTGCTTTTTAATAGTGAGATATGTATAAGAAGCCCCTTCAAACCGAGAATTCAACTGCAATAATATGGCCAGAAGAAGGAAGAAATAAGACAGTAGAGAGAGGGAGGATGAGCGTAAACTTTTTTCAAAGCAGCTTTCCATAGGAAATAAAAAAAGATGAAATGCATGAAATAAAATAAAAAAATGACATAAAATGATTCACTTCCTCGCAGAGGCCTGGGTGCTGCTCACTGATAATGACCTTAGGAAAAACGAAGAATATCTTTGTTTGCCCCGAGAGGAATTTCTTTTTCACCTGTCCTGTTGTATGGAATGGGCTCAGTGTGTATATGTGTATGTATATAGTCTATACATACTATATACACACACACATATATAACAACGTGTGTGTGTGTGTTTGTGTGTGCGAGAGTGTGTGTGAGTGTGTGTGTGTGTTTAAGAGAAGTATGTGGGCTGACCGGATTGCGTTTAAGTGATGGGGTTTTATTGCTTTCCTTTTCACTGAAGCTATTACGCTGATGGATATAGAAATGTGCAGTGACTTCAATAGTTGGCTGCAGTGTGTGCGTGTGTGTGTGTGCACGTGTGGATGTGTGTGCGTGTGGATGTGTGTGTGAGTGCACGTATGGGTGTGTATGCTGTACTTTTCCGGGCTGCCTGTTAAGTTAACGATTTCCTAGGTTCCTGAGTAGATGAGACTACGGGCAGCAGGACCAAAGCAAGCCACCTCTATATCATGAAACTAATAACAGCAGCAGTGGGCTGAAACAGAGCAGCAAGAGCCTGTAAGGCGGCCACAGGTGCACCCGCTGCATTAGCAGAGCAAGACATACAGCTCAGCTCACCGACCTACAGCCACAGCCTTTTGCAATGATGGCTAACAGGAAAGGAGAAAATGTGTTTGTCTCTCTCCCTCTGTGTGTGTGTGCTTGTGCATACATACACACACATTCATAATATTGAAAGTGAAACAAATAACTTTGTGGTAACACTTTGCTTGCACCCAGTACACACAAATGAGGCTTAGTCCTAACGGCTTATCATGATTGGCATTGCCATTGGTGCATAGTAATAACTACACATATAAAGTGTTACAACAATATAGCACCTTTCAACTGAAGAACAAAAATGCACAATAAAGGCTATTTTGCCTTTTTTTGTTTATCCTCTTTATGGAGCCACATGTGGCCCAGTTTAAGCTTTCATCATGATGGTTTTGTTGGATTTTTACTGTACAGTATCATAATGCTTTATGTAGAGTAGAGTAGGTGTGTAGACTTAAGTCAGCTGCTATGATTGATTATGAATGATATGAACATTTACTCTCATTACTACTAAGTTTAAGAAAATCAATTTAGTTTTTGCTAACGTTTCTGTGACCATGTATGTCGCTGTGTGTGTCTGTATGAGTGTGCATGTATAATGTGTCATGTAGGAGTGTGTGAGTGCACACACACACACTAACACACACACACACACACAGACAAGAAGACATATTTCTACCCATTTCTACCCATTAGCCTTCTGTATTAAAAGCAAGCCATACTCCTTGACCAAAGACGGCTTTAAAACAAATCCCTCCTGACTGCTTGCAACTCATGACCGACCCCTTTTCTCAAGACACAAGAACATTCCTTGGGTATATAAATAGATGTATAAAACAACAGATCCCACCAGGCCACACACTCTTATTAAATCTCTCTTTCTCTCTTACTTTTAGGCTTACTTTCCAACCACAAAAAGAAATTGTTGTCTCCCCCCCCCCCCCCTCCTCTCCTTACACTATTTGCCTTCTCCTACTTCCTCTCAGCTAAACGTGCAGCCCTCTCGCGCTGAACTCTCATCTCTTCCAAGGCTGAGCAAATACGAGTGGTGATTAAAAAGCCGAATTAAATAATGGCGCGGGGGGCTATAAAAAGGCTGGAGGAATGTTTGAGGGTGAAGACATCTATAATCAGCACATTTTCCCAAGGAGGGGAGTATATTAGCGTCAGGAGCGTCAAGAATGCTAATTTTTCAGGACGCCCACTGACATGCCGCCACTTCACCCGAGGGCCACTCAGTTGCTCTGCCTCCATCGACTCGCCTGGATGTTTAACATTATTGGCAAAATGTAAATATGCATTTATTGATGCACAGTGCACTTTTCTTTAAAACACTGTGCCAATGCCTAACTGTAATTTGGACCTTTTTTAAAGAAAGAAAGAAAGAAAAAAAAGAGGGGCGATAAGGATGAGAGGAGAGAAAACAAATGAAAGGGGACATTCATCAGTGTGCAAAACGCAGGCTGTGCCACAGAAGGCAGAGCGCAAGGCTTTTGTTGTTGGCTTTTGTTTGTATGGTCTGTGTCTTGTCACTGTGTGTGTGTGTGTGTGCGTGTGTGTGTACGCCGGAGTGTACATTGTCTCCCCCCTCTGACTCATTATTTCATTCCACATGGCTGTGGCTCTCTAATTCCTCATGGAAATGTAAACCTGATTCATTGTCCAACACACACACACACACACACACACACACACACACACACACACACACACACACACAAAACAAAACAACTGCAACCAAAATAAGAGGATTGCTGTGGTAAAGAAGGAGAGGACTTTGGTATGAGAGAATCGCGCAGGCAGGAAAAAGAAAAACAAATAAGTCCCAATAAATAAAATCAACTCAAACTAGACAACTAGAAAATCTCCTTTTGCCTCACATTAACCAATGTTAAGATAAAAAATAGTGTTTATCTGAAGAAGTACTAGTGGTGTATGCATACCATAAAAAGCTTTTTTTGTTTTATTTATGTGTATACTGGTGTGTAAATATCTTGGTGTGTGTATGTATGTGTATATGTAAACATGCAGATGTGCCTTTGTAAGTGTGTGTATGTGTGCCATAAGAGGTCAGATTGCTGTGAGAACCCTACATCTGACACGTGCCCCACATAATCACCATCTAAGCCCGCCTCTCACACTGGGGCTTGGGGCTTGCCCTTTGACACCTGAAGGTCAAAGGGCAGAGGAAGAGCATTCTTCCTGAAAAATCCACCCCTCTCTCTCTGTCTTCTTCTCCCTGCCCAACCTAGTGGGGACAGAGGCCCAGCCTAGCCCAGCACAGACAGCAGCCTGGATGGTCCCTCAGCTACAAGACGTCTCCATTTACAGCTGTCAATAGCCCAGCGGTGGTCTACAGTAATGATTCTGCCACTGTTACCTAATACTCCCCCAACAGAGGAGAGAGAGAAGGGGAGGGAGAAAGAGAGTGAGAGAGAGAGAGAGAGAGGGCGAGGAGAAATTGAGAACGAGTGAAGAAAGATAAAACTAGACAAAGAGAAAGGGAGAGAGAGAGAGAGAGAGAGAGAGAGGGTGTTTTGTTCCCTCCTCTGCCCCCCTGGGGTCTCTGTGTGTCTGTGTGCGAGTGACTCCCGACTGAGCAGAGATCACTCTCAGTATCTGATAAAATATTAGCAGGGGGTGCGGCACGCACGTGCCCTCACATCACAAACAGCCTCCCCTCCACTGCACCGCACTGCACTGCACTGCGTGCCACACACAACTCAACTCAACTCGCAGCCTCACAGAAGATGGTCTGCGCAAATGAGCATAACCACCACTTGTATCGCACCAGTTATGCAGATGAAAAATTTACAATAAAACACGGGCATTAATATTCAGGCATTCCCCACGTTTTTTTGCAATGGCGCTTCAAATTTTTACAAGCTCCGCTAAGAGAGAGAGAGAGAGAGAGAGAGAGAGAGAGAGAGAGAGAGAGACGATACTACGGGAAACACACAGATCAACAAGATGTCGTGAAAATTATAAACGAAAACAGACAACCCGCCATACAACCAAAGTAGGCTATGTTGAACACGATCAGAGTATCAAAGCACATAAATGTAATGCTTGAAAATGACTACAAACCCATCTGCATGTCAGACGGCAGCACCGCAGACACAGACAACAAGACTACTATGCACACAGAGGAGAGCGATGCAAGAGTCCGAAAAATTGACAACAACACAAAGTCATGAAAATCTATGAATCATCTTTAGGTGTTAGGAAAGGCCTGTGAAGTCAGAGTAGCATTTAATGGGTGTGGGGATGAGGTGATGTCATCCCCTTTGGTTACACACATACACACACACACACACACACGCGCACACACACACACCGAGGTGTGGTGGGCCGTGTGCCTGCTCCCCTGCCTGCCCCTTTACTGGAAGTCCAGCTGAGGCCAGGCAGGGGTGTGAAAACGGCCTTTTACGCCGTCACACTACCTAAAGCCCCATTAGTCCCCATAGCCCCACTGGGACTCATATGCTCAGGCCTCACAGCGCTTGTGTTTGACAGTTGCACCAAACGCACACACACACACACAAATGCAGACACACACAGATAAATCGCATCCGCACTTGTATACAAAACACACCACACAAACTTACACACAAACACACATGCAAAGTAAATGAGTAAATGTTCATGTATATGCAAAGAGACACACTGCATGTACACAAAAAAACACACGCCTGCCACGCCACCAGCCTGCTTTGTAAGGGGACCCTGCCTAACCCTGTGCTCCTCCTCCACCTCCTGCTCTTCACCCGGCTCTCGGCTTCCCTCTCACTACACCGAGGTGGCAGCCTGCCTGCCCTCCTCCCCCAGGGCCCGTGGCACACAGACAGAGCAGAGTAGCCGTGGCCCGCCAGACCACTCACACTCTGCCACCAGAGAGAGAGAGAGAGAAAGAGAGAGAGAAAGAGAGAGAGAAAGGGAGGGAGAGAGAGAGATAGAAAGAGAGAGAGTGTGCATAAACATAGACAAACAGAAAAGCAAGATCGACACCCGGAGAGACAGACATCTCAGAATGACACCAACCAAGCTACTAGTTTGGCCACTTAACAGTGGAAGCAGCATACCCCTCAAAAAAAACCCTCTTTTTCCTGATATTCACAAACTCACGGATCCCAGCTCTCCTCGACTCCATTTTGTCTCTATGAGCTTAAAAAAAGCCATTTAAGATATTGTCAGCCACAAAAGAAATAAGGGAATAATAAAAGAATGGAAAAAAAGAAGTCGGCGGAGAATATAGAGCGTTCCTTGTGACGGCATATTGATTCTCCTTCACAGCAATTTTTTAAAAACAATCTCCCATGCTGTCATACAAATAGCACGGCAGAATACATCTCGCAGGTACCTTATTTGGTTTACATATAAATCTCTCCTCACCCTGCTCTCTTTACATATGCCGCTTTAATTTATTTTGAAATGATTCTGGGGAGGAGAGGGAGAGGGGGAGTGTTCTTGACATGAAGTATTTACACACTCGCTCACACAGAACTATTCCTCCTACACAATTTGCTGCATACTGATACACACACACACACACACAGAAATACAATCATAGACTAACATACTCTCACACACCCACCCCCACACACACACGTACACCCACACACTTGCACACAGTGAGATATAAGAATATACTTTCTCAAACATTCACCTCTTCACCAACACACACACACACACACACACACTGAAGTGATGAATAAAAGGCAATGGGTCTCGGGGGAGCCGTGGAGCAGAATGTGGTGCGTGGAGCAGCTGGACCTCGGCGTGGCCCCCGTCCTGTGGCCCATCGGCTGGGAGGAAGTCCTCCATGCTGGGGCTCACCGCGCACAGATGGGAGGGAGGAGAGAGAGGGCCATTACCGTGGTGGCTGAGCATGATTTAAAAGGAGGAAACAGGAGGCTCGCACCTCTTAGACTTTCTTTTGCTTTTTTTCTGTCATCTGTCTCTCAGCAGTGGGATATCTGCTTCAAAAAATTTCCTTTTTTTGTTCTATTTTGCTCTTATTGAGTTTAGGTGTCACATGCCACAGTAGTGACACGCAGTGTTTTTTGTGTGACGCAAGAAACCCACCCAGAGAAGAGAAATACCACTAATAACAACAACAACAACAACAACAATAATAATAATAATAATAATAATAATAATAATAATAATAATAATTTGAAGAATTCCTTCTAAATCCCATTAGATTTATCCAATTTAATTGAAGCTTTAAAAAGTCTAGAGGCTTCAAAACACAATGTAGCATGAAGGGCCTATCAAACCTCATAATTCAAGTGCTTAAAAAAAAACACACACACACACACACACACACACACACACACACAAATACACACACACACACACATGACAGAAAATTGCTATACATTTCTGACAAATGTAATCGAGGTTGTAGCGAGCACATAGGCCATGCATAAATGCATGAGAAGGACTAGCTGCTTCCCCTTAGTGTTTGCTCGGCATTAGCTCTTTAACCGCCCCTCATCAACAGCCCCCAGCACTCTAGCTGGCTCCACTTTCAACGTTCAAGAGAGAGAGAGAAAAAGAGAGAGAGAAAGAGAGAGGGAGGAATTGCCTTGATGCATGCCGAAAAGTGACATCAAAGCAACATACATGAAGGGACAGAGAGATGCGTTTTATTTATTTTTTTCTCCCCGAACACGACCGCCTCATTAATGTACACACTAAGCATCGCATAGTGAAGAACTATTAAAAGTCTATGTACCAGAGCCAAAGAGTGTAAGCAGCCAAAAACACACAGACTCTGAACTCTCAACACTCTATGACGATCACTCACCCTCACAAGTCTGATATCACAAGCGTGATTCTTAAACAACGTGGCTGAAATGATAAGCCTTAAATAGCAAATATTTACACTATGAGGGACAGTGAAGAACAAATAACGGGAGTATTTTATTTTTGTTGATGGAAGTAAGACTCTTGAATACGAAGTGTGACTGTCAGCCTTGAGAGACGAGTGGCTGAGACAAGGTAAAGCGTTGGAAGTGAAAGGGTTAACCAATCCTAAATAACAAAAAAATTAAGTGACTTGATGCCAGTCCGAAGTGGACGGGGTCAGGGTCAGGGTGAAGAGGGGAGGAAGAGACCCTGCTCAGCACAACAATGCCATCACACGCTCGCAGAGAAACAAGAGGAGGAGAGAGGGAGGAAAAAAAAACAGAGAGTGACAGAGAGAAGGAGAGAGAGAGAGACAGAGAGAGAGAGAGAGAGAGAGAGAGGGATGGAGGGCGCTTACCTCAGGCAGGTAGAGGAATGCGGGTGGACACTGGAGGGTATGAGGTAGCATCCCTGCACCGGACAGCAGCAGACAGCCCGAGTTGGCCATGGAGCACAGCGTGGGATAGCGGGATGCTTTGCGCATTTAGCAGGAGGATCCTTTTTCTCTCGCTCTCACTCACTCTCTTGCAAGCACGCACGCACACTGTTGTCTCTCTCTCTCTTTCACTTGCTTTCCCTTTTTTCTCTCACTCACTCTTCCTGCTCGCTCTCTCTCTCTTTCTGCTCTCTCCTCCTTTTCGCTGGCAGAGTGCAGAGTCCTCCCTCTCTCTCTCTCTCTTTCTCTCTGGCTTTGTGCTCTTTCGTTCCCTGCTGCCCTGGTCTTTCCCCCTCTATTGTGGCGGTATTGTGTTTTCTTTTCTTTTCTCCCTTCGCCTGTGAGAGAGGGCTTTTCTTTGGCAGGGTGTCCCTCTGTTCAAGTGAATGAGCACGTCAGCGTGCAGCCAGTGTGCGAGTGGCTTCTCTCCCTCTCCCTCTCTCACGCTGTCTGTCTCTCTCTTCCTCTCTTTCTCTCTCTCTTCTCTGTGCTATTCCCTGTGTTTACTTTGAGTGTGCTAAAAGCCAACATAAGCATTCACACACAGAAAAAGGGGAGGATCTGTGTGAAGCAGAGGGGAGGAGGAGAGGAAGAGATGAGAGGGGGAGGGAGGCTGAGGGGGAGGATTCAGTGCGCCGGTCTGTGTGCGCGCGCGTGTGTGTGTGGCAGCTTGTATGAGGGGGTGTCATAGGTTGGAGGGGGAATAGGACAATGGGGGAGGTGGGGTTTTATGATGAAGTCCCCTGTGTAGTGGCAGCAGTAGTGGCGGTGGCGTGTGTGCACGTGTGTGTGTGTTTGTGTGCCGGGGCTTGATGAGGTCCCTTGTGAGTTCTCTCTTCAAAGGGGTCCGGCTGCTTAACAGTGGGATAAGATGACATCAGACCAGCTGATCCTGGACCTCACCATCTCCCGGCACGCGGCCGGCTGCCTTTTAATTGCAATCCCTCCATCTTTTCTCACTCTCTCTAGCTCTTTCTCTCTCTCTCTCCCTCTCTCTGTCCCTCTGTCCCTCTCTTGCCATCTCTCCCTCCCCCTCCTGCTCGCTCCCACCCCCTTCCCCTCTGTCAGAGCCCCAGGGCTGGCACACTCAGGAGAACCGCCAAACTGTCCCGGCCGACCAGCGCGCCAGTTCTCAAGGACACATGCATTCAGCACGCCTGCTCACTGCATCTCATCTGCACACATGAATGAGTGAATGAGTGCGTGACTGTCCAAAATGACTGAATGAATGTATGAATAAAGATGTATTCAAAAAAGCTCCACAGGCTCAAAATAGAAAGGTCATCCACTCCCAGGAGACGCTTCTGCAATTCCGTTTCATCAGTCCATCCATCCATCCATTCATTTATCCATCCATCCATCCTTCCATTTTGCTCAAAATATTTTTATAAGCACATGCATATTTGAAAAGTAAACATACAAATATGTTGAACAGGGTGAAGATGCTGGATAGATCAGTTGAGTAAAGTCCATAACTAATTAAAGACAAGGAGGGGATAGACATAAATACACTGAGCTGAACTCTAAAGACAGCGCTGCTGGTTGGTCTGTAGTGCGCAGTGTGCAATGCTGTCATTCATGTGATCTGAGCGCTTTTGGCTCGTGCTTTCGCCGCTCCCGGAACAGCTTGAGGCACCGCGGGGCTGCGGCAAGCTAACGCGGGGCGTTTGGTCGCGTTCCCGACACGAAGACCCGATAATGACTTCCTTCCGCAGCGGCCACCGGCAGAGCACAGCGCGGCGGAAAGGGGGAGGCCGGCGCACAGCCCACGCTCGTCCATTCACCAGGCAAAAATGCGCCGAACGACCGTCTGAGATCAGTCCATCACAACACACGCTCCAGTCCCTTGAGGCATTCACTCCCCTTCCTATTCAGACACTTAATGCTTCCACGCCGACAGTAGAGTGTTACGATATATTCATTAAAGCGGGACTTTTAAAAAGGGGTTGACATGTTTATCTCAAGTTGATTTCAGGTTGAATTCAGGTCCTCTTTTACATAATTCATGATCAAGTGTTGTATTCATCTTGATAGACATGGCTTGTAAATATTGACTGACTGTTAATTTTTTATTGACTATTTAAAGAGGGCGAATAACAGCAAACGGTCTTGTTGATAGATTAAATGGTTGCCCTGTTGTTGGGTGTGATGCGCTGTCATATTGTAACGGCTTGTGTTATACAGAGCTTAGCTTTGCTGTTTTGTGCCTTGTGTTACACTACGCTAAGCTGTTCTGCATTATATTATAGCATCATTTGATGCTTTGAAACGTGCTTGGCTATGTGCTTTTCTGCAATATGCTTGCTGATGTTATTTTGTTGATGTGCTTGCTTGTGTTGTGTTTGTGTAATAATCTAATGTGTTGTTTTGTATATGTGCTTAGCTGTGCTTCTCTTTTGTTATATCATTGTAATGTGCTGCTCTGTGATGTGCCTTACTGCTCTGTTTTCTGTCACACTGCCCAGCATGCAGTGTGTTTGTGCCATGCTGTGTGGCAGAGCTGTGTGTGTGTGTGTGTGTGTGTGTGTGTGTGTGTGTGTGTGTGTATGCATGTGTGAGAGAGAAACAGAGAGGAGAGAGAATTTGGGTATGTTTGTGAGTGAGAGAAAGGGAGATAATGTATATGTGTGCGTGCACGCACTGCAGAGAAAGCCACGTTGCTTCTGCTCAGCCTCGTCTCGTGGCCCTGGGCTTACCCCCACACACCCTCATGAAACAGACGATGGCAAGTCCCTCTTTAACACAGACCCGCGCCCCCATCCCCCTCGTTTACTTCTCACTACCTTTTCTATCTTCCTCAACCCCCCTTTCTATCCGGTTCCTTCCCCCTACCGCACAGTTAATAATTCAAATGAAGCTCCTTCACCTCGCTAGCCTTCAAAAGCCTGATTTCTATTTCCTCTCCCCTGCTTCTCCGGCAAGTTCTAAATCAAAGCCGTCAGACTTGTCAGACATTGCTTTTACTCAAGGGGGCAGGTCTTTGGCAGAGATGGGAAGTTGAAGAGGCAGGTGGCAATTACTATCAGCGATAAAGGAGCTCAGATCACAGTCGCCATCGCTGACATCACCATGGCTATCATCATCATCATCATCATCATCGTCATCACCATCATCACTACCATCATCGTCGCCAACATAAGTGTAATCATCTGTCCCCCAGTACCATCACTGCCATTGCCGTGATCCATGTAATCATAATCATCCTCATCCTCACCATCGTCTTCATCATCGTCACAGCCATCAAACCATGTCAACTCATGTCTCCTGGGTGCTTTAATTGCCTGGTCTGAATTAGCCTTAGGGGGCACCCAGGCCTATTAAATAAGCCAAATGGCAGTGTATTTCCAATGGTTGTATTCTGTAGTGGTTGGAGGAGCGAAGGAGAGGGGAAAAAAATACATTTATGGATCCCTATCAGCTGAAGCACAGCGCTGTCAGGGTCTACCATTACAAAAAAAAAACCTTGGTGTGACTGTCAAACACTTTAATGGGCTCCGATAGCTGGGATGATTCCGCCTGTTTTAGTGATGAGGTCTGTTAAAGGGAGGCCTGGGTAAATGGGATGTGTGCATGTATGTGTGAATGTATGTAATTGAATGCGTGTATGTGTATGTGTGTGTGCGTGTGTGTTTGTGTGTGTGCATGTGTGTGTGTGTGTTAGACGGGTTGGGGAGGTTGAGGAGGTGGATGAAAGCCCATCACACATGCTGGCTGCAGCGTCAGCAGGAACAGCCCTGGCTGTAATGGGACACAGACAATTTGAGACACATTGTTGTTTTCCGCTGCACATCGTCTTTTTCTTCTCCGTGATCAATATTGATCTCCAACTATCTCCAAACACCCCTCTCCTCAACCCCCGACCAACACCCACTACCCGTAACACACACAAACATGCCATTACAAACACAAAAACACACACACACACACGGTCTCACACAAAACACTTGCACTCGACCCCCTCCTGCCCCAAATTATTGTGTACATTTATTATCTGTGACACAGTAAATTAGTCTGGGAACGCAGCCCCCATTGAGAATCACTCAGGCTCTCTCTCTCTCTCTCTCTCACTCGCATCCCTCTATCTCTCTCGCCCTCCCCCTAACTCTCTCTTGCTGTCTCCATCTCCGCTGGGGCAGTGGCATGTCAGTGCTACTCGGGTAAACAATGCACTTTAGCTTCCGCCTGTGTGCGTAATGAGAAAGTGCTTTGTAACACAGCAGTGTAATGCACTGTGTATATGTGTGTGTGTGTGTGTGTGTGTGTGTGTGTGTGCGTGCATGCGCGTGTGTGTGTGTGTGTGTGTTTGTGTAAGGAATGGAGCTCTGCGGTTGCTTCTGTGACTTCATGCGTGCCTGCCTCCTTCCTTCCCTTTTCCTCCTCCTCTTCCTCTCTTCATCCTTCATTCCTCCAGTGCCACTGCCAGCCGCCACCATCACACACACGCACACACACACACACAACCACCAACACCACGGCTGGCTGGGAACATCTGTCTACCTGCCAGACAGACAGTCATGCCGCAGCTGCCTCTCCTCTGCAGGGAGGGTTGGACAGGGAGGCCTTCAGAAAGTCTGACCCAGGAAGATGCTATCTTGCCTAGCTAGAGTGCCACACACTACCCCCTCTGAGAGGGCCGTTATCATCAGTAGTGGAGCACACTTTATGAAGTAGAAGGGCTATGAGGTCTAGGGACTTTAAGGGTGGTGGGGGTGCAGGGCGGTTAATTAAAGGTGCTAGCATATCACAGTGATAGTCCACCAAGAGGGACGCCTTGTCCCATTTTTAATCAGTGCCTGGTGGAAATCTTATTCCTCTGAAGCCCCCCTCTCAACCCTCCCATCCCTCCCACCTCCACCACCACCACAACCACCACCATGTGCATCTCTGTTCTTGGGCTTGTCTGGGCTTTCAGAGGGCCTCTCTAGGGCCCTGCTACCCTGTCCTGAAGCTCATGCGTCGCTCTTTAAAAATCTTCGCCCCCCCCCCTCCCCCCCCCCACTCCCCCAGCTCATCTTCCACTCCACTAGTTTGCCTCTCTCTCAAAGCCGCCCCTTCGCCCCTCCAGGGCTCCTCTCCTCTCCCGACTTCAGTTCAACTCTCACATCTCGTCCTAAAGGGCGGATCAGACTGGATTCCGATGATTTGAGCGAATTCACATGGCATCTGTTTTGAATCAGGACTGCACAAATTATTCATAACTTTATTTTTAACTTAGGCTGTTATGCACTATGCATTTTGCATTTTTTATGTATGTTTTCAAACATTCTTAGTAGGCCTCTCATACCATGATATTATGAGATCAAATGAGGATGCAAAGAGCGTAAATATTACTAACTCCCAAGTGCTCATGTCAACACCATGGAAACTACAGCCAGACATCGTTTTACGGGATATTTAGAGACCAAAACACCAACATCTACTGTATTAACCACCTCTTGGTGAAAGCACTAAATTTTTGCTGTATGTTTTCAGCAGCAATGTTTCTATTAGAAAGTGTGGCAAGAGCTGACATTCAAGAGGAGTTTCCCCCACTCCTGAATATCAATTGCTGCTATGTTTGAGAGTGCCTTGTGAGATCCCTCCTTTTAACTCTCTCTCTCCCTCTTTTTCTTTGCTCTCTTTTTTCTCTCTCTCCCTCTCTCTCTCTTTCTCTCTCTGTCTCCATGTCCTCAGTTGTCTCTGAACCCCCAGAGTAGCTCCCTGTGGCCCCCTGCAGTATGTGACAGCTCCCCTGTCCCCCCAGCAGCAACAGAAGCCGTAGCAGGCAGTGGCAGCACAGGCAGCAGCAGTGGTGGTTGGTGGTGGTGGTAGCGGTAGCAGTAGCAGTGGCAGCCTGAGCTCTCCCCCTCCAAGCACCTAATCGCACGAACACGGCACTCGTCTCATTACATCCTCACTGCATACGGGAGGTGTGAGTAATTACAAGCGCCTCTGCCACGGGGAGAGGCTAGCATCACACACAGTGGAAGGGAGGGGGGGGGGGGGTTTAAAGGATGGAGTCGGAGAGAGAGAAAGAAAGAAAGAAAGAAAGAAAGAAAACGATGGAGGAGAGAGACGAAAAAGTAGGAGTGAAAGATAGAGAAAATGAAGGAGAGAAGGAGGAATGGAGGAAGGGAGATGGGGCTGAGTGCATAATAGAGATAGAAGGAAAAGAAAGGGACGGGGAAGAGTGGAAATGCCTGAGTGAAAAAGGAGTGAAAAAGGAGCGAGAATCCCCCCCTCTCACATATGTGCTATCTCTCTCTGGCAAATGAGCTGCGTTTGTCTGGCAGAGTGCTGGCTTGTCTTTGGGCTGAGAGTCGCTGGAGTAGCAGCCTGCCTCCGAGACACAGAAAACCAGCAAAGTGGTGATACATTCATTAGTCTGCCCCCCCCTCTCATTTCTCTCCTCATCCCTCTCTCTTCTCTTCTTCTCTCTCTCTCTCTTTCCCTCCCTCCTTCCTTTCAGCCCTACGCCTGTGCGTTCCCTCGCTCAGTGCGTGGAGTGGAAATGCCGTGAGCTCATCACTGAGCAAGGGGAGCTGTTATTGTAAATGGATTCTGATACAGTGCTTGGGTATTATATGATGTCATTCATCCTCATTTTTTCTCTTTCCTTCTCTCATTCTGTCTGTTTCTCCCTCCTGTTTCTTTCTCCCTCTCCCTCCCTTTTTTTTTGTTCGGGCGGCCCCAACACATCTCACAATCACGGCTTCTTTATTGCGAACTAATGCATCCGCTGCTAAGATCAGCAGGTTGGAGCCACACATCACTCACCTGGGAGAAAGAGGGGAGAGAGAGAATGAATGAGAGAGAGAGAGAGAGACACAGCTAGAGAGAGAGAGAAAGAGAGAGAGAGTCAGAGAAGAAAAGAGAGAAACATTCTAACCGTACAAGGTGCTGCAGTGCAGATGCCAGAGGGGCAGGGTCTTTCTACACACTCTTGCACACTTACACACAATCACACTGAGACACACACACACACACACACTAATTAAAATCACTAGTCATCTCAAAGAGAAACATAAAGACAGGCACCGAATGAGAAAGAGAGATCAAGGAAGAAGTAGAAAGCCAAAGAGCAACATAGAAAGGTAGAGAGAGAGAGAGAGAGAAAGAGAAAGAGAGAGATGCACTCACATGGTGCTAGCGAAAGGCGTGGTGAGCACGTCAATACAGAGAGCTTTTACTGCACAACTCCACCCTTCTGCACTGCCTCAGGCCAACAGACCTCAGCTAAGAGCCTCTTATAGTGTGCTGAATGGATGGATGTGTGTATGGAGTATGTGTGTGTGTATGTGTTCATGTGTGGAGTGGATGAGGGAGGGAGAGACATAATGAGAGAGCACTGCTGTGTGCATATGTGTGTGTGTGTGTGCGCGCATGTGTGTGTCTGCATGTGTGGGAGCGTGTGGAATGGATGAGGGGAGATGAGACATAAAGAGTGAGAGCTACTGTGTGTATACTGTATGTGTGTGTGTATGTCTAGTATCAGTAATTCCTTTTGGGAATGTGTGCTTGTGTGTGTGTGTGTGTGTGCGTTTGTGTGTGTGTGTGTGTGTGTGTGTGTGTGTGTGTGTGTGTGTGTGTGCATGTGTGCATCTGTGTGGATGCATCGGCATCTGAGTGAATATAAGTGTATGTGTATGTGAATATAAGTGCCTATGTGTGTGTGGTGTGTGTGCATGTGTGTGTTGGTTGTGAAACTCCAGGGAGAGTTTTGAAGGGCAGGGGAGGGGTCAGAGAGAGACGAGACCAGGAGGTCAGCGGCAGTTAGCTGCAGAACAGCCCTCAGTGTGTGTATGTATGTGTGTGTGTGTATGTGTTTTTGTGTCTGTGTGCACACACATACTGGGTGTGTGTGAGTGTGAGAGGCAGAGTAAACAAATGTGACCTTGCTCATGCCTGTGTGTTCATCTTTAAACACAGTTGTTTTTCCGTGCATGTGAGAGAAGCAGAAGCTTCCTTATTTTTCCCCGTGTCTTCACCTGACACAACCTCAACAGTAAAGCCCTTTACGCATGACTACTGCTTGATCTAAATGACAATTTTGCATTTGACTAATATACCCGAGGCTGCAAGAGCTGTAACATACAAAAAATAGCCTGCTAGCCGTTTATGCAAAAAACACTGTAGCAACACTGAAAAGGTCAGTGCCAACGAAGTCAAAGTTGAACATATTGGAACTTTGAGTGTTGTGTTAAAAATGGTGGCGCTGGCCACAATGCAAACGCAAGACAGAAATGATTGCGTTAATGCCTTTCCATAGAAAAACAACGTTTGACACCGTTGTCCTCATATGTAAGCTCCTTAAGACATTGGGCTTATGACTCCAGGGCCCAGTGCAGTTCTCATCATAAGAGCATCAGTGAGTGTTGAGAACCACTGATGGAAGCTCCTTCATGGACTCCCTTTCACCCTCTTGGAGGTTTGCTCTGGTGGCCAGCTGACTGTAACCTTACACCTGCCTGCCACTGGCGTGGTAGTCTTTCAGCGAAGGTCAAAAGGTCCCGCAACTGGACAGAGAGAGTGTGACTTTGGTCAATACAACATGTTCTGACACATGCTGACAAGGAAGACGGCATGTGGGAATGGCCACACAGACTCAGAGTGACAGAGTGTGAGGCTTAGCATGGGGGCCTATCACTCAGAGGTCCAGGGTCTGTCAGACACTTTGAGGCAGTCTGCTGCATCCTTGACATTTTTAAGTATTTAATCTAACCAAAAACATCTATGCTAAAGTGGCACATATGGTTATATTCTACAAGAGTAAAGTGAATGTAATGAAATTAGTTTTTATTAAAATTCCCCCCTGGAAAAAAGTTCGCCCAGGGGAACTGGGACCTCTAGCGTCTGATGGCCAGGGCATTCCAGACCTGCGTTTGAAGTGGAACACTCATCCAGTTAACATTATAATGCATGGAACAGGCTACACCAAACATGACACTGTGCTGAATGCACCACTGTTTTAATGTTTGAAAACAAAATTATAGAAATGTTTTTTTTTTCTTATATTTCTATTTTTCTATATGCCAATGAACTGGCCCTTATTTGATTCCCAAATCAGCCATAATGAGTCTTAACTATCACAGCTTTTACAGTACTGCCCATTTTAAAGACATTCGCAGTGTCCAATCCGTAATGTTCTCCAATTTAGTCAAGAGATATAAGGGGCTTCTTACTTTGGCAACATAACATGTTACAGCTGCAATAGGAATGCTTCACACATACTGTATATCTAACAACATGTCTGATATAAAAGTGTGCGATTAATATTTCACCACGTCTGACTCAGCTTCCCCATGTATGCACCGGCTGCTGGTCTGCTGTCTAACTGAAGTTATGAGGCAAAACAGCTCGGAGGAAAACTTAGTAGAGAGCAAGGCCACTCGATAACCCCAACTCTGACTCAGTGATTTCAGACAGAGAGGAATCAAGCTATATCGATCGCACATTTTCCTATGCTTGTTTGTGTGAGTTATGAACAGCCAAACACACACACACACACACACACACACACAAACACACACACAAACACACACACCATGTCCTGAAACACACATGCTATTCAGGAAAACACAATATCCTGAAACAAACACGCTAGTGGGCCCAGGCTCCACATAAGCAACATTCACTCACCAAATGGATAAAAAAATTCTATTCACTTACACACTATTAACTTACCAAATTGGCCTTCTGGGGGTGGGGGGGAATACATAAAAGTCATAGATGAAACCAGGCTAATACTCTAAATTTCATTTGTGCAGCAAAGACAAATGCTATTTGTATTTATCTGGCCTATTTTCCTTGGCTTTTACAGGCACATTTGTACAGCCGCAGTTTCAGCAGCAGTGTAGTGAATCACCTCGATAGCTGTGTTACCATCACTAGTGTGTGGGTATGAGTGTTCAAACAAAGTTGGAGTGTTTATGTATTTCACCTCCCTGGTCAGTTAGCTATTACCTGCAGGATCTGCAGTCCTCCATACCTGTAGGGCTTAAGGAATATTCCGCCGTGGCCTCTGTCAAAATTCTGCCAATACTTGCACTTTCACCCTCACCTACCTAAAACTGCTTGTGGGGAATGAGTGTGTGTTTGTGTGTGCGCCTGTGTGTATGTGTATGTGTGTGTGACTGTGTGTGTGTGAGCACTGCAGCAGCCTGTGAGGTGATGATGTCCTCTCTGCTTGAACGAGGCTGCAGAGCTGGGGCGGTGACCTCTGACCCGACAGCGTGTGTGTGTGTGTGTGTATGTGTGTGTGTGTGTGTGTGTGTGAGTGTGCTTGGATGCGGCGGGCAGGCGTGGGCGGGTGGAGGTGTGGCGCTAAGGCGCGGTGCAAAGCGGAGTGGAGCCGGGCAGCACTGGCTGGCTGGCTGGCTGTGAGGCCAGATTAAAGGGACGGGGATCGATGCACAGAACTCTCATGCATTTTCCATGAAGGAGACGTTGTCAAAAAGAAAGGCAGCTCAGATGAAGAGAAACAACAACATCTCACACACACACACACACATGAAAAAGGCATACAGTACAGACACATGCACGCGCGCACGCTCACACACACACTCACACATACACACACACACACTCTTACTCTTATACACACACACTCTCTCTGTCATACACACACACTCACACAAACACTCCTGCTCTTTCACACATACACACACACACACACACACACACACAGTAGGTGTGGCAAAATGTGCTGACCGCTTAAAAAAATAAAATCTAACTGTTGAAATGGCACGGCAGGTACATACTGTATGTAAAGTGACTTAAGCAGATCGAATTGCTCATGAACTCCCATCGACCTGAAGACATTTGTTGGACTTCGATGCAGGTGTCCCACCGACCCCCCCACCACACACACACACACACACCGCCCCCGCCTATCCTTAACTCTGTTTTTCTATTTCTACCTCTGTTGCCAGGCTTAAATCAGTCCCCTGTCCCCTCAAAAGGAAAAAAAGAGAGAAGAGAAAAAGGAAAAGAAAAGAGATGGGGGGGGGGTGGTGGTGGGAAATAAAAACAGCCACTGCAGCAGGAGCAGTCTAATGGCAGCTGGGGAGAGCAGCAGATCTGAGCTGTGTTGAAGAATGCTCAAGCAGGCCATGAATTATTGAAGAATGTGAACCAAGACTGCACACAGCACAACAAGTCAGCTGTCCAGCCAGCCAGCCAGCCAGTCACCAGCCGCCCAGCAACACCATGACGCGCTGAGCCACCGAGAGGCTGAGGCCGGGCTGGGTACAGGGGCCTGAGACCCGTGCAACAGACACCACCGCTACCCGAGGACCCCCAGCACACCACCGCTACCAACGACCCCGAGCAACTCCACCCCCTACACACACACATATACAGACACACAAAGATCTATTCCCACTCCCCCCCCACACACACACACAAGCAGACACACACACACACACACAAACTCACAAAGATGCAGTCATGACATTTTTGACAAGTACGTTTAAAAATACGCAAGGAAAAAAAAAAACTAGGAAAGCTAGAAAGCAAAAACAAACACAAAACAAAACAAAGAACTCTTTTCCCCCATGCAGTTGTATTTGCATTGCTTGAGAGCAAATGAGGAGCAGTGCACAGGAATCGGCTAGCCCCCCTCTGCAGATGTTGCGCCAGATTTTCCTCATCAATTTGTCTTTAGTGCCCTCCGTCTCGCCGGGGGGAATGGATGGTTCTGCCGGTGTGTGCCGTGAGCCGCCATCACCCCTGAGTAACCTGCCCGACGAGTCCGGCTTCATCGGCCGTCAAGCTGGCGGCGGGGGAGAAAAACAAAAGCCCCCCCCCATGCCTTCCCCCGTAAGGGCCATTCATACTGGTGTTGCCCCCGCGGTCATTACGCAAGCGCGGCGAGGGAGCGAGTCAATCTCCCCCACCACCACGTCTATCTGATAAGCTGGGCAGGCAATCAGTCTGCGATATGCCAGTGGTGCGTGGCCGGGTGCGAGGAGGGGGTTGAAGGGGAGAGGAGAGAGAAGATGTCTGTCTCCTGTGTGTGTGTGTGATGTGTGTGTGAGTGTATGTTTGCCGAGGTGGGTGTGTGAGGAGACACTATCAGCGTGTGAGTGTTAAAAACGTCCATTTCCACCCGCTGATTGCTGACATGCTGATGGGAGCGATGGCTGTGACACAAACTGATCTCTGGCTTGTAAAACAGAGGCAGTTTGTCATCCTCAGCAAGTGATATGAGCAAAGAGGAAGGTAGGGAGAGATACACAGGGAGAGAGACAGAGACAGAGAGAGAGAGATAGAGATAGAGAGACAGAGAATGAGAAAGAGAGAGAGACAGAGAGAGATATGCCACATTGCGGCTAGTATCATCAGAGCTACACACATACTCTACACATATACGTATGTATATGCACTAAAACCCCAAATGCATGTATTATGCATTATAAGACGCTGGGACTATATGCATTGCAACATGCATAAATAAATGTCTGTATTATGCATGCATAAATTCAGAGGCCTGCACATACATGGAGGCGCACACACACACACACACACACACACACACACACACACACACACATATATATGTGGCTTAGTCTCAGCAAGAAGGTGAGAGAGGGGAAAGGGGGATGTTTTCAGCATCAGAAATCAAAGTATTTAAGCAGATTGTACATAAGCACATCCCGTGAGCTTGATCTGGCTAATCTACAAATGGCTTCTTGTTATTAAACTGCTAATTCGAGGGATTAAGGGATCCATGAGAACACAATCCCCTTTACTGGCTCCAGAGCGTACGCTGAAGGTGGCTTAAATATTAATTACGCACAGACACATGTCTACATGCGCATATGCTGGCGTGCGTGTGTGTGTGCACACATACACGCAGCCCAGCACAAACACACGCACGCATGCATGCACGCACACACACACAGACACACACTCACACTCACAGGCAGCAAAGGAAACTTACCCCCCACCACCCCTTGCAATTGAGCTGCTTTAAATGCTGGGATAAGCCCCAGTCTGATTTCTCACAACTGACAAGCACATCTGACTGATTAGTCTCCCCATCTCTCTCCCTCTCTCTGTTCGGCTCCAGCATTCTAACCATCCCTCCCTATCAGTCTGTGGAGGCTCATTTGAAGGCTACCTCTTAAGTCTGTGTAGCATGAATCACAACTAGAGAAGGCTAAGTTAATCCTCCACACACACACACACACACACACACACACACACACATATATGATGGAATCTAAGAAAGCCATGATCTCTCCCAGACTGCTTGTAGGAACATAAAAGGGAAGTCAGTTGGCTGTATAACAACTTGTGTAATACTTGTTCAGCGTGTCTAATTTTTTTTTTTCACAGACACACAGGCCCATTTATAATACATTACTGGACAATACAGAATACTGAAATTTATTAAATTCATGAGATGGCTGTGAGATGGACATGTGCGTCTGTAATACAGGCTAAGGCTCTTTGACATTTCATTAGGGGAATGGCTTCGGCGGAGTGCGACTGAGGCTGGGGGTCAGAGCCGAAGCGTCTCCTGGCGGATCAGAACAAATGTGCCCCTGTCCGCCGCCGCGCACACAAGCTGCTGACGAAGCCATCTCCCTGTTGATGGCTTCTCACTTGTCGTCGCGCCCTCACAGTCTGCCGATTTCACAGGGTTGTTTCGCTCACCGTGATAGATCTTTGGGGGGTGAGGTGGGTTGGAATGAGGGGTGTGTGTGTGTGTGCGTGTGTGTGTTTGGTGAGGTGGTGTGGGGGTGTTAGTGGGGGACACTTGTCTCATGGCACCACAGACAAATTGGACTTGTGTGTGAGAGAGTGTGTCTGTGTATGTGTGTCTTTGTGTGCATGTAGCACTTGCTTCCTGCTGCTGCAGCAAATTGGAGTCAGTGTGTGTGTGTGTGTGTGTGTCTGGATGTGTGTGGATGTCTGGTGGTGTAACAGCAAATTGGGCCATCGCTGCATGCCCTCAGACCTCAGGTTGTTGTGTTTGACTCCACAGTCACGAGGATGAGCCTTAAGTGTCCCCCTTGTCTTATCAAACCCAGAGGAACCTGCTTCACCTAACATGCCCTTTACAACAGTGCTCCTATTATTTAAAAAGCCATACAGTGGGGACTGTCTAAAAACCCACCGCCTGGGACCCGAGCCACAGTGCTGTGTCCAAAGCTGGCCTAAAATCCATATCTTTTGTAGGGGGGACATCCAATCCTGGTGCCACCACACTCCGCGTTGGCCTTTAAGCAGACGGCGTTGTAAGCGCTTTTCCGCGCCGCTCCCCCTCGTATCGCGGCCCCTGGTCTCTGTGTGAGGCGAGCACTCACACGGGGCTGAGATTACCTGACTTAAAAAGCCACTGCCATTTATCCTGACCTTTCCGGGGCCCACTACCCGGCGTGTCGCTGGTGTCATTTCCACCGAGGACCTCTCTCTACACACTACACCGGCGCGATAAAAAGGCCACTGTGCAAGCGGCACTGGTGCGGTGATCACACACAGATACCATAACAAAACAGTGGTGCTAACTTAAAATAGCTGCAAGTGTGGTCTGGTCAAGGCTACTGCTGCTGCTGCTGCTGCTGCTGCTTCTGCTTCTGCTAGAGATGTTGGTGGTGGTGGTCTTCTTCTATAGAACTGCAAACACCATTACAGATGGTAATGATAATAAAAATGATAGCTCTTCTCCCTGCACCGAGCCGCACTCCTGCAGTCTTACATTCACCAGTCTTAATGGCCTCTCCAGTAACAGTTTAATTCGGTACCTATGCAAAATCAATTCCATTATAATCTCATTAAAGTATTGCACACTGAGGTGATTCCGAATGAACGTGAAATCGCCAACCATACCACGCTTTCTCTCGCTCTCTCCCCACTGTGCTCTTGCTCTCTCTTGCACAGCACCACCTTCACTTCCACCACCTCAACCACCACCACTGCACGCACACCCCCAACCTAATTGAGCAATAATTTTTACTCATTATTTTCCTGCCCCATTATTAAATTAATGAACTTAATGGACTCCTTCTCCAAATTGCGAGAGAACCCCCGGCAACATGTTTTTTAATTCCATTAGCTGGGATTTTCACTGGGAAAAAATGAGATTGAGGAAAAAGGTGCGTGGGCAATTAGCCTACCGCTGATTCTCTGGGCTCCTGTAAAGAGAGTGGGAGAGGGCTGCTTACTCAATCCACTGTACCCCACTGACACCGCACTGCCCTCCAAGTGCAACATGATAGATGCACTGTACCACTGACTACTGGGCCGGTACACTCCCCCATCTCTTAAGCACACACACATACACACACACACACACACGCAAACACACACTCACAGAGGTGTCAGATTTCCTACAAACATATTTTGCATTTCTGCTTGCTGGCAATTAGTAGCCTTTACGGAGTTAGCCGCTGAGGTGTGTGTATATATATAAAAAATAAAAAAAAAGCAGAGAGACTGAGGCTAAAGCTACAGCAGCGAGGTGCGGTTTTGATGAAGTTGTAATACCACTAAAAAAAGCCCCTTCAAAAAGGAGGCTGCCAAATTTGCTCACATAAGATGAAGTAGCAGATTTACATAAGTGAGGCGGCGATCGATGTGGCACAGACCGTAAAATGACACGCCTTGATATGGTTATTGAATTTTGTTTTTAATTAAAAACAAACTCCTGCACTCACTGTCAAAATTCAACAGAGCCTCTGTCAATAGTGTCAGACCAGGATAGAAGGGGTGGCACACACAGACACACACACACGCCCGCGCTCGCATACGCACATGCACACGCACATGCACACACACACACACACACAGTGATACAGCTCTTTTGTCACTACTGCAATATTATTCACAAGAAAGTTTTCAAAACAAGGTCATTTGAATAAATGTAGCTCGAAGCAAGCACACTTCAGAAACAGAGAACATATCTCATTCATCACAATGCCATTCAATTAAGTTTATTAGGCTTTGTAAGCATTTACTATACCCCCACAACCCAGTAGACACAAACGCACATACACACACACACACACACACACACACATAGATAAATTTCTGCTTCTTTCCATCTTTTGTGCTTAGTAAAGTTAAGTCTTTCAAGAACTAGTATGTCAAAGGAACATGAAATGAAGTAATCTGGGAGGAGAGCCACACAAGTGAATGTGTACATGCATACTTTGAAGAACCTGCACAAATGTACAGTACATACATGTACATCTCCAGTATGCAGTAACACACACACACACGCACACACACATACGCTCTCTCTCTCTCTGTCTCTCAGGCACACACACATACATACACACACACACACACACACACACACTCTTATTTTGCAGTTTTAAATTGTCAACAAGGTAATGTCAACATCTATTTTTAGACAAAGAACCTCAGTCTCTCAGGGCATGGCACTTTAAATATTAATCCTCACCGAAGATCTGCCAGGTGATTGGTTTAAATAGGTGGCGTATAAAACACACAGGGGCTCTTAGACCTCCTTTCCTCTCCTCTCCTCTCCTCGCTCCCTTGAGGTTGCCAGAGATGATTTGTCTGCACCGTTGCTCGCTCGGCATAAAAATTTAGAGCAGCCCAAGATTTAGAAGCCAGCCGCCAACCCGACCCTTCTCACACCCCCCCCCCCCCCCCCGAAAAAAGGAAGAAAGAAAAAAAAGATATAAGAATAGAGCGTGAAAAAAAAACAGCTCAACACTGAAAGTGATTTGGTGGAGGATTGTCCGTGCGGGAAAAAAAAAAACCCTACTTGAACTCAGCAACGGCAGCCTCACTTTGTTTGCTGCCTCCTGTGTAGGCAGACACATTATTCACACCTATGATATACACACGCATACATACAAATACATATAAATATATATATACACACACACACACACACATACAGTATGTGTGTGTGTGTCTGTATGTGTGTGTTTATTTATATAGATTTTTTTTTCTGGTGGAGGGCTAAAAAATGCCTGTGTCAACATGCATCACATTATACAGTGCTTTTCAATGGGAATTATTTATCAGTAGCGGCAGCCTCTGCCATCTCCCTCTCGCTGGCTGCCTGGCTCCCCAGTCCAGCTGCATAGGCTCACCTCAGCATTGCTGAATATTTCTCTTTCTAGTGCCCAGCAGACAGCCAATAAAGAGCTGCTGACCAACTGTTCCAGGCAGGCAGACAGGCAGGCAGGCCGGTCGGCGGGGCCAGCCAACAGAAGCCAAGACATAGGCGACAAATGTGCATACACACAAACACACACACACACACACATACACACATTCACATATACAAAAAAAAAAAAACACACACACTGGGTCTCACACGTAATACATAACTTCTGAACACATGTAAGATGAGATGAGATGATGGGGGAAAACAGATTCTCTAAACATATTGCATGCCACATAATGTAAACGCTCAGTGCTGGCCAAACAAGACTTCCACTCAATATATAGAACAATAGAGCAAATCCAGTGTGTCTGAGACAGAAGGTATATGAACACCCGCCATGCACACACATACACACGCACACACACAAACCATATAAACATACTGGCTGTGGTTTATGGGCAGGACTGCCTGGGGCTTGGCTGCAGGAGAGCGAGAGTGTGCAAAAGAGAGAGGGAGAGAGAGAGAGAGACAGAGAGAGAGAGAGAGAGTGTGAGCTCAGACTTATGGAGTCCCCAGCCTTATTTCCAGGGGAGGGGCACTGGGCCCCACTGCTGCCCTGGCCATTCGGTCCTCTGCAGCCCTCTGCCTTGTTTCATTCCCATTGACATTGGCTCGTGATTAGGGTCATAAATTCTGCCAGATCGGTCAATAACCTATAACACTAATGTCACTCTCTCGCTCTGTCCATTTTACTGCAGGTCTGTCACACTGTATCATAGCCCTTTAACACCAGCCAAAGCCTCTTTTAATGCAGCTCTCAACCGCTTTTAATGGCTTTTGACTTTCCACAGCAAACTCCCTCTCAGAAATCATGTATATCTGAGGGTGCAATAAATAACACTATAACATTCTCTCTCTCTCTTTTTCATAAAAAATAAAAGCTAGAGAATTTCTCATCTACCAGTTGCTGCGAGACCAGTTTGAAGTGTGAACGCTTGAATATGAAATGCCACGCAATCTCATAATTCCATCGAAGGAAGTTCTGAGCCTGCAGAGAAATAACTAAAAAGAGAGAGTGTGTTTGTGCATGTGTGTGTGCGTGGGGGGGACTGTAAGAGTATAATATTTTCCCCCTCTCTCCCATCTCTTTCTCCAAAAGGGTTTCTAGTGTTCCTTGTGGTAGATGGCAGACTGCCAGAGAAACACACTCCCCGCTCATCTCTGAACCTTAGGTGTGCGTGTGCATGCGTGCGTGTGTGTTTGTGAGGGAGTGAACTGTGTGTGTATATGTGTGATCACATGTGTGCGTGTGTATTTGTGTATGTGTGTGTGTGTTTGTGTCTGAGTGAATTGTGTGTATGTGTTGACATGTCTGTGTTTGTTTGTATGTGTGTGTATGTGTGTGTCCGCGTGTGTGTGTGTGTGTGAGAGCGAACTGACACTTCAGGGCAAAGTCCTGCCATGTCGGCTCTCCTGCAGCCCTGGCCTTCTGCTCAGGAAGAGCAATGGCTGCGTGCGACGCTCGGGTGGAATTAAATTTCTCCCCAGTAGCATCGTCGTCGTGTCCAGCCGGAGTGGACGTGGGGAAATAAGACAGGAGGGGCAACACTGCAGGGGAAAAGAAAATGAATTGGAGAAAGATGCCTGGTTTCTGTGGCCATAAAACACTATGTGGATGTGGTTTATGCGTGAAACCCATATGCCCTACAGCAGTAAAGGTGAGCTATTTCATCAGCTGTACTAAAGGAAAACAACCAGATCTCACAGATTTGAGTACATTCTGTCCTATGTATGGGTGTAATTATTCCTATCAGCATTTGTTTTAAAATAGACGTTGTCACCAGCTCATTCCCCATTATCTACAGATCAATAACACTACAAACAATAATTACCCTCTGACTAATTTCAATCATGCTGAACCCGGTTGTTTGGTGAAAAGTAAAAAAATGTGGCTATGGGAACGATTCAAATTAAAGTGGCATTGTCGGACACAAACACCTTGCTGACAAATGAATCCTGCAAGTGATTCAGGTACTTCACCTGCGGTTTGAATGGCTAAAAATACCTCTGAGTCCTCGGCGGACCTTGGGGCGAACTGAAGCGTCTGCCCACCAGGCGGAGAACTGGGCAGCTTCTGCTCCATTTCGCTCTGTTCTTATTACCAGCCGCCCATCTGTGCCTGTCTCACGTGGGCACTGGGAGAGGAAGTGGGGGGCCTAGGGATCGCCAACCTGGGGGGGATCCAACCCAACTGTGCACATCGCTTAAACAGTATGTCACCCCAACAGTGCACCAAAGAGGTAAAATGCACTGCTAGGTCTGTAGTTAAATCTCTCAAGTCTCTAAGGGGAATATAGCACTGTGATGGGAGAGCTGTCTGACCCAGACCAGAGAGTGGGGTCAGAGAGAGAGAGGGAGGGAGGGATAGGGGAAGAGAAAGGGAGAGAGCGAGAGATTAGACAACCTGCATGTGTGGAAAGGTCTGCACCAACTCTGCAAGTGATACTGCAGGTCGGAAATTAGCAGCTCGCACTTCCTATTTTTCTTTCTTTTTTCTTTTTTTCCTGAGTGTGAGAGTGCTGATAACCGCCCCAACAGATGATCCTAATTTTTCATTTTTGAATTCATCCATTAATCATGGCAGAGTCTTTGCTCTCATCCTGTCTATGTCTCTCTCACTCTCTCTCTCTCTTTCTCTCTCTCTCTTTTGCATGCACGTGCTGGGCACTTGCTGTTCGGCAAAACTGTCAGTCTAACAATTCTAAGATCCCATTGCGTCATGCAAACACGCTCCCAAAAACCAGCGGAGCCTTTGCTGCTCGCCCGCCTGCCTGCACTGAAGCGTCCAAACACCTCGTATGCTGCTGAGCCAGCCCTGGATTTCATCTGTTGTCTGCACACTCTTGCTCAGACCCTTTCCAGAACCAGAAGAGTCGAACTCAGAAGCGGAGGGGTCAGGCTGTGTGGGCAGTGCTTTGCTGGGCTCAGCTGCACGCTTGAGCTGGGCTGGGCTTGAGCTGGGGCTGGTGGGGTTTTTTTTGGGGGGCGCGCGAGGCAGAGATAAAATGGCGACTGGAGCCACGGCTCATGAGTCTGTGTGTGTAACCCGAGGCGTAGCCATTTCAAACCCACATCATTAAGACCCTGCTCTTTATTGTGTTGGAAGGCATTAAAACGCCACACTGGATATAAGGCCCCAAGTCACACTTCACTCGGGGGGGAAACAGCGGCTGCAGGCGTGGTGGCGAGGAGGAAAAAGAAGGGAAAAAGAAATAAATAAAACAACGGCACAGCTGGATAATGACTTTTCCCTGGGAGGCTGACCATGTGTACAAAAGCGCTAATGATAGCAGGTGCAATAAGGCAGTGGGAAGCTTTTTTTCTCCCCCATTTCTTTCTTCCCCCCGTTACTTTTCTCCCTCTCTCTCCCTTTCTTAGTGAGCACACATATCTGTTTTCCTCAGTTCAACTGGCCAGTGATTTCCCAAGTGTAGGTGTCTCTTAATCTCCCTGTCCCTCTCTCTCTCTTTAAAAAGCTTTCTATCTCTGCCGTTCCCTTTTACACTCTTTTTTTTTCACTATCTAATCTTCCTATCAGTGCCGCTGTTAAAATCAAAGCGGACCACTGAGTGAAAATCCTCCCGTAAAAAGCCTGCTGTCGGCGCCTAATCACAATTAGCCAGGCTGCAGACCTATTGGCCCCGGAGGCAAAAGAGAGAGAGAGAGAGAGAGAGAGAGAGAGAGAGAGAGAGAGGGAGAGAAAGAGACACACAGAGAGAGGGTAAGCAACTAGACACCCTGGCTAAAGCAGATGAATACCAACTCTATCACCAACTACTGACTACTGCAAACTCCATATTAAGCAACAGATTCTTTTTTCTCTTCTCTCTCTTTCTTTTAAAGAAGAGGCCAGGCTATGAGCAGAGACACACCCTGGAATTCCCATCAGAAGTTCGAGTGCATTTACACATGAAAGAGATCCTCTCCAGTCAGCCCACTAAGAAAAAAAAAAACATGTATAGATACAAATGGAGTCATATGAGGTGAAATTCACTCACTGCCCTTCGTAGGCTAGACGCAAAAAAAAGGAAGAGAAAAAAAATCTACATTTCAATGGACGCAATCCCACCAGTGCAGGTCACTAAAATGTCCACAGCCACAAAGGAAAGGGGGGGGGGGGTATATTGATGTTAATAAACTTCTATAAGTGGCAGATCAATTCCTGCAGGTGACTTAATAATGTACAGACTGGGAGTGTGGCCCTCTTTCTCACCCAGTACCTGCAGACACAGGGCTGACACTTGCAGAGGGGGAGAGGGAGGGGAGGTGGGGTGGGGTGGGGAGCGGGCACTCAGGCACTGCTGCCATGAGATGGAGGTGTCCAGGGTGATTAGAGCAGTCAGGTGAGTGTGTGGCGGCAGGGCCTCTTTAATGGTAGGAGAGAGAGAGTGAGAGACAGAGAGAGAGAGAGAGAGAGAGAGAGAGAGGAGACAAGTGTGAGAAAGAGATAGAGAGAGAAACAGCGAAGAGAGAGAGAGAGAGAGAGAGAGAGAGGGGAGACTGGCTAGCTTAATGAAAGTGTCCTGAGGAGTGCTAAAAGTGTCTGCTGGTCTACGTGAGGCGACTCCTGATGCCGGCGTGAGGACACAGATCAATTAATACATTAAACAAACCAGCCTGCTGATGGGAGCCCAGACGGCTGCTGCGCTGCCACCTTATAGCCCCGGGGTGCTGGCCCCATGTTCACAGATGAGTGTATGTGCACTTCTCTCTCTCTTTCTCTGTATTTGTGTGTGTGTGTGTGTGTGTGCACTTCTCTCTCTCTCTCTTCTCTGTATGTGTGTTTGTGTGTGTGTGTGTGTGTGTGTATTTGTCTGAGATGGTGTGTGTATTTTTGCGTGAGACTTCAGGAAACCCTATTCCCTTTTCAAGGAGTGTTTTCTTTTCTTTTTTGGGGGCTTAATCTAATTCTGTGCCTATAATAGGCACTGTGATTGTTTATTTGTGAAGTTAATTGTCATTTGCACGGGTAGTGCCGTGTTTTTATGAGCTGACCTCTTGTAAAACCGGGCCATGTTTGTTTTCTTTTTTCCGGGGCTTGTGAGTTGTCCAGTTAATTATTAACCTCTGTGTTAGTGCGATGTGACACAGTAATTATGCAGCTGTTTGTACGCGCCCCAGGACCCCAGAGAGGACGGCCCATCTCAGTGGGTCCAACCCACTTCAGAGCGCCACTACAAACAGGCCTGGCCTGCAGACTCACCCTCTCTCTCTCTTGTTTCTCTCCATCTCACCCTTTCCTTCTTTCTGTCTTTCTTTCTAACCTCTTTCTGTTGTTCCATGGCAATACTGTATATCTCTCTCACACATTCACTCGGTATATCAGCGCTTCAACATGCTTCCAATCTTCTATGTCTGTCTCGGTCTAATCCACTCATCATTCTCTCTCTCTTTATCTCTGTCTCTCTTTCTCTTGCTCCATCTCTCTCTCCCCTTCTCTCTCCCTCCATTTCCTGCGGCCTCTCTACTCAGCAGCAAAGGCCCTGCATTGCTTAATAATTCATTGCATTCTGAACAGGGCTGTAGCATGCACACTGCCTTCTTTTTTACTCTTCATCCTCTTGCAGTCCTCTTTTTTTCCTCTCCCTTCTTTCCCTTCCTCTTTTTTTCTCCCTCCTTCTTCTACTTCTTCTTCTGTTGCTGCTTTGTCCTCCTCTGCTCCCCATCCTTCTCTTTGACTTTCACTCCACCACCCCTCACTCCTACACCCCATTTGGCTCCATTTAGAGACCCTGTCATTCTCTCTCTCCCAGACCTTTTAGCGGGAGCTGTCTCTCCTCGCCCCCCAATTTCCCAAAGTCAGAATAGAAAAGGGGAAGGGTGAAGGCCGCCGAGCAGCAACAGTTCCCAGATGGGGCTGAGGGTGTGTGTGTGTGTGTGTGTAGGGGGCCAAGCTCCCCTCCCCTCCACCTCACCCCATTCACAGATGGATGGGGATGCGGAGGAGGTGTGTGTGTGTGTGTGTGTGTGTGTTTGCGCGTGTGTATGTGTGTGTGTGTGTGTGTGTGTGTGTGTGTGTGTGTGGTGGAGGGGGGTCTGCAGGGA
This sequence comes from Tenualosa thibaudeaui, assembly GCA_027481765.1. NCBI lineage: Eukaryota > Metazoa > Chordata > Actinopteri > Clupeiformes > Clupeidae > Tenualosa > Tenualosa thibaudeaui. The sequence continues at coordinate 4,827,926 of JAIFZK010000024.1, forward strand.
GGGTGGTGCCCCTAAAGCAACGTGAATAACCCAAGCTGTCTCCTGGCACACGTTCATCAATATCAAAGGGGCAACGGGGGACATGTAAGCCAAAGGTAATTGCCCCGGATAAGAACATCTGCTTGGCGAATAAATATTCTAATGAGAGGAGCTGGTGCTGGCTCCCCGGGCCGCTGGGCTGCTGACGGGACTCAGGAGGGAGCGCAGGTAACGGCTCAACACCTGCACCTCAACCCACAGAGACAGCGAGGGAAAGAGAGAGCGATGGGGGGAGGAGGGAGAAGAGAGGGAATGGGAGGATGATGGAGAGAGAGAGAGAGAGAGAGAGAGAGAGGGGCGGAGGAGAAGAAAGTCGACCTCCTACCATTCCTGAAGTTCTCTCAAACACTCTGATTAGTGTTACATGTTAGTGTGTGTCGCAATGGGATGAAAGGGAATTATGAGATACACGGACAAGGCAACACATATGCTATCTGCGTGCAGACAGAGACCTGCTCGCTCCCACAAGACCCCGCTGCCTCCTTCTATCAACGTCAAAAAGCCTCCTGATGAACTCCTCTTTTCGAGGCCTAATTGCTTGCGCTGATACAGGTAGCAGAACTATGCAGTCTGACTTCACCATGAAAAAGAAAGGGATAGACAGAGAGAGAACGAGAAAGAAGGGGAGGGGGCTGAGAGAAGAAAGGGATAGAAGAATAGAGAAGGGGGAGGTAGACATCAGAGAGAAAAAAAGAAACATAAAATCAAAGGGAGATAGGGGGAGCAGACAAAGTGAAAGTGGGTTCACCTTAGGCAACATGTTTGAGGCATAAAACTTTTCATAATTCATGAGAGTGGCTGGCACTTCTTTTGCACAGGGAAAAAACTACGTCCAGCCCTTTTCCCAAGTCCAGAGCTGGAGGATGGAGGCTGGGCCTGCTGGACTAATGGAGTGTCCCAGGTAGAGATGCGTCTCCCAAACACTCAATCACTCACACTCCCCCCTCTGCTCACCCCTCTCTCTGCTTGAAACATGAACTCACAATCGATAACCACACACAGACACACACTTAAACACATACCCACAGGCACACACACAAATATTTTTTCAGGCACACACATACACACACACAGCTGTACCCTCCACTGTACCCTGCTGCAGCGCTCCAGAAAAACGCTGCAAAAGCCTGTCTCATCCTCCGCATTACACTCCAGCAACAGGGAGCCTTACATCCCGACTGTGGGTGGTGGAGGTGATGTGGGTCTGGGTGAGGGTGTCGGTGCTGGTGGTGTTATGGTGGTGTGTATTATGATCTTTGTGCCCCCTGTGTCATCCCTTGCCATGCTCTGTGTTTATTCTTTTTTTTCTTTCTCTCTTTCTTTTTTCCCCTTCCCACTCCCAGTGATGTGGAAACGGCGCTGGGCAGAGGAGAGCAGTGCGGAGCAGAATGATGTATAATTAAGAGTGGTTTTAAGTACGCCGGTGGAAACCCAGGCTGGCTGGCTGGCTTACTGACTGGCTGGCGGGTAACCCAGTGTTAAAGGAGCAGAGAGAGAGAGAGAGAGAGAGAGAAAGAGGCAGGAGATCTGGCAAGCTTTGCTGGGGTGAGAACATTGTGTTTTGAATACCAAAACAAACAAACAAACAAACAAAAAGAAACAGAAATGCACCACCCAGCAGATGAAAAAGATCAAGAAATAATCATACAGGAGCTAATTCTAAATAAACCATCCACTATGTGCACCCCCTCCCTCTCCTCCACACTCTCTCTCTCTTCCCCTCACTCCTGTATCTCTCTCTGTGCAGACTGTGTCTTTGTGTATCCCCCTCTTCTCTCTCTCTAGCCGTATCCATTTCAATTTCTTTTTCTCTTTGAGCAAATTCTAAAGAAAAAAAAAACTGAAGGAAACATTTTCCATCAATAAATCAAGTCAAGGTTTTTCCAATCAATAATTCACTCTATTAGAATATTCTGGAGGATGTGCTGGCACATGCATCACAACAAGGACTTGTTTGTAGATGAAATCCAATCTGAACTCTGGAGAGTAAAAAAAGTGGAATTGGAAAATCTATTTGCAATATGCTGTTGTGACATAAATCTGCCCCTGCGACACGGCAGGCCTTTATTAAGACCACTGTAGACAGTAGAGTTAAGGATACAATGGCGCAATTACAGTAGTGGGCAGACAACTTTTACACATGCGAGCACAACGACCAAAACTTACTATTTTCTCTCTCGCTCTTTGTGTGTTAGTGTGTGTGTGTGTGTGTGTGTCTTTTCACGTGTTATAAAACACGGGAACAGCAACAATAGCCATACTGGAGAACAAACACCAGACGCGTGTTATACAACACAAGGAGTACAACAGCAACTGTGCTAACAATGCCTAAAAATTGGATAACTACCAATATTGCAAAACACACACACTGAGAATACCACACCAATGCAAATACATTCACAAAATCATACTGTACACACACAGTGCACACACTTCAGTGCCCAGACATGAGAGCATGTGGGTTCAATTACACCTGCACACACACACACACACACACACACACACACACACTCATACACTCTGACTCTCTCTCCACCCCCTCCACCCGCAACACATGAATCTTGCAGCACAAGATCCCCGCTTCTCAGTAGCTGAAGGAAGACACCCCACCAACAGGAGCAAGGGGGGTTACTCACCCAAAAATACATCATCATTTCGGCCGCGGGGTTGAGAACGAGCGTGGCGTGCAGGCGCGGAGAGGAGGACCTGAAGGGGTGTGGGAGGGGGCCGACGGCAGCAGTGGTGGCGGCGGCGGGACAGGTCCAGCCCAAGCAGTTTAAGGACACGGGCACGGGTTCCACTGCTCCACTTCTCTCACTGGGTCACCAGGCTCCTCCCTCTTGCCTGCGACGCACTCGTCCTTCTCTTCTTCGTCTCCGCTCTTCTCCTCTTGAGTTAATTGTTTTTTTTTGCTTTCTTTGATTCTCTTGTCTTCTTATTTTGGCCTTTTCTTATATGCTTCCTCCACTCTTTCTTGGTCCTGTTCCGAGGCCTGCTTCTTGTGTGCGGTTGTTTTTTTTTTGTTTTTTTTCTTGTCCGTCTCTTTCAGAAAAGCTGGAGGCCAAGATAGGATAGCCGGGATCGGTACCCTTCTGTTTTTTCTCTTTTTGATACGGCTCTGTTTTCTCGCGCTCTCTCTTTTTTCCCCTCTCTCCCCTCTCTTTCTCTCTCTCTCTCTCTCTCTCACTCTTGCACCGCTTACTTTCACTTCACTCGGTGTCTCTCTGTGTCTCTGCGAGCTCTGTCTTGCTCTCGGGGTGTATGTGTGTGTGTGTGTGTGTGTATGTGCGTGCGGGTGAGTGTGTGTGAGTGAGCGAGCGCGTGTAAGTGAGAGTGTGTGTGTGTATGAGTGTATGTGTGTGTGTGTGTGTGTGTGCCGTCTCTTATTGGTGAGAGTCAGATGAGTGCTGGTGGAGCGCGGAGAGTGGGGCTCTGCTAAAGCAGCAGCGGCAGGAGCAGCAGCAGCAGCAGCGGTAGCGGGCTGGCTTTGACAGCTGCCTCCAGCATTCCTCCACTGGAGTCCCTGTTCCACTGCAGAGAGAGGGAGAGAGAGAGAGAGAGAGAGAAAGAGACACAGAGAAAGAGAGAGGGGGAGGGAGAGACAGAAAGAGAGAAAAGGGGAGGGAGAGTAAGAGAAAGTAAGAGAGAGAGAGAGAGAGAAAAGATGGAGAGAGAAAGAAAGGGAAGGAGTAGGAGAGCGAGCAAGCCAGTAGAGCTTCGCTGTGCACAAACGGGATCCCGCACACGGTACTGTAACATTTAGTGAAGGAGGAGGAGGATGGGGAGGGAGAGGAGAGGGTAGAAGAGAGGGAGGTGTGTATGTATGTGTGTGTGTGTGTGTGTGTGTGTGTGTGTGTGTGTGTGTGTGTGTGTGTGTGTGTGTGTGTGTATGGGTGTGTGGGTGTGTATGTATGTGTGTGGTGGGGATTCTCCATCTTCCTCTCCCACACTTTTCTTTTTCCCTTTCTGTCAAATGGTATGGTGGTTAATGGTGCTGTTGACGCCGGTTGCTCAGATGTCCACGAGCAGAAATCTGAGGATCTGTTTCATTCTGACACGATTTGCCCTGCCCCTGGAGATTCAGAGCAATACAACAGCTAAAGTGCTATGCATGCTCGCTCTATAAATGAGTGAAAGAAAGAGACTGGAACATGTGTGAGCATATATGTGTGTGTGTGTCTGCACACGTGTGTGGCTCTCCTACGCAAGGAGTTCTTTGTTTTGCAATGCAACCGCTCCTGACTGTGTGCTGCGTGAAGTTTGGGAGGGGTGCGAAGGTGAGAGGTGACAGGCTGCCATGGCGTAGCGAAGCGAGGCGGGGGGCGGGGGGGGGGGGGGGGAGCGGGTGGCGGACTGAGAACTGCACCAGAGCTGTCTCAAACACACACTGACGCTAGTCACCTCAGCACATCAGTCTGCCACTCCGCTAACAAGCAGAGAAAAGAGAAAAAGAGGAAGATGGCCGTGTGTGTGTGTGTATTTGGCTGTGGTTTTATGTGAGACAGCGCAGACAGTGCAAATCTATCTGTATTGTAAAATTTTTGTTCAAAGACGGTATCAAGCTGTAAAGGTGTGTGTACGTGCTGGCATGTGTCTGAACATGCATAAATGTGTGTGTGAGCGTGTGCGTGTGTGTGTATGTCTATGTGTACGTGGGGGCTTTAAACAGCGCCACAACACGAAGCCTACATCAGCACATTTCCAAAGCACATCATCAATACTCGTGAGGCAAACGAGAGAGGAAAGAGAGCGCGGGCTTTTAAATATTAACCCTGCGGCTGCCAAGGGCGGGGTGGGCTCTTTCCACTGTTTTCTACTGGCACTCCATCATCCAATCAGATGCCCTCCAGTGGGACAGGGCTAATTGGCTGCAGGGGCTGGAAGCTGCAGGCCTCCAGGCCGAGGAAAGAAGGTAGGGAGGGGTGGGATGGAGGTGTGTGGTGGTTTGGGACTGGGCGGTTGGCGGCAGCTGTATCCCAATGGCGTTGGGCTCCTGGGGCATGAGGGAGATGGGAGAGAGAGTGAGAGGAGGGAGAGAGAGAGATGGGGAGGCGGGGGGCAGGCGAGTATGGCAACTGCCTCAGAGATGGTGGGCACACATTCACTGGACCCTCACCCTCATAGCATTACTGTCATCTTCCATCCATCACTATTTTTCCATTTTTCTTTCAAATGAGAAGACAGGAAGTAGGTTGGTGTTTTCTTCAAAAGACACATCTTTGAGATATAAAAAATATGTAGATGTACTACAATTATTGAATTAAGTGCTGTCATTCTCCTTGAATATGTAGATGTAGTCCAATAACTGATTTAGTGCTTCACCAAGGCTTATAGGGTGAACAACATTACAAATGGCAAAAACATCAGAGCACCTGTTTGAAGTCAATGCTGCCATTAGACTTCTATGAGTGCTCAGAGCATTGCTTTCTCTTCTATTTTTTTATATTCTTCCTTTAAATAGTTTCATGCCTTAACACCACACAGCCTTTTGGGTTTCCATAAAACAATATGCCTGTGCTTTGGTCACAAATGCACCCCTACGTGTGTGAGGCACCCACCCAATGGATTTACATCCACCGTCACCAGGAAGTGGAGAACCGCCCACCCCGGTTGCCTGCCTGCCTGCCTTCCATCAATCTCTGATGGGAAATAAAAATGAAAAGCACTACTCTGGAAGCTGGGATTAAGGATCACGCTTTTATCAAATACTCAAGTCTATTTCAAGTCCTCCTCATAAATAACTGAAGGCAGAAAGCGAACGCAAAAAGATGGAGAGAGAGGAGCAGAGTGTGTGTGTGAGAGAGAGAGAGACAGAGAGAGAGAGAGAGAAAGGAGGAAGTGGTGAGTGGAGTGAGCAAGGAGATGCAGAGAGGAGATAGAGGGAGGAGAGGGATAGGAGAAAGGAGGGGTTTGCAGGGTGGGGGTGGGGGGGTGCACAGCATCACAGGCGGGAGCTAATGCAGGGGGCACACAGGGTTCCAGGGATTAGGAAAAAAAAAGTGAAGGTAGAACGGAGAAAATAAGTTGAGAATCGGAAGGCATTTTAGCATCACATAATCCCCATGTCTCCTCTCTGGGGATCTACAGCCCTCAATTACTGATGAAAATGGAAATAGAAAGGGTATCGCTGAAGAGACACAGCGTCTGGCCTAGACTCCTCACTGCTCCCTTTCTCTCCCTCTGTCTGGCTGTCTCCCTTCTTCCCATCCTCCTCTCTCTCTCTCTCTCTCTAACTCTCTTTCCCCTTCACTCCATCTCTATGTCATCCTTCCTCCACTTCAATGTGTATCCACTATCCACTATACCAGACCACACAAACCATTTAGAGATTACCGTACTGCCTCGTGGCTGACCCCAGAGACCCCCGTGTTCCGCCACAGCTTCCGGAAGCTTCCGCTTTATCACCCCGAGACACACACTGCTGCCTGCCTTCCATTGTAAATATTCAACATTTCACCTGAGCAGGTCTCTGTAGATACACTCCTCAACTCATTTATGGGTCACTTGATGGGGATGGAAGGGAGGGTGGTGTGTGTGTGTGTGTGTGTGTGGGGGGGGGGGGGGGGTGGAGAGCTCTGATGGTTGTCATACAGAGTCCTGTTTGCGGCCAGCACACCTAGTTATTTGATTTGAGCATGTAAGGAAATGGGAATGGTTTGCCTTGGTAATAAAATCCAGTCCAGTGTGTAGAGTGCTGCAAAAAGCAGGCCAAAGAGCAGGGAGAGCGGCAGAGCAAATGGATCAACAAAACAGCCTTAAATGTGTTCGGCTGCTCGCGCTTGTTTCAGAAGTGACTTTCGAAAACAAGCTGCTCTTGAACAATGCAAATGCATCCGCCCACGGCTGGGGTGCTTGTCTTGGGTCTGTGAGACGAAACAATAAAAGACAATGAGATTGTATGTGGGGTGAGCTGACATGGTCACATGCGTTAAGTGCGAGTTATGGCTCTCAAGCAACCTGAGTAGGGGGCCTCATGAGTGTAAGAGCATCAGTGAGTGGTTTTAAGGGTAATGTAAACAGCTGCGCTATTGAGCAGTCAGTGGTTAAGGAGATGAGAGAGCAGGGAGAGGGAGTCGAGGGTTTGATCCTCTCCCCCTCCCTTAGGGACCGCAGTTAACAGAGAGATACTCTGAACCAGCAACCCTTCCATGCCCCCCCTCCACCAAACACACACACACACACATACACACACACACACACACACTCTCACACTATCTTTCTCTCTCACACACACACACACATCTCCAGTCCTCCCTCCTCCTCCATTCCAGTCCCTGTCCTTGTCCCCAGTGATTTCAACTCTCACAAGAGCACATCTCAGATTTCTCCTTCTGAATTCTCTTTGTCTTCTCTTCGTCAGCTTTTCTCTCTCTCTCTCCACCCCCACCCTCCACCCCCCGTCACTCGTCACTTGAGTCTCACCCCTCCTCCCCCACCACACACACTCACCCCAACCCCCACCCCCAGTTCTCCCTCCTGCTCTACATCTCTCAGAGCACTTTGTATTACACACACAAAAATCACAAAAATCTCATATTTAACTAAGCGTGTCGGTTAATGCATAAATCACACTTATTTACAATCTCTTACACACATCTGCATGGTCCTTGTCTAAGGTGCTCAGGTTCGAGGTGCAAATGGCAGAAAACAGTCGACCTTCAGCAACATACTGTATACGGCAGGCTTATGAAACACATTCAGAATCAGATGAGCCGTCAGATTAAGCACCCTTACAAGATCCTGTACTATGTGTTGTTCTTTCATAACAACATCAACAACGGGAGGAGAGTAGCAACTAGTGTGACCTTTAGGTCACTGTCAGCTGAGCGAACTGATGGGCTCATCGCTGACATGCTAACACGCTGATGACACACATACATACAGAGCACGGGCAAGACCTGGGATATGGAACGCAACACCGCATCTTGTTTAAAGCTTGATGCAAGACACAGTCTGTTCATGCATGCATGCCTGTAGACAGTGCTCTAATTACAGCCAGAGGGGGTTCATCCTTATAGCTTCTTACTGTGACTATCAACGAATATTCTTTTTGTGTGTGTGTGTGTGTGTGTATCTGTGTGACTGTGTCTGTGTGTACATACATATATTAGCGAACATGTGTGGAATGTATTTGAGTGCATTTCTTCACTTTGGCTTATTACAAGGAGGAAATTATCTTGACAGTGTGTGGTTTCTTGTGCAACTCAGAATTTTTGCACATTGCCTTTATGGGAAAAAACAAAACAAAAACTGACCAGCGCATAATAGCAACTGGCCACGGATAAAAAATATTCCATTAAAATGTGGCATTTACGCTCAGAAAACAGGAAGACTCCACTTGCGGCCTATAAATATAAATGGAAAATAAGGGCCGTCTTCACCTTAGTGGTTAATGGAGAGAGCTCTGTGAGGCTTCTGCATTCGTGGTGTTGCGTTGTTTTCATGGATGAGTGCTGGGCTGCGTTCCATTGCAAGTGTGCTCTAGTGAGCAGCAGCCCCTGTTTCAAACATTTAAATGAGGGGCCCATCCCTGGCAGCTGCGCTGTTTGATGTCTTTATCATTTCCACATCCTTCAAAGGCTTCACCTCTGTGCAAGCCACCCTGCTCTGAATCATTCATAATGTGTATGAGAATGCGTGTGCGTGTGTGAGCATGGTGTGTTTGTGTATTTACATTAATATTAGAATTTGTGCATTTGTGTATATCCATTTTTGTTTCCAAATGAGTATGTGCCTGTGTGAGCATCTTTGTGTGTGTGTATGTGTGTGTGTGTGTGTGTTGCACACCTGTAACATGTTTGCTGCCATGGATGTGTATGTCTGATCCGTATATTCAGCTGCACATGAAAAAGGCCTCCCATAATCCTCTTGTGTTACCACAGATAGTATGCTCAGGGCGGCTACAGTATATAATCACTTTTGAAATGAGTCTCTACAAATGAACTAACAGAGCAGATTTCACTTTAGATCTTAAGAGACACCCAAAATGGTAAAAACCAGACCAGAAAGTGAGGTCCAGTTTCACAGCATCGCAACGGAACTACAGCAGCGAGAGGAAAAAAAATATCCACTGAATATCCACTTTCCTGTGGACAAATGGGAATAAATATTTGATCATTTCCTCCAAAGGTGGGCAACACCTCGTGTGTAATACTTTCATTACAATCTCAGAATACTCAATCAGACTGCCCACATAAAATGAAACCGCATCAATTATTAAGAGGCGTGCTCTATTTTCCCAGTTAACACTGAGCTGCCTCATGCTTAAGACTTCAAAAAAGTCTTCACGTTTTTTTTTTTCTTGGCATTCCGGTGGAAGGGAGAAGAGTAGGGATGGAGACACACACACAAAAAACAAAAACAAAACAAAACAAACTCAACCTCTTCACTCGGCTGTTCGGCTGGGAGCTACGGCTGGCCTGTGTAATAGCAGCAGACGTGCGAGAAGAGAAGAGAAAACATGGAGGCCCTTTTCAAAGAGCCGGCAGAGGTAAAAAGACGGATGTCCCCGGCCTCTCAGACAGACGCAACAGAATCCCGTTAAACGGCCGAGCATCAGAGGAGGCGTCTCCGTGCTCCCCCGAGACTGTTCAGCTTTCACACAACACAACACCTGAGACAGAGTGCAGCGCAGGAGCGCCAAGGAGCGAAGTAAAGGAGGAGCGGGAGAAAGGGAGAGAGGGAGGGAAAGGGAGAAACCAAGAGAGGGTGAGAATGTAAGAGGCAGAGGGCAAGGCATAAAGATGGAGGAACAGAGAGAGAGCAGGAGAGAGAAAGAAAAGGCAAGCAAGAAAGAGAGAAAAGAATAGGAAGAGAGACGGAGAGCGGGCAGAGAGATAAAAAGAAAGAGGGATTGAGGGTGAGAAATAGTGCACTTCAACTCACCAGTCTTGTGAAAAGGGGCACTCCCAAATGCCAGAGGGGGTCGCTCAGGAGCCCACTGCACACCACGTTCCCAAACACGGTGATGCTTCCCGACTTACACAAAGTGTTTCCTGTGAGGGTGAGAACAGAGAGAGGACTCATGGGTAAATGAATTACAAATATTTACCATAACATTCAGCTGCCACAACACACACCTAGTCCCAGACTTTATTGGGACAGGGTAGCTGATTATTATGTGACCTTCAAATCACAAAAGGTCAAATTCCACATCCATCATCCATCCTTTAGCTTTACATGCATTATATATATATAAAATATATAAAAAGCATGCATGCATGCATGCATGTCCACTGTTAGGGACCAATGGACTGTTCAGAAATTAGACCACAAAGTTCTTCCTTTTAAATTGCACTGGTAGGAATACAGAAATCTAAGGAAACTATGATTATGTTGGAATTCAAATTGATGCATGAACACACACACATCTCTGTCAGGCTCTGTCATTCATGGTAGCATTTCACACGTGTTAAAAAATGCAAACGCTAGTAGACAGGGCTCTGTTTTATTCAGTAATGTTAGCTTGCAATAGTGTCACAAGTTTATTTATAGGCTAATTAGCATAAACGTAGGCTAACCTTATAAATGACTGTGTTTCATGCTCTAATATAATTCACACAGTAATATAACGTTCCTTGTTGCCTTTTTGAGAATCTGAAAGTCTTAACTATACAAAAACAATTAGACATCAATTATGTATTTCTGCACATTAAGAATGATTTCATTATTCTTAGCTAAATTATAGTTAGATTGTTATGTTGTAATTTACATATGGAGATGAGAGGCAAATTTGATGGCCAAAATGCCTAAATATTTCAGACAATGTAGTATGTTTGTTTCTGAGGTAATTCAATAACTGAAGCATAACTACCCAAACGGAAGATCTTAATAAAATAGCTTTTGCATGTAGTTTATAAAACATACTTCAGTACTTTCCCAAACCATCTCCCCAAAGTCACTTGACTTCAGTTCAGTTCATTTTCAAACCCTTGCAACAGCTATGGCCAGCAGGATTTCACAAGTTGTTTCTGTGCGCTGATAAAGGTGGCTATCTGATGGGACTGACATGTATATGGGATGGTTTTTCTTATACATCTACACTCTATTCAAAGGTCTCACAAGGTTTTACAAGACCCAGGTAACAACTGTTTCAGTCTCTTACGCACAGGCTCACACACACACACACACACACACACACACACACACACACACACACAGTGAAGATGTAAGCGTCCATAAAATCAATGTTTTGTTTAGAATTGAGCACATGTATCTTGAGAGTTAAACAGAGAGACATAGAGCCAAGCAGATGGGGAAAGAGAGGGAGTCAGAGCTCAAGGTCGCAGTAGGAAGTAATGGACAACAAGCAGACAATTGAGACAGTTAACAGAGACAGCAACATAAAGGTACACTGAACTACAGTAGGAAACAATAAAATGAAGAGCACCAAGTGGGTAGAGAAGTGCATGGGGAGACGTGAATGACACAGAGACGGAAAGGCTCTGTAACGGACTGAAGACATGACCGAGAGGGGGAAATACAGAGAGAGATGGAGCGATAGAGAGTGAGATAAAAAGGATGAGAAACTTCTTTAGGGGAAGCAGAGCGACATGGCAAAACAATGGCACCTGCTCAGAGCGGGAGAGAGATGACCTCGGCTGCTAGGCACACCTGACAAGACAATCAGCCCATGAGATGAGCTCCTAAATAAGACCTGTCCACTAACACTGTACAACACTAGAGCTACAGTCTCCACACGGACTCACACATACAGAAACACACACACACACACACAAACAGATAGACACTGATTGGACTCTGCTATATATGCTCACACCAGCAGAGGGGCCTATACACTACATAGCGTTTGTATTCTGCCTGACATAACTATAGTCTCTCTTATTCACACCCTCAAACCTACAGAGACACAGACACACCAACACAGACACATAGAGACAATATTCTTATCAACAAATTGACTTTATACTGCTGCATCACAAGAACAAAAAGCACACCATAGACTGTTCCACCTGGCTTCACAAACACACACACACACACTTTCACACACAAACACACACAAACACACACACAGGTTTGATGAATGCAGCTTATAGCTCACTGGCAACAGAACAGAGGTCCCTATTGTAATTCCTACACAATAGAAGTCTGTAAAAGATGCACAGAAGAGAGAGAGACCCGAGAAGCAAGAAAGAGACCGGCAAAGCTAGTGACAAAGAGAGCAGAAACAAGAATGAGCTAGTGAGCAAAAAAAAAAAAAAAAAAGAGCAAGACAACGCGTAAGCAAGAAAAAGAGAATACGGGTGGGGGTTTGGAGAGGGCAAGAGAGAGCGTGTGAGAGAGGGGGGGATAGAAAGAGAGGGATAGAGAGAGAGAAAAGAGGGACAGAGAGAGAGACAGAGAGAGAGAGAGAGAAAAAAGGAAGGAAGGAGAGAAGGAGAGAGAGGGGAGCTGTGCTGACAAGCAGCACATGCATTATTTAAAAACAAAAGTAAAAAATGCCCATTAAAGTGTCAGTGGTGCTCTCCCGGCTGTGGCGCCACATGCGTATTACTGTTATTAATGGGCCAGGCGTGAGCGCTTTACTGCCGATGCCATCCAAAGCTCTCTTATTCGGCTCCCTCCCAACTCTCCCTCTCACTGTTGTTCTCCGTCACACACACATACACACCAACACACACACACACACACACACACACTCTCTCTCTTTTCAATTCTCTCACATGTGCTCTCAGCACAAGTGAGACTGCAGCAGCCCATGGTGTCCGCACTGTTCATCTCCCACAGCCCACGCTGTTTCCCATTACCAGCTGGGAATGGCTCACTGGGGCCTGATACCTTCTTCCCAGAAGAGCAGAGGAAGAACTGTGTGGCCCCTGCCCCTGTGTATGTGTGCATGTATGTGTGTGTGTGTGCATATATGTGCGTGTGTATTTGTGCAGAAGAGAGAAAGAAAGAAACAAGAGAGAGAGAAAGGATGCGGGTATGTGCGTGCGTGTGTGTGTGTGTGTGTGTGTGTGTGTGTGTGTGTGTGTGTGTGTGTGTGTGTGCGTGTGCGTGTGCAGCACTGTTGGTGAGCAGCCGTGCGCACTACACCAGCACAACACAAGCGGAACGAGCAATTAAACAAAACAGCAAAGCTTCACTGAAAAATGCATGATGGCACTTGGGCTCACAGCCGGAGAGACAGACGAGGGCAATTACCAGAAGAGGGGGAAGAGTGTGACTCTCGTTTAAGACTCTCACCATCGTCCCATCAACCACAGACATCCACCCAGGGTTACAACACATCACACTAGCATGTCTCAGGACTACAATCATCTACAACTAGGCAGAACATTACTTCTCAATATTTGATGATGACAAGCATGTAAAGCTTCTACACATTTAGGGTGGATAGGATGGAGGGGAAGATTTAAATCTAATTTAAAAAAGGAAAATTTGACGTTTAAAAAGCGCATATGCGCGCACACACACACACACACACACACACACACATACAGAGTTAATAGATGCACACACAAACAGCACCAAATTGGAGCACATTGTTCTGCACTCCCGCCTCGTGTAGAACAAACAGAGAGACGCGTGAAACCAAGCCCAGTGGCTGCAGTCAGACACAGTTTACCCAACACATTTGCCTCAGTGAAACACTCATGGCTAAAACCAGTGGTAAAATGCATGAGAGCATTTCAATGACATCTCTTTCACTTGAACGTGTGTTCAACCCTCTCATGTGTAAATGACAGGACCCTCTTGTGCAAACGGAGAGACCGCTAGCTGATGTACAATCATTTGGCATTTAAGAGGAATTTCCATGTCATTTTTCCTGTTGTTGTTCTCTCCTTTTTGCCTTAATCAGTCTTTGTCTGCGGCTCCACTCTGCGATGGCTAGCTGCTTCAAGTGTGCAGACTCAACAACAGCAGCCAGCTAAGGCCTGTGATTAATTATTAAATGTGCGATTTAAATGTACCAGAGGCAGAGGCTCTGGTGAAGGAGAGGAGAGGAGTGAGTGAGAGGCTGGTGCTTCTCTAGACGGCTTCCCTAAGCATTTGGAGTGTGTGTGTGTGTGTGTGTGTGTGTGTGTGTGTGTGTGTGTGCGCGTGCGCATGTTGCTACTATTTCAGATGTATTTGTGACAAGTTTGCCTCAGACATGAATGAGATGGATTGGGAGGCTTGACAGCGCTGTACTCAGACACAGTGCCTTCAATGCACAGAGCACCATGTTAGAGAATGATAACGTGAGTGATAAATTTGTGAGACAGACTGCTTTTGTGTGTGTGTGTGTGTGTGAATGTGTGAATGTTTGTGTATGTGTGTGTGCATGTGTGTTTGCTTGTGTGTGTGTTTAGCCTATGGGGGACAGAGAGGGAGCTACACTGTGCACTGTTTTATTAACTACACGCCACCATCTTGTGAAGAATTCTGTTTCTGTGTATAAGCCTGTGTGTGTGTGTGTGTGAGTGTGTCTGTGTGCACAAACAAGTGTGTATGTGAGTGAGTGTGACTGTGTGACTTGCCGGCATGCGGTGCAAGCCTGACCTTTCAGTCAGCCCGAGGGGGTAGGGCATCATCACAGTGGGCACAGTGGGCACTGCAGAGGGCATCCCTTCGCCCTCCGTATGCCCTCAACCCCCCCCCCCTCACCTCCACCCCCTGCTTCTGCCTCCTCAACCCCCCCGCCCAACACCAGTGCACTTTTCACCCTCACTGTCCCTCCTTACTGCTGTGCGGTGAGTTCGGTGGGCCTGTGCCACCACAGACTTGTGGGTGTCGTAAAAGAGAGCGTAAATGTGAAATAAACCCAGGGAAAGAGCCCTGGGGTGGGTACACCGCACCGAGAGACCACGGGGTGGGATTGGGGGGTGTGGTGGGGTAGGGTGGCGGGGGTGACTGGGGTGGAGGATGGAATCGATGACTTCCACAGCCTGTCCCGGTCTCCAGCGCCTCATTATCAAAGGTTATGGGCTGGTTGGGGGTATTTAGTATCTGTGTCAGGAGTGCACAGCAGGCCATTGGAACTCATTGTGTATGTGTGTGT
This sequence comes from Tenualosa thibaudeaui, assembly GCA_027481765.1. NCBI lineage: Eukaryota > Metazoa > Chordata > Actinopteri > Clupeiformes > Clupeidae > Tenualosa > Tenualosa thibaudeaui. Next base: position 4,842,969 of record JAIFZK010000024.1, read on the forward strand.
GTATGTGTGTGTGTGTGTGTGTGTGTGTGTGTGTGTGTGTGTGTGTGTATATAGGTGTGTTAAAGAGACACAGGCACAGAATTTTTGTGAGTGTGTTTGCGCTTGGGGGGTTGAAGGTTGTTTGTCCTTGCGGGTACAGGTGAAATAGTGAGCAGTGTGTTTTTGTGTGTGTGTGTGTGTGTGTGTGTGAGAGAGAGAGAGAGAGAGAGAGTGAAAGAGACAGAGAGAGTGAATTTGTTTGTGTTACGACTGGATGATTGTCCTTTAGAATGACAGTGCCAACAGTAGAGTTCCTTAGTGAGTGTGCTTATGCTCAGCGCCTATGGGTATGTATGTGTGTGGGTGTGTGTGCACGTGCGCGCGCATGCATTCATAGATTCATTTGTCTTCAAAAGTATGTGTATCCTCAGAAAAAGTAATAAAACAAGGATAAAGACACAATGCACAAGTGTAGGTGTGTACACAAATACTCAAATGTGTTAGAAATTCATCATCATCATCCTCGTCAGCTTTTGTTCAAGGGCATCCTCTGACTTTGACATTGCACACAGTCATGGTGTGTGTGTGTGTGTGTGCATGTGTGTGAGAAAGAGACATGTATTGTGTATTTTTGCATGCTAACGTGTTAAAGCATGAGCACATTGTGTACAGAGTGCCCTCCGCCCTTGCTTTCTAGCAGGAGGGCTGTTTGAGTCTGAGTGTGCATGTGTGCGTGTGTGTGCGCGGGCGCATGCCTCTATGTGCTTTTGCGAGTGTGTCCGTGTGTGTGTATGTGTGTGTTGGCTGCAGCAGTGGTGTGTTTTTGTCTGAGCACAGCACTCCTCTGCTCTGCCTCTTCTCTTGCGACAAAGCACAATGCTGCAATGCAATAAGGGAAAACAACACTTTTAATAATTCAAGGCTTTAGATGGTGAGGGAGGTGGGGAAGAGGGCGGTTGGGGGGGGGGGGGGGGGCATCTTAAAGTGAGGCAGAACGGCTCATTTAGCCTCTGCCACGCATTATTAAAGTTGTATCGAACCCCCCTCTCCTCTACTCTTCCTCAACATTTCTCTTCTCTCTCTCTTGCACTTCTCTCACTTTCTCTGTCTTTCTCCTTCCTTAAAAAAAAGCCTTTGAGCTAACCAATAAGAGCGGGCAACATTTATAAATGACAAAGTGGTGCACACCTTGGAGGGGGTAAACAATGGTGGACCTCTTAATCTCTTTCTCCCCTCATGTCTTTGCCTCCTTCGCACTCCTATGGACTTGACATTTGTCACACTTCCAATTCACCACATTATTCAACTTCTCTCTCTCTCTCTCTCTCACACACACACACACTCTCTCTCTCTCCTTCATTTTTGAACTCTTTTTCTGCATGAGATAATCCTACGGATGCATATAATATGGCAAATTAACCTTGTATAGAATTGAGCAGGGTGATAATATGTTTTCTTTTTTTCCTCCTCCCATGGCAGGATGGTGGGGGGGTTGTGAAGCATGGTTAATGGCTCGCGCGCCTCTTGCTGACTACTTGTGCAGCATATTGAAATTGATGGAAAAGAAACGCAATCCTTATTAAGAAATTAATTACTTCTTTCCTTTGCAGCGTTATATTCCATTTTGACACACACACTGGAGGAGGTCAGTGATAGGCCTGGGACTGGAAATGTATTGCAATATGCCTACACACGTGTGTTTGTGTGTGTGTGTATGTGTGTGTTTGTATATGCATGTGTATGTGTGTGTGTGCACTGAAAGCAAGGTATGAGGCAAAAGGCAGAGTCCTTGGTATTTCCAAAATGCAAAATACGGCTCACCAGAGTTATTCTCTGTTAATCGCTCACTCTGTCTTGTGGCTTTTCAAATAAAAGAAAAAGTTTGAAACACATTTAAAATTTCATATACAATAATCAATTATATCTGTAACTAGGACTGCATGTCTTGTTCATTTGCTAGATTTCATATTTACACTGTTTCCATGGAAATTTCTAAGTGATTCCAAACTATGTGTCTATGTGCTATCATTGCTATTTTATGTTTCCATTGAAAATATGAAATAATAAAAATAAACAAGACATATACATTTGGAGTGGTGCTATCAGTTAGATCTTGATCATCTGTGTCTTTATGCTTTTCTTTATCTGCTGCTCATTACCATCTGACTGTACTCCATTTTAGGAGCGAGACACAGGTCTCTGTGTTCTTCAAAGCCATGCAAATTAGCCACACTGCTTGTTGTTGTGGAACTGTAAGGGTGTGGTGTGATTCTGCGCGCTCACCTATCTAAAAACTCCCTGGTGAATCGGTTCTCATAATGGCACAGGCCACCACCACCCCTCTCCCACTTCCACCATCTTTCCACCTCCACCCCTCTCCCACCTCCACCCCTCTCCCACTTCCACCCCCCACCTCCACCATCCTCCCACCTCCACCCGTAACCCACCTCCGTCCCTCTCCCACCTCCACCCCACCCATTTCCCTCAAGAGATCATACCCTGCACTTCCAGGGAAAAAGCACACTGCATTGCTCTGTTTAGTGTGGCGACTTCGGAGCATCCATGCTAGTCCCCAAAAGTGTCTGGGCTCAAGTTTTCGAGGTTGGCCTTTATTGCTTGGTGCATTGAGGGTTGGACTGGGGATTGCAGCTCTGCGATCCTCAGAGCTACTTTCACGCCTGTGGTTTCCTGGGCCAAACAGATGTTGTGCAATCAATGCCTTACAGCCTAGCAGGGCTTCTTCAGTTCCAGGAGAGAGGCAGACAGGGTCTCATATACCTAGCCTATCCTGCCCTCAGCTAGACCTGATGGTTCTGAGAGGCACCTTCAGCATCATTGGCCATGAGGAACCGCTGCTGGTCTTGGTGACCAGAGTGTCAAGCTCATGTGTATGAACAAGATCTACCTCACTTCCCCAGTCATTCCAACTGTCATCATTACCATGATGCTATCACTATAACTGGCAAGATCACCACCACTACCACCAGCACCATCATAACCATCACTATCATCATCATCATCATCATCATCATTATTGTTTATCTAAGGGAAGCCCATGCACTTGGCATCACAAGCAGTTTTTTTTTACATCATGCCTCTGCCATCACTGCAGGACTCATCTATAGACTAGAGAGAACAGTGTGAGAAAGGAGTTTCGCATGGAAGCGGAGAACAGAGGAGCAGCTAAGCTTTCGGAGTCGGAGTAGGAGCTAATGTGATTCTGGTGCTCTCTACCCAGACAAGGGGGCAGAGAGGCTGAAAAATGTAAGGCTTTAACAGGGTTTTTAGACCAACAGATACCCCCACCCTCGCCCTCACCACAGCCAGCCTTCTCCTACGCTGGCCCTCTCCCCAAACACTCATTTTGTAGCTTCTCCCCACTCAGCAGCTGAGGCTGCCTGTGTGTGTGTGTGTCTGTGTGTGTCTGTGTGTATGTGTGTGTGTCTGAAAGAAAGAAAGTATGTGTGCGCAAGTCTCTGTGCATTCTTTTTTTTTTGGTGGAGGAGATTTCATCAGAATATCGATTGTTACCCACACTGAAGTCTTGCTTTTCCATTGTAATAAACAATCTCACTGTGAAGTACAGTATCAGGCAACAAATGATTTTATTTCATAGATTTCTGGATTTGACAGTTGAATTATTCATAGACACACTACCCCTGGCACGGGCTAGGCAATAGAGAATGAGAGTGAGAGAGACAGAGAGAATGAGGAGGGGAGAGCAACACACAAAGACATTTCAAATGCTATCATATACAGCCTGCATACTCGAATGGTTTTTTGGCCCAGAGATTTTTTTTCCTCTCCACTCAACCTGAATTGGCTCTGCTTTGTCAACATCGGCTCTGGGAGAACTCCCAGGGGCCTGCAAATCTCTAGTAATCTGCTCGACTTTTTCTTCCATGTCCGGCTCAGTTGTTTTTCTGTATCCCTCTAAGTGTTATTGAGTCAGTAAACTGCAGAAAAAATGTTATCAATTTGGATCCACTTTTTGAAAGCGACACTCACAGAAATTCGGGACTGGGAGTGCCGCTTTAGGGAAATGATCAGGGAGTCTGTTCTTCCACAGCTATGAGCAGAATTCTCAAGAGCTGTATTTTTGACATATTCCAGTCCTTTGCAGAGGGGTCTGTGAAGGCCACAGCTTGGCAGAAACTATGCATTTTTAGTCGCCTAAAGCATTATAGCTCACATTACACATTTCAACTGGCTGTGATTGCTAAACTCATACTGTGCATCAAAACGACTTGTTCTAGAAAATATTAAACAAAAAAATTCTGACATGTCGGAAATCCAATCAGATTGGACCAGAACTGAAATGTTGATTGTAACTTCTTCAAACGTCTGCACAAACTACAAATCATATATGAATTTGGTTGGATTTGGCCAGGAAATGGAGATGCAGTAAAATCAGTCAGCTGTTGGACTTAGCACACTTAGAGTAAATGCAGTGCTGTGTACGCATGTTAACATTAACGGGTGGATTAGGCTATAGAATGTGCAAAGGGAGGGCTGTGTTACACATTCCACTCAAAGGGAATATTCAGTGGTAGACATAGAAAGAGAAATAGTGTGTATGTGTGTGTGTGTGTGTGTGAGAGAGAGAGAGAGATACACAAGCCTGCACAGTAAAAGAGAGAGAGTGGTTTGAGGTGGGGGAGGTTCTATAAAATATCAAAGCAGATCGATCAGTCTGACCTCGTGCTGGACCGATGCGAACACACGCATGTGCACACAGTCTCACACACACAAGATCAAACACCTCTCAGAAAGCAAAGAAGAAAAAGAAGGAAAGAAAAAAGAAACAACAAATGTGCTCCTTGGTGGTATTTCTGGGTTTTGTGACACTGAAATACCAACATGAATTATGCATTGACTTATTGGATGTTTAAAAGGAACCAAACACCACATTAAAAAAGGTGAAGTTTCCCATGAACTTCCTCTTTGCAGTGCATTGAAAATAATGAAAATAATAATGAAAAATATGAAAATAAACAATGTGCTTTAATGTTGTTTCCAATATTGTACAGTAAACTATATAAATATATTTTTAAAAACATGTAACCCTTGCATTTTGTGTTCTATGTGGACAGTTTAGGAATCTGCTTGTATTCTAACCTGTCTTATTCATTAGAGGGTCTGTTGTACATCATTAAACACTATATTACAGGTTTTCGGAGAGAGTTCATTTTGTGTTGTATGCAAAGCTTTTCTCTTCCTGTATAAACTGGGTTTGAGGTGCACCAGACGAGGGTACTGGGAGTAAAGGTCCAAAGAATGCATTGCATTCATTAGTTGGTGATATGCGGATATTTACTAATGTCTAATAGAATATTGTCATTTAGCAATGTAAACAGACTAAAAAGCTTTTTTGCTATTGAATGCTATTTGGTGTATTTAGTAGCTCTAATCTGATACTGCATTCTGCCAGTTTTAATATATGGCAGAATACATACATAATATATTCATATTTTCCTGTTCATATTGTCTTACTTTATGTAGTGGGTAAATAAATCAGACTTGATATTTTGTTCAAAGAGCAGTTCATTGGAACCAGAAAAAGCATTAGAAGAAAAAAACAAAAAACAAACAAAAATTCTCCCCTACATTTTAAGGACTACTTTTCAAAAGATCAAAAACAGCAATTAGTTGGATATGCAGTATTAGAGTAGGATATGCAAAACACTTGAGGAGGAAAAGAACTTCCTCTTCCCTTTTTGGCTCTGGGCACACAGACGAATGCCTATGTTAAAGGGCAGGTTAGATTTTTTACACTCAAAGCTTTGTTTTCTGATTGTTTATGATCAAATAGAATGGTTAAGATTCAAATTTTGATGAATGCCTCCGTTCTGAGAATTGAACACAAAAATTATTGCAAAGTGTGACCTCCATCACCTTGTATTGCTTCAAACTCTTAGGCGGAAGTTTACATACGGGTGAATAATATGTCCAATTGAGAATGAATTGTCAAAAACCTGTTGTGTCAGCATATCAGTGAACATTACTGACTACTTGATGAGTTTCACGTTTTTACAAACAAAAGTTTAATGCATTTCAGGAAAGATTGCAGCAGGGCAACTATGCAGCCATTCTGTAGGTGTGGGGGGAAAATTCTTGGAACAGAGATATCTGTCAAAATTTTTAATCTTAACTACTGTATTTCATCATAAACAATTAGAAAACAGCTGTAAAAATGAATCTATCCTTTAATGAACCACACATATTCCACCTTTAATTACAGATCAGGTCTTTCAATCCATTTTAAAGGCTTGGGCTGATTCAATAGACAGCTTTTTGCCATGTTGCAAGAATTGCAAATGCAAGTGTAGGCTGTGGATCAATAAGAATGTGAAATCTGTCACTCAAATCAGCTAGTGTAAATATATGATATGGAATGGTAGATCATGTATGTAGAACATTGATTTTCCTGGAGTGGAAGCAATGCTTTTAATTCCCCACAGAATATTGTATCAAAGACTGTGAATCCGACAAGGGGTAGCATTATTTCAGCTGTTTATTGTGGGGCCGCTAGTTTAAAAAAAGGGCTATCCTATGGTCAATAACCTCTGTAGACCTCTCTCCCTGTAACAGAAAGAGCTACTCATACCTACATACATGACAAGGAAATTTCAGTTCAGTCCCAAATTACAGCTGAATATTTTGATTAAACTGGATTAATGAATCATGGTAAATATAGCAAACAAATAGCTTTAAACTTGTTTAAATATTTGTATTTGGCTGAAAAGGCCCTACACAGTCTATGTCTGATATGCAGTTAAACCATACATAATGCTAAAAATACTGAGAACTCCTACCGCCGCTTCCCGTTCTGCTTTAGACATGCTCACTGCCATGTGGCTTCTAAAATGGGCATTTGGACAGTGCACTATTTTTAAAACTTGATCTTTGTTCCTAAATATGTCCAATAGAGGTTACTTTGAGCTATAGGTATTTTTGTGAATGTAGGTTTCAGGGCAATATAGGGTCTCTCATTTGTGTCCCCTTTTCTTGTCTGACCCTGTTGAAGACAAGCAACTGCAATTACTCATGTTCTTGAAAAAAAAAAAGAAAGAAAGAAACATCTTATGAAGACAGCCGTGCTCATTGTGTAACATTTTCCATGACTATTATTGGCTTGGTGAGGACCATAACACACTCAATTAGGCCCTGGAGCGACTTTCCTGACTGTTGAGAAAAGCAGGTCAGCTGACTGGGGAATTGCATCAGTTGTCTGTATCTGTGTTTACTGTAGGTACAGTTCCAACACCACAGCTTTCTCTGTAAAGCTACTGGTTTGTGCTCGATCGATACACCGACGATTTGCATAATCCACACTCTGTTTGCAAATGGAATGGGTGCTCAAGTATGAACCGTTTTTTTTTTGTTGGCTTTGCTGGTGTCCTGGGTTGAAGTATGGTGAGGTGGGTGGGTGGGAAAGGAGACCCAGACGGTGGACCCTGGGATAAGATGCAGGCTCGGAGAGGGGATTGACGTCCCATCATCTGGGGCTCTTGGCTGAGTCTGCTGCTGGCGGTGCAAGAGTCTGTTTACCGTGCATCCATCAACCCCTGTGTCCTGCCTCAGAGACGATCGATAGTGAACACAAAAGCTCATTGATGACAGACAGCTCCTTGACAAACATATAGCATTTTTTTTCTGTTGAGTCTAGCAATAATCTCCAAGGTCACTGCCAGTCATTCTTGACTGGTGTCACACTGAGGACGGATCACGTGGACTGGTTTTCTTGAGCATTGGGGGACGAGACAAAAGGGGTCTCTGCTGTCTTTCTAACGAGCACTTAGTGTAGAGGGCGAAAAAAAGAAAGGGGGGGGGGCACTTCAACACATCTTGTGTTGGAAAAAAGAAAGAAAAAAAAAATCCCTGCCATTATGTGGATGATTGGTCAGGGTCATCATCCGGTGAAAACGTGCAGGAGAACAGTAATCACACTGGCTCAAATCGTCGCTTTTAATCATCTGCCATTCAGAGAACGCAGTAACTTACTGCTCCAGCAGATCATGAGGTGAAATGACTGCTCCCAAAGCAGACCTCTACAATATGGGCAACACACATCACCATACGTTTTACCATAGAAAACAGAAGGGCTGCACGTCTATGCTTTTGGCTACTTTAAGTGTACTGCTTTAGAGGTTTATGGGTAACGGAAGGACAACAAAAGGATGTAGGATATAGCAGCCAGATGGACAGAGAGAGGAGAAAAAATAAAAGAGATAGACAGATGAAGACAGATATGATGAAGGGACAAAACATAAGATGAAAGACAAACACTGCAACAGTGAGAGAGAGAGAAATAGAGAGAGGGAGAGAGAGGGAAAGAAAGAGCAAAAGAGCACTACAGCATACATAAGCCCTTCAGACTGTGTGGTGCTGGGGTGGGGACTGTGTGTGTGTGTGTGGGGGGGGGGTAGGTGGCACGAGCGCAAGGAGTTACGACTGGGGCTCCCGCTCATAACTCCAGGTGAGGCTTTTCCCCTCTCGGCTCTGCCAGCCAGCTGTGGGCCAGTGAGTGATGGGGGGAGCTGGCAGGCCATTAGCTGCCGCTGGAGCTGTAGGACTGGCGATAGGGCGAGCAAGAGAGGGAGAGTGAGAAAGAAAGACAGAGACAGTGAGAGAGTGGAAGAGAGAGAGAGAGAGAGAGAGAGAGAGAGAGAGAGAGGGAGAGAGAGAGAGAGCAGGCTCAGGTAATTAAATACACACACAAGCAGGCAGACAGGAGGGGTGGGGGTGTGGATGTGGGTGTGGGTGGAGGTGGAGTGGAGTAGGGTAGGTTGGGGTGGAGTGGAGTGGAGTGGAGTGGAAGGGGACGCTGCTGCTGGGCCGGCCGCAACAGATTTATGTAGCTCGGTAATGCACACACTAAACCCGGCCTGCCGACCACAGCCACACTTTACTGCCAATCTTATGAAGCATTAGCTAGCGCACCATGCAGTGGCATTCCATCACTCTCTCTCCCTCTCTCCTTCTAGATCCTTCTATTTTTCCTGGCCCCGGACTGTTCACTAATACGCCTCTTCCTCTCCCCCTGCTGCCACCGATGAGCCAGACAGAATTCATTTTTTTTCTCTTCTGCCCAGATGTCGACGTTGAGCCGCTATTAGTTCATGACAGCACGAGAACAGATCGCTGCGTTTTACTTGTTGTCGTTCCCGTCTGGGTCGCCTCGTCTCACTCTCGAACGGCTCACCTGGTGACATCACAACGTATTTTCACCCAAAAGTGAAAAAAAGTGAAAAAAAAGAAGTGAAAAAAAAAAACAGGGTTCAAGAGGCAGCATAGATCATGCTGGTTTTATATCTATCCTATCGCTCACCTCCTGGATTGTAGAGGCATGAGATCCAACTGATGAAGAACAACAAAAGAGATAAAAGCAGAGGATGATAACACGAGGGAGAGAGTGCAGCGAAGGTGAGAGAATGGAGAGAATGAAGGACGTGCAGATATTCATCCAGGGGAGATGTCAGCACAAAACAGACAACCAGACACAGCGAATTTAACCAATCGACAAAATGCAATGTTCTGACCAATTCAAGAGAGAGGGGTGGGTGGGTGTGTGTGCGTGTGTGTGTGTGCATCAGCAGCACAGCAGACTGCGGTTATCAATGTTGACAGGCATACAAGCCGTTTATGGGAAAAGTGGAGTAGGAATGGAAGGGGAAAAAAGAATAGAGAAAGCAACAAGGAAGCTTTGCTTTCATCTATCCCCAATTGAATTACTGCCGTAATGCGCACAAGACAGGATAATATCCTCTGACGAGAGGGATGCCTAGGAACTGCCGACGGACAACATATATGTATACTGTACCTCCCCGAGGCCTCAACCCCTCCCATGCCCCCCAACTTTGCACGTCTATTTATGCTACCTGGGCTTGCAGTGAAACTCTACTGCAGCCCTCAGAAAGAACAAGAGAAGAGAAAGAGAGAGAGAGAGAGAGAGAGAGAGAGAGAGAGAGAGAGAGAGATGATGCTGGGGGAAGAGTAGGGTGGAGATCGCATGACCCCATGCGCAGGCAGATGGAATACTAATAAGATAGAGAAAGTTGTGGAAGAGGGGAAGAAAACTGCAAGGGTGGGGGAGTGGAGTGTGCACACACACACACACACGCACACAAAAATGCACAAACATACAGATGCACATACACACACTTAGAGTGCACCCCCAAACTCTCTCACCGGCAAAAGCTCTCTCTCTGACACACACACATACATAAACACACACACACATACACACAGAAACAGAGGGGGGTGGAGAAACATATTTTCACATTCTCCTTTCTGGAGCTTGCTTAAACTTTCACACAGACACACAAAGCCACAGAGGTCCAAAGGGAAAAAACAATGTCCACCAAATGAGGCCCAGTGGGTCTCTGGGAGTTATCAGGACTTTGGAGGCGTCAGATCACAGCTCTCCTCACTGTGGCCTTATGGAGGAGGACCTCCCATCAGTACATACAAAAAAATCACCACCAAACCATCATCAGTTCTTACACGAACTGTGTTGAGTGAGTCTTTTTACAGCACACACTAAGGATCATTATAGGTCAGCAGTGAGTTTTAGGACGCAGGCAGAGAACACAACAACAACCTGTGCGGCCTCATCATTGTTGCTGTAATTGGTTTTCCTCAAGGCTTTTTTTCCAGTCCTGTCACTGGTAGTCACAGCTAAAGCCTTGTCTAGTTGGTACTGGGGTGCTATTAGGCAAGACCAGGTCATCCTTTTTCAGAAACTGCAAATATAGAGTTTTGTCTGTATGTCCAAAATTGAAGTAGCTAACTGTGCTCAGAGGCCTGACATCTTGAACTGAAAGAAATATTATATACCAAAAGGAAAAAAACAAACAAACAAGCAAAACAACAAGAGGGGGAGTGTGTTTTAGATTCTAGTCATGTAAACTGGACATGCTCAGAATGTTCAAATGGCCTGAAAACTACCTACAGTAGATGCCAAAAAAAAGAAAGTTTCAACGCCAAGCTGAAAATAACTGGGTTAAACTGAGAACCCACACAGGTTGGAGGGGTGGACAGACAATGGGGAGGGAGGCCCAGGCTGGCCAGACAGCTCCTATTTTTTCCCTACATCAGAAAAGCCGTCTTTTTTTCTGGCAGTGCAGTCCCAATGTTTGTCGAGCCTTTCTGCAAAGCTACAGTATGTACTTACAAATGTCCCCAGCCTGTAGGTATACAGCTCCCCAAGGGAACCTGTGGCCCTTTCATTTGGCTGAGTGAAACAATTAAGCTCTCTCGTATTTACACCACAGGGACTGTGTGTTATTATTGTCTCTAATGGCTCAACAGTTTTAAGTTTAGGGTAATGTGTGGAATAAAAACCAAAGGTTTCAATCATAAAGGGAATTGTGGACATGATCGAGCAATAAAGCAACCTTGGACAGTCCGGCAATTTGTGAGACAGCATGAAAAGAAATACAACAACAAAAAAATACCATCACATTTGGTGTGAGTGTCTCTCTTGCTTTTAATGTAATGGCTTCCGGACGGTGTGTTCACAGAAGCATTTTCAGCATGCGAGTGTAAACAATTATTGCCTATTTACGTCTAGGCAGGGGATAAAACTGATTATAGAATGCACGGTGCAGGAGGTTTTAGAAATACTGTCATTACTGCGTATCAGCATACTGCAAAGTAAGTTGGCAATACACCGTCAGCATATGCACCGGCGTCTACACAGATTTTATTGACTTTCTGTGTTTGAGAATGGCAGTTAGTACACAAAGAATGTGGAGCGTTCATTTGACAGCATGCTAGAGTAAGGTATAGATACAGTATATACCAAACGTCTCTGCTCCATCTCCGCAGTTCTATTCAGATGCAACCGTCAGAATATGACGTGACACCTACATGGCAACACACAAAAATCAACATGTGCACTAAACCAATACTCAGTCCCTCAAACACATACACACACACACACGCACACAATCTTTCTGTCTCTTTCTCTCTCTCTCTCTCTCTCTAACACACACAAACATACATACACACACACACACACAAAGAGATACGTGCACGCACATCATCCAACCCAAACCTGCGCTCAAACACATGTTACTCCTAAGGTGGTTTGACATGTCTGCAGTGTCTGCAGGAATCAGCTCATTTCTGCGCCATTTGAACCATATTGCCCATTTCCTCACCCACTGCCTTGGAGCAGCCATGATTCAATGGAGCCCATTTTCCTGTGCTAGTCCAATGCACTCTGTGTAGTACTTCAGCGATTTCATTTTGACCATTATCGTTAGAGGTTGAGACCAAAATTAGATGCAGCCTCACTAATTATCTGACAGTCGGCAGCTAATTATCCCTCTCTGTGAGGAAAGAAAAAAGAGAGAGAGAAGACAGAACTGCAGAAAAGGAAGGGAAAAAAGGCAGTTTGCTTCCTTTCCTGTTTGCTTTTTTGCTATTGTACACAAGCGCTGTGCAACCCTGTGAGGATGCTGGAGTGACTGTAGCTCATCCATTGAAGATGAGCAGTGGTGATGGTTAGCGAATGACAATCGAGACCCTGTGACCAATCAAGTGCAAGCATGGCTGGATGAAAGGCCTTGGGGGGGGGGGGGCTTGGCTATGGGAATGAGGGCTGAGACTACTGGTTGGGGGGCAGCGGTGGCTGGTGGGTGCACTGGGGGAGCTGGTGTCAGCGTCAGCAGTCACGCCAGTTCATCTCTCTCTCTCTCGTGCGCTCTGTTTCTCTTAGATCCACTAATTATCTAAGAGATAACACTTCAATGTGTGGAAGCAGATCAGGTCCAGCACTCCTCTCACAGAGGGCATGATGGCAGTGGTTCCCCTCTTCCTTTCTTTCCATCACTCTCACTCTCTCTCTGCTCCCTCTCTCTCTCTTTCTCTCTCTGTGCTCCCTCCTCCTCGAAGGGACGATGAGAGATAGATAGGAGCAGCAGCCAGCCCCAGCCCGTCACCCCTGACCGTGGAAGTGCTGGAGCGGGCGACCCTCAGCAGGAGGCGGATAGGGGCGGGGGGCAGGGGGGCTGGGCGTCTCTGGGTAAACAGCCGTGGTCTGGGAGTGAGCGATGGGCTTGTCGTTTGTTTTGCTAATGGGTGTTTTTCTCCTTCACCCTCCACAGGGAGAGAGATCTAATGAGCCGCCCACCCGCCGGCTCCTCTACACCCCCCCACAACACCACCCCCAACCCCACACCTCTCTTTTCCTGCCACCCAACCACGAGTCTGATGCTTTAACCTCCACATACACCATGCATCTGATTGTGTACTCCCTGCACACACACACACACAAAAAGCATCATCTTATAGACACAAACACTCCCACATACTGTACACAGTTATCTGCATTTCTGTTTATAAGCAGACAAACACAAACAAGTCAAACAGGAAAGAAAGGCCAAATGTCATACTTAACTCATCTACGCACTGGACACACACACACATACACACAAACACATACACACACAGATGGTCATAAGAACACATTAACACACAAACACTCCCATGGCTCCCTGCAAAACCATTTAATTAATTCACCAGAGGCCCAAACATGTAAGATATAAAGGGGGTAAAGACTACCCACATAAACACATATGCACACACACACACAGACTCCTACACTCACTCACAGACAGACTCAAAAGCAAACTCAGACACTTCTAGTCTAGCAAAGCTATTTAATTAACTCACTGGAGAGCCCCAGCCATAGAAAATAGAAACGTGCTCAGTGATCAGGACGGGTCAGATCAAACGTCATGTTACATGAGACGGCAGCAAAAATCAATGACCTTTGATGGATTTTGCCCCCATAAATGTTACTGTGTATATATGGAGAGATGTTCCATCGATTAGTAATTTATACAGCTATTCTTTTTTTTTTTTTTTTAGTGGCTCAACCCATGGAGCTTGTGGGGTGACATCACCAAAGCGAGTGTCCTTTATCTGTACTGCACGTGGCTATGGCCTCACGGAGTCTGACCACGATCAGATCTATCGTCTTTGAAACACGACATGAAAGCTGCCTGACAGCACTGAATGGCCATGACTAAAAGGCGCACCTGTGCTAACTGGTCACCCGCACTAATGAGTGATCTTTGCATTGGTGTTCATTAGTGTGATCAAGGCAAAGCCATAATGAAAAGGAGACTGCAAGTTCAAAGTGTGTATGGGCAGCTATCAAAGAAACTAAAGTTGAAGTACTTTGTCTTTTCTGTCTCTCTCCTTTTCAATGTTTACAATTATTTATTTATTTTTCCAGACGGGATCTGCGGCTGGAGATCTGGCAGCCAATGCAAACTGTGCTTTATTTTGATTAGTGTGACATCATCTATAATGTGTGTAAATATGATAACCATCTGGAAACATCCATAAACAGGTGCTTTCTGCAAGATGCCTCCTCAGTTCTGCTGCTCACCCGAAATGTACCATTCCTCCTTGCCCGCCTCTGCAACGCAACGCCCTGTCAAAATCACCACAAAGTTTCTTTTTTTAAAATCCCTATTTTTTTCCTGTCAAAGTGTCTCTCCATTAAGGAGCAGGCGGAAAACAAGTTGGGAAAAGTCAATTAGTTTTGGTCTTAATTAGGCACGTAAACATCAAAATGCATACCTGTCTTTGGTGAAGTGCCTTGTTTTTTCAGAGGTGCTGAAGAGAATTGAACTGAGAGCGCTATCTGCTTGGCATAATTACGTCTGATCTGCAATCATATGCATAGTTACAGGAGAGCAGCACCTACCAGGCATCAGATGCCAGCCCTCACACATGAGGTTACGCATGCTGTGGACGCCCTAGGCCAAAACGGATGCATGGGGAGAGGTGGGGAGATTGGTGATAGGGTGTGTGTGTTGGGACTTGGAGGTGTGTGTGTGTGTGTGTGTGTGCATGTGTGTGTGTTAGGACTGGGGGGAGATATGTGTGAGTGTATGTGGTTGGAAAAATCATCCCAGCGAGAGAAAAAAAAAAAGAAAAACAAAAAAAGCACTTCTGTAAACATCGGCACAAAGGAGACAGCCTTCAGTGTTGGTCCATATGTTCACCCTCCTCCCCTCCCTCTCACCAAAGCGTCTGGAGAAATCGGATCTCTGAGTGGGCACCCGCGGCTGAGCAGGTGTGTGTGTGTGTGTGTGTGTGATGAGCGCACAAACCACTCGCCCGCCCGCCCGCCCAACATGCAATCAGAGAGACACACACACACACATCACTATTCACCTTCCATAGGGTGCCGTCGGGATGGGGGAAAAGCTCAACCTTGCCATGACATCAACTCCCCTCCGAAACTGAGATAACTACCATCCCTCTCTTATGCGTATACGTTTTCACAGATGCGTCTGTAAAACAACTACATCTCAAACGCTGCAGCGTGTCCTGTTTTGTTGCTGTTTAATGTGGTTCGCCATGAAAATATTCAATTCCCACTCTCTTAACAAATATTTCAACAAGTCCTTCCCTTGATTTATCGTGTTGTGGTTGTTTGAAGGCCCCTGCATGTATTTGCACTCTCTCCTTCTTGTGCTTTGATTTTCTTCAGGCGTGCACAGAGGCCCAGGCGCCATTGCAGGCTTCCGGTGAGACAGAGTGGGAGATGAGCTGGAGGAGCTTTTTCTTGCTTGCCGTGAAACATTTGCTCTGGTTTGAGTTTCAGAACTGATTAATCACTTTCATTAACTCCATCGATTCCCTCCCCCTCTCTCTCTCTCTCTCTCTCTCTCGCCTGGACCTCTCTCTGCCACTCATGGCTTATTAAACAGCCCTGGCCTCGAAACAACCAGGAGCTCCAAGAAGAAACTCGGGAGATAGCTCCACCACACATGTGCACATGTGCCTCCCCACCCCTTTCTTTCTCTCTTTCTCTCTCACACTTGTGAACAAATGTATGCTGGGATCCCACAAGCACCCTCAGACATGTATACACATACAAATTTATGAGCAAACATAAACATACACACAAAGGTAAAAATGCTTAAGCATGCATACACATATGGGCACATAAATACTGTATATACTGTCACATCCAACTCTACTCACATTCATATGCAAGTGCACAGACACAAACACACAAGCTGACATGAAATCAGCCACACACTCCACTCCTTTCTTAGACTCTCTTGACTCCTTCCTTCATTCTCTCTCTCTCTCACACACACACACACAGTCTTCTTTCATCTCCACAGCATCTGCAGAATTACTGTAGGAGCTCCTGTCTGTTGGCAGGCCTATCCATCATGTCGGGCGCGAGACAGACAGTATAGCACATCCCTGCACGGCCCACTATGCCCAATCTGCATTGGACCACCTTCATTAAAACACGGCCCAAAAAAAAAAAGAAAAATCTGAAAAAGATACACGTAGGCAGTCTAATTTAGCCCTGCTATCACACTACCTGGTATATTCATCAAAAAACTGATTTCGAGAGTGACCCTTTAATGGAATTAAAAATAACACAATCTGACATGTTCGCGGAGGTCCGCCCGAGTTTAATTACTCTCTGCGGTCTCATTTCAAGAAAGGATGGGCCAGTGCAGATGCACTTTTTTTTTCAAAATGGCATTTGTTATAGATACCCACACAATCTGTGTTGCCAAAGATGTCGTTGTCAAGCAACCATGATAATGAGTCCGTGTTCATAAACAGCTTTGCTGTGTAACTGACACCACTGCTGCTGGAAATGCTTTTTTCTGATGAAAGCTGGTAAGCAGCAGTGTTCTGGTGTCCACAAAAGGCCTCAGTCACAGCAACAGCTAAAAAAAACATGATCCCTAAAGGCTGGCAACAGGGGAATTAGTTTTTTGTTGGCGCTGTGTTTTACATTGTGCAGTAAGTACTCATGAGTAAGTGAAACTTTTCTTCCAAAACAGATTCACAGAGAGAGAGAGAGAGAGAGATGGAGAGAGAAAGAATGGTAGAAAATATTTGACTGTGATACACGACTGAACTGAAGGTTCTCCAGAGAACAGTGAAAAAAAAAAACAACTTGTAATGTAGAAACAAAAAATAAAGCAATGAAAAGGAAAACAGGACTATGAGAAGGAGACAGAGAAAGGGAGGGAGGGACGGAGAGGGAGAGAGAGAGAGAGAGAGAGGGAGTGGGAGAGAGAGCGTCTAAGTTATCAGGACCCAGTGTGAAAAGTAGCCTGGGGTTAGTCCTCATACTGTACTCCCACTTCAAACAGCACCAGCCCGCAACAGAATCCCAAATTCCTTTACATCCTATCCAACAGCCCCATCACATTTGGAAAATCAGCGTAAAATAGACACTGCGTATATCCCAGTTGGCGTACAGTACTGCGCCTAGCAAAAAAAAAAAAAAAAAAGACAAAGAAAAAAAAATATATTTTTAGCTTAGTGAGCTAAGGAGTTGGTCTGCTGCAGCTCTGACTCTCCCACCATATGTAATCCTTTGCAGTGGAAACCATGGCGATAACTAAAGGCACTTTTTTATTTTACAGAAAGAAGGTGAAACGTCTGACAACAGTGCACTTCCTGTAAACTGTAGTCAAAATTGTCAGCATGCAGTAGGTGGACAGCCAGACCGATCTGTCTGGACAGCATGCATCCTCATTAAGTTGAAGCACCAGTCTGGATTTTAAACACATCAATCAAGACAAGAAACTTGAAGCTCACTGTCGCTACCCTGCTGCCAACAAATTGGCGACCATTAGGTCTCGTTGGCCCAACGCGATGCCTGCGCTGGCTCTACGTTTTCTCTGCCTCCCCCTCCTCTGTGGCATTAGGCCACTACATAACGTGGTGATGTTTATGGCTTCTCCTCGGAGGCTCCTGCTGGTTTGGAGCTTGTCCTGTTTTTTTTCTTTTTTTCCCCGATCACACTCCTCTGATTTGTATGACAATGAATCCAGGGAGGAAAAGTGACAAAGGCTAAGCTGAAAGACATGGAGAGACTGAATAGAGCAATTGATATCTGGAGACTGAAAGAGCAAGAAAAGAAGAAAGAAAGAAGGTGAGTGAATGAGAGAGAGAGTGATAGAGAGTGTGAGTGTACATGTATGAGTGTTAGAGGGAGATAGGGAGGAAGGGAGAGAGGGAGCACGAGAAGGCGAGAGAGAGGGAAAGGGAGGGAGGAGGAGAGAGAGAGAGAAAGAGAGAGAGAGAGAGAAGAGAGAAGGAGAAAAGCCACGGCCCTCCTGGGCTGGTGGCTGACACTAGTGAGGGATTACTGAAGGGAGGAGCCGAGCCATATGGCGGTGTGGCAGCCGGGGATCCGCAGGGAGAGAGCATGGCGCGGCACGGGGCGCATTAGCTTGCAACAGGCCCCTTCTACCGCTTCCTCTGCACTGCAGCAGCAGGACGCCCAGGAACCAGCCACAATGACATCAGGCGCTCCCACCTCGGTGGCGGTGGCAGTGACGACGGCAGCCGGATCCTGACCGAGCCGAGCCGAGCTGCTCCGCTTGCCCTGGTGCTGACGCTGGCGGAGAGCCAGGGGAAGAAAAATCACCTGCTCAGCGGTGACAAGCCCAGAGATACTTCTGCCACCAAATAACAACCTGGGTACTGCGCATAGGCAGGGAGAGGAGGGGGAAAAGGGAAAAAACAACAAAGACCCCCCCATCCCCCCCAAACACACACACACACCCCCCCCCCAAACTCCTCCTTTCCTATCTTTTCCCGCTCATGCGTCCAGATAATAAAAGAGTGAAGGCTTTCATGCGGGATCAGCGTGCCTTGGCCCTTATCAAGCAGCAGAGGGGAGAGTCATAATAGCACTGCGTTTCACACCAAAAAGCGCCACTGTCGTTAAATCAATAAGTCATTACCTTTAATGGGATAAGCACTTTGAAAACTAATTGAAAACAGCTCCATTTACTTCGGCCAGACCCCTTAATGCAAACAATACTGTTGTTACGGCTGAAAACTGAGGATGGGGAGAAAAACGCTTGCTAGGCCCCTGCAGTCCGTGCACGGTAATCTGGAGAACAGTTTTGCATTTAGCATACATACACATAGACACACACACACACACACACAAACAAAAAAACAAACTCCAAGCAGGATGCAGTATTTAGACACCGGAGAGGCCCTGTTCTTTGTGCATGCTCCCAGAATGGTGCAGGCGACTGCCATTTTTTCGCTTAACTGCAAAGCTGTCAAATAGGCTGGAAATTCATAGCCAAGGGGGGTATTTCACCATCCAGCCCACTTCCAAAGATCTCTCTCCCTCCAGCTCACTCGAGTCACTCATTCTTTTTTATTTAATGTTTATGTTTTTTCAAAATTTTAAGCTTAGTAACCTGATTAGGTAATAGTGACTATCGAGACTTTGCCACTGTGATTTTAGGGAATATTGATTTATATGAGGGGAAATGAATGTACAATCCCAATCGAAAGCTTTTGTGGCCCTGCGCCAGCTCTTACCTCTGAGTGCCTGTGAACACAATTTTATGCGATTTAAACCACACTGAGCTTGGAACAGCAAAAAAGACACATATTCGCCCTAATTTTTTCTCTCTTACCTTTCCACTTTTTTTTAACCATATTCCCACCATTTTCAGCTTAGCCATATTAGCAAAGCCATCTGTAGGTCTCAGCATATAGCTGTACACACACGAGAGAACCATCACTGTCTGTCACTTGCCTGTGTAAACCAGTACCTAAATCTCAAACTGACAAGCAAAAAAAGATTTTATTGAGCAGCACCAATAAATGAAACCAAATTGTAATCTACAAATCTACACAATGGTAGCAAAAGGCCTTGGTAGGCTGTGTTAAAATCATTGAGAGGTGCATCAAAGGGAGGTGCACGGCACTCATGTGTGCCTGCCAGTGTGCCTCAATACTGACATTGGGTTCTGAGAGGTTTCCTCTATCACAAGTGCCCTAGCCAAAAACCTGCACTTTTCCTGGAGTGAGATTGCTGTCTGAAATCCCAGAGGAGTGTGTCTGCAGCTGTACTATTGTGTAGTCCCAGCATCTAACCACATTACCCATTACGGACCACGGTCGTGACTGCAGGTCCACGCCTCGGATTAGCTAACAGGTGGGGAAGATGATCTGAGCTGCTTCTCCTGTGGAATCTTGCCCCCCTGAACCTGGATGACACATCCATCCTTCCACCAATCCACCTATTTATCTATTCGTGCATGTCTACGTACCCCTCACCCCTAAAACATCACCAATACACACGCCCACACATACACACACACACTCTCTCCATCTCTCTCTCTCTCACACACACTCACACACAGATGCACAACACTTAACTGGAGGAAATAAACATGCTTGCATAAATATATACGTAAATTAGCAAAGCAGGGCACCATCTGTTTGATCCCAACCCCCACTCCCCTCACCACCTACACACATCCCCTTCACTAATGGAGCCGCTCAATTACGCTTGACTTTCAGTGGAGTGACGGGGACAAGTGGCTAATGCTAATGAGCCTGGGCGGGAGTGTGAGCGGACACTGGCCCTGGCGTCAAACATGAGCGAGGGCATCGGCGTCGCTGTTGTTGTTGTTGTGACACGGCAATGCGGACACACGGTGACTCTCTCTCCCCTCTCCAGAGTCCCTTTGCGGTGCCCTCGACGACGGGGACAACGAGGGAGGCAGGCCCCCACGAAGTCAAGGAGGCGCGCCCCCCGCTGTCCTATCCTTGAACGCTACGCGCACACAGCGGCACCAAATTGGGTGTGCAAATGGCTAATGTGTGTAATGGAATTGAGAGCCGGCCCTGCGTAAGGGCGTCTGCTAAGCAAATAAATAATTTAATGCAAATCCCAGCGTCGTTCCTCCTGCCAATTAAGCTAACCCGTTTTAGCTGTAAGTGATTTTATTACATTAGCATGCCGTAGCTCTGACTGCATTAGTGCGGGTTTAATCAGTCTGCAATCAAATTAAAGCGGAAGACAGAAGGAGGATGTGCCTAGCCTCCACCAAGCACCTTGCTAGCTGCACCTGTGAGTTTCACCCCCCCCCCCAAAAAAAAAAAAAAAAAAAAACTATATTTAAATGCCTTTCATACATGAGTCAAGCATGCTTCAACAGACAGCAGTCAAAATATTTACTCACTAACAAACAAACACATTTCCTAATACACATACTTAAGCATGTAAACGTACAAACAAGTGAAGAGACATGCCATAGGATGCAACTCTAAGACATATTTAACAGGGATTTCCACTATTGACATCTCAAGCTCTTGGCAGCTTATTCTGTATATTTAAATACCCTCGCCACTCACTCCTTTCCTCCAAACTCCCTCCTCTCTGGTGCGTGTGTGTGTGTGTGTGTGTTTTGTGAGAAATCGAATCCAGAAACATTGGTGCGGCACTCTTCCCATCATGCACCTGCCATCTCAGCTTGTAGTCCCTGAAAGGAGAGCTGCCAAACGGAACACATGAGAACATACACTTGTGAATACACCCTACACTAATATCACTGTAAACCATCTCCTTTAATTGCTCGCCAAATCAAACGTTCTAGTGTCAGGTGATACTGACATCCTGTTGATTCATTGTATCCAGTCTATAAGGTTAACACTTGCTGATTTCTTCATCCCTTGTTTTTCATCACTCAACAACTTCATGTTCACCAGGAACGGAGCGTAAGAAAATAGAGAGAGAGAGAGAGAAAGAGAGACAGAGAGAGAGAAAGAGAGAAACAGCTTTGTGCATGCTGTCAACCGAAACTGGAACAGTCTCGCAAAGCTTGATAAATCTGCCAGCATAGAGTTTGGACTCTGAAGACTTGCCAAAAGTCATTCTTCATCCTCTTGTTTTCAATCTTTTGTTGTTTCCTTTACTTATGGGGAGTTGGGGCGGTGTTTGCAACATGAGCGATGCGGTAGCCCTGAAGGGGGAGTGTGCTGAGGGTCTTAAAAGATTCACCATGCTGACAGATGGTAGTGATGCCTGACAGACAGAGCCAAGGTGTAATCATGAAGGAGACATGTTTTAACACAATCTGCTCAAACATTCACACACACGCCCATATACAGAAAAACACATATACAGACAGACATACAGAGGCATACATACTATACACAACAGTAAAGAGGCATGTGTATGTGGATACACACACACGCACCCGCACACACACACACACTCTAATCCACCCACACGTAGACACACACAACACGTTGTGTTGCTTCCACTGAGGACTCCAATCATTGCATCTCAAGAAGCCAAGCGCTCGAAAGCCCCCCACAACACTTCTGAGAGCAACTGAGCGAGGAAGATGAGCTGAGGCGGCTGCTGCTCTTCTTCGCCTCGCTACGACTTTCCACAAAAAAAAAAAAAAACGCTCATCATCGGCTGTCCAGACAAACTATATGTGTTCATTTTTATTTCACTCTAATTAACTGTTGGCCCTCCTGTCGAGAGCTGCAGCCACTAATGAGGACGTTCACACGAGGCAGAGAGAGAGAGAGAGAGAGAGAGAAAGAGAGAGAGAAAGAAAGAGAGAGAGAGAGACGCTGAGATGAGGCTCTCCTGTCTCTTTCACCCAGCGTTTTCCATCTCTATCTTTGAACTGTCACATGAGAACTGAGAAGAGGGACGTCTCCATCTTACCACCCTCCCCCCCCCCCCAAACGGCATCCCATCCCCCACCCCATCCTCTCATTGGAGCGCAAAAGAGAACACAACAAGCGAATGAGCCCACAGGTGTGAAGATGAAAAAAAAAGCCTGAGGTAAAGCAACCCCTGTATACACACACACACACACACACACACACCTTGGAAATGAGAAAAACTGGTGAGTATGTACGGAGAGGCAGAACGACTCCTCTGTTGGGTGCAGGTCTGGCTCAACAGCGAAATCACAACAGTGTCAGACCAAGAAGTCATGCATGGACGCAACTGGGTTGATATATTCTCTGGTGTTTGTGCTTTGTGTGTGTGTGTGTGTGTGTGTGTGTAAAAATGTGTGTGCATGACAGAGAGAGAGAGAGAAAAGAGAGAGGGTGTATGTTGTATGTGTGTATATTTGTGTGTGTGAATATGTGTGTGCGCTATAGTTTGTACAGTATATACTTTATATGCATGTCCGTGTGTACTGAGATTAGGGCTGTCTGTATGGGGTGTACATTTTGTGTGTGTGTGTCCGCGTATGCATGTGTGTGTGTGTTTGTGTACGCGTGTGTGCTTGTGTGTGTGTGTGTGTGTATGCATGTGTGTGTGTGTTTGTGTACGTGTGTGTGTGTGTGTATGTGTGATCAGGAGTGTATGTTTATGGTGAGAAGTCATTGTACTGTTGTTGTGCTCTGGCTGTTGATTGCCCAAGGCTCGGCAGCCCGTCGGTCTAAACAACATGGCTCCTGCACCGCTGACCCTCTCCTCCCAGCTGCCCTGTTCTGCAGCTCCCACTCACCAATCAAGGCCTTGCACTGTCCACATTAAAGAAGGGGGGAGGGAAAGAAAGAAAAAAAGAGAGGAAAAGAGAGAGAGAATGAGAAAAAGAGATAGAGAGAGAGAGAGAAGGGGGAAAAAATCAATTGGAAGCGTCTCAATTAATCTGGCGAGTGGTGGATTGATTGCAGCCCTAAACTGGGTAAACAGGATTGTCTATTTAAAGGCCATGATCCCTTAATCATCACTTTAGCTCAAATAGAGCCCAATGGTCACATCTGTCGTGCCGGACTGGCCGCACAAGTCAGGGGGGCCTCCCCTCCTTCACCCCACCTCTCCAGCAGCCACAACCTCACAAAACAATACAATAATAAAAACAAAAAAAAAAAACAAAAACCGGGGCACCAGTGGGGGTTTTTGTCCACCACAATCCTGCACCCAAACTCTTACCTGGCAGCCCTCCACCCCTCCCCAGGGTCAAAATAACCACTACAGGCTTTCACTTATTCAAAGCAACCAAGGGGAATGAACCCACAGCAGTATGGGCTTTCATCTCTTATGCGAAGAAACCCACAGCAATGCTACTGCAGAGGCTTCCTCTTATTCAAAGACACCAAGGTAAAGCTAAAGAACCCAGTGCAACGCTCCAGTACACAGTGGAAGGCAGAAGGCATAGGAGCTGAGCCTGTGCAGTATGGATGCTCTCTGTTTCTCTGCCATTCCTATAGTGTGTGTGTGTGTGTGTGTGTGTGTGTGTGTGTGGGTTGGGGGGACGGGAGCCATACTGCCGCCGAAGATAACACCAGGGAAACAAAAGGCGAGCCAGAGCACACAGGGCGAACATTGGTGCCTCGTGTGCCCAGCACAGCGTGAGCGTGAATTATTCTAATGTCTGGTTTTTATGGCGCTGCGGCGGGGAGGGGAGAGGGCCTCGGGGTGCAGGAAACTTCCAGGCGTGGAGGGGGAGAGCAGAGGCCAGATGGATGCTGCCTGCCTGCCCGACAACCCCTCAATCCCCCCCCTCCCAACACACACACACACACACACACACACACACACACACACACAGACACACACACTCCTTCCCACGTGCACCCAACAGCGCCTCTCCATCCTCTCCCCCTCTCTTTCTCTCTGAGCAGCTATCAGAGCTCAGGCCAGGCTTTTTTGTTGTGCGCCATGCAGAGCTGCTAACCGCAAGACAGGCCCCAGCCCACTGGAGTTTACCCACTGCTGCACCCCACCCCACCACATCTCATCCACATCCCCTGCTCTCTCTCAACAACGCCCTCCTTCTCTCTCTCTCTCCTCCTCCTCTCTGTGTCTCTGTCCATCTACCTTGCTGCTGATTTACTGGAGTCTATCTGTGAGGGGGATCGTTGGAGGAGCATTGCTTATTAAGAGGCTTGTGTCTTAGGATGGCTTCTTGACTGATTGTATGGTTGAGAGGCAGAGAGTGAGCAGAGGGCAGAGGATGCACATACATACGCATGTGTGCACACACTCACACACACACACTCATGCACTCACACACACACTCACGTGCACATGCACAGACACACACACACACACACACAATCGCACTCACACACACACACAGACACATACTTGTACACACACACACACACAACCACACACAGACCTCTGTGTATAATTGTATGTGGACTGGCAGGCTCATGTCTGCAACATTCAGGAGGAGCTCATGAGTGTCGGCCCGGAGAAACTGG
The DNA here is from genome assembly GCA_027481765.1 of Tenualosa thibaudeaui. NCBI lineage: Eukaryota > Metazoa > Chordata > Actinopteri > Clupeiformes > Clupeidae > Tenualosa > Tenualosa thibaudeaui. The sequence continues at coordinate 4,867,974 of JAIFZK010000024.1, forward strand.
CGAGATCCATCTCAATAAAACCCCTCCTAAAGCACTCCCCGTGGGCACCCGGCTCACACCCAGCTCGCATCCACTCTCTCTCTCTCTCTCCCTACTCTCTCACGCACAGCACATCCAGTGCTGTCCATCAAACACGTCCACAGGCACCATCCTATATGACACACCCACACTTGTAGGTCTGCAGTGCCGGGTGCCATACAGTCAAAGGCAGATGTAAAATACAGACAATGCAGTCCCTCAACAGACATAAAATATATACTCTATTCAACACACACACACACACACACACACACACACACACACACACATTCACCTTTCAGCATATAGCCACAAATCCAAGTGCACGCACACATATTTAAATCACACACATAAAAGATTCCAATAGACAAACACACACTCTGTCTCTCTCGAAGAATAAGCTGGAGGGGGAATCGCACTGGCAAGAAAGACTACTGGTCCTCTGTAGTCAATTCTACCCCTGTGGTCATGGAGACATCTCCGCATGAATACCTAATGTGGCAACAGCATAAAACACAACATCCCCAACAACAATAATCAGAGTGTGCTCACTTCATCTGTGAGACCAAATAACGTGGCGGAAAAAAGGGGGGAAAAATCTGGTAACTGGGAGAGTGAGTGAGAGAGAAAGGGAGCAAGCGCATTCATCACATTATCTGTGCCCATTGACGGGCAGTCCCTTGCCTGCAGGCCCCTGTCGCATCCATATGCGCCGCAGATATATTTGTGACAAAGACACCTCTTTAAAGTAAACTCCCTTTCGCCTGTTCTCCTGCGTTATTGCCCCACAATCGTGGCATTTATGACGACTTGATGACCTCAATTTGCTTTGAGTCGGTCTATCCATTTCAACTCATCTGTTTTTCTTCTATCTCTCCCTTTCTTTTTTCTATGTACCCCTCTTTTCTTTCATGACTGCCATTAGCTCTCACTACACACACATACACACACGCTCGCACACACGCACACACACACAGACAGACTCACACGCAATCCTCCAAATCCAAAATCACAGCCGTTTTCTTGAAATTAGGGCTCCTGCCTTTACCGCGGCTGGTGCTGACTGTGAAATGGCTGCTAAGAAAGGAACCACGATTACATCTGGTTCATTTATAAGACATGATGGGAGTTTTGATATGGCCGTCCAATGTGACTGCAAGTGTTCTCTGGAGGAGCTTAAAATTCAGACGCGAATCACTCTCCTGTCAGGCAGGCTCATGTTTGGCTCACTCACCCCCCCTTCCAATCCACCACCACTGCCATGTACACCACCACCCCATATCTTTCCCTTCAGGCCTTCTAATCTCTGACTAAAATGAGTGAGCACTAGGGAGCGCATAACCTTCTTTCAAAATGCTAAAGACACACACACACACACACACAGTCACACACAAATACACTCAAACCCATTTACATGCACAGACACGCACGCCGTCAACACTAACCTTCGTCTTAATCAATTCGCTAAATAATTTCAGCACTCGCAGAAAATTCATATTTTACACCCAAACTTCCCTTTCTGTCTGCGTCTGAGATCCATTCGGCATTCTGTAAATAGAATACGCAAGGCATGAATATTTATATTTGTGTTGATGAATAATGTTGTCAGTTTATTCTAATAGATTGGGCTCTAATGATCAAATGAAATAATAATTTATGACAGTTATGGTTCCCTCCTATGGTCCCCTGCATTATTTATGGGCAAGCATTGATTGGTTGCCTTTAAGAGGGAAAACATGGTAATACCTAAGTGCTGTGATGTGCAAACAGTGACTCCACTGCTCTTTGTGTGCACAGGGTGGGGAAAAGCTCTGTAAATTCCATTAATCCACTTTGGATGCATCCTGAAGGACACTTTAGGTCCACTCCATGAAGGATGTCTGCGTATGTCAGTGTGAGTAGTACGTGTGTGTGTGTGTGTGTGTGTGTGTGTTTGTGTGTGGAAGGAGAGAGAGAGGAAGAGAGAGAATGTCTGTTTTTAGCCACTCTACAGATAAACCCCTGACACAGACACCCAGGTAGTCCCTATCTCTGGGTACCTTTGTGTCACCACATGGCCCTAAGTCCAGGGCCTGTGTCATGACAACAAAAAAAAGCCCCACAATCGGTTATTTCAGGGGCCGTGACGAGCAGGATTAGCCTGGAAACACAAGTGGGCTCCCGATTGTGTCGGAGGTGCGCTCTTTCTGTCTCTCCCGCTCGCCATCTCACCCTATTCTCTCGATCTGCCGACGCCAGAGCCTTTGTTCGGCTGTCTCTCATGAGAGCGCGACACACTGGAGCTGTTTTTTTCTGTGAGGAGTCTGGCGCACGGCAGCCTTCTCAGGTCTGCTATGGATTTCCAGGAATGCACTGCCTCGTCTGCCTTTTCTGTTGCTACAAAAATGTGTGTGTTTGTGTGTGTGTGTGTTTGTGCTTGTGTGTGTATGTGTGTGTGTGTGTGAGAGAGAGAGAGAGAGAGAGAGAGAGAGAGAGAGAGAGAGAGAGAGAAAGATAGGAAGACAAGAGAGAGAGAAATAAAGATAAAGAGAAATGGGGAAAGAGAGAGATAGAGAGCGAGACAAAGCGAGACAGAGGCAACTGAGGAAGACAACTAGAGACTGAAGTATTGCGACCGAGGATGAGAGTGATGTGTGTGAGCAAGAGAGAGAAAGAGATGGTGTCAAAGAAACAACCAAGGGGAAAGAAAAGGGGGATGCAGGAAAAGCGAAGCAGGGAGTGAGAGCGTGTAATAAAGTGGAGATGGACGCAAGCGAGCTCTCTGCCCTCAGACACAGTTAGGCCCAATAGGGAAAAGCAGGAAGTGAACGAGAGGACAAGAAATATGTGGAGGATGAGAGAAAAGGTGAGGAGGAGGAGAAGAGGAGGAGGAGGAGGGGGAGGAGGATGAGGAGAATGAGGAGTGGTAGACTGGGGGGTTCGTCCTCCCTCTCACCCAGGCACATCAATCTAGAGACCCCCTGACAGTTGCAATCAACAAGGGCCGTGGTGAACCGTGCGTAATGGGCAGTTAAGGAGGGGGTGCATGTAGGGGGTGGGGGGGTGGCAGGATTTACCGCAACAATTACTGACCCTACATAGAGAGAGGGAGAGGGAGAGAGAGAGAGAAAAGGGAGGGATAGAGAGAGTCTGGGTGGAGGGGTGTGATGTGAGGAACTGACAGATCTGATACTATATGCAGGTAGGTAGGCCTGCACAAGGAGCTCAAGTAGCACAGACATAATGTGTTCAGTGTCAGGGGAGGTTGGCTGCGTTGGTTAGGAGTTGCTCTGCGTGAGTACAGGCAGAGTGTGTGTAAGAGAGAGAGAGTGAGAGTAAGGTTTGTCCCCTGGGCTGTGGTAGCCACTCCCCTATAGGCCCCGGGAATGATGTACAAGTGGAGTGAGCTTGGGGAGATGGGCCCTATGTTACATGTGCATGTGTGCATACGAGTGATGGGTTGGCCTGGAGGCCTACTGTTGCTGCAGATTATCCAAAGTGTGTGTGTGCAGACTCGCACACATCAAAATACACACATGTTCACTTGTGTGAATATTTGGCAGAAAAAGTACATTACCTAACACGACGAGCATGTTAAATACACACAGTCAGTTCTGTGTGCCCATGTGCACACTTGTAAATAATGTTTTACACAAAAAAACACACAAGTGCCTGCAAACAACCCAACCCCCACACAAGTCTCTCACACAAATGCATCCATAGCATCCAAATATCTTTACATACTGTGCACTGCCTTATGGCATCCTGGTGGTAAACATCCCTTGGCTGCACAGCTGCTACCTGCAGTCACACTCGCTTCGTTCTACAGAAGCCCTTTCATGTGACTGAACATGCTGCGGCACACACACACATGCACGCCTGCACACACACACGTCCACACACACACACATATACACACACACACACACATACGCCTGGGCTCCTGCCCCGGAGGTGCCTCATCTGGCGTGGCTGCCGCCCTAGCCTTGGTCTGTAATGAGGTACACGTCACTCCGCGCCGGTGGCCAAAAGCCTAAGCCCCAGTTCAGGCCTTGCAAGGTCCATAAGGTCTATAACAATTCCCAACCACCACCCCCCACCTCCGTCCCTTTAATCCTTACATGTGACCTTTTAAATTCCATTATGACAAACAGATCAGCCGTGAAAAATCAGTGACCCTCGGCTTCGGCCCCCAGGACATCAGGCCGTGAGCCCCTCTTCATATGCCACTACCCCCCAACACACACACACACACACACACACAATAACATCCCCCCCTACACACACACATATACACACATAACAAGACCCCCCCCCCCTTTACTAAGCCACCCACTGACAGGCACAAAGATCACACAGGAAAATAACAGGGTGAAGGGAGCACATGAGGGGGTAATAACACGCACTACAAATGACTGAATTAACTCACCACTGCCACTGAGTGAAAACCCGTGGCGCTTCAGAAGTAATAACTGGCGAGGAACAGCAAGGGTCACTGTTTGAAAGCGAGGTCAGCCTATCTGCTGATATGGTGAGTTGGCTGATTTGAGACTAATGGACTGAATATGTGTGCATCAAAAGCTTTGCAGTCAGTGCACAGACCCGACAACAACAACAAAAATATACATACGACTAGGACCGTTCAGGTGGCATGTATACGGCACTGCACAGGTGCACACATCAATAATACTCTGTTCTAGTTCCACCCTCTCCTGTAGTTAGACTAGAAGTCATATTTTCTACCTGGGATGTAGATCATTACCGCATCTGTTGTGTTTATAAGGATGTCTTCTTTTCTTCTTGTGTGTGTGTGTGTGGGGGGGGGGAGAAAGATTCTTGAGTACTGACTGCAACCACTGACCACATTTAGAGGAAAAAAAACGAAAACACTTTGTAAACGTTGATTGTGTGAACTAAATTCATTTAAGCCCCATGAAAAGTAGAATTTAAACTTGGAGGGGGAAACGGCAAATTGTAATTAGACACGAAAAATACTCAATAATCAAATCAGCCTTTGTACTGGGGGGCTTTTAAAATGAAATTAACTCTCTTCATATAAGGGTACATCTCTGAGCCCTCTCTTCACTTTCTCCATTCCTTTTAGAATGTGTTGCCGGAACTCCAGTCCCCAAAGACTTGATAGGAATCTAATTAACTGAGATCAATATTACTCTGAAATTTCTCTCTGTCTCCGCGGCGAGGGCTTTCCTGTCTGTGATAGGGGGGAATTACATTTCTCTCCTCAAGCCCCAGCAAAAGCAAGTCAGTGGTACCTTACAGTGGGGCCTGGCAGTGAGGACCACTAGGAGCAGAGAAGAAAGCAAAGTGGAAATGGAATTTTAAAAAAATCAAAAAACAAAAAAACAAACACCCCCCAAAAAATTACCCTTGAATCAAATAATAAATAAAGAATAGAGAAAGAAAACAACAATACTTTGTTGGTTTTTTCCTTCGCATTTTTCAACACATCTGCTGAAATCGAGTGACTCAATCAACAAACACAACATGAGATCTGCTCAAAGGAGAAAAAAGAGGAGAGAGAGAGAGAAAGAGAGAGAGGCAGACAAAAAATGACTTTTCCTTCCTCCAGACACTGGCCTCCTACGCAACCAGATGCTCAAGCAGCTAAGAGAAGCTTCTGGAAACAAAGTGGTATTTTAGAGCAGTCACGCCTGAAGGAACAGCACCTCTGCTCTCTGCTCAAAAGAAACCATCAGGGACGAACCCAAGAGGTTTTAGACTCCACATCAGTATCTCATCCTATTCCACCTCCTATTTACATATACTCTACATTAATTAACCTAACAGGCTTTTATCCAAAGTGACTTAAAACGCAAAATAAACACAACCAAAAAAAAAAACAGCAAAATAAGAAGAGGTATAAAAAACAATCCAAGTACATTGCTGCTTTCCTACTAACTAACATAATACATAGATAGAAGCATAGCTGAATGTTTCTGTGTGACACCACCACTGCATGACATGAAAGAGGCTTCAGACATAATGGAACGCAGTGTTGACATCCGGTGCCTTTGACTTGTAGACCGTAGCAGGCGGGATGAAATATGGGCCCTAATGAGTGGCTTGTTGTTGCCACTGGCGGACTCAGTTCCATTGGCTAGTCAGAAAAAGTCAGCGACATTGACTTCAGCGTGATGTGAACGGCTCCGAGGGCCCACACTAAGAGAGAGGAGGCATAGAGGTGTCATCTGCTGAGGGTTGAGAGAAAGCGTGGCTGGTCAGGGACGAAATCCAGTCGTGCTGCTGTGTGATGGGATTACTAGGAATGGGAGCTCTGCTTGACAGTTCCACAGGGGTTTCTTGAAGCTTGCAAAGTTAAGCAGAGGGAATGAGCTCCACATGCGCAGGAAATTTCCACAGTGTGATCAGCGATAGGGGATGGACAACAATGGCAAATTCTAAACAACAACATCAGGTACACAGAGGGCATCCAGAAGGCATAAAACAAGCTTCCACTTCCACTCTTTCGCCAGGGGAAGAGAGGAGCACCACAAAATATCTGAAGATGCAGAGGGGGAACACCCCAGCAGGTACATGTATGTATGGAAATATATATGATGTGATTTCTCTTTGGGGATTATATTGGCCAATTTAATGTCCATTTTTTGGCCATTTTGTATGGAGGCAAACCCAGACACTCTCCTAAAAAAAAACTAAATCAGAAAAAATGGACATCAATATAAGTGTGTATGTATGTATATATGTGTGTGTGTCTGTGTATGTCTGATGTAGACCGATATATATATATATATATATATATATATATATATATATATATATATATATATATAGAGAGAGAGAGAGAGAGAGAGAGAGTGCGTGCACATGAGTGTGTATATATGTGTGTGTGTGTGTGTGTGTGTGTACGAGAGAGATGGGGGCTAGTGGTGTATCTGGAATTGCTGATTCAACTGAACAGTCCCGGGCTTTTTTGGTGCAGGGAGCCTGGGAGCCCGGTGCCATATGCTGTACATAGATCAGTAGCTGGCCTTTTCCCACACATGACGGTAGAGATTAATTATGACCATCACTGCTTAAGCTCGACGCTCATAAATCACTGCGTATATAAAACAATCTATTAAAATAATCTGCTATATATGGCACCAGCACCCACTGTATACTATTATTACCCACGCTACAGAGGCGCCTTTGGTGAGGTGGTGAGAGGAGAGGAGAGGGAGGAGGAGGATGAGGAGGAGGAGGTGGAAGGGGGGAAAAAGACATAAAGTCTGAAGCTTCTGAAATCTCCTTTTTATCAGGGAGCTCTAATAATTACTTCCCTAGTTAAAAAACATCAGTAAGAAGAAGGCTAATTCAGCACAATGCCAGCTTGGAAGGGTTGCCATTGTTTTGCATGTGAGGACAAAGAAAAAAAAAAGGCAATGCTAGTGGCTCCTCACTGGAAGAACTGAGAAGGAGGTGGTTGGGCTGGGATATGGAGAAGGCAGGGGCTGAGGCTGGGGTTGGGGCTGAGGCTGGGGCTGAGGCTGGGGTTGAGGATGGGGCTGAGGATGGGGCTGAGGCTGGGGCTGAGGCAATGCAAGGAGCATGAACATAAATCTGCCATAGAGGAATCCACAGGCCTGTCGATCAGCATGATGTGTTCTGGCTGTCTTTAGTCCGAAAGGACACAAATCCTTTTTGTTATAAATCTGCTTCGGACAGATGAGGGACAGCCTTTCTGTCAAGACTCAACGCCTGTCAGAATGTGCAACAAAAATATGTGCGGGGGTGTACAAGTGTCAGTGTGTGTGTGTGTGTGTGTGTGTGTGTGTGTGTGTGTATGCGTGTGTGTGTGTGTATGTCTGTGTCTGTATGTTTATGCTAGAGCATCTGTTTATGCATAAAGATGGACATTATGTTTGTGGATGATAGATATGGATACAGTATACTGTATATCTGTATGCATATGTGTGTTTGTGTGTGTGTGTGCGCGCATGTGTGTGTGTGTGCGTGTGTGTGTGTGTGTGTGTGTTTGTGTGTGTGTGCAGTGAATGTTCCTGAACGGACGTGTTTATGGGCAAGGTGTGTGCGTAGCTTTTATGCAATATTGGCTATAGCTTCCTAATGTAAGAGCTGGGTTGTGCGCTGATGCCATGCATTTGGATGCAGTGCGCAGCAGCGTTCCGAGGCATCTGACAGAGGAATCCTCCAGCTCCTCCTGCTGCATGAGAGCAGTCCCCGGGGAAACACTCAGCCTAGCAAATTATCTCTTCAAGAGGGAGCGGGACTGCATGCATTATGCTCCAAATCACACTCAACCTAGCAAACACACACACACACACACACACACACACACACACACACACACACACACACACACACACACACACACACACACACACACACACACACACACACACACACACACACACACACACAGGCACACGTGCGCAGACACACAAACACACACACGCAGACAGACGCACACACACACACACACACACACACAAATATAACAGAAATACAGTGCACACAAAAATATGTAAACACACATGAACACAGGAATATGAAAAGAATGCATAAAAAAACATGCACATATACACACAGAGACTCACTCAGATTCAAAGGCACACACACAAGCACACACACACAAAGATTCAAAGGCACACACACACGCATGTGACTGCACACAAACCCTTTTGATTGTTATTTACACGCATTTAACACAGGCTGAGAGGCCAAGTGGGAGTATCTCTACTTGGTACAAATTAACGACAAAAGGAAATTTCTGAGCGGGAAAATCAACATACAGCTCTACTGATTATATGTTGGAATGTATTCATTGTGCTGCCATGTCAAAAAAGCCTTTTCCCTGCTCTTTTTCACATACATCTCCCGACATCATGCTTACTGTAGGTTTGTTTATTTTTTGGGTTTTGTTTTCCATTTGTTTGTTTTCCCTCTGCGATGATTCATCACTATCTGTGCACAGTGCAATGCATTATTAAATACATTTCTCTGACAATAACAACAGTGCATAACTCACTCGACTATGACACACAGACAGACAGGGGGGGGAAGAAAGACCGGGAAAAGAGAGAGGGATTTTAAAAATGGATTAGTCATAGCTTTGGCTCGACAGGGGATGTGATGGAAATGTTGAATCATGAAACAATCCACCCCTCCCTCCCTTCCTTCACACACACACAAACACACACACACACACACAAACACACCCTACACCACAATAACAACAAAAGACAAGAGGAGAGAAAAACGGTGCTGAGCATGTCTCGGTTGTCCTGACAGTCCCTCCACAGTCCAGGACCCTCATACAATCAACAGCTCAGCCTTTAATAAACACCCACACACCGCAGAACCAGTGCACCTGTAATTGAAGAGAGCCAGAGGTTGAGTCTCAGACTAAACTGCACTTGAACTGAACTGAGGGGAAGGGACACCGTTGTCAAGAGTAGGTCTGATGACTGCCATGCACTGGTCCGATCACAAGCTTTGTTTGGAAGGGGGGAGGGGGGGGCTCTGTTAGAAGGATGACTGTTTTTGCTTGCTGGGGAGTGAGAGAGGGTGGTGGTGGTGGTGGAGTGAGTGTGTGTTTGTGTGTGTGTGTGTGGGTGGGAGGTGTGGTTGAATATGTGTGTTCAGCACATTGTGGCGGGCTGGATATTTGAAATGTCAGGACATTTACTCGGCTTATATGCGGCACATCCGCACTCCCTGCGCTGCTGGCCGGCATTGCATTGCAAGCATGTATTATTCATCCCTAGGATGTATACAGGGGCAGTGCACTTGACTTTGTCAACGTTCTGTAAACACATGCACTAAATTATTGAGGTGTCTAACGGGGAAGGGGTTGGGGAGAGTGTGGGCAAAGGGTGTGGTGGGATAGGGATGAGGGTGGAGGGGTCGGCCCTGTTGCTCTTTTTCCCGTCGCCATCACTCTCATTCGCTCCCTTCACCTCTGTGTCTCTCATTCCTTTCTAGCGGTTGTCCATTCTCCATCCTTTCTCCCTCTCTCCCACCCTCTCTCTCTCTCTCCTTCACTCTCTGACTCTCTCTCTCTCTTTTCTTCCGAAGTCTGCCCCTGGCTTGATGCCATACTGGTTTGGAGGAGGCATAACAAGACACTTGCGTAAGCGCAACCCGCAGCGGAGGCGCATTAAAAATGCAGGTGCTGCTGCAGCCCTCTCGTCAACTCGCCAAAGGGCCCAAGCTGCCAATTCGGCTCGTCAACCTGTCGGCACTGCATAACTGTCACGTCCGTCACGTGGGATAACCACCGCTGCTCACTCGCCTGCCTCTGGAGTCAGTGTCGCGGTCACTGTGATGAGCCCGGCCAACGCCACCCCACTCCAAGTGTCCACCTTTCAGTCGGGTCACTGGATGAGACACTCCTCAACAAGGAAAAAAACGATGTTGAGAGTGACGGTTGACTTCTGTTGATTCCAGGGTCGGATACACTATCTCAGGTGTCAGGCTAGTTTTAGCATCTATCTATCCATCCATCCATCCATCCATCCATCTGTTGCTGTGGTAAATGTTATGAAACTACAGGCAGCTGCCCATGTTCAGCTTCTCAGTGTTGCAGAACTCGGGAATATTTGAAGCTCAGCTCAGATGCAAAACCCTCCATTTTCAGAAATATGCAAAAGTTGTTTTTATAATACTTTACAAATAATCTCTATCAAAATACAATTTGAATGTTATTATCAAGTAAAAAGAAATCAATCCAAAACAATCTAAGTGGGGTTGGACTGATAATAAAGTTCAAAATTATATAAACTTATTTCTGTAAATTCATCCCAAATGGACTTTTTGCATCTAAACTCTTTATCTGAATTTTCAAGAGTGATAAAAGCCTGTAATGGTCGAGGCCATTTTTTCCGCAGTGATCCTGAATGTGTCTGCTTTAAGATGGTCACAGAAGCTCATTAAGCCTTGTGCTCATTTCCTAAGGGATCTAATGACACCAGGGGGAATTTAGCCAACATCTATAATGAAAAGACTCTTAGGACCACAGTCTTATCGGATTAATGATTGCAAAAAAACATTGAATTGATAATGACAAAAGTAAAGACAATTTGATTTATTTGACTATGCCACAATTTATACGAACCATAGTGAACTTGACCTCTGACCTCTGCCATTGCAGAGTGCCCTGGGACACCTACAAACCAGTGGAAAATAACAAATATGCAACATTCATCATTTCTGGAAAATGGTGGCTGCAACTGTAAGTTAATGCGCATGAGGCGATGATGTCAACATGTACTATATCGACAGTGAGCTGCATCTCTCTCTTCCCGTCTGCTATCAGATTCATGAATATGCATCAAGCGGTGAGTGCTTCCTGACAAAAAAAATAAACAAAAAAGGCACAGATGGAGGGAATGAGAGAGTCTGTGTGTGTGTGTGTGTGGGGGGGGGGGGGGCAGAGAGAGAGAAAGAGAGACAGACAGATAGATAGAGAGAGAGAGCGAGAAATGGAGAAATGGAGAAGTATAAAGGGCCACTGTCATTGCATTATAAAACTACACTCTACATGCTTGTCATCTAGTTAACAGTGACCCTCAGGGGTAGTGCTACTGCCATTCTCTTGTTCTTCTTCCTCTTTTCTTTCTTACTTTCTCTCTCTCTCTCTCTCTTTCCTTCTCTCTGAAGAGTCCCATTCCATCCTTTCATCCATCCCAGTGCCATAGCGGAGGAGCAAGAGCCAAGGCAATTAGAGCAACACATCTCCCCCTTTCACCAGTAAGCTCATAAAGGAACCGCACTTCACCCGAGCAACACCTATTCCCAATGGTGCTGCGACAAAGAGAAAGACAGAGGGAGAGAGAGAGGGCGAGAGAGAGAGAGAGAGAGAGAGAGAGAGAGAAAAGAAAGAATGAATCTCTCCCTTCCCACACAATTAGAGCCCAGCCATTAAGGCCATTTGTTTTGTTAAAGGGACTGGGAAATCATAATGTATCAGTTTTTAAGCTCTGCTTCAGTAACTTTTGCACATTTGTCTCTTGCGTGTCGCTGCACATTAGAATTTCAAAAGCATCCACAAAGGGGCCTGGCTCAAAACGAGCCGGCGGGGATGATTGCAGCGTTTTTCCAACAGCCGCCGTCCGCCGCCCCGGCCACTGCCCCTGCCCCCTCCACCACCCAATCTATATTTCCAGAATAATACTGACGACCAGAGATGCTCAGGGGCACAACCCCCTAATCTACTCCACTCACTCGCCCCGTGCGGTGGACAGAATGTGCCTCCACACAGATTGAGCTTGATCGCAGCAGATAAACATGCTGACAGATAGACAGAGAGAGAGAGAGAGAGAGAGACAGAAAGAGAGAGAGAAAGAGAGAGACAAAGACAGACAGAAATAATGCAAAGGTGCAAACAATGTAAACATGCACATATTTGATATGATAATATCAAAGATAATAACTTCTATTTTTTTCCACCCATCACATTACCATGATACCGTGATATTCTGAAGACAGCAGCGGTTCCAGTCCCAAAGGATGACCAAAGCTGCGAACACGAAACTAAAGACTAAACACGCAAGTCCGTATTGATGTTACATAAACATTACTTTGAGTTACATCATGCTAGAGCATTGCCACACTTGGTTGGAGATGCTAAGAAGCTGGGCCAACTAAACAAACGGGAGGGGGGCATTGTCACCGCACTGATGGCACTATAGCCAGAGGCGAGCTTTAGATAAACACCCACTTGGTGAATGCCATGTACAAAGGGAACGGCCACCAGAGAGGGGCCTCCCAAAATGCAAATTGGACTGTACTGTCGCCTGCACTGTACACAGCATTTGCATCATCAGGACATGTTGGTGCTGATGGGACTCGCAAGATATAGGAATATGGACACGTGTTAAATTTAACTTGTATGTGCTTGCAAGATCTCTTTGGTTCTGAATGTGTGTGTGTGTCTGTGTGTGTGTGTCTGTGTGTGTTTGTGTGTGTGTATGTGTGTGTGTGTGTGTGTGTGTGTGTGTGTGTGTGGTAACAAGGTACAATGCAAGGTACAAGGTACAAGGCAAGCAGAAAACATCAAGACAAGACCCCACACATCCTGCACACACTTTCTTTAACCTCCTCCCCTCTGGCAGGTACTACAGACCCCTGCGCACAAAAACAACCAGACACAAGAACAGCTTCTTTCCCACTGCTATTACTCACCTGAACTGCGGATAAGTTGGGTTATCCCCACTTTGGCCATTCACCCACTTCTCCTACACATTACATATTTTATCATTCCAATATTTTTATCATCTATCTCATTTATTACTTAACTTTTACTTAATTTTATTACTTTATTTTTACTATTCTATCATTTCATGCCATTTTATTTTCTATTATTCACTGTTCTTTGCCTTTATCTTTGTGAAGCACATTGAACTGCCTCTGTGTATGAAATGCACTATGTAAACAAACTTGCCTTGCCAATATGTATTTTGCGTACTGCATTACTACTACTACTACTATTACTTTTTGCACTTCACATCCCACTCCATGTGTACTTTGTCTTCAATATTATGTCTTGTTTGTATATTTGTATTTTTTGTATATTATGTTGATATGTGATAGGTATACTGTTGTCTCTATTGTACAGCATGTGTCTATATTACTATTTGTCTACTGAATGTATACTGCTACATGCCTATTTGTTGGATGCATAAAGGCTTGTATGTAAGTATACTTGGCCAATAAAACTGATTCTGAATGTGTGTGTGTGTGTTTGTGTGTTTGTATGTGACAGAGAGAGAGAGAGATTCTCTGTCTGTGTGTATGCAATGTGAGTGTGCTTATGTCTTTCAACTACATTGCTTGCAGGTGCATGAGGAGCTGGAGCATGCAACAGTATGTACAAAGCAGGCACTTTGCACCTTGCTGTTGTAGCTGCAAATACGAAGATCTGGATGATTGCAAACACATATGGATACAAACACACACAAAAAGCAAAACACACACACACACGCACGCACACAAGCATATGTTAGCTCTCTAAAATGATCTGTGACCTCCTGAGCCTGCAACACAGTGCTAAATGAGCAACTTTTCTCCACGGGCTAGTCAATAACCACACGGCCACAACGATCCTGTCAGCGTCCGGGCCGGCCAACATCCTCTGTAATTAATTAGTTCATGTCTCCGACAACGGAGGGAGGATATGTGTGTGTGTGTGTGTGTGTGTGTGTGTATATGCGTGTGTATGTGTGAGTTGGGGGGTGTTGCAGGACAGGAGCGGCTTCCCCACTCATCCATTACTGACCGTGGCCCTGAGGTCACTACCCCTACAGCAGTGCTGAAGAGCAGTTTGGAAGACATATCTGTACAAGACAATGAAAATGATACAAGACCAAAAGCATGTCTGACAGACAAAGCTATTATACTCAGCTAAACACAAAGCACGATGACAGGAGTCGGACCCAGGATCTCCATAATTGTAAAGATTCACTGAAGATTCCACTGAAGTTGAACGTCACAACATTCTCAATACATACAAATATATATAATGCAAATATATAATCAGCTAGAGCTCGAAGAATGCATTTATTTTCTATTCTATTCAGTTATAGATCATACATTATTCAGCACTGAATCATGTTGAAGAGAAGAAGTCAATTGCATTCTACAAGAGTGCTAAAAGATGACCTCTTGTCCATGTGTTCAGTCAAAGGAGGATTTGATTAATATCAATCAGCACGAGAGGAGAGTGGATCTATAGGCACAGAATGAAATGATGGCCGGCAACATTAGCTAGAGTGCACCTTATTGGCAAGTCAGTGTCTGCTCCTGTGAAGCCCCTGCTTGGAGGATGTTCCTAATCATTCCCATTGACTGAAAGGAGCTTAGCCTTTTCGTCTCTCTCTCTTACTCTGTCTCTCTCTCTCTTCCCCTCTCTCTCACTTTCCCTGTCTTTCCTCTGCTATCCATCATGGCCGCCCTTGTCTCTCTCTTCATCATGTCTCGCTTGAGCTGGCACTGGCCCCTTCCCGGCCTCCTCCTGCCCTGCTGCAATGTCCATCTCCCCCCGGCAGACATCCCACCAACACTCGGCTGAAATATTACAAATATCCCCCTGGCAGGGTGGGATCCATCACATGAGGGACTCTGCCTCTCCCACAGCTAGCCAGCTGCATACCCCAGAACGACACCACCACCACCACCATCACAGCCTCCAGCTACCACCCCCACCACGAGCACACCAACCTCATGATTTTGCATTTGGGTCTTCTGGGGGCTGTTTGTGTTGATTCAGCACATCTAAAACAACAACAACAACAATGACTGCATACAGTACCTATATAGTTACGTATATATATACATACACACGCACACCTTATCTATACAACTATACAACATAGTGATGGTCCAAGCTCTGTTGAGTCTTGTACCAATCTGATCATTTTGACTGGGCCACATTTGAGAAGTGCAATGGCGATCGGTGGATCAATTGGCACCTCAGAGCAGAGAACTGTGGCGGCTCAGCAGCCCTCATGCGGCAGCTGCACTGTCTGTCTGTCAAAGGCTCAGTTTTTAATCAGCACTCACATCAGATTAATGGAAAAAATTTGATAAACGTTCTTATTTGTGGCTAAATCTTGCCAAGTCAGGGTTTTTTTCATCTCAGAGTGATTGGAAATGAACAGAGAGAGAGCAAAGAGGGGTGGGGGGGCAGAGGGAGGGGAGAAAAGAAGAGACAGAGACAGAAAGGGAGACACCACAAAACTGGTTGGGTCATCTCTGTAAAAAATGACTTTTAATCAAAATGTACACTGTCTGCAATCTTTCTGCAATGATTTCATTAGTCCTCAAATCAGGCAGTCATCCATTTTGAAAAAGTCCCGTGTCCAATCCCAAAGAGTGTATCAGGGAAGATGCAGGTTTGATTTTTACTCTGCCAGTGAAGGTGCTTGTCAGGGACTAACAGAAAGGATGGGGCTCATGCAATATTCAGTTTCTCTATTTCTGCAGTAAATTTGCCCATTGTTAATCTTTAATGCAGATTAAACATGCCCAACAAAAACTAATTGAAGCTTCGCTTCACCCTCTCCCTTCCCAGTGCTCTTAAGCCGTGATTACAGAGTTGAAGATATGTTATTGAGTCCACACATCAAACCAGCCTAGTGTGGGCATACACACATACACACACACACACACAGACATAAAAAACACACTGAGAAATAATACAAAAAAATCTGCAAATTCTGCAGAGAAACAAAGCTCAAGGCAAGGTACAACAAGGACAAGTCATAGAAAGATAAACCTTGTAATACACTCTGCCTGTGTGCACACAGAGCGGCTTTCATTTTTCACTGCACTAAAACACCCCGGCGGGGCATCGGCAGCCACAGACACATCCTATTGGAGCAGGGCAGCGTGTTCCCCCTCACTCCTTTTTGACATCGTCACAGGCCTGGACTAATATTGATGGTGGGTATTATTCTATCTATTAAACCTTCTATTTCGCCAGGCGGTGTTTTCCGTTTTGGAGGCTGAGGCTCGGCAAACTGAGCGCTGTGCCACTTTGCGACTGTGCTGAACCGCGTCAAGCCTAAGCAAGGCTGACGTGCGGGGAGATGAAAGTCTTGTCATTCATTTACAGTTGACAGGCCATGTATGCTAATGTCCGAAGCGTCTTTAACTTGATGCAGTGAGGGATTCTGATGCATCCTGAAGGACAAAGATGAGCTGCTGAACTGTTGCCTGTGGACTTCAGCAGTCCCCGATGACAAGAAGCCATTAACCTGACAATGCTGGGACCAGGAAAAGACTGTGAACTTGATTCAGTGTTTGTGTAGGATGGTAAAACAAATGTGATCCTCAAGGTCACTGTAGGTCTTCGGACTTGCAAATGTTGGAGCCCTTCGTTAAAAATAGCTTAAACCACTGATTGACGGAGTACCATTGGCAGGCTGGTCTAAGGATAATATATGCCATTAAAATGCTTCTCCTTGCACTAACTTATAGATGTTTCTGTCAAGGAAGGGTCTTTTGCTTTAGTAAGAGGAAGAGGCAAACCTGAACATAACAATGACCCTGTCAAACAAAATGACTTTTGTCAAATCATTGTCTGTCAATGCAATATGGCTTTGAGGGTTATTGGCATACCATTGGCTGCTCAAGAATTCACAGAGAAAGCAATTTAGCGGACAGTGACTGCACAGCATGGATCATTGGATGCTCAATAAAAACTCTACGGTAAAGGCACTAATAGCTGAGCTTATACATTCTTCCCATTTATAGTGGACATAGGGTCATTCCATAACAAACTATAACTACTTGTGCTTTCATACAAAATGCAAAGTCAGGAAAAAGTTGATTTATATGTTGCATTCTTTCTACTCTGACCTAGTATTTCTATTTAACGACTCTATGCAAATAAAGCCATAATGAGATGAAAGGGAAATTATTTGATGTAGTGCAGTACAGTTGTGCATGTCTAAACTACTATACCTTTGGATAGCTAACTCTGACACTGTTGCACCACAAGCCACTTTTTATTCTAGTTTAAAGCAATTAGATGAGAAAAGGAACAGGGTAACAATGCATCCGATTTAAAAGTTTTCAAGAGTTATAGCAATATAGTTGTATAGATTTGAATGTAAGCTATAACCTTACTCTGTAAACAAAAGAAATGCAGTGCTTCCATGTAATCATTTTAACGGTTTTTACATACAGTTCTCCCAGAAGCATTGCCCTTATTCATCAAGGCAGGCAAGCAGAGTGAAAAGTTTTAGAAAACAGGGCTGCAGAGTTTATGTACTGCATTCTTGTTAGGAAAAGTACTTCTGAGCCGTTCCTATGAGTGGATCAGGAAGCCTGTTAATTTTTGTCGATCATGCACATATACATAACAGATGTTCACCAATTTGCCTGATTCCAGTACACCAGTTAATGGTAATGCCTGACTAAATTCCACATGACGTTCAACAGATTGTGCACACTGCCCTCCTCCTTAATCAAGCCACTTGGAAAAAAAATGAAAATACAAAAAAATAAATAAATAAAAAACTTGTAATGGAGTATTGACCAAATTGTATCTGAGTGCACTTGATTGACCAGCTACCCATGTGTGCATGCTGAAGCAGGAAAAGCAGTCTGGGTGGGATGTTTTGCCAGGAGGCCTGTCTGCCTGCTGCCCTTTCCTGTGTTGACCTCAGGAGGAACGAGGCTTTCTGCTGTGATTAATGCTGCCAGCCATCTATTGGCACACGGAGCACTTTTGCCAATAGGTCGTCTGCTTGACCCCCAGCAGTCAGCTTGCTGCAGCAGTCAAGTGGACAGACAACTGCTTAAAAACCTGATTCCCTCATACAACACACATACACAGTGACTTTTGAGTGCACAACACACTCACTCATGAACACTCACGCACGTGCGCACACACACACGCACACACACACACACATGCGTGCATGCACACAGTGCTACAGAGTGGTATCCACATGTATGTACAGAATCCAATACTCCCACAAGACCATATGGGCACATGTAAAAGTGCCTACAGAGACACACATTAATAAATATATTTTGACACTCAAAAACACATCCAAACACAGACACTCTTCCATCACCATACCAATATGTAGAAAATAAACTTTCAAAGGTACTGATATAGATGTAGTGGAAAAAGATGTTTTCCAATCCAGGCTAATAGTCAGGGCAAATGGCAATGGCAGCTGGTTTATTGAACTTTGCAGAAGAGAGGAAATTTCCCCTTAAAAGCTATCCACACATTTGAGAATTTTCTTTAAACTTTGCAATTTTAATAACACAATACTTGAAGTACTGTTATATACAGTATTTTGATCTTATTGTTAAATGTCCTCTTGGTTTGGAATTGTGTTTTCATTTACTAGCATTATACTATTATTTCAGATTCAAACATGTCAAATGTAATTACTGTCTCCACAGACTCATACTGCCTTTGAACAATGGTTTTAAACTTTTTGACAGATTTTTACAAAATGTAACAGTGTCAATGAGACAATGAATCAGTCAAGTTGATTTGGCAAAAATAAACAGGATAAGTCGTATTTATTATCGCCCACTCTGTTCTGCAATCCTATAGCAGGTGGATTACTCAAAGAAGCCACTTCACGTTACTTTGTGTTGAAGGAGATTTACCCTTTTGTGATTGAGAGATGTGGTTTTCTGAATATGCTAGGGTGAGGAGGCTAAAAATAACTTTGTAAAAATATATGCAGTTGGCCTTTATCCATTTGAACTGCTAGAGAGAGCTATGCTGGTAAAAAAAAAATGTTCTCATCTCCTTTCAAAGTGTGCATTTGTTTTGATAAAACAGAACACTTCTCAAATGGTGAACTATTTCTGTTTTTATATTTCAGCATGTACTGTGTATCATGGGACAGTTTGCTGGCAGGTTAGAGATAGCTGTTTAA
This sequence comes from Tenualosa thibaudeaui, assembly GCA_027481765.1. Lineage (NCBI taxonomy): Eukaryota > Metazoa > Chordata > Actinopteri > Clupeiformes > Clupeidae > Tenualosa > Tenualosa thibaudeaui. The sequence continues at coordinate 4,887,368 of JAIFZK010000024.1, forward strand.
GCTGCTATCTCATAAATGATAATGTGCCTAGAGGAAAGTAAGTAGCCTCCTAAAAGTTGTAACATGGAAACAGTAGTAGAAACTACTAGAGCCTATTTGCTTACTGAGTAGGGAAATGCTGAACATTCAAATGAATATCACATTTTTGTTATTTTATTCAAAAGTAATTATCATAGTTCTCATAATTTCAAATATCCCAACCATGAAATAGTAACATGAACCTAAGTCCACTATGGTTGGGTACAGTTTCCTTCAAAATATTAAAAGAAACTCTGTGCTGCCCAAATGACTCCATATGGTGATTTTATTTTAAAGCAGTACCAGGCAAGCCTATAATCTTTTACCAACAGAGCTCCCTCTACAGGCGCCATTTTTTTTTTTTTTTTTTTTTTTCAGTTTCATTCACTTTCATTTTCGTGTAACAGTGGCTCGCATCTTCAGACTGCAAGTGCTTGTAACTGCATGATTAAGCAATAAGGGGGGCCTTCATTCACCCTGTAATGAGACATTTAACCATCAAAGTGACTATGAAGCTGGTAAATTCACCTAAAAATGTTTGCCTGGTATCGCTTTAAACAACAACAACATTTTTGTCTTGAGGCCTTCATTAGACTTAGAAAGACCACGAACATCATTTTATACTAGGCAGTAATTAGTGTACTCCTGATACCTCTGAGTAAAAAGTGTTCCTCCATTGGTAGATTGTATTCATCATAGTAGTTGCTCCCACTTAGTCAGTGTCCATCATAATAGGTGTACCCTGAACGACACATCCTAAAATCATCACATGGAGCCAGAGTGTGTGGCACTTCAGCACCTCGCCCGATAGCCTTTGGTGTGCATTGCATCTCTGTTTTCAATGGGTACAGTCCCCTATCAAGCCTACAAGAAACTGACCAATATCACTCCCCATGGCAGCATCATTGGTCTTCACAGTGCAGAGAATGACACCCTACAACCCACACACCTGCAGGCTCAGGAGTAAAAGTAGCTGAAGCAAAAACAAACTCATTTTTAATCTGCCAGGCGTCACCACTCACATACTGACACACAAATAACCAAACACTCACACACTGCCTGGCGGACCCGTATACACAATTACACACACACACACACACACACACACACACACACACAAGCCATTAGTCAGGCACACTTAGCACTTAGCATTTAGAGCAGTAAGAGCCACCAGGCTGATTATCGCCCACTGCAGACAGACAGCCTCTTCAATGAGATGGCACCTATGTGTCATTAGATATTGATCCAATTGTTGTGCTTATCTTTAACAACACTATTGATGTGCTTCTATCAGGACATGTACCTGGAAACTTAAAGGTGAGAACCTTGCATTATTTGCTTTCACACACTCACGCATGACTGCTGCAATAATGCAGAATCTTTAGACTCCACATACACATAAACATTAGAGGGTGGAAGCAGAAGATGATCTGCTGCAACTTGATGTGAAAATAACAAGGAAACATTTCTGCTCAGACAAAAGCTAGTGCTTAAACCAGAAAAAAATGGCTAAAACACAACAGTTTTAGTAATATTCCAACCGTAATGTCTACAGAAGCTTCATAATACAATGTTCAGCAGAACACACACACACTCATACATAATGTATGTGCATCCCCACATATGCCCCAATACACACAGAATGTGCGCTCATACACACACATACAAACACACACACACACACATGCTTGCAATCAGTTCCACACTCACACTTTTGTAGACCAAGGGAAGAGCTGACTGCAACATTTTTCTCCACTTCAAAAAAGTAGCTTGTGTCAGAATGATGAATGGGGCATCATGAGGGAGAAGGTGCATACTCACACTAGATTGCTTGGGTGCCTCAGCTGCAGGGCTTACAGACAGATGCAATAGTTTGGGAGATATGGTTACAGCGCACTTCTCTTTGGAGAAGCAGAGAGAGAGAGAAAAGTATGGCAAGATGGATCAAGAATTCCACTAGTGCCGTGCCAATAATAGCTAGTTTTGGCTAGTTTGTGACGATAACACCACACCAGTTGCAGCTTGAAACTATATGCTGTTTGCCTCTGGAGGCACAGATACCATAGGCCGACACGTTTGTATTCAGCTGGTAATAACCAACCTGTGGTGAACTGGGCATTTTTTTTAAAACAAGAAAATATGTTGATATGTTCAGAGGTTCATGAATGCCTGAAGTAAAACAAAAAGAAAAGATTTGTGTAATTTGTTCAAAACCCCACCAGTTCCACATATATATATATAATATATATAAAATTACAGGCTCTATGAATTTTTGAAATAGTAGACCTGAACAGGCACCAAATGTAATGTAAAAAAAAATGTAATCGCATCCGAAACCCATTCCAGTGCCGGTCTGTTGATGTGTCAGGAGAGACAAGCGGCTGGCAAGAAGTGCTTACGGAGGCTGATCCATTTTACGTTCTCATCGTTTGCTTAAGCACAAGCCAAAGCATGTATGGCGGGCGTTTTCTCAAAACACACTTATTGAAAGAGAGTGTATCGACATTGCCACGCGCATGCATAATTTATGTGTGTATGCATGCATGTGTTCTCAGCGGACCTGGTGCCACTGGCAAGCCTGTGAGGCTTGTGGAAAATAACTCTGGTAAGCTAATAAAAGGGCTCTTAGTGTACATACATACACCAAGAAGCCACGAGAAGGAAAACAATTTCTCCGCCTGATCCTTTCGTCTTGTTTTCCTTGCCGCAAGACTCTTGCGTTCTCGCCATTTGTCTTGATTTAACATAATCAATGTCAGATAAGTGAACACGAGTTGCCATTGCAGACATGTGATCATGCTGTTTTTTGCAAAAGTGTCATGTGGTCTCTGAGATGGTCTAGAATGTCAAGCCCTTAGGTGCACCACAGCCGCTGAATCTGTGGCTGGCTGGCTGGGTGGTGGTTGTTGCTGCTGGAGTGAGGAGATGAGTTATGTTTTTGACCAGCAGTGACAGGGCCATTTGAGGAGTCCACAGGGAGCAAGCACTGTTACAGTAACCCCTGTGACCCCAAACTCACACCAGAAGCAATATAAATACAGTAATGGAGCCGGCCTGCAAAGTTTAATACATCACTGGCCAGGGGTTTGTGCCCTCTTACAGCACTGAGGGTGAGGATCGAAGAGGGCCGCAGTGTCAGTTTCATCACACACACACACGCACACACGCACTTGCAGTCTAGAAAAATCAGCTCAGAGCTCAAACTAACATAAAAATTGATCTAGTGTTCTTCAACAAACTGCTCATTTGACACATAACTATAGTGCTTACATGTTTACATCACCTGGAGTAATCAGTTAATCACTTTGACACTGACCAGGAGCTGTGCAGCTATTCAACAGACCAGGAACAACCATATGAACACTGAAAAGATCACACAATGCAAAGACTTGCAGACAGATATAGACAAAGTCATAGCTACAGTGTAAGAAATGCATAGAGATGGCACAAAGAAACAGAGTAAAATTGCGAGCCAAAGAGAAAGCTCCTGGTGTAAAGACAAAGAGATCCCTGATAAGATGGAGGAGCTGCACTCCATGCCCCTATTGACTGCTGTCGGTCAAGGGCATGTTAAGCAGTATATTAGGGATTAGGTGGATTACTCATATCAGACCTCCAGATGGTTATCAGCAGTCATAGCTCCACCATGGGAGCAAGTTTTTGCTCTTTACTGAAGTGCCCAAAACAACAGCAACAACAACAGCAACAACAACAAAAAGACATCTCTGTCTTCCCATTGGAAAGAAGGGTGAAGATTAGTGTGAGTAGTTGCAGGATTTATGTGTTTGGAGAAGCAATTAAGCTTGTGATTTTTATTAGGCGGTTGATGGAGTGCCTTCTCTCTCTCTCTGCCTGGGCTTGCCCTCAGGAGAACAAAGCCCACTCCAAAAATTACCATGATTTAAGATGCAAAAACCAACACGCGTATTAAAACAGCATGCCGCCTCTCACATGTGCGCCCTTATACACAAAAACCAATTTAGTTTCCATTGATCGCTTTTCAAGCAATTAGATTTCCATTGATGGAGGTGGAGGGGCGCACACGTCTATGAAACGGATAGGGTTAGAAGTCGGAGCGGGTGATTTGCACCTTCATTTGAGCTATTTGACCAGGGCTGCCCCACCCCTTGTCCCAAACCTTTCAAAGCTCTGCAGAGTAGCCTCCTTCTTTCCGGACAGCAAATAACTCACTTGGCATCAAAGGGGTTTGGGGTGTGGGATGGAGGGGTGCGTGGTGTCACATTATATATCCGTCTTTATTTCCAATATTGCCTCTTTGTTTCTGCAAACTTGGCTGATTTTCTAAATTGTGTAGTATTGACTGTTTCAAAGCCTGACCAAGCGAGTCTGATGTAACACATTGGGGGTAATGATATCCCTGCCACGGGAGAGCCAGTGGCAGGGACTGCACTGGACGTTGGCCAGGACTTGTAACCATTAGTCTGCTAAGAGGTTTGGGTCGGTTCCGGCACTGTGGGCTCAGTGTCGGTGCAAATGGAAACCCAATTCAACCAGCACAGGCGATAGACTCTTCCCCTGTGCCTTCCAAACAGCCAGAGATGCCATCTTTAATCATCTTTGGCCAAAGAGTCAAGGTCACTCATCAGTGCTGAGCACAATACACAAAATAACTCTCAGGGACAAAAAAAAAAAGTCAGGGAGTGATGAGTTCTTTTAAGGCCATGAGACGGTTCAGGTAATGGTCGGCATTTAAACTTGTGAGGCCAATGTGAGGACAGCAACCCTCCAGAGGTTAATAAAAGAAAACGGAACATTGTGAGTATTAAGGCAGGGAACAATTCTGGAGCCGACTCCCCAAGGAAAACGTGGCTGCAGGAATTTGACAAATGCCTTCCTCAATGCAAGCAAAGGAGACAAATGTTACACTTAAACAGAAATACTTAATTTCCGCTTTTTGGCGACCGCAGGCAGATATCATTAATCAAGAGGAGCCCAGCAACGCTCAGTGAGCATGCTAAGAACCAGATGATCGCCCTCTCCCACTCAATCCATCAAGTGTGATTGGAGAAAGAAAAGGTTCAAAAATTTTGAGTCGCGCCCATGCTGGAAGAGTAATTGTCCTTGTGCCAACCGCTGAGGTGTTCCAGTGACATGGCAACCCTTCTGTTTTGCATTCCGTGTATCACTTAGGAAGCCAGGTGGCTGGGTGGGGAGCCCCTGGAAGCGTGGGGTATCAACATCCCTGTGGGAGAGGCACCCGCCATTGCACTATACATTTGTGGGAACACCCCTTACGACTGAGACATTTTAATATAACACACGATTCATCGGTTCTAATGTACTGGCTTACAATACTGAGAGATGGTTAATACACTTACTGTTTCAGGACATCACTTCTTGCCCGTTCTTAATAGTTTGACACTAAAATTGATGGGTTTCGGCCTGCCACCCACAGCTTATAAGAACTACGTCGTAGAGTGGTCTACCTTAAAACACATAGGCCATAAAATAATATGGAGTTATTTCCATATTAAGGGCACTATTCTGATGGCCTGACATACAGGGGATTAATAGCAAAATAGAGAGATAAGACAGTCTTCCTTTCTCACGTTATGATGGAGGACTTGCACTGTAGTACCATATTAACCAAGAGCATTTTTCATTCAATCAGCTATCATCTCAAAAGCGTAGATGAGAGGTACTCCAAAGGTTGACGCTTTAAAGGTATGAATGACAGAAATAAATTAGATTTCTAAAGGTGTAATGAAAAGGAATAAATTACAGACAAGATTCTTTCTCAAACAAATGCACACAGACACAGACAGACAGACAGACAGACAGATAGATAGATAGATAGATAGATAGATAGATAGATAGATAGATAGATAGATAGAAGATAGATAGATAGATAGATAGATAGATAGATAGATAGATAGATAGCTTAGTGTCTATGTATTTTGTAAGTATTCTACCTTTAAAGGAAAATAGCCACTGAGTTCCCATCTCTTTAACTGCGAGCTTCTTGTGCACACATCCAAGGAAAATGCACCTTGGGAAAGGCCACAATACCACTATTGTTTGCGACAGCAATCAATCATGTGAATCCACAAGGCCTGATATGATCACCAGGAAGGGCTTTAAACTTTACAATTGTGGCAGGGGAAGGAAAAAAAATGTATTTCATCTGATCCTGTCAGGAATACAGGCGTGGTTCATGATGAGGCCACAGGGGTTGTTTCAAGGGGACTGACACGCAACAATGATGACAGCTAGATGGGAAAAGAAAGGAAGGGAAAAAAGAGGTTCAGGAACTGGTACATCCAGCCAAGTTGGTGATTACATGACAGAGATAACAGCTTACTCTGGACCTCAGCACTTTTGCCTCACTGAGCCAGTGAGCTACTCACTGCGTCAGCGTCCAAGTGCACTGCCAATGCTCTTCCTACTCACAGCCCAGATTTCTCTGAGACGTTAAGGTCCTCATTTGTGTGCAGTCATGTTTTTTTCTTTCTTTCATTCATTCTTTCTTTCATGGCTTTCCATGAACAATGTTCAGTTTCTGCCTCCAGGTGTTTACTATAGAACTGCTGACAAATATGCACAAGCTTTGCAAATAAATATGTGTACTACTACAGAAAACGTACAACATACAAACTGCATCCACTTGAAGAGAAGAGCAAAAGCATGATAAAGGTTTTCCATTTGCTTTTCAAGGTCGGGAAGGGCTCAGTAAAGGGGAGGGCAACAATGAGAGTCTCTCAAGAACAGTTGCTGATGGTAGCCTACTGTGTCCTCCAAAGTTTGGTTCTGTTGTCATCTCTCCCCGCTTGTTCATTGTCAATGATATGACAAAGCTTTCTCACAAACCACAAGTCAAACACCAAGTCTAAATACACTCTGAAAGTGCATTCAATCTTGGTGTGAGACTTGTTTGAAGAGTAAAGAAAATATTTGAACAAGGAATACAAATACTGGAAAAAAATGTGAATGGATTTGCAGAAATGCTATAGGTCAGACTCACTATGCTGTCATTCCGTATATAAATCATATCACAACACATTACAATGCGTCACTACTACTACTACTACTACTACTACTACTACTACTACTACTACTACTAATACTAATAAAAATAATAATAATAAATATAATAATCAAAGATGACAAAGCCAAATACATGCAAGACTCTCTTGATGACTGACATCTATAAGAGTGCATGAGTGTGGATATGGTGTTCACAATGGGAAAAGGGCACACATTTGCACTGCTACTTTCTCCTAAAGCAAAATAAATAAATAAATAAATAAATAAATAAATTCTTACACAGAGGGAATAACTCAGCATGCTAATCTCTGACTGCAGGTTTCAATCATTCCGCTCCCTTCTCCTCTAGTCATAAGATTTAGGGAAACCTTCATGTCTAAGCTGTAAAAATAACGGCTACGCTTATTCCCCACTTCCAAGTCTCGATAGGTCTCGAGCTATCCTCCAGGGGAATGCTTAATGAAATATATTTTTTATTATTAAATATTGCTATATATATATTTTTTAAATCATGTGTCATGAATACGACTGATACGTTTTTTTTTTCCCCTGCCTGCTCACATCCATGCAGAAAGCCCGTCAAGAAACACTAGCAAAAGTTCTAATTATG